>OY728137.1:133689279-134939279 GCA_963277665.1 Viscum album
AATATTTTTCCCCACGATATAATTTTTAGAAATTTTTTTAGAAGGAATATTTTTTTTTCATTTTTCGAAGAAGGTACTTATTTTCTTTTTATCGAAAATGTAAAAGTAATATTATTTTTAACATAGTTGGAATCGATGGAATTTATTTCCATCATGACCAATAAATTTTTTGAACAATCCTTTATAGGTTTCAACGATTATGTTTGTAAAAAATTTTCCCCTAATATTTTTGAATTTTTTTTTAAAACTAAATTTTAACGTGTAAAAGGAATTTTCCTCAAAAATGTTTTTAATGATATTTATATGGTTTTTCTATTCATAAATGATAATAAGATATTTATTCCTCACTAGTAATATGTTGTAATGATACCATCTATATTATTTCTCTAGTTGGTTTATGATAAATTTAACTTGGTAATGTTTTTTCATTCCTTTTTCAAGTACTTCTTATAGGGATAGTTTTTGAATAAGATATGTTGATTAAGTTGTATTATTTATTCATATTATTAATGAATTATAATTATTATGTGATGGTTAGGGGATTTATTTACATAGCCTCTAGATGCATTGGTAGGTCTCAGGAGACGAAATAGTTTGGGTATTTGGATGGGGCGTTACCTATTTTTGTAAGATGTCTTAGCATGGGGCCATGAAGAAAAGTTTATGATTTCCAACATTATTAATTCCATAATAATGAAAGTATTTGTTGTTTTACATGTGATTATTTGAATAGTTGTGAAATATATGGAAGAGTTTCAAGCTCATGTGATTATTTATTTGACATTTTATTATTATTATATATTCTTATCATATTATTCCGTATGCTTAAATTAATGATTAAATGACATGATTTAATTATGTATTTACATTTTCATATTGATTATTACTTATTTCAACATGATAAATTCCATTATATTTAACCCTTACCAAGCATATGAGATCAACCATATTTTATTTCTTTTCTCTGGGATATGAAGAAGGAATCATTGAATGAGATCAAGGATGAAAAATATTTACTATCATAATGTTTTGTATTTTATGTTTTCAAATATAATGTGAGATTAAAGCATGTATATAGTTTACCATTTATACTAAAATATTCAATCCTTCAGGGTATGAGATCATTTTTATCTTATACCAATTTAATAAATTAGACAACGAATTTGGGTTACTAGAGTAGGGGTCCTTATAGTTGGTATTATATGAAGTTTAGTTGAAACCTTGGGAACAAGATTTAAGAAATGTTAGATTAGAGAACATGATGATATTAAAATAATTGAGTATAAGTTTAATTATAGAATCAAATCCTAATTTTTTGGTAAGGTACATAATATGTAGTTTTACCAGCAATATATCCCTATCTAGATGCTTCAAGCGGATGTGGTTTTGGCACATGTGTATCTAGGGGTACTTTCCACTCTAAGATTTTATGTGAAAGAAGTGACTAGGAGAGATTTATTGAGTTTTAGTAGATGTTTGACTTATATATAACCCTCAGGTATAACCTGTGTTATAGTGATAAGGTTTTTTGGGGAATAACACTTTTATATTTTGTAGACATATGTTTAAATTTATTGATAAACATTAGGGTTAATATGATGATTGATGTTAAGTTAATAATATTCAATTAAGTTTATTTGATTTTGTGGAAAAATAACTTTTGTAAAAAACCTTAGTAGTTCAAAATTGGTTGGATGATTAATGTAATTTTTTATGATTTTCATCAAATGTTTTGGATATTTATAGTAATTATAAAAATACATGTTTAGAAAAAGGGAAACCTATATTTCTGGTGACAAACTGTCACATCCGGAAATGCCGTGAGCCTTGAACCCAAAACTGAAGGGATATAATGGTGAAATTCCTACCACTGGCCTATATGATATCCTTGTTAGTATGAAGTTTTGTTTACATAAACAAGTTGATAGATAAATATAAATTTTATATTGAGGACTATATTATAGGAAGAAATACTTTTAAACCTATATCATTTTTAGGCAATTAATGATATTTCAGGAGACATTTTATTGGGTTGAGATAAATATTACATTTAGGTATAATATAAATAATTATTCTAGGTGAATAATTTTGTGTCTTTTGATAAGTAAGATGATGGGTATCGAATAGCATTAGATGTTATAAACCAACTTCATGTTTTGATTATTAAGGTTATTTAAGATATAGTTTTATTTAATTGAAAAATGATCTATGTTAAACCATTGGTTTACTATTGAATTTTTTAGATTAATTTATTATTTATTCATATAAATGTTTATTCATTTTGGGTATTATATTACATTGTGATAATTATTTTGGTTTTACTAAAGATATGAGGAATTTATTGTAATCCTTTATAGAATATGTGATTTGTTGAAAGTTTATTTTAATACTTTAGGTATATAAAAATTCATTTTTAATACACATAGTAAGGAGAAAAAGATGATATTGGGTTGTAAATTAATTAAATGATGAAATTATATTTTTAAAGTAAGTATAACTCCTTATGTTCTTAGTATAGATATTGTAACAATTATCCAACTATTGGAAAAGGATCTTGAAAAAAAATTAACCTATTACCTTCATTCTAAGGAATCGATGGTCTTTTCACCCCTCACAGATTTATAGTTTGGTGGTCATTAAACTTCTCATGAACATGTTCTATATCACTCTATATTATTCCTTGGATATTATTATTCTCTATTATGTCTATATTTTAACTTCCCATGATTTTTCCTTATCTAAGAACCTGAATACATGATATTTTAGGTAATATTTATGATTTCCACATTATTTTTAAAAGAAACCTTAGTATCCCTTTGTATAATGTGGGTTTCCAAAAAAAGGAAAAAAATTTGAGGAAAAAATAAGATTTTGATGGCACGGTTTATTTAAGTAGGTAGAATATAATACCTTGATATTTTATAATATATTTCTCTTTAACTAAATTTTATTTATTAGATAGCTTGTGTTATACGCCACACCAACTTTAAATGAACTGTGATATACTATTAAAATATTTCAACATGGCCATTATAACGTAGAAATTAAAATTAATGGAATATATAAGAATAAATAATTTTTTTAAAACAATTTATAAATGTTTTAGAAAAATAAAATATATTGGTAAATAAGTACTTAATTTTTAGTGAAGTCTTTACATGCTTAAAAAATATAATTTTCATCTGAAATTTTTTTATTAAATTTTTTAGAAAATAATATAATTAATTTATATAAATTTTAGAAATTTTATTTTTAAAAAATAAACTTAATTTTTTAAATTGTAATTTCAAAGTTAACTTATGCTAAAATATTAGGATATTTCTAAAAATATTTATTTTTCAATGAATAGTGAAAAATACCAATTATTTGTAAAAGTTTCATTACTTCTCATTGAAAAAGCACCATAATATTTTGAATATAATTATAAATTAATATAATTATATTTTATTTATAAATAAAATAATTAATTCCATATTAATCAACAATTTATGTGATCTTGGTATAAAAATACATTTAGACTTAAAAAGGCATATTCTTTTGGAAAAAGGTTTTCATCGCACTTTGGAGGATACTAATAAAATAAATTTCTACCACTTATAGATATTAAATTTGGTAAAATGGGTTCCATATTTTGAATCAGAATAATTAACATTATTTAATAACTTCAACTTAATTTTATGTAATAATGAATATTAAAAATAGTAAAAATTTGTCACTACGTGAAAATGGTAAATTAGGTTAAACTATGTTAAAACTAAGTGACAAGGATGAATGTTTTCCTCTAAAATATTACTGGATTAATGAAATTATATCTTTATAACAATTGGATGGATATTTATTTATTATGAGAAACTTTTCCATGAAATTAACCAATAAAATACTTTAAGTAAATAAAAATACAAAATGTTACTTTCTTAGGTTTAAATATATCTTATCTGTTCAGATAGGAACAAAATAAATATGTTAATGAATATTAATAATTATTATGAGAATAATTATATTATCTTCATAATGTAAATTTATTTTTAAATTTTAATGATTATATAATTACATTAAATGATTACACAATGCTGATACAATATTTTACTAATTAATAAAAAAATTAAATAAATGATTTAGAAAATATTAAAAGTATTATAATATAAATTATTTATAGTGATAAAAACTTTTAATTTATTAATATATCATATTAAGAATGTTTTAAATGTATATATTTTAATTCCTTATTTTTATTGTTGTATTTAAATCCATATTAAATGAATAGTGTAAAAAATGACATTAATGTTATTTTATAATAAATAATATTTTATTAATTGATTTAAAATTCCTAAAAATCATATATTCTGTAATTTGGTTGTTATATGTTTAAAAATTCGATATATAATACATTTATGCCCCCATTTTCCTTTTATAGTAACTATCTTGAACTATAAAGAGTAAAAATATTGTTAGCATAGTAATTGTCAAAAATGGTTAATGACGGTTAAAATAAACAGATAAAAGTAAAAACCAAATATAAACATGGAAAAAATAAAAAACTTATGATATTATTTAGACCTATAATAATACTATATTTTAATTATATCTATTTGGAACCATTTTAACATGAAAAATAATTTATATTAATTTAATATTTTAATAAATTTTAAGGATGGCCATCCCCTCATTATAAAAGCAAAAACCTATCCTCTTTTCTTCACACTTTAATAATCATTTGGTTTATCCAATAACATACCAAATAAAGTCCTAATATGAATTAATACATTATAGATGTCTTATTTCAGGTGTAATAGAATCCTTGTAGATCATAAAGTTTAAAACAAAGGAGGTTGTCTGGAGAAGAGGTATAACTTATAACTGAATGTTTTAGTTTTATTTCACTAATATCTAAATAAAATCTTATTAAAAAAATTATAAAAAAATAAACCCAATCTATTCCATATACTTATATATTTATATGTTAATTTCATGTCCTGTATCCATTTCATCTTCCATTAAATAGGAAGAGATTTTGTCGTTCGTGTATACAGTGGAATACCGCCTCGTAAATAAATGTAATTTATTTTCTATCACAGACTCTCATAGTTGGTTATAATGATGGATTTAATATATATATGATGTTCATGACATATTTATTATTCTAAAATAGAATATATCATATACTATTTTATATTTCTATCTATTAAAAATGATAACATTTTTCATCCATATGTGTGGACTACAACCTACCCAAAGTGATGCGATCTTTTTCTAAAAGAATATCAAATAGATGATATATAAAAGTTTATATAAAGTGATAATATGTTATAGTGATCATTTTGGAAGTATAAAATAATACTTACCATCTTTCAATCATGATCATTGAAAAATGTAAACATTACTCATGCGTACGTACAACTTACTATCTCCATGCTTATAATATAGTTCATAATTCATAAACAAATTTCTTGGTTGGTTTTAAAAGTATAAATTATGTGTAAAAATTATAATTATTTCAATATTATTATTCTAAATATTATGGAACAATGGAAACTTTTATCATAGTCAACCCACCGAAGACATTTGAACATATGAACCGAATATTTTCAAAAAATATGACGTGATCTTAATTGATTATGTAATTAAATATAACAAGGTTTTAAATAAAATTAATGAATAATAAACTTCAAAAAGGTTGTTAAGTAAGAAAATAATTATCAAAATATTATTATTAAAGATTCTAAAGACTTTACATGACAACTCAAACCTAAGGATAGGGATTACATCACAATTTCCTTTCATTGAGACATATTTTAATGTTATGCACAATTTTTTTTTATATGGTGTATATGTTTCTACTTTTACATGGTATATCACGAATCCTTAATAATTTAGGTATTTTAGTTTTCATTTCAAATTATTTCATCCAAGGGGATTTTACTGGAATGCTACCAAGTGGTAAGTATTTCATAACTCAAATTTGTTTCATTGGGTTATATCACTTATTCATTGATTATATTATGTCCATATTATTAGTGAAATAGAAATTTTTTATATATATTATATTTCCACTTATTTATTAACATTATTTACAAAAACAAATTATGGATCAATTCTCACTTCATCATTATTATCATCGTAAGAGTTCTCCTTAAATTTTATTCTTTCAGATATTTGTTATGTTATACACCTATTTTCTTTTATAAGGTGTATCTAATACCAATTTTATATGTAATATCATTAATATATTTAAATAATTATATTTATTCTTTAATTTTAATTTATTTATTTCATATGGGTTATGATTCAAAACTTACTAAATTTGTAATGGTTTACTTCACAGTTTCATCATTATTTGGGATTGTTTATGTTTAAGTATCCACTCGTGGAATAATGACATTTCTATCTAAAAACAAATTTATTATTTTATCCTATATTTATTTTTAAAAAATTTATGTTTTTCTTTAATTTTCCACTTTCAAGTATTCAAAACTTGAAAAAAAAAATTAAAAGAAACATGCTTTTTTTATTTAGTTGGGAATATTTTTATTTCATGCCCATGTTTTCGATAAATGTTTTTAATATTCCAATATTATTGTTTAAAATAATTTTTCATATTTTATACTTTTTAAGAAATGATTGAAATGTAATCTTTTTATCATTTTCTGAATAAGGTACTTGTTTACTTTTTACCAAAAATGTGAAAGGACAATTCATTTTAATATAATTTTCTTGAGATTAAGTACCCATTTTCATGACCGCTTAATGATTTGATGATTCCATTACAATTTTATAATGTTTTTTCAAATAAAATATCATTCCTAATATTCTTAAATTTTTTATTTTTTAAAAGTTAATTTCAAATTTTAATGTGTATTTTCCACCAAAATGTTTTTAATGATCTTTTTATGGTATTTATATTATTCAAAAAGACAACCCTCTTATTATTCACTATGAATATTATGTAATGATTCTATTATTATTCTTTCTTTGGATGGTTTATGATAAATTTGACTTGGGAAATTATTATCATTCTGTTGTATAGTTCTTCCTATACTAATTTTTTTTGAATAAGTCCTATTAATTATGTTGTATTATTTATTTATATGATGAATTCATTATAATTCCTATGTTATGAATGGGGACCTAAATTATATATCATATCTATGCCTCAGTGTGACTCATGTGACAAACTAGTTTGGGAATTTGGTTGGGACCATATCCATTTACGTAAGATTTCTTGGCATGAGGCCTTAAAGATAAGTTTATGATTTTAGACATTATGTATTCCATCATTATAAAATTATTTAGTGATGTCCATGTAATTATTTGAATAGTTATGATATCCATTGATAAGTTTGAAGCTCATGGAATTATTTATATGACATTTTTTGGTCATCAATAATTCATAAATATTATTCTTCATGAACAAGTTATTTATTAAATAACATGTGTTATAATTATTTCCCTTGCCACATATTTTATGTAACACCCCAAGATTTCATAGTAAGTTATTTTCTTTAAATTCAATAGCTTCGCTACACGCAACACCGAGTTCGAGCACAACACGACTTACCAAACTAGCCATTCAAAAGCGGTTATGAATAAGTAATAAATAAATTTGTAATTTTATATAATCTATATAATTTTAGAATACATATTATGTGTTTCTTATACATAATAAAAGAACAAATTCATTTTTTTCAAATAAAAGAAGTATTTCCCAAAAAATGTAATTTTACCGCCTTTTAATAGAAAACCATTTTCAAAACCAATATTTGAAACTTTTATATATTCAATTTAATGAAATTAAATTCTTCTTTAGAATCAGTACATAAAAATTTATTTTGGATTTATTTTTGGTACTTTTATGATAACTTTCATATTTTGATGAATACTGAAAAATACTAAATTTTAATTGAAAACAAATTTTTTAATTAAAATAATTTATAGTGTTAAATTATTTATTTGAATGGTTTGGAAGTATAATTAGAATATATTTTTATCATTTAATACAATTTATGTCATTATAAGTAATTTCATACTTAAATTTTACATAATAACATGTCAATATTTTGATAGTTCTCACTTTTTAAAAACCCGCTTTTCGGTTTTGACAACGGGAATTAATTTAAAATTAATTAATGAAAATTATATATTTTGAATTTGGTAAAATATAATTCATTTTTGAATTCAGAATATTAAAATATCTTGGGGTAAATTTTTGGTATTTTTCTGAAAACATTAAATTTTAAATTAATAGTGAAAAACACTATGTTATTGGTTAAAAAAGAATTTTTATTTAAATAATTATTTCTTTTATTTTTATTAATTTTAGGTCAAAATAGATACATAATACTTATATATGTTCAACATAATTCATTGGCATCATTTTATAATAAGTTTAGATATATAAAATTTTATCAAACTTTTTACCGTCTTTTACCCACCCTCTAAAAGCATTTGAAAAATTGTATAAAACTTAATTTTACCACTTTTGTGAGTTGAATTTCAAAACTTCGAGAGACACAGTTGATATTAGTAAGTAAAATTTGGTTCAATAAGAAGAAAATAATTATTGGTGAATAGTAACCTTTTACTTTTATTTACCACGGTTAAAAGTAAATAGGGAAATTAAAGGTAAAATGATGTTATTATTACCCTAACACATGTCCTAATTATATTTAATAAGTGTAATTTGACCAAAAAAACCTTAGGAAAAAAATATGATCCTTCAGGTCCACATAGATTAGATTAGGAAATTTATTTGAATAAGAGTTAAATGTGTTAAATTCATTGTTTAATAAATAACCATTTTTAATATAGGGTTACACATAAGATAAATTTGACTATAAATATTCATTATAATGATAAAAAATATTTCTTATATAATAGTTTTTTATTTAAATTTTTTAGACATTAAATAATTAAATTTATTTATGACACAATGATGATGTAGTAATTACCATATTAATGAAAGATTAAAATTATTGATATGATAAATATCCAAATAAATCTAATTTGAGACTTTTAATTAATTACTCTAATTTTATAGGTTAATCTAACATGTTAGGGTTGATTAAATTTATTTTTTCCATATTAATAAATTATTTAGGACTTTTAAAAAAATCAATTATTAAATAATGTCAAAAATGACATAAATGGGTTTTTTAAAAAAAATACAATATTATTGGTTGATATAAAAATCCTAAAAATCTAATGCTCATGAAAAAGACTTATATAATGATAGTTGTATCATTAATTAACCACTTGTATTTCTCTTGTATGTTTATAGTAAGTTTATTAACCATATAATATAAAAATACAAAGAGACATGGTAAATGTCAAACTATTTAACTAAGAGTTAAATCTAATAGATAAGGTTAATATAGTGACCCAAACCTATCTAAAACATATTTGTTGAGAGTTTTTCGACCCATAACCACCTTATCATTTAAATAATTTATTTTTGATCCATTGGAAACCGAAAATGATTTTATTATAAAATAATATTTCAATCTTTTCCAAATGTGCCCCTCACCACTCTTATAAAAGGGAATATCCTCTTCTCTCAAATTTAGAACTTCAAAGCCATTTGACTCAGCCAAAACCTACCCAAATATCTTCTAAACTTTCCTACCTTCATCCTAGAGGCCTTCCTTTAGTCTTAAATACAACCTATGAAGCCCTTTTGATCAAATAAAAAAGAAGAACACGAAGAAGTGGTAAATATTTCATCAACTATTTCAAGTTCTTTTCTTCTTCCACGTCCTCTTTATTTGTTGTTTAAATTCTAAAATAATAAATCCAGTATATTATCTATACTATTATGTTATTATAAAAATGGTACAACCCTATTCATTATTCTACTCATCCTATAAACGACAAAGTCAACATACATGTGTACGTACGGATTACGGTCTCCACGTCGTGGTGTAGTTTGTTATTCAAACACTTTATCATTTGGATTGGTATAATAATGAGTATAAATGATTTAAATAATAAATATAACATTATAATGATTCTTAATATGATATACCATCCAATTATATATGATTTTAATATATAGAAAATGATATTGTCGCTCATGCGAACGTACAGATTACCATCTCCACGAACGCGATGAGATTCATTCCTCATCATATCCATTAAAGAAAAATTTTCATTTTATGATTAAAAATAATTTGTTTTATTGAAATAATATCATTCTGAATATGAATAAGATACATCCTATCTATAACAACCATTACTTACGTAACAAAGCATATAAAGGAAAATGAATCAGTCAACACTCGAAACGGTGATACTACAGTAATATCATTAACAAAGAAATATTAAAGGATCATATATGATATCATATTAAGGTATATGGTTCTTTTATAATTTAATAACAATGATTTGACCATTATACAGTAGATTAAACTTCCCTCGACAAAGGAAAAGTATAATTTTAGGGGTTTTCATCTCACTTTTATTCTTGTGAGATTAATGCTATATTCGCCACTATTACATTTTGTGTGGTGTATGTACGGCCCATGATTGTATGGTTTTAATAATATAATTTATCTTATGGGTATAAAAATCATCATTGGATGACCCTTATTTCATGGGTTTTATGTTTCGTATGTTACCAAATCAGTAAGGGAATTTCAAATTTCAATTTCCACTCATTCGGTTTTACGCATACTTCATTGATTACTTTACTCCAAGATTATGTGTAAAATCACTTTTTATTTACTTATGTAGTAATTTCCACTCCCCTTTCTGTGGATATAATTTTTATACACATAATCACTCCATTTATAAATTCTCAATTCATCAGTATAAACTTGATACGAGTAATTTTAACTCAATTTCTATTCATTGAGTGAAACACCCATGTCATTGGTGTTGGTTTTACAAGAATTTGTTTGTATATCCTCTGATTGATTTATGCTGAATATCCAATCATATTGAGTGTATTTATATTTTTCACACATAATTATTTCATTAATTTATCCTTAACCTATGGATATGGTCTTTATAAAGGAATTCATCTCAATTTACATTCCATTGATACTTTTTTTTTGTACGCCAATTCACTCATATATGGTGTTTATAATGTACTTTGACATAGAATATCATGAATCCATTTATTATCATGATATTATATAGTTTTTATTACCTCAATTATTTTTATTAAAGTGCATATCTTTTGGTTAGGAACTCTAACTAAAATATAATTTTAAAATATTGTAACGATTTATTATTCTAAATATTTCTCATTAATGGCCATGTTTTAAAAATGGTTTTAAGGATTTATTTATATGGAAATTAAAGTTTTAAAATTAATATTCCCTTTAAAAGTTTCAAATTGGTATGAGACACTTTGATTCAAAAATCAATTTTAAACGGCTTCTTGATAAATAGTGAGACTTTTAAAATATTTTCACAAAAAGGGGGATATTTCTCCCAAATAGTATTGAGGATTATTTTCATCTATGTAAATATAATTCATTATTCCCTGTTGAGGTTGATCTATTATAATACAATCTTCCATATTGTATTGAATGAGTTATGTTTGATAGTGGATGTGCTATTTTTATACCATTCACGGTTTGTGGTTAAAATATTGACATTTTGTATGATAGTTTTAATACGAATGTTCAGATTATGTTTTAACCAATTCATATAAGGAATGCATTAGACTTAGTAAGTGATAGGTGGAGCTCGCAATAGCTCCTCGAAGCATCGGTAGGTCTCATGAGACAAACTAGTGTCTTAGCATAAGGCCTTGACAAAATCTTATTTGAAGTCTTGGCCTAAGGCCTTGGCTATGTGGTTATGAAGTTTGGCATTATGCATTCCATCATCATGAAAGAAGCTGTTGATATTGCATGTGATTATTAGACTAGTACAATATTCATGGTAATAATTAAATGTCATTATATGATTTTAACTTTTCTATATTATGTCCAAGTTTAAGTTTAAAAGGCTTTTGTTTTAGTCTTATAAATTGCCTTAAATGTTTATTCTTATTTATGAATGTTTATACTATATTGTTATCCTTAATGAGCATCTGAGCTTATCCCTTTCTATGTTTTATTTTTAACAGGATATGAATAAGTATTTTAAGGTTGACCTTTAGGGATATGCTAAGGATATAAGTGTGTTTAAAAATGGAATGAAATGTTGTTGATGTTTTTATTTCTTGATGTAATTTAAAATGTAGGAGTGTATCTAGTACTTCCAAGGCTACTAAAATGATTAGTCATTCGAGACATGATTCCTTATATCATGCCAATGTTATATAATAATGCACTAACTACGGGTAACTGGGGTTGGTGTGTTACTGTTGGTATCAGAGGAAGTTTACTACAAACCATGTAAGCTAGATTTTGAAAAAATCTAAATAAAAATCCTACCCTAAGATAGACCTTGAGGAATAGTATAGAAGAACATCAAAAATTTATGGTAATGTAAATATTATATGGGTTTTTAAAGTAATACATCCATGTCTAGATATGAGCAGGTAGAGGAAGCTTTGGCATAAATGTAACTTGGAATGAAAACTCCAATAATGAGTTTTTGGCATGACCCAGGGTATCTTGGTACACGATAACTGGCCTTACCGCACTCTTGGTTATGACACTCCTGGGGGATATGCTTAAGATAATTCAAATTTTCTTTACAAACTGATTTGTTGGATTTTAATATAAGATGTGAATAAATTACCTTGGTTAATCCTAAGGTGTTTTAGATTGAAAATAAGGTGTTTTGATATTCTCAAAATGATTTTATGACTCACACTATTCTTTCATATGTTAGTCAATGGCTGGAATCCAAGGAAGTCATAATAACATTGACTGTGATATACAAGGTGGGAACTATGGTGGAAATGATAAATGAAATGGAATATTTATATGTGTAAATGATATCATGTCCATGCCGAATCATTTATCCAAAAATATTATCCACAACATATATATTAACCAACTACCAGACTCAACAAAGAAGAGAAAGGAGGTGAATGGTAAGAGCTCCAGCAGTTGAGACCATGGAGAAAAGAAAGATCAATTTTCATCATACAAGAAATGTGGAAAGAAACACCTAAGTAAGTGTCTCAATGGAATAAAGAAATACATTTTGTATGGGAAAAAAAGACATAAATTAAATAATTGTCAAGGAAAAATGAATATTACTATGGAATAAAATAAAAAGAATCCATTTACAATCATTTGCTGTAAATGTTGGGGACCTGGGCATTACCTGAGTGAATACCCTATACTATAGGGTAACCTCTTGGTCAAGGAAGAACCTATTTGAAAATAAATGAATAGGTTAAATGTTTAAAAGTATTAGTGCTCATTGTTTATGGGATTACTTTGGAATTCTTTTCTATAGTATGTGTAACCCTACAGTTTGTTAGGTGAAAATGATATTTTAGGAAGAATTGTCCTTTCTATTGTTAATATAGTTATAAATAACCATATGGGTTTATATGGTCCTTGAATTTGAGGCAATTACAAGTTATTAAAATTTTGGGATGAAAAAGAGAGGTATGAGATAACATTTAGGGGGAAATTATGTTATAGTTTTTTGAAGAATTTATCTCATTTTGGGAACGTTATATAATCTAGTTTTTGAAAAAGAACAACATGCATGTTTCCTGTGCAGACGACAGACAACAGTGAATGAGGCTGAGAGAGATGGACGAGAGGTAGCTTGGAGCTAGTCTTAGATGGGACATACTTCAGGGATGACTTGATCGAGATATGTACCTACCCTTTAGGTAGGATTTCTTGGTGGATGATCAAGGAGTTGTTTTCCCTTTTTCCTATACTTGTACTTCAGTTGGGTTTGTATATTGTCCCATTAACTATCAGAACTATTTGCATTATTATATATTTTTGGTTATCTCTGGTCTTTGTGAGTTGTAGTTTTAACAGAAATGCCTTCCCTTTTCTCTAGGATATGCCTTTTTGGTGCTAGTTGCTTTCCCCTGGAATAAGGAAGGTGGGCTTGGGGTAGTCACGGCAAGGGGCCATGGATGGGTCGTGAAAAATTGGTGTTAAAGGACTTGGTTCTACCGTAGAACATTGGACTATGATATTTTAATGGCAATAGTGTTAAGTGTTTTGGGTGTGGTTATCAGTTTAGGGAAGCTATTATTGGTGCGACGGCCAATGTATCTATACACAAGGACTCTGACTTCTGATTTCCAACTTAGTGCATGAAAACACTGATTGCGTGTGTGTTTCATTTGAAAAGTTTTTTTCGATCTCTTTGAGACATCTCACTAGGTATTACTTATTGATTGTGGCACACCTGTTTCTTTTCAGGAAGGCCCCACGCAGAGAGCCATCCAGGGTTCCAGGCTTTGTACGAGATGGCAGCCCACTGAGCGATGAGTCATCTGTGCAGGGCCCTATCACCAGGGATGCACCAGTGGTACCAGTACCCATTGGGCCACCAATGCCACTAGCTCTAGCAGCAGAGAGTGCACTCTTCTTGAGCATGTTGCATGAGTTCAAGCGCCAGAGGCCACCTAGGTTCAGGGGTGAGATGAATCCATAGGCAGCTGAGCATTGGCTGGAGGCTATGGTGAGAGTCTTCAGACTGGTAGGGACACCATCCAACCTTATGGTGATCCATTCCATGAGTATCCTTCAGGAAGATGGTGGCACTAGATGCTCTAGGTGCATGATGCGGCGACACTTCTTCGGTCAGACTTCGAGTTCTTGTTTCGGGTGGAATTTGTCCCAGCCACACTATGTGCAGTTCGGATAAAGGAGCCACTTCATCTGCAGTAGGGTAGCATGATGGTGGCATAGTACTTAGCGAGGTTCACCGACCTCTCATGATAATCTACATATATGGTGTAATACCCATTCTTTAGGACCCAAACCTTCAAGCAGGGGCTCAGGTGAGAGATCAAGGATTCGATGATCACCCTCAGAATCCCGACGCAGGTGGTGGTGTTGGAGTGAGCCCTCTTAGTGGAGAGTTTCCTAGCTGAGCAGTCACCCGCAGCGAGGCCCACCACTGGTCATCACATAGCAGAGTCTTCTACAGCTAGCAATAGACAGATGTTGTAGAGATCCAAGAAGACTTGGCCATTCGGTGGATGCCCTCAGGATACAGGTTCAGTGGTGCGGGGCACATGAGATAGAGCCATTCATATGAGTATCAGGAAGTGCTACACATGCGATGGGTAGGGTCACATATATTGTGACTGTCTGACCCGCCATGTAGATGATCAGTAAATGGTCAACGGACCGCCCAGGCAGAAACAAAGATTTGATCGACATGGTCCGCAGGGCGCAGGCGGACGTGGCAGAGGAGCTGGTTGAGTAGCTGGCGGTGGGCGATGTTTTGAGGTGTTACTGCCACCACCACCAGGAGGTCCACCCCCAACCGCTGGGAGCAGGTGTACATGGGAGAGCTCAACTCCATGCAGTTGAGGATTACAATAATGGTGCTCTAGAGATGATTCAAGGTACAATCTATTTCTACTCCACCATAGTTGTAGTACTTATAGACACAGGTACCAGTCACTCTTCCATTTCCACTGCCCTTGTTCGGAGCTCAGAGATTCTGACGGAGCCTTTGTCTTGATCCTTATGGGTAAAAACTCCTACAAGAGAGGATTTGGTGATTACGCACTAGTGGAAGCAGGGTGATATTACTCTAGGAGGTCAGAGCTTCGGCTGTGATCTCCTAGTAGTGGCATCAAGGCCTTACAATGTCATCTTGGGTATGGACTTGTTATCTACAGTTCATGCTCACATTGACTGTATTAGGTGGAACGTGTGGTGTGTCCGTGAGGATGGGACTAGGTTTAATTTCACTGGATAGAAGGGAGCCTTCGCAGCGCAGGATGGATTTTCCCAGAGGAGGGGGAAGTCAATTACTCATCAGTTGGCTAGCCTTATCCTCAGAGTGGTTGATGTGCAGAGTCTGAGATATCCTGTTGTGGTGGATCAGTATGTGGGTGTTTTTCCTGATGAGGTGCCAGGACTAACTCCTCGCAGAGAGGTATAATTCTATATTGACTTGTATCCCGGGAAGACACCGATATCTATGCCAGCATATCAGATGGCTCCCACGGAGATTCATGAGCTGAAAGTATAGCAGGAGGACTTGTAGGGAAAGGGATTCGTCAGACCTAGTGTTTCACCATGGGAATCCCCGATTTTGTTCTCCAAGAAGGCAGACGAGCGATTGAGGCTCTGTTTGGATTAACGATGCCTGAACTAGGTGACCGTGAAGAACATGTATCCACTTCCGAGGATTGATTACCTATTCGATCAGCTGAAGGGAGCACATTGGTTCTCAAAGATAGAACTCCGATCGGGCTACCACCAGCTCAGAGTATAGGACGAGGATGTGTAGAAGATGAAATTTAGATGTCGATATGGCCACTATGAGTTCCTGGTTATGCCATTCAGCATACCCAACACACCATCGATGTTCATGGAACTCATGAACATGATATTCCAGCCATACCTTGATCACTTTTTGGTAGTCTTCATCGACACATTATGATCTACTCGACTACCGAGGAGGAGCATTCACATCATTTACAGATAGTACTGGACAAACTCCAAGAGCACCATCTTTGTGGTAGGCTCTCAAAGTTCCAGTTCTGGATCTGAGAGGTTCACTTCATGGGGCACGTTATCTCAGAGGCTGGAGTTGTTGTGGATCCAGCAAAGATTTAGGCTGTGCTATCTTGGGAACCACCCAAGAGTGTAATGGATGTATGATGTTTCCTAGGTCTGGCCGATTATTATCAAAGATTTGTTCCAAACTTCTCTATAGTTACAGCACCCTTATCGGTGTTGAAGAAGAAGGGGAAACCCTTCGTTTGGTTAGAGAGGTTCCAACAGAGTTTTCAAGAGCTGAGTCAGAGGCTAACTAGGGTGCCCATCTTGAGGATACCAGAGGAGGGTGTTGGGTACGTGGTCTACTGGGATGCATCAGGGACCAGGCTCAGATGCGTCCTGATGTAGGAGCGAGTAGTGATAGCTTATAGTTCTCATTAACTGAGACAACATGAGCAGAACTATGCTACCCATGACCTAGTGTTAGCAGTGATGGTATTCTCCTTGATGATGTGGAGACACTATCTGATGGGTGAGAATTTCACAGTCTACTCTAACCACCATAGTCTTAGGTATATCTTCTCGCATAAGGACCTAAACCTGAGACAACAGCATTGGATTGAGTTCCTCCAAGACTATGATTTTGAGATAGTCTATACTCCTGGGAAGGGGAACATTGTAAAAGACGCTCTCAGTAGGATATCAGGTATTCAACTATTAAGAGAGGCAACTGAGCAGCTATCCGCTTGGCATATTTCTTATGGGGACTAAGATGGAGCATCTTTATTGTAGTCTCTTATAGTCACACCCCCACTCCTTCAGAGAGTTAGTGAGGCACAACGTGGGGATGCTGACTCCGATACTCGAAATGTACAAATATCCACAAGGCAGACACCTGAAGGATTTTTTGTATGTGGGGACCACGTCATCATCTTTAGAGGATGAACCATGGTACCGACATCGCTTCGGGAGGTAGTGTTGAGGGAGTTCCACACATCACCTCTAGCGGTACATCCAGGTGTGGTGAAGATGTACCCGGACCTTCGACGACAGCACTGGTTTCCAAGTATAAAGAAGGCAGTAGCGGAATTTGTCTCTCAATGCCTCACTTTTCAGCAAGTGAAGGTAGAGCTCCAGGTACCGGAAGACTTGGTTCATCCTTTAGAGGTCCCATAGTGGAAGTGGGATGGGATATCGATGGACTTTGTGACAGGACTTCCACATATATCCTGGGGCCATGACTCAATTTGGATGATCACCGACCAACTCACCAAGTCGGCCCACTCCCTACCGATCAAAGAGAAGGTTTCAGTAGAGAGCTCAGGACACCTCTATGTGCATGAGATTGTGCGGCTACATGGGGTACCTTCGATGATTGTCTATTATCAAGACACGCGATTTACTTCCCAGCTATGGAAGTGGTTGCGGGAGTCTTTCGGGACACAACTTCATTTGAGCACTGCCTTCCATCCTGAAATGGATGGCCAGACTGCATAGACCATTCAGACCCTTGAGGACATTCTGTGTACTTGTGTCCTCGAATTTGGTCACAACTGGGAGGATCACTTACCGTTGGTGGATTTTATATACAACAAATGCTATCACTCCACCATAGGGGTGGAACCTTTTGATTCTTTATACGGGCGACCTTGCAGATCACCTTTGTGTTGGACTGACCCAGGGGAGTCAGCACTAGTGGAACAAGAGATGGTATTGGCTACCATGGAGAAGGTGCAGATCATCCAGGAGCGGATTAAGACTTCATAAAAAAGGTATAAGTCATATGATGATAGGAGACAGAGACCTCTGGAGTTTGAGGATGGAGAACTCATCTTCCTATGGGTCTAACCATGATGGGGTTTGTGGAGATTTGGAGAAGGCAGAAAGTTATCTCTAAGATTCATCGGACCTTTCTAGGTCCTCAGCAGAGTAGGTGAGCTGGCTTACCACTTGGAAATTCCCCTTCATTTTCATTGGGTGCATGATGCTTTTCATGTATCCCAAATGAGGAGATACATGCATGATCCTACTCACATCACTGACTAGGGCGAGCTTGACTTCAATGATAGGGAGACCTTTTTGGAGGTTCTAGTGGAGGTTGAGGATCGACAGTAGAGAGTCATTAATGGACGATTGATACCTCTGGTGTGTGTGTGATGGCAGCACATGAACCTCTAGAAGAGAACATGGGAACGGGAGGCTCAGATTCATGCTCAGTACCCCCATTTATTTTTCATAGTTTTTGAGTTTTGGATTTTGAGGATGCAAAGCTCTGAGATGGGGAGAATGTAAAGACCAGAAAATCCATGATTTTTTTTTAAATTATATAGATTTATTACAAGTCTTCAGTTTTTGACGGCCCATAATTCCAAGGCCCAGAGTGCCCAGAATGTTTTCCTGAAGATTCTGAGTACATTTAGTGATCTTAAGAGCAGGTTTTGGTAACTTTAGAACCGGTGCTTGGAATTGAAATCTGAGGTCACCATTGAACTCGCAGCGCTAGTGATTGCTTAAGGGGACCTTTACCTCAGCTGCTTTTGGTTGTGAATGGAAGTTGATTTTCCAACCTTTTCTGAATGATAAAAAAGGTGGAATGAAATAAAATTGATTAAACTTAAATTTTATTTTATTAAAATATTTATTAATTAAAGTGGGTTCCACCTAAACTAAACCCCCACTTTAATTCTTGCCAACCCCCCTCCTCAATAAAATTAAGTGATTAGAGAGAGACTCCTCAAATTGATGTGTTTGTTCTCCTCCTTTGGGAGTTGCGGGAATTGGTATTTTGGCTGTTGGAGGAAACCTTGGAGGAAGAACTCTTCTTCCACCAATGTTGAACATCTTCTTCTTCTTCTTCTTTGATCTCCTACCAGAACAATGGAGGAAGTGTTGTCCCTGAAGAACGCTGACGACGTCATCCTCGACTTCTTCGTCTTCTTTCCCGACGTCAATGAATCCGATGTAGGGGTTTCAGCTTTGTTAATTGTTTATCATTATTCATTTCCCTTCAAGGATTCAGATTCAAAGCCACATGCTATCACTCTAACATGGAGGGTGCAGGATGAACGAACACAGCCTGACCCATCCACCTTACTTTTTGGATTTTGACGCTAATCGCGGCATGATTCTAGGTTGAGATATTTTCATCAATGATGGTTACATATCGAAGGAGATGTCCCAAGTAGTGAATGGAAAATTCTGGAACGAGAATCGGGCCGCCAGAACTCGTCTGGGGACCCGCGGAAGGTTCACCGACGGTCGGAACTGACGAACGTCACCAGCAAAAGGGTGGCCAGAACTCTGATCGGCCACGTGGACGGCGGTGGTGCAACCGTGCCACTGGAGGAGTAGACCGCGGTCGACAGGCCTCAAAGGTGCAGCGGCGGCCGGTGCAAGGCCCGCCGCGAAGAAAACCGGCGACTCGGGCCACCGGTGTGCTGAGGAAGGCATGACGCAGCGTGCGCCGTATAGTGGAGCAACAGGGGCCGCGGCCTTGGCTGTAAAAATGGTGGATGGATGGCCGACTCTACCAGACGATGGAGGAGGTGCGGCACAACCGTGCCACGTGCGAGGCGGCTAGTCACTCGGCCAACCGAGAAGAGCGGGACCCGCCGCGTGGGTCGTGCGAGACACAGACCGGTGCCACGTGGAACCATATCTAAACCGCCTGAATAGCTAAAATGTTCAGAACTCCAGGGGGAACAAACTCCCCATAGATGAAACTGGGGAAGACCCCATGGGGACCGCCAGCCACAGGCCTTACGCGGGCCGAGCCCAGCGCGAGCCGGACCCAGCTCGGGCCGGACCCAGCCTTGGCTGGACCCAGCACGGGCTAGGCCACCCCCACAGGCCGGGCTACCTCTGTTAGTCAGATCAGACCCGCAGACTGGGTGGGGCCCTAGTCTAGACCTGGGTTTGTCTAGGTCTAGCCGGGTCGGTCGGACGAGGCTGGACCGGACCCGAACCCTCTTTGACCTATTTTCACTCTTTTTCCCATAATATGAACTACATGTGTCCGATTGACGAACCGTCTACAGTGAAAGTAACCATGTAGGGAGTCAGTTCTTTTGGTATACCCCAATTGAGGATTGGACGTAGTTGGGGTATGGTCGGAATGGATCAAATGTAAATCCAACCGGGCCCTCGGAACGAAAATGACAATAACTCTCAGACCGGATGTCCGATTGAAACAGCGTCTATCGCGTTGGGTTTATTATGGAAAGATGGATCTTTTGGATAAATTAACATTGGAATTCGAGGAAATTGATGTATAAACACTTTTATTTAGGATAAAACCCTCTCGGAATCAAGCGTTCTTTGTGCAGAACCTTGTGGTCGGCTGCATTGTGATAAAGGGATCTACGTGTGTTCGACATGACTGACTACTATTCCAAGATCCTACGTGGGTTCGAAAACTCCAACTACTATTCCAGGATCCTACGTGGGTTTGACAGCTCTGATTACTAGTCTAGGATCCTACGTGGGTTCGACAACATTGATTACTATACCAGGATCTTATGTGGGTTAGACAGAGTAGATGATTCAGTGGCTACATCTAATCATCTCTATCTCTCTACATAAGTTGTATACCTGTGTGAGATGAGCCTTGACTCTATGTTGTTATCAATGATTTATATTTCTTCCTTCATGAAATGGGTTATTATTGAGCTCAAGAGTTGGATCCGGTTTGTATTTTATTGCTTAGGTATATGTATGGGAATATACCTAAGTAGGATTTGATGATACTTTGTGATTGTATTCTTACTAATGTGGTTTATTATTAGTGGATTCTGGGAGACCTTCGGGGGTCTCGGGGTTCCTACTGAGTATCTTTATACTCACCCCTTCACGGGGATCACCAACACCTTGTTGTGTCCTGTGCAGACGACAGACAGTAGTGATTGAGGCTGAGAGAGATGGACGATAGGCTGCTTGGAGCTGGACTTAGACGAGACATACTTCATGGAGGACTTGATCGAGATCTGTAGCTTCCCTTCTGGGAGGATTTCCTGGTGGACGATCTAGTAGTTGTTTTCCCTTTTTCCTATACTTGTATTTCTGTTGGGTTAGTATACTGGCCCATTTTCTTCCAACACTTTTTACATTATTAGCACTTTTTGGTTATCTAAGGTTGTGTACAATGAATGTGAGTTGGAGGTTTAAAGGCAATGCTTTCCCTTTTCTCTGGGATATGCCTTTTTGGTGCTAGTCACCAGTCCCTGGCCTATGGAAGGTGGTCTTGGGTTAGTCACAGCATGGGCACGTGGACTGGTCATGACAATGATTAACCCATCATAGAGAATCTGTGATTTGGTTAATTACTTTTAAGTATGTGACTTTAAGAGTAGTCGATGTTATTTGGAGATACAATTTAACATGGAATATTTCAAAATAAAATTCTTCTAAGTTTTGGTTTTCAATATTAGTTTGGATTATATTGAACTATTTTATAGACAATTTTTTATTTAATGGTATTTATTGATCTCTGGGTATTGTTGGTTTAATTTTAGAAATTAAGATTAGTATTTATTTCTCTGAAGGATTAACCTTTTTTGGGATCATCTGATCTTATACTAACGATTTTGGTTCTGGTTAATCTCTGAAGAAAAGGTAAATATATATAGTTTATCCCTTGTATATTATGTGATTCTCTAAAAGTTTCTTCTAGAACTTTAGGTGTGACCAAGTATTCATTAATACTCATCATTTGAAAAAAAGATGAGTTAGTGGTTGAAATTTATTAAAGGATGAAACTCTACTTAAAAAGTAAGTATATCTCTTTATGTTCATAGTCAATATCATAAATAAATTCCTCAACTTTATGAAATGGAACTTAAAAGAAAGAAAATGTTATTCGTTTACTTTTCCTATTAAGAAACTAATGACCGTTTATCCCATCACAAGTTTGTGGTTTTCTTGTTGTTAACCTTCTTTTGATGTTGTTTTCTGTCACTCTCCACCAGAACGTGACACATAGTTTATCTTCCATATCCATGTTTTCCTACATGGAATCCTAGTATGGGTTATCTAGGGTGACCTTTGTACTTCTCTTTATTTCTTTTAATGAGATAGTTTTATTGACACTTTTTCTGATGAGGGACTTTTAATGAAGTTCCCAAGAGCAATTTTAAAATTGCGAGGATGCAATTTCCAAAAGGGGGAATAATGTAACACCACATGATTTTATAGTATGTTATTTTCTTTAAATTCAATAGTTTGCGCTACACACAACACCGAGTTCGAGCGCACCACGACTTACCAAATTAGCCATTCAAAAGCAGTTATGAATAAGTATTAACTAAATTTGGAATTTTATATACTCTACATAACTTTATAATCCATATTATGTGTTTATTAGAAATAATAAAAGAACAAATTCATCTTTTTTAGATAAAAGATATATTTTTCAAAAAATGAAATTTTACCACCTTTTAATAGAAAATCATTTTTAAAACAAATACTTGACACTTTTATATATTAAATTTAATGAAATTAAGTTCTTACTTATAATTGGGACATAAAAATTTATTTTGGACTCGTTTTTGGTAATTTTCTGATAACTTTCATATTTTGATGAATACTGAAAAATACTAAATCTTAATTGAAAACAACTTTTTTAATAAAAATATTTTATAATGTTAAATTATGTATTTGAATGGTTTGGAAGTATAATTAGAATATATTTTAATCATTTAAAACAATATAGGTCATTATAAGTAATTTAACATTTAAATTTGACATAAACTCATGTCAATCTTTTGATAGTTTTCACTTTTTAAAACCCCATTTTTCGGTTTTGACAATAAGAATTAATTTTAAATTAATTAATAAAACTTACATGTTTTGAATTTGGTAAAATAGAATTCATTTCTGAATTCATAATATCGAAATTATCTTAGGTTAAATTTTTGGTATTTTTATGAAAACATTCAATTTTTAATGAATAGTGAAAAAAAACTACGTTATTGGTTAAAATTGATTTTTTATTTAAATAATTAGTTATTTTATTTTAGTTTATTTTAGGTCAAAATAGATAGATAATAACTATATATGTTCAACATAATTCATTGGATTCATTTTATAGTAAGTTTAGATATATAAAATTTTATTGAACTTTTTACCATCTTATACCCACCTCCTAGGAGCATTTACAAACTTGTATAAAATGTAATTTTACCACTTCTTTGAGTTGAATTCCATAAATCTGAGAGACACGGTTTATATCAGTATGTAAAATTTGGCTCAATAAGATGGAAATAATTTTTGGTGAATAGTATCTTT
Organism: Viscum album; assembly: GCA_963277665.1. Taxonomy (NCBI): domain Eukaryota; kingdom Viridiplantae; phylum Streptophyta; class Magnoliopsida; order Santalales; family Viscaceae; genus Viscum; species Viscum album. The sequence goes on from OY728137.1 coordinate 133,713,126, forward strand.
TTTACTTTTATTTATCACGGTTAAAAGTAAATAGGGTAATTAAGTGTAAAAATAATGTTATTATTACCCAAACACGTGTCCTAATTCTATTGTATAAGCGTAATTGGACCAAAAACAACCTTAGGAAAAAAATATGATCCTTTAGTCCATTTGGATTAGATTAAGACATTAATTCAAATAAGAGTTAAAAGTGTTAAATTCAAAGTTTAATAACTTGTCCATTTTTAATATAGGGTAACACATAAGATAAATTCGACTATAAATATTAATTAGAAATATAAAAATATTTCCTACATAATGGTATTTTATTTATAATTTTTATACATCTAATAATTAAATTTATTTATGATACAATGCTGATGTAGTAACTTCCATATTATTGAAATATTAAAATAATTGATATTATAAATATCGAAATAAATATAATTTGATACTTTTAATGAATTACACTAATTTTAGGTTAATATTAAATTATAGGGTTTATTAAATGTATTTAGTTATATAATAAATTTTTAAGTACTTTAACAAAAATCGATTATTATATAATGTCAAAATTGACATAAATGGGGTTTTAAAACAAATAAAATATTATAGGTTGATATATTAATCCTAAAAATATAAGGTTAATCCAAAAGACTTATATAATGATATTTGTATCCTTAATTAACCACTTTGGGTTCTCTTTGAAGTTTATATTATGTTTATTAACCATATAATATAAAAATACAAAGAGACATGGTAAATGTCAAACTATTTAATTAAGAGTTAAATCTTATAAAGAAGGTTAATATAGCGACCAAAACCCGTCTAAAACCTATTTTAGATAGTTTTTCGACCCATACCCATCTTATCCTCTAAATAATTCATTTTGTAGATATTGGAAACCGAAAATTATTTTATTATTAAATAATATTTCAGTCTTTTCCTAAGGTGCCCCTCACCCCTTTTATAGAAGGACACTTCCCCTTCTCTCATATTCACACCTTTAAATCCATTTGGCTCAGCTAAACCCAGCCCAAATATCCTCCCATCTTTCCTACCTTCATTCTAGAGGCCTTCCTTTAGTCAGATAGCCATCTTAAGGAGCCCTTTTGATATAATCAAAAGGAAGAACCCGAAGAAGAGGTAAATATTTCAGCACCTCTTTCAAGTTCTTTTTTTCTTCCACTTCCTCTTTCTTTGTTGATTCCATAATAAAATAATAACTCCAGTATGTTACATATACTATGATTTTATTATAAAAATGGTACAACCCTATTCATTATTCTATCTATCCTATAAAAGACAAAGTCACCATACGTGTGTACGTACGGATTACCGTCTCCACGTCATGGTGTAGTTTGTTATTCAAACACTTCATCATTTGGATGGGTATAATAATGAGAATTAATGATGTAAATAATAAATATAACATTATAATGATTATTTATATGATATACCATCCAATTATATATGATTTTGATATCAAAAAAATGATATTGTCGCTCGTGAGTACGTACGGACTACCGTCTCCACGAACGCGATGAGATTCATTCCCATTCGTATATATTCAAGAATAATTTTCATTTTATGATTAAAAATAATGTTTTTAAAGACTTAATATCATTATTAATATTAATAAGATACATCCTATCCCTAACTAACATTATTCATGTAACAAAGCATACAAAGTAAAACGAATCAGTTAACATCTGAAACAATGATACTAGTGAAATATCATTAACAAAGCAATATTAGAAGATCATATATGATATAATATTAATGTATATGGTTATTGTATAATTTAATAACAATTATTTAACCATTATTCAGGAGGTTAATCTACCCTTGGCCAAGGAAAAGTACAAGTTAATGGGTTTTCATCTCACTTTTATTCCCGTGAGATTAATGCTATATTCGTTACAATTACCTATTGTGTGGGGTATGTACTACCCATGATTGTATGGTTTACATAATATACTTTAATTTATAGGTATTTACATAACCATCAGATTATCCTTCTTTCATGGGGTGTATGTTTCGTATGTTACCAAATCGGTAAGGGAATTTCAAATTTCAATTTCCACTCATTCAGTTTTACGCAAACTTCATCGATTACTTTACTCCAAGATTATGTGTAAAATCACTATTTATTTACTTATGTAGTAATTTAAACTCCCCTTTGTGTGGATATACTTTTGATACAAATAATTACTCCATTTAAAAATTCTCAATTCATCATTATAAACATGATAAGAGTAATTTTAACTCAATTTCTACTCATTGAGTTAAACATCCATGTCATTGGTGTTGTTTTTACAAGAATGTGTGTGAATATATTATGATTTTTTTACACTGAATATCCAATAATATTTAGTGTATTTTTATTTTTCATGCATAATTATTTCATTAATTTATCCTTAACCTAAGGATACGATCTTTATAAAGGAATTCATCTCCATTTACATTCCATTGAGACTTCTTTGTTGTTATACTCCAATTCACTTTTATATGGTGAATATAATGTACTTTGACATATAATATAATGAATCCCTTTATTCTTATTATATTATATAGTTTTGATTACCTCAATTATTTGTATTCAAGTGTCTCTATTTTGTTTAGGAACTCTAACTAAAATATGATTTTAAAATATTTTAAAGATTTATTATTATAAATCTTTCTCATTAATGTCCATGTTTTAAAAATGGTTTTAAGGATTTATTTATATGGACATTGAAGTTTTAAAATTAAAATTCCTTTTAAAAGTTTCAAAGTGGTATGGGACACTTTTATTCAAAAATATATTTTAAGTGGCTTCTTAATAAATACTGATACATTTAAATGTTTTCAAGAAAAAGGGGGATATTTCTCTCAAATAGTTTTGATGATTATTATCATCTATGTCAATATCATTCATTATTATCTATTGTGGTTGATCTATTATAATACAATATTCCATATTGTATTGAATGAGTTATGTTTGACTTTGGATGTGCTATTTTTATACTGTTCATGGGTTGTGGTTAAAATATTGACATTTTGTATGTTAGTTGTAATACGAATGTTCAGATTATGTTTCAACCTTTTCATATGACGAATGCATTAGCCTTAGTAAGAGACAGGTGGAGCCTGCTATAGCTCCTCGATGCATCGGTAGGTCTCATGAGACAAACTAGTGTCATGGCACAAGGCCTTGACAAACTATTATTTTTAGTCCTGGAATAAGGCCTTGACTATGTGGTTTTGAAGTTTGATATTATGCATTCCATCATCATGAAAGTATCTATTGATATTACATGTGATTATTAGACTAGTAGAATATCCATGGGAATAAGTAAATGGAATTATTTGATTTTATCTTTTCCATATTATGTTGGAGTTTATGTTTAAAAGGATTTTGTTTTAGTATTATTAATTGCCTTCAATGTTTATTCTTATTTATGAATGTTTTTACTATATTGTTATCCTTAATGGGCATCTGAGCTCAGCCCTTTCTATGTTTTATTTTTAAAATTATATGAAGAAGTATTTTTTGTTTGACCCGTAACACCCCAAGATTTTATGAAAAATATTCTTTTAATTTCATTGATGTCTTTTATTATACGGCACACCAAGTTTAGCTTTTACTATATGCAACACCGTATTAGCTTGCAGTATACGCAACGCTATTCTTGGATCATGTTACATACAATTTCATGTTTGTTTTATAGTCATTCTACGCAAAATTGAGTGTGTGTATATATATATATATATATATTAAATGTATAAATGAAATATGGTTGGATTATGTTATACGAAACAACGAATGATTCTTGCACAACATGAAACCTTGACTTTGCTTGCATTACACGAAATCGCGACCTTCCTCGATAGCGTGTGTTGTACGCAATACCGGGTTTTACTAAACAACGATATATTATTATAATATTATTATGAACTAGCCATTATGAATATTATTAACTAAATTTTAAATTTTATAACATTATTATTCATCTTATACATTTTCTAGAACGTGTTAAGAGAAAAAAATAATTTTTTCGGGTAAAATAAGTATTTTTCAAAAAATGCAGTTTTACGGCCTTTTGATGGCACAACAACATTAAATCTAGTTTTTGAAAAGTTTATAAGTTTAATTTGACAAAATAAAATTCTTCTTTAGAATCAAGATATAAAAATTTACTTTGGATAAAATTTTCATATTATTCTGATAACTTTCATATTTTAATGAATAGTAAAAACATGCTATATTTTAATTAAAAACAACTTTTTTCATCGTAATAAATTATGTGGTTAATTAATAATATTGAATGGTTTAAAATTATAAATTGAATATATTTTTACCATTTAATATTATTTATGTCATTATCCTTGATTTTACATTGAATTCGTAGGTTAAATAAATTCAATCTTTGGCAATGTTTTAACTTTTAAACCCTGTTTGCTTAACAATGGGATTAATTTTAAATTAATTACTGAAACTTATGTGTTTTGAATTTTGAAAAATGGATTCCATATTTGGAATCAGTGGGTCCAAATTATGTTAATAGGTTACTTTTAATTTATTTTTTTTATATTATGAATAGTAACTACGATAATTTTTATTTACTACGGTTAAAGGTAAATAGGGTAATTTAAGGTTAAAAGAATATTATAATAATTCAAAATTAAATTGAAACTTGTCCTAACCTTATTAGATTAGTTTTGGCCGACCATGGGCATCCTTGGGTCGATTTGGGGACCCCATGGATCCACTTATGAAAGACAATGACACATTAGATTAATTAATTTAATGTAAAGACAAAATTGGAATTAACAAATATCGTTTAGTAATTAATTTTTATAAGGGGATATATAAATTATATTTTGGACTATAAATATTCATTGGAAATATAAAAATATTTCTTACATGTTGGTATATTTTTATAATTTTTATACATCATATAAATTAAATTATTTATGAGATAATAATGATGCAGTATTTACATCATTAATAAATGATTTAAATAAATAAGATTAAAATGATTAAAATATCATCCAAAACCTTCCCAATTCCTATTGGATGATTTTATTTCGAATATTAGTAATCTTATCATCTAAATTAATTTGTTTTGGACCTATTTAAACAGAAGATAAGTTTATAATAAAATAATGTTTTCACACTTTCCTAAAGAGCCCCTCCACTCCCTTATAAAATGAGACCACTTCTATGAAATTCCTCACACCTCTCAAGCCTTTTGGCTCGTCCAAACTCTGCCCAACTAAGATCCCTACATACCTATCCTCCCCCTTGAAGCCTTACATTAGGAAGAAGACTCTCCAAGAAGTCATTTTGGTTCAATCCAAAGAAATTTACCAAAATTAAAGGTAACAGTTTCTCTTAAGTTGTTTTCTTTTATTCTACATCTCCAACCCCTAAAATCTTTTTAATCCTTTATTTTGTGACAACAAAAGTATCCTAATAATACTAGGATGTTGTTATGAGATGTATTAGAACTACACTTACACACACCTCCATCTAATGGATGAATAACATAATGTTTCTGTGATGGCAAACTAACGCCTCACAAAACGATGATTGTTCGATTTTCCCCTACCGCCTCTCATGGTGGCCATTATGATGGTACTGTATTTATATATAATATATATTATGTTTATTATTTCTTTATGCTTCTTTAATTCTCAATTATATCAAGCCTTTATGGTTTCCATAGCCGGTAAATACAATAATCTCATTAGAGGAAGTGCGGACTATCGCCCCCTCAAAGTGATGTGATTCGTTAATACCTTATGCGGGATGTATAAAGGATGTGGTTAATGATATTATATATGATATTATACTGGAATTATAATATACCTACGTATAATTATGTTTTAATTCCATTAAAATAATAAATAGAAATGAAAGTAGCGTTCATGCGTACGTACGGCTTACCGTCTCCATGAACGGTGCGTTTCATTTCTTACCTCCATATGTTATGTACTATTATAAATTCTTGTATATGATGGTTATATAATGAATATATATGATATATAAATCATGATTTACATTTTTGAGGTAAGTAAATCATGATATAAGTAATAATAACATCAAGAACAACAAGTCCAAACACGTACGATAAATAAGATGATTTTACCCAAAATGCTACTTTAACATTAATTTACATAAGAATGGGTAATATAAAGTCATAAGTGAACCATATATGATATCATATCAATTAATATGATTATTTAATAAGTCAATGACATTATTTATATCATTATACAAGAGGTTCGGACTCTTACAAAGCAAATTGGACCTAAGGTAAGGGAAAATATCACAATCTCATTTTTATCCGAGATTGTTTATACTTTGGTATTTACTGGGGTGTATTTTATCATCCAAATCCATGTTTCCTCAATATTCAATATTATTTCCATCCACCTAAAATTTTTTAAATCCAATTTTACCCTTTGGTGAGTTTTTAGTAAAAGATATGAAAGGAATCTTTTGTCGTTTTTCGTACGAGGTACTTTTTGACTTTTCCGACAAAGGTATGAGAAGAATGTTTTTTTAACTTATACGGCATGAATGGATTTTTAAACCATTATATCCAAGAATATTCCCTTACAAGTTTTCAAGTTTATTTTTAATCAACTTCTTTTAGTTATAATTTTATGACATGTTAAGAAAGGAAAAGTGTTTTTGAAGTTGAAAGGATATTTTCCTCAAGAATGGAGTTCAAGTGTTTTATAAAAATTATTTTCCATATAAGGTAATAAAGGGTTCTGTTTCTATCCCTATTGTTACATTGATTTAATTATGTTGTGATGGAATTATTTTTATGAATTCCTTTATCTTATATGAATTGTTTTATGATGTCACGATGTTTAAGATTCCCATTTTTATTACATGGGTTCTGCTATGATGTATGGTTTATGATTTTGTGGCACACATAAGAATGGTATCATTATGAGATGTGTGGGACCTATATCTCCCTCCAATGCATTGGGTAAAGATTTTATATCTCATGAGATAGACATGGATAGAACGGCAGGTTAAACCGGTTTAGTGAAACAGGACTGAAACGAGGAGTGAACTCAGTTCAGAAATGGACTTTGTCCACTAAGATAGTCTTGGAAATGAGTCTTGACTAATAAGAAATGATTCTCTATGATTATGTGTGTATTCCACAAAGTTTCATGTTTTAAGTTATGATTATTAGGATTACATTTCACTACTATGATTTATCCTATGTTATGATATTATGATCTCTTTTGCAGGTTAAGATTTCCAAAATGTTATGTTCTTATGAATATGATGTGATTGATATTTCTTTTGTTTACCCTTAATGAGAATTTGAGATCACCCTATTATGTTTTCTTTTCCCCATGATATAAAGAAAGGTTTTAGGTAAGAAAAAAAGGGAATATCTTTATGGGAGATGTTGAAGATCTTTCGCCATGATTAGAAGATTATATTCCAAGTTTCCAAATACAATAAACAATTACGTTCCTTGTGTGTGTTTTTTTGTAATGCACTAAGTATTCCGTCAAAGTAATGTAATTTCCATGTACGTCAAGCTTTGGGTCTCTACAGTTGGTATTAGAGGAAAGGTTTAGTCAACCTTTGGAAACTAGGATGCGATAACTTTAGTGAGATCCTTAGAGATATTTCTAAGGTATGTCTAGGGATGTCCCTAAGTTTAAGTATAAGTATAGGTTATAGCCCTGTAATTATGGTAACGATCTTAGAATTAAACCTAATATGTTAGATATTGAAGGTACTTCCCCCTTATTATGTTGTTTTCCCTAGCATGATTTTTTCCTCTCACACTATTCTTTTTGGGTTTTAGAAGATGGTTGGAACTCGAAGGAACTGTGTTGATCAATGCAAAGGAAAATGCAATGATTGTCCTCCTGAAAAAACAAATGTTATGGGAGATGGAGTGAAAAATCGTATTGCTATACTTACACAAGCTATGAATCATTCTGGACTTCCAAATGAGCAGAGAAGTGAACAATATTCTATTGAGTCCTTCATGAGGCAACGTCCACCTTCTTTCAGTGGGCCTTCTGATCCACTTGTTGCTGAACAATGGATCAGTACCACTGAAAATATATTTTCAGTTCTTCAATGTTCAAAACATGATAAAGTCATCTTAGCAGTATATCGTTTGGAAGGTGAAGCTGATCAATAGTGGAATCTTATCAAGAATACGAGGCCAAGAGATGAAATTGAGTCCATGGAATGGGATGAGTTCAAGAACTTATTTTTCAATAAGTAATTCCCTCGTATTCTTCAAACAAAGATGGAGAAGGAGTTTCTTAAACTAAAGAAAAAGGATGATGAATCTGTTAGTGTATATGAAGAGAATTTTACAAGGCTTGCAAGGTATGCATCTGGCTTTATCATCCAACCTAAAAGTAAAGTTGATCGATTCATCAGTGGCTTAAAACCAAATCTTCGAAGGGCATTAGTTATAAGAGACTTCAGTAGCTATGAAGAAATTGTGCGTTGTGCTATCATGGTAGAAATGGAAGTTGGTGTTACTTATCCATCTCATAGTTTTGACAAGAAACAAAAGATGGAGTTTGAGGAGAAATCTCAGAATACAGGTGAAAAGAAGATGAATGTTTCCTTATGCTCAAAGTGTGGAAAGAAGCATGGTGGAGATTGTCTTAAAGGGACTAGAAAATGCTTTAAGTGTGGAAAAGATGGTCATCAAGCAGCTGAGTGTCGAAGTAATGGAAAAGGGGTTTCTAATGATGTGAATAAAGAAAAGACTGCAGAGAACACACCACCAACACTTCAATGCTTCAAGTGCAAGGAAATGGGGCATTATACTAATAAATTCCCTAATCCAAGTGTTAGTGATGATCGACATGAGCAACCACTTAAGGAAAAGGACAAAGGGAAGTCACATGCGATCACTATTGGAGATGTTAATTATGAAAACGATGTGATGGAATTATTAAGTGTTTATGTAATTGGATTCTAAAATAATGTTGTATATAGTATCGTGGAATATTAGAATATTTATGTATTGGTCTATTGTGGTTTTCAATAATTTTATGGTACCGGTAACCATGGAAAGTGATTGATATATTTTTTGAAAAAAGATGATATGCACATAATGAAGGGATAAGGAGAAAATGAAATGTTTGATAGTATTCATGAGCTCATGACTGATATAAGGAAATAGTTATATCATGGATTGTGTTTTTGGTATGTGAAACGAGTTATCTTTTGACAGCACTCATGTTTTCACTGTGATTCAATGGGTATTCATTTTTCAAGAGAATACATGATTAAGGACTTAGAATGTTTGGAATGTTAACAACAAGACATATCTCATGATATACGGGGATCAACGATGGTATTAACATGCTTGTTATATGAACTCTTTGGTAATTGTTTTCACTGTAATATGAGATTGGACATGAGTATTTTGGATAAGCCTAAAGATTGTAAATGATTATGTTGGACATAAGTTATAATTGTTTAAGGATATAACTTTTTTCGATATTATTGATGGGACGTTATAGTAATGTCGTTTTAGAAAAAGGACAACCTGCAGGACGAGTGACAGCCCATCGCATCGGACAAGGCTGTGGGAATTGAACCCACAACCGAAGTGCGACTAGCCTTTATCGCCTACCACTAGCCTACATGAAGTCCCTATTTAGTAGAAACTAATTTTATTATATTAAGCAGTATGATATAAAAAGTATAAGTCCATTTTAGGAACCATATATGATTAATATCACTATAGATGTACTTATGTATTTTTTGATAACTTTTCTAACATTTTGTTTGAGACAGATGGAATGATCCATCATTCTATCACATGATCTGCTAACACATCACGAATGAAAAATTCAACTTTATTTCTTTAAGAGATGAAGTGGAAATTTTCCAAAGAACGACCAATGGTGAGACTATACCAAAATCACGAAAGTATTTATTCTAATTCCAATTACATAAACTTTAGGGAAATGATCTTGAAAACCAAAATTGTTGTCCTAGTGCTCTTATATCTGATGAATCAGATGGTACCCTAGATCATCACAAATTTATTGCTTTGTGATTGTTGGATTTTTCATAGCCATGTTCTCTACCACTCTCCATCAGAACATGATGGTTAGATTTCTCTTCAATATCCATATTATCACCTATGCTCTCATATGTGGAAACCCATTGATTAGTTAATTTGGGTGACCATTACGTTTCATACTTTATTTTTTAAAGCCATGTTTTGGTATTCCTTTTTACGATGTGGGTTTCTATTAAAGAAACTTTCGAGTAATAAACGATTTGTAACCCTGACGAATTTCGAGGGAGAAATTCATATTAAGGGGGGACGAATGTAACACCCTGAGATTTTATGAAAAATATTCTTTTAATTTCATTGATGTCTTTTATTATACAGCACACCAAGTTTATCTTTTACTATATGCAACAACGTATTAGCTTGCAGTATACGCAACGCTATTCTTGGATCATGTTACACACAATTTCATGTTTGTTTTATAGTCATTCTACACAACATTGAGTGTGTGTGTGTGTATATATATATATATTCAATGTATAAATGAAATATGGTTGGATTCTATTATACGAAATAACGAAGGATTCTTTCACAACACGCAACCCTAACTTGGCTTGCATTACACGCAATCACGACCTTCCTCTATAGCATGTGTTGTATGCAATATCGGGTTTTACTAAACAATGATATATTATTATAATATTATTATGAACTAGCCGTTATAAATAGTATTAACTAAAATTTTAATTTTATAACATTATTATTCATATTTTACATTTTCTAGAATGTGTTAAGAGAGAAAATAAATTTTTCGTGTAAAATAAGTATTTTTCAAAAAATGTAGTTTTACAGCATTTTGATGGCGCAACCACATTAAATATAGTTTTTTACAAGTTTATAAGTTCAATTTGAAAAAATAAAATTCTTATTTAGAATCAAGATATAAAAATTTACTTTGGATAAATTTTTCATATTATTCTGATAACTTTCATATTTTAATGAATAGTAAAAACACGGTATATTCTAATTAAAAACAACTTTTTTCATCGTAATAAATTATGTGGTTAAATAATAATATTTAATGGTTTAAAAGTATAAATAGAATATATTTTTACCATTTAATATAATTTAAGTCATTATCCTTGATTTTACATTGAATTCGTAGGTTAAATAAATTCAATCTTTGGCAATGTTTTAACTTTTAAAACCTGTTTTCTTAACAACGGGATTAATTTTAAATTAATTACTGAAACTTCTGTGTTTTGAATTTTGAAAAATGGATTCCATATTTGGAATTAGTGGGTCCAAATTATGTTAATATGTTACTTATATTTTTTTTTTATATTATGAATAGTAACTGCGGTAATTTTTATTTACTACAGTCAAAGGTAAATAGGGTAATTTAAGGTTAAAAGAATATTATAATAATTCCAAATTACATTGCAACTTGTCCTAACATTATTGGATGAGTTTTGGACGACCATGGTCATCCTTGGGTAGATTTGGGGACCCCATGGAGCCACTTATGAAAGACAATGACACATTAGATTAATTAATTTAATGTAAAGGCAAAATTGGAATTAACAAATATCGTTTAGTAATTAATTTTTATAAGGGGATATATAAATTATATTTTGGACTATAAATATTCATTGGAAAGATAAAAATATTTTCTACATGTTGGTATTTTTTTTTATAATTTTTAGACATCATATAAATTACATTATTTATGACACAATAATGATGCAGTATTTACCTCATTAATAAATGATTTAAATAAATAATATTAAAATGATTAAAATATCATCCAAAACCTGTCCAATTCCTATTGGATGATTTTATTTCGAATATGAGTCATCTTATCTTCGACATTAATGTGTTTTGGACCTCTTTACCGAAGATAAGTTTATAATAAAATAATGTTTTCACACTTTCCTAAAGAGCCCCTCCACTCCCTTATAAAAGGAGACCACTTCTATGCAATTCCTCACACCTCTCAAGCCTTTTGGCTCATCCAAAATCTGCCCAACTAAGCTCCCTACATCCCTCTCCTCCCCCTTTAAGCCTTAAATATAGCATCCCGCCTTTTTATCACATAAACTTTCATTACATTATACAAAACTGAGGATCTTTAAGGTTTAGTGTCTTGGAAACCAGGAACTTAAAACATGAAAACATACAACATTCTTCTAAAACACTTGAAAGGCTTCTCCTCATGTTCATCCTAGTTTCATTACTACATCACATAACCTGGGAGCATACATCAAAAGAAAGGGTGAGCAGAAGGCCCAGTAAGGGAAACAAGGGAAACATTTAACATGTGAACTTGAGATACATCAACTATGTCATGAACATGAACTTTAAGGCATGATAAAAAAAATCAAGTGGCATATCATAATAAAAATTAAATTTTAATAACTTGAAGATGTGGCTACATCATTTAACATAGACAATCATGAACATATCACCAAGGTCCATCCCCAAGGTGTCATTTAAAAATTACCAAGGTTATTCACCAAGGTATCATGAAAATTGTAATCTCTAGTGGTTACATCATTACCCAATGCATTGGAGCGCTATCAGGGCGCACCCTTAAATTTTCCTTTATTATCATGTGATCCACATATATCATCATCAAACATTTCATAAATAACCCATATAGCATAAAAGAAATGGGTTTCATTTCATAATCATAACTTTTTAAAAACTGCTTTAAAGACATGATCTTTATATCACTTTAAAACCCACAGAAAAGGAAGGTAGGTCTCATGTATGTAAATCCCAGAATTTAAAATAGAACATTTTGGTATATATGTGAATACCCCTTTAGAAGAAAGAGCTTTGAGTATTCACTTAATAAAATAAAAGAACTTTAGAAAAAGAGAGAGACATTTTGAGACAGAAATTCTGCAGCATAACGGCAATGTTCCGAGGTTTTAGAAGACATTAAAAGAGAGGTAAAATGGGTAAAACATTCATAAATGACCCATAAAATAGTACATGGACAGAATAAGAAGGATACATGATCATGTTAATGAAATTTCAAGGACATACCATTTGAAATGAAAAACATGGAAGGAAGAAAAAAAATTAGGTTTCTCTTATGAAAGTTCAGCAGCCTAACGGCGTTACTTAAACATCAACAAAAATGATTTGAAAAGATCAAATAGGGTCTCTCATCATGTGAACATAAGAGTTAAGTATGATAAATATATAGATAATTCCCCAACATAACAAAAAGGAACTTGAAATAATTGACATTAAAGTAGAACTTCAAAACGAGAAGGGTGAAGAACCACTTAAAAATTCGGCAGCCTAACAGCGCCACTTAAACATCAACAAAAATGATTTGAAAAGATCAAATAGGGTCTCTCATCATGTGAACATAAGAGTTCAGTATGATAGATATAGATATAATTCCCCAACATAACAAAAAGGAACTTGAAAGAATTGACATGAAAGTAGAACTTCAAAACGAGAAGGGTGAAGAACCACTTAAAAATTCGGCAGCCTAACGGTGCCACTTAAAACATCAAAATACTGAATTGAAGAGATCAAATGGGGTCTCTCATCATATGAACATAAGAGTCCAGTATGATAGATATAGAGATCATACCCCAATATAACAAAAAGGAACTTGAAATAATTTACATGAAAGTAGAACTTCAAAACGAGAAGGGTGAAGAACCACTTAAAAATTCGGCAGCCTAATGGCGCCACTTAAAACTTCAAAATACTGAATTGAAGCGATAAAATGGGGTCTCTCATCATATGATCATAAAAGATCAGTATGATAAATTTATAGATCATACCCCAACATAATAAAAAGTAACATGAAAGACTTGAATGAAAATAGAACTTGAAAATGAGGAAGGTGAAAGAATCCCTTAAAAATTCGGCAGCCTAACGGCGCCACTTAAACATTCTTAAAATGAATTGATGAGGGAAAGGGGGGTCTCTCATAATATGAACATGAAATAGGAAGTAGGATGAATATAAAATAACATCCTCCAACATAAGAACATGGAGTATAAAAGAAATGACATAAAAGAGATTACTTGAAAAGAAAGAGAGAGGTCGGATCCGTTACCTTAAAACGTGACTCTTGAAACTCAAAGGATTGGACCTTGAGGGCTTGTGGGCACCTTGGGAGGACTCTTTAGGAGGTAAGAAGACCATAACTTCGTTGGGGGAGAGTTGGGAGTGAAAACTAAAGGAGGAAAGGGTGGGTATTTATAGGGAAAGTGAGGGGACAAAGCATTAATGGCCAAGGGACACCTCACATGTGCTTTTCTCAAACCCATGTGCTCTCCCTTGGAATTTATCATAGAGTTAGGCTACATGGGGCCCCCAAAACAATAATTCATCACCCTTGTCCGGCCAACCCTCAAAAGATATCATGACATCATCATGACACCGTTATGATGTCATTAAACATACTGAAACCCTAAAACTGTATTTTTACTATTCACTGAAAATTCAACTTTCTCAGAAAAATCCCAAAATTTCACATTAACCAAATATCAATGCTCTGATTTCAAAAATGAAATCCATTTTATAAAAATAATTTTCTAAATATTTTTAATTTAATTTTTAAATAAAAACACTATTCATCGAAAATTCATTTTTTTCAGAAAAATCCCCAAAAATTACCTTAACATAATATCGATGCTCTGAGTTCAAAAATAAAGTCATTTTTATAAAAATAATTTTCCTATTTATTTTTAATTAAATTTTTAATTAAAAAAACACTATTCATCCGAAAAAACTAATACTTGAATAATAATTTATGAAACCGTTATTTAACCATTTTATTGAATCACATTACTTAATCAAGGTGCCTAGATTATTTTAAAACTTTCTTTAAGTGAGATTACTAATCCATTTGGTCACATTACTAATCCTAAGCGTAAAATCACTATTCACAATTTACTATTCATCAAAAATCAATTTGATCTCATTAGACTCTAAATTTCGTACTGGACATAATTGTAGAAGACCATTTTTTGAAAATCATTACACATTTTTAATTATTTAAGGTTTACACAACCATTTTTAAAATATCCTTTTTCTAAAATTCATCAAAAATATGCATACTATATTTATCCAGTCATTTCAAAATTCATAAACTTCATCATAAGAAGAAATCCCAATTTTTATTTAAAACAAGGATTACACAAGGAAGTTACGGTCTCATTACATAGCCCCTTATAATACCAGCATAGGACCTAAGAGTAAGGTGTGCTAGGGTGATAGAATCTTGGGGCGGCTCAGTCAACATTGCCCGAGTAGTAATTTCTATCAGTTTGAACTTCTCACGAAGGAGATTCCGTTCTAGCTTCACATGATGAAGCTCGGCTTGGATTTGATCCAGAGCAAAGCCCAATGGTGCTACCTCCTTCCCAAGCTCTGTTAGATGGGCTTCGATCGGTCCAAGACTACTAGGTGAGGCCATCAAATCTTCTTTCTATAATAATTAACCAAGATTACTTGTATTTAGAGACAATAATCAAAACATTTTTTTCACAGTGGTCATATTGACTGATGGTCATATAACAATCAAAACCCAATGGTCTCATTTTAATTATAATCATGTTTATCAAATAAAACATTTTTGTTGAGTATAAAAATAAAATAAAATAACACATGAAATTATGAAACAAGATTTATTCAAAATTTCGGGCCGTTACAATCTTCCCCCCTTAAGAAATTGCGTCCTCGCAATTTTTTTTAAAAAAATTATGTTTTGAAATTTCATTGAAAGTCCCACATCAGAAAAAGAGTCAGTAACACTATTACTTTAAAAGAAATAAAATGGAGTACAAATGCCACCTGAGTTTACTCATACTAGGATTCCATGTAGGAAACATGGACATGGAGGAGAAAACAAAGGGTCATGTTCTGAGGGAGGGTGATAGAGAACATGATTAGGAGAAAGTTAACCATAAGAAAATCCCAAACTTATGATGTGTGTAAGCGATCTTTGATTAACTAGTAGGAAACCTAAACCAACAACGTTTTTGTTTTACGTTCCTTTTGATAACTTTGAGGAATTCACTTACAACATAGAACAAAAACATAAGGAAATATATCTACCTTCAGGTAGAGTTTCATACTTTAATAAGTTTCTACCAAAACTAATCTTTTCTCCAAACGATGAGCATTCAAAACTACTTGGTCTCATCAAAACACAAGAATCATCTTCTAGAGAATAACATAATCCACAAAAGATCAACTATCTATTTCTTTTATCTTTAAACATTATCCCAAAAACAGAAAGGGTAAGGTAAAACAACTCTTCAAAAAGAATCCCATAGGAATGGAAACTACTTTTAAATCTTCAAAGATCCATGGTACTACCCAAAGTTCATCATAGTCTATTCCATAAATAATGGTCCTTAAGATTCCTCAAAATAAACCAAACTAAGATTGAAACCCAAATACAAGAAGGATTTGATAACATAGTCTTCCAAAATAAACTTCATTGTTCATCTCCAAACAACATCAACCACTCCTAACATCTTATAACAAAATTATCTAAACTAAACATATTTTACCCAAGATAGGTAAATCATTCCCATAAGTATCCTAAATTACTATAAGTCCACCTTAAATTCATCGATTCTTCAAAATATAAGTCAACCTTACTCCTCAATGAAAATACCGTTGTAATCTATTTACCTCGATCATATAGGGTCCCCAAAATAGTGAACGTCTTCCAAAATAAAAATCATATTTTAATCCCCTAATCATCTCTATCATCTTAATACGGCAATCATAGCATTTCCTATCACATTGGTTGTTGAGACATGTTCTTCCATTTCCCGCCATTAACTAAGAAAAGAAACTATAATTAGGGGCTTAAATACTTAGCCAATAATCAAGAAAAGAAACTTAAAGCATATAAGGATAACTTGTAGTTGAAAAGTATACCCTAACTTGTGATCCCCTAGGTTCCCATCTAGGTTATCCATGATCATATATTCTTATGTGAACCTTTATTTTATTTTATCTTTGATCCTTTAACAATGGTTCATACTAAGCTTATGAATTTACCAAAGCATATCCCCCGGGAGTGTCGTAACCAAGAGTGCAGCAAGGCCCGTTGTCGTGTACCAGTTCCCATTCGAGTCTAGCTCAAAGCGGTGTTTTCGGGTTTTACCCCTATGTACATCTGTTCCAGAGCCACCTCTACCTGCTCGTATCCAGACAGGGATGTATTTGCTTGGAAACCCCTTACTCAATACTCACCAAAATACCAGGAAGATTTCCTATATTTAAACTTTTCTATAGGGTTCTTCCTAAAGTTTTTATATCCTAATTTCCACAAATAACTAAACCATCCTTTGATACCAACTATAGCATCCCGCCTTTTTATCACATAAACTTTCATTACATTATACAAAACTGAGGATCTTTAAGGTTTAGTGTCTTGGAAACCAGGAACTTAAAACATGAAAACATAAAACATTCTTCTAAAACACTTGAAAGGCTTCTCCTCATGTTCATCCTAGGTTCATTACTGCATCACATAACCTGGGAGCATACATCAAAAGAAAGGGTGAGCAGAAGGCCCAGTAAGGGAAACAAGGGAAATATTTTACATGTGAACTTGAGATACATCAACTATGTCATGAACAAGAACTTTAAGGCATGATAAAAAAAATCAAGTGGCATATCATAATAAAAATAACATTTTAATAACATGAAGATGTGGCTACATCATTTAACATAGACAATCATGAACATATCACTAAGGTCCATCCCCAAGGTGTCATTTAAAAATTACCAATGTTATTCACCAAGGTATCATGAAAATTGTAATCTCTAGTTGTTACATCATTACCCAATGCATTGGAGCGCTATCAGGGCGCACCCTTAAATTTGCATTTATTATCATGTGAGCCACATATATCATCATCAAACATTTCATAAATAACCCATATAGCATAAAAGAAATGGGTTTCATTTCATAATCATAACTTTTTAAAAACTGCTTTAAAGACATGATCTTTATATCACTTTAAAACCCACAGAAAAGGAAGGTGGGTCTCATGTATGTAAATCCCAGAATTTAAAATAGAACATTTTGGTATATATTTGAATACCCCTTTAGAAGAAAGAGCTTTGAGTATTAACTTAATAAAATAAAAGAACTTTAGAAAAATAGAGAGACATTTTGAGACAGAAATTCAGCAACATAACGGCAATGTTCCGAGGTTTTAGAAGACATTAAAAGAGAGGTAAAATGGGTCAAACATTCATAAATGACCCATAAAATAGTACATGGACAGAATAAGAAGGATACATGATCATGGTAATGAAATTTCACGGACATACCATTTGAAATGAAAAACATGGAAGGAAGAAAAAAAATTTGGTTTCTCTTATGAAAGTTCGGCAGCCTAACGGCGTTACTTAAACATCAACAAAAATGATTTGAAAAGATCAAATAGGGTCTCTCATCATGTGAACATAAGAGGTCAGTATGATAGATATATAGATAATTCCGCAACATAACAAAAAGGAACTTGAAATAATTGACATTAAAGTAGAACTTCAAAACGAGAAGGGTGAAGAACCACTTAAAAATTCGGCAGCCTAACGGCGCCACTTAAAACTTCAAAATACTGAATTGAAGCGATCAAATGGGGTCTCTCATCATATGATCATAAAAGATCAGTATGATAAATTTAGAGATCATACCCCAACATAATAAAAAGGAACATGAAAGACTTGAATGAAAATAGAACTTGAAAACGAGCAAGGTGAAAGAATCCCTTAAAAATTCGGCAGCCTAACGGCGCCACTTAAACATTCTTAAAACGAATTGATGAGGGAAAGGGGGGTCTCTCATCATATGAACATGAAATAGGCAGTAGGATGAATATAAAATAACATCCTCCAACATAAGAACATGGAGTATAAAAGAAATGACATAAAAGAGATTACTTGAAAAGAAAGAGAGAGGTCGGATCCGTTACCTTAAAACGTGACTCTTGAAACTCAAAGGATTGGACCTTGAGGGCTTGGGGGCACCTTGGGAGGACTCTTTAGGAGGTAATAAGACCAGAACTTCGTTGGGGGAGAGTTGGGAGTGAAAAATAATGGAGGAAAGGGTGGGTATTTATAGGGAAAGTGAGGGGACAAAGCATTAATGGCCAAGGGACACCTCACATGTGCTTTTCTCAAACCCATGTGCTCTCCCTTGGAATTTATCATGGAGTTAGGCCACATGGGGCCCCCAAAACAATAATTCATCACCCTTGGCCGGCCAACCATCAAAAGATCTCATGACATCATCACGACACCGTTATGATGTCATTAAACATACTGAAACCATAAAACTGTATTTTTACTATTCACTGAAAATTCAACTTTCTCAGAAAAATCCCAAAATTTCACATTAACCAAATATCAATGCTCTGATTTAAAAAATGAAATCCATTTTATAAAAATATTTTTCTAAATATTTTTAATTTAATTTTTAAATAAAAACACTATTCATCGAAAATTCATTTTTTCAGAAAAATCCCCAAAAATTACCTTAACATAATATCGATGCTCTGAGTTCAAAAATAAAGTCATTTTTATAAAAATAATTTTCTAATTATTTTTAATTAAATTTTTAATTAAAAAAACACTATTCATCCGAAAAAACTAATACTTGAATAATAATTTATGAAACTGTTATTTAACCATTTTATTGAATCACATTACTTAATCAAGGTGCCTAGATTATTTTAAAACTTTCTTTAAGTGAGATTAATAATCCATTTGGTCACATTACTAATCCTAAGCGTAAAATCACTATTCACAATTTACTATTCATCAAAAATCAAGTTGATCTTATTAGACTCTAAATTTCGTACTGGACATAATTGTAGAAGACCATTTTTTGAAAATCATTACACATTTTTAATTATTTAAGGTTTACACAACCATTTTTAAAATATCCTTTTTCTAAAATTCATCAAAAATATGCATACTATATTTATCCGGTCATTTCAAAATTCATAAACTTCATCATAAGAAGAAATCCCAATTTTTATTTAAAACAAGGATTACACAAGGCAGTTACGGTCTCATTACATAGCCCCTTATAATACCAGCATAGGACCTAAGAGTAAGGTGTGCTAGGGTGATAGAATCTTGGGGCGGCTCAGTCAACATTGCCCGAGTAGTAATTTCTATCAGTTTGAACTTCTCACGAAGGCGATTCCGTTCTAGCTTCACATGATGAAGCTCGGCTTGGATTTGATCCAGAGCAAAGCCCAATGGTGCTACCTCCTTCCCAAGCTCTGTTAGATGGGCTTCGATCGGTCCAAGACTACTAGGTGAGGCCATCAAATCTTCTTTCTATAATAATTAACCAAGATTACTTGTATTTAGAGACAATAATCAAAACATTTTGTTCACAGTGGTCATATTGACCGATGGTCATATAACAATCAAAACCCAATGGTCTCATTTTAATTATAATCATGTTTATCAAATAAAACATTTTTGTTGAGTATAAAAATAAAATAAAATAACACATGAAATTAGGAAACATGATTTATTCAAAATTTCGGGTCGTTACATTAAATTAGGCAGAAGACTCTCCAAGAAGTCCTTCTGGTTCAAACCAAAGAAAGTTACCAAAATTAAAGATAAGAGTTTCTCTTAAGTTGTTTTCTTTTATTCTACTTATCCAACCCCTAAAATCTTTTTAATCCTTTATTTTTTGACAACACCAGTATCCTGATAATACTAGTATGTTGTTATGAGAAGGATTAGAACTACACTTACACACACCTCCATCTAATGGATGAAGAACATAATGTTTCTGTGATGGCAAAATAACGCCTCACAAAACGATGATTGTTCCATTTTCCTCTACCGCCTCTCATGGTGGACATTATCACGGAACTGTATTTATATATAATATATATTATGTTTATTATTTCTTTATGCTTATTTACTTCCCAATTATATCAATCCTTTACGGTTTCCATAGTCGGTAAATACGATAATCTCATTTGAGGAAGTGCGGACTACCGCCCCCTCAAAGTGATGTGATTCGTTAATACCTTATGTGGGATGTATAAAGGATGAGGTTAATGATATTATATATGATATTATATTGTAATTATAATATACCTATGTATAATTATGTTTTAATTCCATTAAAATAAGAAATATAAATGAAAGTAGCGTTCATGCGTACGTACGGCTTACCGTCTCCATGAACGGTGCGTTTTATTTCTTACCTCCGTATGTTATGTACTATTATAAATGCTTGTATATTATGGATATATAATGAATATATATGATATATAAATCATGATTTACATTTTTGAGGTAATTAAATCATGATATAAGTAATAATCACATCAAGAACAACAAGTCCAAACACGTACGATAAATAAGATGATTTTACCCAAAACGCTACTTTAACATTAATTTACATAAGAATTGGTAATATAAAGTCATAAGTGAACTATAAATGATATCATAACAATTAATATGATTCTGTAATAAGTCAATGACATTATTTAAATCATTATACAGGAGGTTCGGACTCTTACGAAGCAAATTGGACCTAAGGTAAGGGAAAATATCACAATCTCATTTTTATCTGAGATTGTTTATACTTTGGTGTTTACTAGGGTGTATTTTATCATCCACATCCATGTTTCCTCAATATTTAATATTATTTCCATCCAACTAAAATTTTTTAAATCCAATTTTACCCTTTGGTGAGTTTTTAGTAAAAGATATGAAAGGAATCTTTTGTCGTTTTTCGTACGAGGTACTTTTTGACTTTTCCGACAAAGGTACGAGAAGAATGTTTTTTTTTAACTTATACGGAATGAATGGATTTTTAAAACATTATTTCCAAGAATATTCCCTTACAAGTTTTCAAGTTTATTTTTAATCAACTTCTTTTAGTTAGAATTTTGTGACATGTTATGAAAGGAAAAGTGTTTTTGAAGTTGAAAGGATATTTTCCTCAAGAATGGAGTTCAAGTGTTTTATCAAAATTATTTTCCATCTAAGATAATAAAGGGTTCTATTTCTATCCCTATTATTAAATTGATTTTATTATGTTGTGATGTAATTATTTTTATGAATTCATTTATCTTATATGAATTGTTTTATGATGTCACTATGTTTAAGATTCCCATTTTTATTGCATGGGTTATGCTATGATGTATGGTTTATGATTTTGTGGCACAGATAAGAATGGTATAATTATGAGATGGGTGGGACCTATATCTCCATAAAATTAATTGGGTAAAGATTTTATATCTCATGAGATAGACATGGCTGGAACGTCAGGTTAAACCGGTTCAGTGAAACAGGACTGAAACGAGGAGTGAACTCGGTTCAGAAATGGAATTTGTCCACTAAGATAGTCTTGGAAATGAGTCTTGACTAATAAGAAATGGCTCTCTATGATTATGTGTGTATGCCACAAAGTTTCATGTTTTAAGTTATGATTATTGGGTTTACATTTCACTACTATGATTTATCCTATGTTATGATATTATGATCTCTTTTCAAGGATAAGATTTCCAAAATGTTATCTTCTTATGAATATGATGTGATTGATATTTCTTTTGTTTACCCTTACCGAGCATTTGAGCTCACCCTTTTATGTTTTCTTTTCCCCAGGATATAAAGAAAGGTTTTAGGTAAGAAAAAAAGGGAATATCTTTATGGGAGATGTTGAAGATCTTTCACCATGATTAGAAGATTATATTCTGAGTTTCCAAAGACACTAAACTATTACGGTCCTTGTGTGTGTGTTTTTTGTAATGTACTAATTATTCCGCAAAAGTAATGTAATGTCCATGTACGTCAAGCTTCGGGTCTCTACATGACTAGCAGGGATAGGCTATGGATATAAGAGTGTTTAAAAAGAGAAAAAATTGTTGTTGATGTTTTTATTTCATGATGTAATGTAAAACTTATGAGTGTATCTAGTACATACAAGGATACTAAAATAATCGATATTTCAAGACATAATTCCTTATATTATGAAAATGTTATGTAATAATGCACTAAATCTAGGAAACTGGGGTTGGGCATTATAGTTGGTATTAGAGGAAGTTTAGTACTAACCTTGGTAGCTAGATTTAGAAAAACTCTAATTATAAAACACTACCCTATGATAGACTTTGAGGAATAGTATATAAGAACATCCAAAAATTTTGGTAATGTAAATATTATGTGGGTTCTCAAAGCAATACATCATTGTCTGGATATGAACAGGTAGAGGCAGATTTGGAACATATGTACCTAGGATTGAAAACTCCGACAAGGCGTTTTGGGCTTGACCCGAGGTATCTTGGTACACAACAACAAGCCTTGTTGCACTCTTAGTTATGAAACTCCTAGGGGATATGCCTATGATAATTCACATTTTTTATACAAACTGATTTGAAGGATTTTAATATAAGATAAGAATAAATAACCTTGGTTAATCCAAAGGTGTTTTAGATTCAAAATAAGGTGTTATGATATTCTGTAAATGATTTTATGAATCACACTATACTTTATTGTGTTAGTCAATGGATGGATTCCAAGGAATTCATAGTAACATTGAACATGGTATACAAGAAGGGCACGACGGTGGAAATGAGAAACGAAATGGAATGTTGATATGTGTAAAAGATATCATGTTCATGCCAAATCAGTTTTCCAAAAATATGATCAACAACATATATATTAAAAAAATCTCAGACTCAACAAAGAAGAGAAAGGCGGTGAATGATAAGAGCTCCAGGAGTGGAGACCATGAAGAAATGAATGCTCAATTTACATCATGCAGGAAATGTGGAAGGAAACACCTAGGGAAGTGTCTCAATGGAACAAAGAAATGGTTTTTTGAGGGAAAGAAGGGAATACAGTAAATAATTGACGAGGAAAAATGAAGAGTACTATATAATAAAATAAAAATAATCCACTTACAGTCATTTACCATAAATGTAAGGGACCTGGGCATTAACTAATTGAATGCCCTACTCTATAGGGTAACCTCTTGGTCAAGGAAGATCCTATTTGGAAATAAATGAATACATAAAATGTTTAAAATTATTAGTGCTCTTTGTTTATGGGATTACTTTGGATGAGCATACTCTTGTATGTGTAACCCAACAATTTTTTAGGTGAAAATGATATTTTAGGAAGAATTGTCTTTTTTTTTATTGTTGATATAGTTATAAATAACCATTTGGGTTTATATGATCCTTGAATTTGAGGCAATTACAAGTTATTAAAATTTTGGGATGATAATGAGAGGTGTGAGATAACATTTTTGGTGAAATTATCTTATAGTTATTTTGAGGAATTTATCTCATTTTGGGAACATTATAAAATATTGTTTTTGAAAAAGGACAACACACGGACTATGAGACAACTTGTCCCATCAGACAAAGCTACGGGAATCGAACCCACAACTATAGTGTGATTGGGATTTATCACCTACCAATAGAGTATGTGAAGTCCAGGTTAGTGTGACTAATTATTTTTAGTTAAAATGATTTTATTGATCAATAATAAGTTTATTTTGGATCTTATGTCTTATCAAATGGATATCCATAGTATAGGAAAATGATTTAGTGATTAAGTGATAAATGTTATTTTGGAAGATGTTCGATCTATTGGGAATACTATATGCCTAAGGAAAATAGAATACTATGATATTTCATTTGAAGAGTAACGATGGATTCTTATCTATGTTTTTATTGTGGATTTATAGTGATTTGGGTTATTTATGGAAATGATTAACCTATTATAGAGAATACATGAGTAGGTTAATTACTTTTAAGTATGTGACTTTAAGAGTAGTGGATGTTATTTGGTAATACAATTTAATGTGGAATATTGCGTAATCAAATTATTTTATGTTTTGTTTTTCAATATTAGTTTGGATTATATTGAAGGATTTTAAGGAAATTTTTTTATTGAATGGTATTTATTGAACTTTGGGTATTGTGGGTTTAATTTTAGAAATTAAGATTAGTATTTCTTCCTCTAAAGGATTAACCTTTTTGGGGATCATCTGATCTTGTACTAACCATTTTGGATTTTTTTAATCTTTAAAGACAAGGTAAATATATATAGTTTATCCTTTGTAGATTATGTGATTCTCAAGAAGTTGATTCTAGTGCTTCAGGTGTGACCAAGTATTCTTGAATACTTATCATTTGAAAAAAAGATGAGTTAGTGGTAGAAATTTATTAAAAGATGAAACTCTACTTAAAAAGTTAGTATATCTATTTATGTTCTTATTCAATCTCATAAATAAATTCCTCAACTTTCTAAAATAGAACATAAAACAAAAAAAATGTTATCCGTTTAATTTTCCTACTAGGAAACTAATGACCATTTATCCAATCATAAGTTTGTGGTTTTCTTGTTGTTAACAATCTCTTGATCTTGTTTTCTATCACTCTCTACCAGAACTTGACACTTAGTTTATCTTACATATCCATGTTTTCCTACATGGAATTCTAGTATGGGTTATCTCGGGTGACCTTTGTACTTCTCTTTAATTCTTTTAAAGAGATAGTTTTATTGAATCATTTCCTATGTTGGACTTTAAATGAAGTTCCCAAGCCCAATTTTAAAATTGAGAGGATGAAATTTCCAAAAGGGGGGAATAATTTAACACCCCAATATTTCATAGTAAGTTATTTTCTTTAAATTCAATAGCTTGCGCTACACGGAACACTGAGTTCGAGTGCACTAGGACTTACCAAACTAGACATTCAAAAGTGGTTATGAATAAGTATTAACTGAATTTGGAATTTCATATACTCTATTTAATTTTAGAATAAATATTATGTGTTTCTTAGACATAATAAAAGAACAAATTCATCTTTTTCAGATAAAATAAGTATTTTTCAATAAATGCAATTTTACGGCCTTTTAATAAAAAACTATTTTTAAAACCAATATTCGACACTTTTATATATTCAATTTAATGAAATTAAATTCTTCTTTATAACCTGGAAATAAAAATTTATTTTGGATTAGTTTTTGGTTCTTTTCTGATAATTTTCATATTTTGATGAATTCTGAAAAATAGTAAATTTTAATTGAAAACAAATTTTTAAATCAAAATAATTAATAGTTTTAAATTATATATTTTAATGGTTTGGAAGTATAATTAGATTATATTTTTATCATTTAATACAATGTAGGTCATTATAAGTAATTTCACATTTAAATTTCACATAAACACATGTCAATCTTTTGATAGTTTTCACTTTTTTAAAACCCACATTTCCGTTTTGACAACGAGAATTAATTTAAAATTAATTAATGCAACTTCTATGTTTTGAATTTCATAAAATAGAATTCATTTTTGAATTCATAATATCAAAATTCTCATTGGGTAAATTTCATGTACTTTTCTGAAAACTTTCAATTTTTAATGAATAGTGAAAAAACATTGCGTTATTGGTTAAAATAGAATTTTTATTTAAATAATTTGTTGTTTTATTTTAATTTATTTTTGGTCAAAATAAATATATAATACCTATATATGTTCAACGTAATTCATTGGAGTCATTTTATAATAAGTTTAGATATATAAAATCATATCAAACTTTTACCGTCTTTAACCTACCTCCTAGGAGCATTTGAAAATTTGTATAAAACTTAATTTTACCCCTTTTGTGAGTGGAATTTACAAAATCCAAGAGACACAGTTGATATCAGTAAGTAAAATTTGGTTCAGTATGATGAAAATAATTTTTGATGAATAGTAACTTTATAATTTTATGTACCACTGTTAAAAGTAAATAGTGTAATTAAGGGTAAAAATGATGTTATTATTACCCTAACACATTTCCTAATTCTATTGTATAAGTTTAATTAGACCAAAAACTACCTTAGAAATAAAATATTATCCATTAGGTCCACTTTGATTAGATTTGGACATTTTTTCAAAGAAGAGTTAAAAGTGTTAAATTCAAAGTTTAATAACTAAACCATTTTTAATATAGGGTTACACCTAAGATAAATTCGACTATAAATATTCATTATAAAGATAAAAAATATTTCCTACATAATGGTATTTTATTTATAATATTTAGACATTAAATAATTAAATTTATTTATGACAGAATGATGATGTAGTAATTACCATATTAATGAAAGATTAAAATAATTGATATTATAAATATCCAAATTAATCTAATTTGAGACTTTTAATGAATTAAAATAATTTCACAGGTTAATATGACATTTTAGGGTTGATTAAATTTATTTATTTCGAAGTAATAAATTTTTTAGGACTTTAACCATAATCAATTATTAAATAATGTCAAAATTTACATAAACGAGTTTTTAAAACAAATACAATATTATTGCTTGATACAATAATCCTAAATATCTAAGTTTAATCAAAAAGACTTATATAATGATATGTGTAAAATTAATGAAAAACTTGGGGTTCTCTTGGAAGTTTACAGTAAGTTTATTAATCATAAAATATAAAAATACAAAGAGACATGGTAAATGTCAAACTATTAACTAAGAGTTAAATATAATAGAGAAGGTTAATATAGTGACCCAAAAATATATAAAACCTATTATTTGAGATTTTTTAGACACATAACCACCTTACCCTTTAAATAATTCAATTTTGAGTCATTGGAAACCGAAAATTATTTTATTATAAAATAATATTTCAATCTTTTCCTAAGGTTCCCCTCACCCCTCTTATAAAAGGGAACTTCCCCTTCTCTCAAATTCACACATTCAAATCCATTGGTCTCAGACAAACCCTACCCAAATATCCTCCCAACGGTCATACCATAATACTAGAGGCCTTCCTTTAGTCAGAAAACCATCCTAAAGAGCCCTTTTGATCAAATAAAAAAAGAACCCGAAGAAGAGGTAAATATTTCATCACCTCTTTCATGTTCATTTATTCTTCCACTTACTCTTTCTTTGTTGTTTCCATTCTAAAATAATAACTCCAGTCTCTTATATATAATTTTATGTTATTATATAAATGGTACAACCCTATTCATTATTATATCCATCCTATAAACGACAAAGTCACCATACGTGTTTACGTACAGATTACTGTCTCCACGTCGTGGGGTAGTTTTCTATTCAAACACTTAATCATTTGGATGGGTATAATAATGAGTATAAATTATTTAAATAATAAATATAACATGATACTAATTATTTCTATTATATACCATCAAATTATATAGTATCAAAAAGAAATGATGTTGTCACTCGTGCGTACGTACAGATTACCGTCTCCACGAACGTGATGAGATTCATTCCCCATCGTATCTAGTCAAGACTATTTATCATTTGATGATTAAAAATAATGTTTTTAAAGACTTAATATAATTCTGATTATAAATAAGATATATCCTATCCATAAAAACATTATTTACTTAACAAAGCATATAAAGGAAAATGAATCAGTTAACAGCTGAAACGATGCTACTACTGAAATATCATTAACAAAGAAATATTAAAAAATCATATATGATATCATATTAATGTATATGGTTCCTTTATAATTTAATAACAATTATTTTACCATTATACCGGAGTTCAACCTACCCTCGACCAAGGAAAATTACAAGTTAAGGGGTTTTCATCTCACTTTTATTCCAGTGAGATTAATGCTATATTCGCCACTATTACCATTTGTGTGGTGTATATACTGACCATGATTGTATGGTTTTTGTAATATAATTTAATTAATGGGTATTTACATCATCATTTTATGATCCCTCTTTCATGGGGTTTATGTTTTGTATGTTACCAAATTGGTAAGGGAATTTCAAATTTCGATTTCCACTCATTCAGTTTTACGCAAACTTCATTGATTACTTTACTCCAAGATTATGTGTAAAATCACTATTTATTTACTTATGTAGTAATTTCAACTCCACTTTGTGTTGATATAGTTTTTATACACATAATCACTCCATTTATAAATTCTCAATTCATCGGTATAAACATGATAAGAGTAATTTTAACTCAATTTATATTCATTGAGTTAAACATCCATGTCATTGGTGTTGTTTTTACAAGAATATGTGTGAATATCCTCTGATTGATTTACAATTAATATCTCATAAAATTGAGTGTATTTATATTTTTCACACATATTTATGTCATTAATTTTTCCTTAACCTAAGGATACTATCTTTATAAAGGAATTCATCTCAATTTACATTCCCTTGAGACTTCTTTGTTGTTATATGCCAATTCTCTTTTATAAGGTGTATATAATGCACTTTGACATAGAATATCATGAATACCTTTATTCTCATGATATTATATAGTTTTTATTTCCTTAATTATTTTTATTCAAGTGTCTCTCTTTTGGTTAGGAACTCTAACGAAAATATCATTTTAATATATTTTAAAGATTTATTATTCTAAATATTTCTCATTAATGTCCATGTTTTAAAAATGGTTTTAAGGATTTATTTATATGTAAATTAATGTTTTAAAATTAAAATTCATTTTAAAAGTTTCAAATTTTTATGGGACACTTTGATTCAAAAATCTATTTTAAACGTCTTCTTGATAAATAGTGAGACTTTTAAATGATTTCAAGAAAAAGGGGGATATTTCTCTAAAATAGTTTTGATGATTATTTTCATCTATGTCAATATAATTAATTATTCTCTATTTAGGTTGATCAATTATAATAAAATCTTCTATATTGTATTGAATGAGTTATGTTTTACTGTGGATATGCTATTTTTATACCATTCATGGTTTGTGGTTAAAATATTGACATTTCATATGATAGTTTTAATACAAATGTTCAGATTATATTTACACCTTTTCATATGAGGAATGCATTAGAATTAGTAAGTGATGGGTGGATCTTGTTATAGGTTCTTAATGCATCGGTAGGTCTCATGAGACAAACTAGTGTCTTGAAACAAGGCCTTGACAAAATCTTATTTTTAGTCTTGGCACAAGGCCTGGACTATGTGGTTATGAAGTCTGGAATTATGCATTTCATCATCATGAAAGTAGCTATTGATATTGAATGTTATTATTAGACTAATAGAATATCCATGTGAATAAGTAAATGGATTTATTTGATTTTTTATTTTCCATATTATATTGATGTTTAAGTTTAAACGGATTTTTTTTAGTCTTATACATTGCCTTAATTGTTTATTCTTATTTATGAAAGTTTCCACTATATTTTTATCCTTACTAAGCATTTGAGCTCAGACTTTTCTATATTTTATATTTCTCAGGATATGAAGAAGTATTTTATGGTTCACCTACATAGATATTCTAAGGATATAAGTGTATTTAAAAAGGAGACAAAATTTTGTTGATGTTTTTATTTCATGATGTAATGTAAAACTTATGAGTGTATCTAGTACTTCCAAGGATACTAAATAGATCGGTCTTTTGGGAAATGATTCTTTATATCATGCCAATGTTATGTAATAATGCATAGACTCTGGGTAACTGGGGTTGGGGTGTTACAGTTGGTATCAGAGGAAGTTTAGTAAAAACCTTGGAAGCTAGATTTATAAAAACTCTGATTATAAAAAACTACCTTAAGGTAGACCTTCGGGAATAGTATCGAAGAACATCCAAAAATTTTGGTAATGTAAATATTATGTGGGTTTTCAATGAAATACATCCCGGTTGGATACGAGAATCTAGAGGAAACTCTAGCACAGATGTACCTAGGATTGAAAACTCCAACAAGGAGTTTTGGGCTTGACCCCAGGTATCTTGGTACACAACAACGAGCCTTGATGCACTATTGGTTACGACACTCCCGGGGGATATGTTTAGGATAATTCAAAATTTAATTAAAAAAATATTTGAATTATTTTAATATAATATGAGAATAATTAACATTGGTTAAACCTAATGTGTTTTAGATTGAAAATAAGGTGTTATGATATTCTGTAAAATATTTTTTGACTCACACTATACTTTATTGGGTTAGTCAATGGCTGGATTCCAAGGAAGTCATAGTAACATTGAACATGATATACAAGGTGGGAAAAATTTTGGAAATAAGAAACAAAATGGAATGTTGATTGGTGTAAAAGATATCATGTTCATGCCGAATCAGTTTTCCAAAAATATGATAAACAATATATACATTAACCAACTCCCAGACTCAACAAAGAAGAGAAATGTGGTTAATGATAAGAGCTCAAAAAATGGATACCATGGATAAAAAAAAGCTCAATGTACATCATGTATGAAATGTGGAAAGAAACACCTAGGGAAGTGTCTCAACGGAACAAAGAAATGCTTTCGGTGTGGGAAAGAAAGAGATAATGTAAATAATTACTGAGGAAAAGTAAAGAGTTCTATGGAAGAAAATAAAAATAATCCATTTAAATTTATTTGATGTAAATGAAGGGGACCTATGAATTACCTGAGTAAATTCCCTATTCTATAGGTTAACCACTTGGTCAAGGAATAACCTATTTGGAAATAAACGATTGGGTGAAATGTTTAAAAGTATTAGTGCTCTTTGTTTATGGGATAACTTTGGAATACTTTTCTCTTGTATGTGTAACCCTACAGTTTGTTATTTGAAAATGATATTTTAGGATGAATTGTCTTTTCTATTGATGATAGATTTATAAATAACCAATTGGGTGTATTTGATCCTTGAATTTGAGGCAATTACTAGTTATTAAAATTTTGGGATGAAAATGTGAGGTATGAGATAACATTTGAGGGGAAATTATGTTATAGTTATTTTGAGGAATTTATCTCATTTTGGGAATGTTATAAAATATAGTTCTTGAAACAGGACAACACGCAGACCATGTGACAACCCATCGTGTTGGAAAAAGATGCATGAATCAAACCCACAACCATAGTGCGATTTATATTTATCGCCTACCACTGGACTACGTGAAGTCCCTTGTTAGTGTGACTAATTCTTTTTAGTTATATTATTTTATTGATCAATAATAAATTTATTTTGGATCTTATGTATTATAAAATAGATATCCTTAGTATAGGAAAATGATTAGGTGATTAAGTGATAAATGTTATTTTGGAAGATGATCACTCTATTGGGAATACTATATGATTAAGGAAAATAGAATACCATGGGATTTCATTTGAAGAGTAATGGTGGATTCTTATCTATGTTTTTATTGTGGATTTATATCGATTTGGGTTATTTATGGAAATTATTAACCTATCATAGAGAATACATGATTAGGTAAATTACTTTTAACTATATGAATTTAAGAGTTGTTGATGTTATTTGGAGATACAATTTAACTTGGAATATTGCGCAATAAAATTCTTCTAATTTTGGTTTCCAATATTAGTTTGGATTATATTGAAGTATTTTAAGGAAATTTTTTTATTGAATGGTATTCATTGAAATTTTGGTATTGTTTGTTTAATTTTGGAAATTAATATTATTATTTCATTCTCTAAAAGATTGACCTTTTTGGGGATAATCTGATCTTATACTAACCATTTTGGTTTTGGTTAATCTCTAAAGACAAAGTAAATTTGTATAGTTTATCCTTTGTAGATTATGTGATTCTCTAGAAGTTGATTCTTTCTCTTCAGGTGTGACCAAGTATTCTAGAATACTCATCATTTGAAAAAAAGATGAGTTAGTGGTAGAAATTTATTAAAGGATGAAACTCTTCTTAAAAAGTAATTGCATTTCTTTATGTTATTATTCAATCTTATAAATAAATTTCTCAACTTTATGAAATGGAACTTAAAAAAAAAAATGTTATCCATTTACTTATCCTACTAGGAAACTAATGACCGTTTATCCCATCACAAGTTTTTTGTTTTCTTATTGTTAACCTTCTCCTGATCATGTTTTCTATCACTCTCCACCAGAACTTGACACTTAGTTTATCTTTCATATCCATGTTTTCCTATATGGAATCCTATTATGGGTTATCTTGGGTGACCTTTTTACCTCTATTTATTTCTATTAAAGAGATATTTTTATTGACTCTTTTTCTGATGTGGGACTTTTAATGAAGTTCCCAAGCCCAATTTTAAAATTTAGAGGATACAATTTCCAAAAGGGGGGAAGAATGTAACACCCCAATATTTCATAGTAAGTTATTTTCTTTATATTCAATAACTTGTGCTACAGGAAACACTGAGTTCGAGCGCACCACGACATACCAAACTAGCCATTCAAAAGCGGTTATGTATAATTATTAACTGAATTTGGAATTTTATATACTCTATATAATTTTAGAATCCATATTATGTGTTTCTTGGACTTAATAAAAGAAAATATTCATTTTTTTAAGATATAAGAAGTATTTTCTAAAAAAATGCAATTTTACCACCTTTTAATAGAAAACCCTTTTTAAAACCAATATTTTACACTTTTATATATTCAATTTAATGAAATTAAATTCTTATTTAGAACCGATACATAAAAATTTATTTCGGATTAGTTTTTGGTGCTTTTCTGATAACTTTCATATTTTGATGAATATAAAAAAATACTTAATATTTATTGAAAACCAGTTTTTTAATCAAAATAATTTATAGTGTTAAATTATGTATTTGAATGGTTTTAAAGTATAATTATATTATATATTTTATCATTTAATACAATGTAGGTCAGTATAAGTAATTTCACATTTAAATTTGACATAAACACGTGTTAATCTTCTGATAGTTTTCACTTTTTAAAAACCCGCTTTTTAGTTTTGACAATTGGAATTAATTTTAAATTAATTAATGAAATTTATAAGTTCTGAATTTGGTAAAATAGAATTAATTTTTGAATTCATAATATCAAAATTCTCATAGGGTAAATTACTGATATTTTTCTGAAAACTTTCAAATTTTAAGGAATAGTGAAAAAACACTACGTCATTGGTTAAAATCGAATTTTTATTTAAATAATTTGTTATTTTATTTTAATTTAATTTAGATAAAAATAGATACATAATACATATATATGTTCAACGTAATTCATTTGAGTCATTTTAAAATATGTTTAGATATATAAATATTTATTGATCTTTTTACCTTCTTTTACCCACCTCCTAGGAGTATTTGCTAATTTATATAAAACATAATTTTACAACTTATGTGAGTTTAATTTAGAAGTATGAGATACATGGTTGATATTAGTAAGTAAAATTTGGTTCAATAACATGAAAATAATTTTTGGTGAATAATAACGTTTTAATTTTATTTACCACGGTTAAAAGTAAATAGGGAAATCAAGGGTAAAAATGATGTTATTATTTCCCAAACACATGTCCTAATTATATTGTATAAGTTTAATTAGACCAAAAACATCCTTTGGAATAATGTATGATCCTTTAGGTCCACTTGTATTAGATTAGGACATTTATTAAAAGAAGAGTTAAAAGTGTTAAATTTAAAGTTTAATAACTAAATTTTTTTTAATATAGGGTTACACATAAGATAAATTCAAATATAAATATTCATTAGAAAGATAAAAAGATTTCCTAAATAATGGTATTTTTTTATAATTTTTAGACATTAAATAATTAAATTTATTTATGATAGAATGATGATGTAGTAATTAACATATTAATTAATGATTAAAATATTTGAAATTATAAATATCTAAATAAATATCATTTGAAACTTTTAAGGAATTAA
Organism: Viscum album; assembly: GCA_963277665.1. NCBI lineage: Eukaryota > Viridiplantae > Streptophyta > Magnoliopsida > Santalales > Viscaceae > Viscum > Viscum album. The sequence continues at coordinate 133,747,769 of OY728137.1, forward strand.
AAAAAATTCTAGGTTTAAATGACATGTTAAGGTTGATTAAATGTATTTAATTCTAAGTAATAAATTTTTTAGGACTTTAAAAAAATTAATTATTTAATCATTTCAAAATTGACATAAATGAGTTTTTAAAATAATTTCAATATTATTGGTTGATATAGTAAACTTAAAAATCTAAGTTTCTGCCAAAAGACTTATATAATTATAGGTGTATCAATAAAGAATCACTTGGGGTTCTCTTGAAAGTTTATAGTTAGGTTATTACCATATAATATAAAATTACAATGAGACATGGTAAATGTCAAACTATTTAACTAAGAGTTAAATCTAAAATATAAGGTTAATATAGTGACCCAAACCTATCTAAAAACTATTTTTTGAGAGGTTTTCGAACCATACACACCTTATAATTTAAATAATTAATTTTGAAAACATTGGAAACCGAAAATTATTTTATTATAAAATAATATTTCCATCTTTTCTTAAGGTGCCCCTCACCCCTCTTATAAAAGGGCACTTCCGCTTCTCTAAAATTAACACCGTAAAATCCATTTGGATCAGCCAAACCCTGCCCAAATATCCTCCCAACTATCCTCAATTTATCATAGAGAACTTCTTTTAGTCATAAATAAATCCTATGGAGTCCTTTTGATCAAATCAAAAGGAAGAACCCGAAGAAGAGGTAAATATTTCATCACCTCTTTCAAGTTATTTTCTTCTTCCACTTCCTCTTTATTTGTTGTTTAAATTCAAAAATAATAACTCCATTATCTTCTATATACTGTGAAATTATAATAAAAATGGTACAACCCTGTTCACTATTCTATCCATCCTATAAATGACTATGTCACCATACGTGTGTACATACAGATTACCGTCACTACGTCGTGGTGTAGTTTTTTATTCAAACACTTCATCATTTGGATGGGTATAATAATGATTATAAATGATGTAAATAATAAATATAACATTATAATGATTATGTATATGATATACCATCAAATTATATACAGTTTTAAAACAAAAAAAATGATATTGTCGCTCGTGCATACGTACGGATTGCCGTCTCCACGAACGTGATGAGATTCATTCGCCATCATATATATTCAAGAATAATTTTCATTTTATGAATAAAAATAATGTTTTTTAAAGACATAATATCATTATTAATATTAATATGATACATACTATCCGTAACAAACATTAAAAACATAAAAAAGCATATAAAATAAAACAAATAAGTTAACACCCGAAACGATGATACTACTGAAATATCGTTAACAAAGAAATATTAGAAGATCATATATGATATCATATTAATGTATATGGTTCTTTTATAATTTAATAACAATTATTTTACCATTATAGTGGAGGTTAACCAACCATTGACCAATGAAAATTACAAGGTAATGGGTTTTCATACCACTTTTATTCCCGTGAGATTCATGCTATATTCGCCATTATTACCTTTTGTATGGTGTATGTACTACCCATGATTGTATGGTTTTCATAATATAATTTAATTTATGGTTATTTAAATCATCCTTGGATGATCCCTCTTTCATGTGTTGTATGTTTCGTATGTTACCAAATCGATAAGGGAATTTCCAATTTCAATTTCCACTCAATTCAGTTTTACGCAAACTTCATTGATTAAATTACTCCAAGATTATGTGTAAAATCACTATTTATTTACATATTTAGTAACATACACTCCCTTTGTGTGGATATACTTTTGATAAAAATAATCACTCCATTGATAAATTGTCAAGTCATCAGTATAAACTTGATAAGAGTGATTTTAACTCAATTTCTATTCATTGAGCTAAAAATCCATGTCATTGGTGTTGTTTTTACAAGAATATGTGTGAATATCCTCTCATTGATTTACACTGAATATCCAATCATATAGAGTGTATTTATATTTTTCACACATAATTATGTCATTAATTTATCTTCAACCTAAGGATACGATCTTTATAAAGGAATTCATCCCAATTTACATTCCATTGAAACTTTTTTGTTGTTATATGCCAATTCAATTTTATATGGTGTATATAATGTAATATGACATAGAATATCATGAATACCTTTATTCTCATGATATAATATAGATTTGATTACCTCAGTTATTTTTATTATTGTGTCTCTCTTTTGGTTAGGAACTCTAACTAAAATAACATTTTAAAATATTTTAAAGATTTATTATTCTAAATATTTCTCATTAATGTACATGTTTTAAAAATGGTTTTAAGGATTTATATATATGGACATTAAAGTTTTAAAATTAAAATTCCTTTTAAAAGTTTCAAGGTGGTATGGGACACTTTGATTCAAAAATCTATTTTAAACAGAATCTTGATAAATAGTGATACTTTTAAATGTTTTCAAGTAAATGGGGGATATTTCTCTCAAATAATTTTGATGATTATTTTCATCTATATCAATATCATTCGTTATTCTCTATTTAGGTTGTTCTATTATAATAAAATCTTCCTTATAGTATTGAACGAGTTATGTTTGACAGTGGATGTGCTATTTTCATACCATTCATGGTTTGTGGTAAAAATATTGACATTTTGTATGATAATTTAAATAAGAATGTTCAGATTATGTTTCAACCCTTTCATATCAGGAATTAATTGGACTTAGTAAGTGATTGGTGGTGCCTGCTATAGCTTCTCGATGCATCGGTAGGTCTCACGAGACAAACTAGTGTCTTAAAACAAGGCCTTGACAAAATATTATTCGTAGTCTTGGAACAAGGCCTTGACTATGTGGTTATGAAGTCTGACATTATGCATTCCATCATTATTAAAGTAGCTATTGATATTGCATGTGATTATTTGAATAGTATAATATCCATGGGAATAAGTAAATGGAATTATTTGATTTTATCTTTTCCATATTATATTTATGTTTAAGTTTAAAAGGATTTTATTTTAGTCTTATACATTGTCGTAAATGTTTATGCATATTTATGAAAGTTTCCGCTATATTTTTATCCTTACTGAGCATCTGAGCTCACCCCTTTCAATGTTTTATTATTTCCAGGATATGAAGAAGTATTTTGTGGTTGACCTGTAGGTATAGGCTAAGAATATAAGTGTGCTTAAAAAGGGGACAAAATGTTGTTAATGTTTTTATTTCATGATGTAATGTAAAACTTATGAGTGTATCTAGTACTTCCAAGGATACTAAACTAACCAGTATTTCGAGACATGATTCCTTGTATCATGCCAATGTTATGTAATAATGCATTGACTCTGGGTAACTGGGGTCAGGGAATTACATTTTATTTATTATTTATTCATCATAGATTCCATTATATACAACCCCAAACAAGAATCTTATCTCACAGTTATTTTTTTCCTCTTCCTAGGATATGAAGAAGGAGTCTTTTAATGAGTTATTGGATATAGAATATTTACTTTCACTATGTTTTGTATTTTATGTTTTCAAATGTAATATGATATTCATGTATATATCTAATTTAACAATACAATTAGACTATTCATCCCTTCAGGATATGATATCCTTTGTATCTTTTACTAATTTTATAATATATACAATGAATCTGTGCTATTGGAGTCAGGGTATTTACAAACACCTTCCTCTAGTTTAGTTTTCTTACAACAATAGTTTTCAATCATTAACTAAGATGGATCCTTATGAATCCCTATATGGAAAGAATTGTAGAAATAAAACATGTTGGGAAGAAGTTATAGAAATAAATATATTTGGAGATGATATATATATGGAAATAGGGGAGAAAATCTGATCCATTTAGTATCATATCAAGGTATCTCAGAGTTGATAGAGAATTTATGCAGACAAAAAATGGTGAAATATGAAATTTGAAGTTAGTGAGAAGGTATTTCTATTAATTTCTACCTGGATAAAGGTTATGATATTCAGAAAGAATGGAAAAATAATCTATAGGTATATTGGCCTCTTTTAGATTCTTGATAGAGTAGAGATGACATTTTATGACATGGTGCTTACATCAAACCTCTATCATGTTATGGGCATGTTCCATGTATCTCTATCAAGGAAGTACATACCTGATACATCACATGTACTGAACTCATAGGTCATACCACTCTAGAATGATAGTTCCTATGAACCAAAACAAATATAAATATTGGATCTTAGAGAGAAAGTGGTACAGAATAAGACTAGTCTCCTGGTTAAAGTTCCCTAGAGGAATCAAAAATTCAAATAATCTACTTAGGGACTTGATGTGGAGATGAAATAGAGATATCCATATTTGTTTGTAATAGAGTGGTGAAATTTCCAGGGTGAAATTAATTTTAAGTGGTGTATAATGTAACACCCTTCGAGTATTTTACATAGTTCTCCATATATTTTCTCTCTTCTAGCTCAATTTATAGGAAACAATGAGTTTAAACGAACTATGATATACTATTGAAATGTTATTTATTAATGTGATTGTTATCACCTAGACATTGGATTGGTAGGTATGAATAAGAATATCTAAATTATGAAAAATTTATGTATTACACCTGTATAAAATGAATTTGTTGGTTATAAATCGATTATAAATGGAAATTAAAATTATTTGAAAGTAAAAGTGTTTCTTCCAAAAAAAACTATTTTTATGCACCCAATGTGTTTGTATATTAATAAATTAAATTATCACTATTGGTGAATGATTTTAATGAAATTTATATATTATAAATTTAATAATTTTTTAACATCTATCTAATTTTTTATTGTCATGGGATTAGAATAAATGAAGTTTAATGATTAAAATGTATTTTTCTAAAAAAATGTGTTTCATTACATCTTGTGCACTTATTTTAAAATAAATTTTTCATAATTTTAGAAAATGAATTAAAAAAATGGATTCCACATTTGGAATCAAGAGGATAAAATTGGGTAAATATGTCTCTTTTATTTTTTTGTCGTTATGAAAAATAAAATTGGTAAATTTTTGTCATCACAATAAGGGTAAAATGGGTAAAACAATGTTAAAACTATGGTTTTGGACCTAAAATTTACTCTAATAATTTTATTTATCATTTTTAATTAGTGTATTTCTACAATACTCATCCAATACTCAAAAATATTTTAACTTGGTGTAATTTGTCTTCGATTATGATCTTTATATTATTTTAAAAAAAGGATAAATATGAAATATCACTCTCTTGACTTTAATGACTGTAAATTTTTATTATAAAGACAAAAAGTGGATTTGGTTTTTTATAAATATTTCCTCTAAATATTAATTACTATTTTTATCATGGTAAATTATTATCACAACCCACCTTCTTCACGATGAGGGAAATGACATCAAAGTTCCACGCCCTTCCTTCCTCAAAATGAAAAAGTGATAATACCCCCAAGTCCCACCTTCAATTGGCCCCGAAGCAGCGACTAGTACCAAGGGTATAGAATCTCACATAATATGGAAGGAATTTCTCTTTTTATTGAACAATATCCGGAGATAAGATGGTAAATCCCATGCAACTCAAAATAATAAAAATAAAAGTAAAGATGGAATCCATTCCCACATGAATGTTCAAAAGTAAAGCTAATACATGGTACACAAAAACTCCAATGTAAAGTAACAAAATAAAAGAGACTAATTAGAAACAACAACTAATCATGATGATCGAGATAGTAAAGTCCAACATGGTCCTTGAAGTACCCCTGAAAATATGAAAACAGTTTTATAGATGTAGGGTGAGTATACAAGTATACCCAGTTGGAAAACTAAATAAACCTATTCATAAGTGGGGGAACATACTAATACCACTTTGAGAAAATATTAGAACCTCAAAGAACCTACCAAATATTAATAACCAGCTCATCCTCACTAAGGAACACTCACCAAATAACAAAAGTCAAATAAAGTAGTACTATAAGCACATTAACATTTGGGCACCCCGCACTAGTTTCCTATTGGTTAACTACTCAGTCCTAACAGTTAATGCCTTGAATTTACCACTATTACAAATGCAGTTCCACTACCACAAACCTCCTGAACACAAATAGTCTTTAACCATATTGCACATCTCATCCACATACACCTGGTCCCCAACAACCACACCTCTCTCCTGAAGACACCTGGGCCTCATCCTGAAGACACTTGGGAAAAAAACCTAGAACGAAAACAGCTAGGCCTATTATCCACAACAAACCTACCTAAAGGATCTAGGACTATGGAAAACCTCAATCCAATACAACCTACCTAGATATTCTTAGGCGGTAATAACTTGTAAGAGGGTACAAGGAAGAATTTCAATAACCAACCATCCATCCTCCCACTAGGCTATTGGAAAAAACACCATCCCCCATGAGATGGGGGTGTTCGACACATGGTGCTAAACAATGGTGGGGTGCATATAGAAATCACAATGAACTAAAATTTATATATTTATAGGTAAGAAAAAACTCATCCCAACCTACGGGTCCCCACTGTAGAGAACTAACTCATACCGAACCACATTTTCTGCTACCCCTATACGCACAACCACATAATAGCCACTGCCAAAGAATAACCCAACCCATTTTTTCATTTAACATGTTACTAATAATTAATTAAGGGATTCAATTTAATTTATTCTAGAACTATTGAGAATGTACCAACAACAACCACATCAAATCAACAGACAAAAATAAATTTGCAGTCCCACTGCACGTCCCCATTCAACCACTACCAACTATTATTCTTCAATGTTATACCACAAACTCCTTCTATCATAACCCATACCTGAATCCCCATAGACCCAAACATTCCTAAATTTAGTCCAACTGAATAAAAAGTTCAAAACCACACTACAGTCCCACTTCCCACTGTCATTCGATGGTCACACAACAAACAAAGGTAGTTTCACTGCCTACAAGTCCATCCATTCAGCAATCAATCAGTCTCTCAAAATGGGAAACCAACACACCACTTTTACCACCCCAAAAAAATCCCACTATTACTACCATTTTAACCACAACCCCACTGCACACCCATACCACTCCCTTCTCATAGAACCAACTCCCTTTCCCACCATTGTACCCATAATTGTGCTCCCAACCGAATCAAAACACAACTCACACAAAACCCAACGGAACAAAGCACTCAGCCACACCTAACAACATGACACACAAACACACACATATATATTAAGGTTTTGTAACCACTATTATTTAATACTCTTGATAAATAGGGTTGATCGTACAAGGGGTTTTATTCTAGGGAATTAATTTCAATTAATGAGGTATAAGTGATTATCCAGATTAGGATTTACACCAATTATTCATAAGGAAACAAAAGTAGTTATAAAGAGTGACCCATGTATAGAAAAATGCCACCAACAACCATGATTTTAAGAATTAAAAAACCATAACAACCCTAAAATAACCAAAGATAACCAATAAAACAACTGATCAATGTCAACCCATCTTCAATTTTCTACCAATTATTATAATAGGTCTTGTTATTTTTTTATCATCAACTTCCTAATCCCCTGTTTATTAATTGTTTAAGAAAAGGGTGCAGCCATTCTTCGCAAGAAATCATTAGTAAACCCACCCCACATTATGCATAAATAAATAGAGGCAGAATAAATATCTACCTAAAACAATAGGCGATCAAAAATACCTATGTACCAAGAACAAGGGATCATGCGAGCAGTAGGATACTCAAAGAAAATTGAGTAAGAGGGGCTCTAGCATAGTCACATGACTCATCTATAGAGGAAGTCTCTAGATTCACCAAGGGGAAATACAAAATTCACTAGTAATGGAAGATACCTGCTTTGAAGAGCCAAAACCCATATTAAAGGAAGAACGGTTTTCAAAAGTCATTAACATGGGATCATGGTCAAAATCACGTGGTTGGAGTATCTCAAATCCCCCCAAGAAATTATAATATTAAATATATAATTAATATTCTTAGGAAAACCCTTAAAAACTCCCAATAAAGTATTAAAACTTTGTTTATGTCAAATAAGATGTAAGAGGGGAGAAATTGGGAAAAACTGGGAAACAGGAAATTTAGCAAAGGGTGTGACACCATTTTGTGTGCCACTGTTTCGATGTGGAACTATCACGGTAACTCCATTATGGTTCAACTATTTCGGTGTGCCACCATTATGGTGCCATCATTTTGGTGTGACACTATTATAGGGGGCCACTATTATTGTTCCACCATAATAGTGCCACCATTTTGGTGTGCTATCATTTCGGTGCCACTGTTTCAGTGAAACCATTTGGTGAAATAGGATTTTTGGTAAACCCCCGTCAGAAACAACTAAGACCCTCAATAACAAAACAAGAACTAGATTTTCACAATGAAAATGATTGGGGAAATCAATGTTATTACATCAGATAACTCTCAAATTATTATTGTCCTGAGAATATAAAACCAAAATCTGATGGTAGGGGGTCCAAAAAACAACCCTATAAAATACCTCTTCGGTACAACCCACCCTGTGTTGTTTGGAAGATGGAGTGAAAACCCAAAAATCCAAGAACACCTCCTTGAAATATATCTCCTAAAAAACTATAGAAACACTAAGGCTCTATTTACCCATGAAACCACACAAACACCCATGGTAACACTATCTAGGCATATGGATTAGGGAGCGCTTTCTCCCATGTCAAGATAATGCCTGCATTGGTTGGCACTAACTCACCCAAACAGGTTTAATCACATATACATTAATGCTTATTAGTTATGGATCAGGCCCCCTCCCCATAGTCAAGACTTTTCACACATATTTAGTTAATAGTGAAACAACTTATCATACAACAAATGAGGTCAAAAATTACATCAGATATAAGGCAGAAAGCAAGACACAAGATTAAAACTCCAAGGAGTTCTGAGTACTGTGCGTGCATCTTTGCTTCCTGCTCCCATCTACTCTCCTCAAGGCTACCATGCCTCCATAACACAAAAACCAAAGGAATGGTCCATCCACAAATCACCTTCTCCTCATGACTCTCAATTATTACTGGCCGCTCCAAAAACATCATGTCGTCCTCAATATCCAACTCTCCTCAGTCTAGGATGTGGGGGTCATCATGTAGATATCGATGGAGTTGAGAGGCATGAAAGTCATCAGGGATCCTCTCCAACTGTGGTGGAAACACCGACTGATATGAAACCTCAACAACTCATCCCAACACCTCAAAAGGTCAAATGAACTTGGGATAAATCTTGATTCCTCTACCAAACCTCTTCTACCCACACCAAGGGAAAACCATGAAGAAAACATGGTCCCCGACCTCTTCAACTCATCCCAACACCTCAAAAGGTTTGATGAAACATGTAGAAATCTTTCATCCTCTGCCAAACCTATGCTACACACATTGAGGAGAAACCTTGAATAAACATGGTCCCCAACCTTGAACTCCACATGCCTCCTCCTATAATCTACATATGAATTTTGTCTGTCCTAATCACCTTTATCCTCTCACACAAAAGTTGGAACTTCTTTGTCGGTGTTTTCACTACCTCTGGTCCAACAAGGGATGCTTCCCCAACCTCTGTCTAGCATACAAGTGAATGAAAGTGTCTTCTATACAAGTCTTCTAATGGTGCCATGTAGATGGTAGAATGATAGCTATTATAGTAAGAAATCTCTTCCAGAGGAAAGTGTCATACCCAAGATCCTCCGATGTCCAAGACACACTATCGTAGCATGTCCTCCAATTTCTGGATGGTCCTCTAAGTCTGCCCTTCTATCTGAGGTGGGAAAGAAGTGCTGATGCATAGTTAGGTGTGGAAAAAATACTAAAATACCCTCTAGAAACTTAAGGTAAACCATGAATCTCAATCCAGGATGAAGGATATTGGAGCTCCATGCAGTCACACCACTTCGCCTATATACCTCTATACCAAGGAATCCACTATGCTCGACTCCATGATTTCCAGGAAGTGAGCTGATTTCGTCAATTTGTCTACCACTACCCAGATAGCATCACGACCTCCCTAAGCTCTGGGTAGTCCTGTGATTAAATCCATCTATATTTCATCCCACTTAAACTAAAGAAAATCTAAGGGCTGCAATAGACTGTCGGGAACACAATTCTTAACCTTCACCTACTGACACACTAGGCACCTTGCCACAAACTCCGCCACTACTCGCTTCACCCTGGGCCACCAAAAATATTCCATCAGGACTCGGTACATCTTGGAAACTCTTGGGTGTATCACAAGGGGTGAGCTATGGAACTCATGGAGAAGTCCTTCATGCATTTTTTATGGAAAAAATAGATTCCCCTGAAAGAAAATATAATTATGACTATCCTTCAACCATCCTCCCGGATCATTACCATGAACAACATGATCATGCATCACCTCAACCTTTGAGTCTCTCCACTGAGACTCCTCCACTTGACGCACCAAGTAATACTACATTGTCTTATGAAATAGATAACTTCTGACACTGTTCTCCCCAACATCTAGGCAAAAAGTGTCTAACTCCTCTATTTCCTTCTATGAATATGTGGATTCCAAAACTACAACCTTCTGTGAATTCCTTCTCAAATCATCGGCCAAAAAATTCCCCTTTCATGATGTGTAAGAGATCTGAAAGTCATAGTCCTAGAGGAACTCCATCAACCTTCACTGCAACAAGTTTAGGTCTCACTGGGAAAAGATATACCTCAAGCACTTGTGATCTTTGAAGACCACGAAGGACTCCCCAATGAGGTAATGTCACCACAAATTCAGTGAAAACGCGACTGCTTCAAGCTACAGGTCATGGATGGAATAGTTATGTTCATGAGGGAGTAACTTCCTAGACCCTTAAGAGACCACTCCCCTCTATTGCATCAGCACACACCCAATCCGAGCCTGGAATCATCAAAAAACACATCAATCAACACCCATTCCTTTGAAAACTTGAGCACTAGATAGCTTCCCATTTAGATAGATGAAATCGGCCTAGCACTTATCAATCTATATGATGGCCTTTACCTTTTTGGTCAAATCTGTCAATGGAGCTCCAAATCAAGAGAAGTTGTGTACAAACCTATTGTAGTAGCCTACTCGACCTAGGAAACTAAAAACCTCCACCACATTATTGGACACTGACCAAGAACAAAACCTCTTCAACCTTTGACGGGTCGATTGTTAACCCCTACTGGGAAACCATGTGTCCAAGGAAGTGCAACTCTCTTATCTAGAACTTGCACATGGAAAAATTTATGTAGAGCTGGTGGTGTCGAAGGACCTCCAAGGCTATCCTCATATGCTGGATGTGCTTCCCCTCTGATCTTGAGTAAATTAGGATGTCATCTATAAACACAACAACTAACCAATCCAGGTACTCCCGGAAAATAGAGTTCATGATCCCCATGAACACCACTGGTGTGTTTGTAACGCCAAATTACATTAACAAAAAATCAAAGTTCCCATACATACACCTGAAATAAGTCTTCATGATTTCTCCCTCCTTCACCCTTAACTGGTGATACTCATACCATAGACCGATCTTAGAGAACCAACTTACTCCCTTTAATTGGTTGAAAATATCATCGATCCTTGGAAGGGGGTAACGATTCTTGATCGTCACATGTTTCAGTATTCGGTAGTCTTTGCATAGTCTTAGGCCATTATCTTTATTCTTCACGAACAAGACTAGAGAACCCCATAGTGACACACTTAGCTGGATAATACCCTTCTTCATTAGGTCATCAAACTGAATTCGAAACTCCTGGAACTCAAAAGGTGCTATCCTATAGGGATCCATAAAAATCAGATGGGGACTGGGTTTCAAGTATATCCCGAACTCAGCATCACGTCGAGAGATTAGAGTCACAACCTCTTTGGGTATGACATCTAGGAACTCACTAACAACCCCTAGAACTTCTCCCATCATTGTGTCTGCTGATTCCACTGATATCTCGACTAATAAATAAATAAGAGGCTCTACACACTGACTTCCCACCTGACAGCTCCACTCACCAATGAAAACTACATGTTGGCCATCCATACTTGAAAACATGACTCTCCTATGAAAATAGTTGATAACTGTATTCATGTAAAACTGTCAGTAGATGCCTAGGATGACCTCTTACAATTGCATCGGTAGCAGAAGAAGATCCCCGCCAGACTGATGTGGCCCCAACATCATTCTACATTCCTATAATACATCAGACATATTGGTTTGACCCCCAACTAGTGTACTCAACACCAGGGTCATGGAGAGTCTCTCTACGTCTAGTCCCATAGCATGGGATAGAGCGAGTCCAACAAAGGAATTTAAAGCTCCAGAATCAGACAAAGCACACACAATAGTACCCTGAGGTCAGCCTCCTCTAAATCTCTACTATCGACCGCCTCACCGACCATGCCCTGGTTGAGGTCCCTGAGAATAACCCTAAGGTTGGACTCCCCGAACACTATATACCCTTAGTGGAGTGGGAGCTCACAATCCTTGTGGTTGGAAAGGCCTAACTGAAAACTACTACTACTAAGGTGGGGGATGAACCTACCCACCCCCACTGTACGATGATCAAACTGGGAAATGGTTCCAAATATATCCACGACCTCCATAGGTAAAGCATCTTAGTCACATACCCATGGGGAAGGGGTGAGGACCAGGAGATCAGAACTAGAACTTCTAAGGCCTACTTCCCAGTGGCTGAAACCTGGAAGGCCCTAACATTGGAGATCTTCTACAAAAATCCTTCCCCTTTGACAAACTCGATTAGATCCCCTATCTTGGAACACTTCCAAGAAAGTGAATATTTTCCACTTTATCAACCTTCTTTTGAACCTCTAAATATGTTGGTAGAGTAAAGGGAAGGACAACATATTAAAGAGAAGGTCAGAGTGCCTCCTCTAAGAATCTCACCCATGACTCCTCATTAAGAAAGAGATCTAGAGAAAAGTGTGGGAGATCCATAAAATTGATCCATAGTTCCCTCACCACCATAATTTCTTACTAGAGGGTGATCAAAAACCACCACTTCTCATCCTTCATCATCGAAGAAAGTAATTCCACCGCGAACTCTTTATCAAAGTCGTCCCATGATACATCAGTCTCTTTCGTATCCCCAAGTTAATGTGTCCCCCACTGACGCACCACTCCTCATATTTGGCTCACTTCTAGAAGAACCCAGTACTCTATTGGAGCCTAAATCAAGTTAAAAGTTATCACCAAATCCTCGATCCAAATCTCCATATCCATGTCCGAGATGCTACGCTTGTACTTTACTAGAGTCTTTCTCTAGAAGGAGCAAAGCATCTTTCACCACTAGTAATCATCCTCCTCTAGATTGACCCTTTTTTGATCAATCAGGTTAACTTGCTAAGCCTAAACTACTTGTACAACACACAAGTGATCTCTGGGTGTCATAGCTAAAAAGGGAACAAGGAACACCTAATATCGGGTAGTATATAAATTTTTTTTAATTTTTTTAACTCTTCATTTTTTATTCACTTTCGCAAAACTACCAATTAAAATAAGAGAACAATTTATTAGGATGCATGTACCTTTCCTAGGGTCTCCACCCTACAATCATTATAACATCACTTGGTCGTTCATAAGGTTTAGATCCCTTACACCATATCATTGTGGGGCCTAAAATCCTATGACCTAGCCAGTCTTCCCTGGCCAATTTCATGCACCAAGGTCACCTAACACATTTTACCTACCATCAAATTCAATTATCAATATACCTAAATCCAAACTCCATCCTATCCCTCAACTCCAAAACCTCTCCTCTTATACCACTTTATCACAACCCCCCTTCTTCTAGATGAGGTAAGGGACAACAAAGTGCCACACCCTTCCTTCCTCAAGATGAAAGAGAGATAATGAACCCCCTGAGTCCCTCCTTCAATAGGCTCGAAAGAGGTGACTAGAACCAAGAATATAGAATATTACATAATATTGATGGAATTATCCTTTTTATTGAAAAGGATCAGGAGATAAGATGGTAAATCCCAAGCAACTCCAAATACTAAAAGTAAAAGTAAATCCAATATCCATTCCCACATGCATGTTCAAAAGTAAAGATGATACAAGGTACAAGAAAAATACAATGTAATGTACCAAAAGAAAAGAGACTTAGTAGAAACAACAAATAATCCTAATTCCTGAGCTAGTAAAGTCCACAATGGTCCTCGATGTCCCTCTGGAAACCATAAAACAGTTTTTCAGACATAGGGTGAGTATACAAGTATACCTTGTAGGAAAACTAAATCCACCCATGCTCATGTGGGGGAACATACTAATGCCCATATGATAAAATAGTAGAACCTCAATGTATCTACCAAGATGTACTAACTAGACTAGACTCACTAAGGTACACTAACCAAATAATGAAAGTCATGTAAATTATAGTATAAGCACATCGACATTTGGGCACCCCACACCACTTTACCACTGGTTAACTGCTCATTCCTAACGGCTAACATATTGATGATACCACTCTTCCAAACACAGTCTCACTGCCAAAACCCACCCACACACACCAGAGACTCAACCATACCTCACATCTCTCCTGTAGACACTTGGGCCAAAACAACTGCACCTCTTTCCCGAAGACACTTGGGCCTCATTTCAAAGACACTTGGGAAAACAATCCTAGCCTGCAAACACCTAGGCCTATCATCCACAACAATCCTACCTGAAGGATCTGGGACTATGGTAATCCTCAATACATTAAATCATGTCCAGATACACTTGAGCGGTAAGAACTTGAAAGAGGTTTTGAGGAAGAAAGCCAGTAAATAGCCATCTATCATCCCATCGGGATGTTGTAAAAAACACTCTCCCCCCATGAGATGGGGGTGTTCGGCGGATGTTGATCAATAAGGGTGGGGTGCATATAAAAATCACAAGGAACTATAATTAATATATGTATAGGTAAGAAAACACTCATCCCAACCAATGAGTCCCCATAATAGACAAACAACTCATACATAACCACATTTGACGCTATACCTATATGCACAACCACATAACAACCACTGCCAATGCATTACCTAACCCCTTTTTCATTTAACCACTTTCCATTTATTAATTAATGGATTCACTTTAATTTATTCTAGAATTACCAGGTAACTACCGACCACAACTATATCAAAATAATAGACAAAACCAGATTTGCAGTCCCACTACACACCCCAGTTCAACTACTACCAACTATCATTCTTCAAAGTTATACCACACAATCCTTCTCTCGCAACCCATATATGCAGCACCACTACCCAAAAAACTCCCAGATGAACTCCCACTGCAAAAAACGTTCATATCCACACCGTAGTACCACTACCCAATGGAGTTTTATGGACACAACACAAACAAAGGATGTTTCACTACCTACAAGTCCATCCAATCCACAGTCAATTCGTCTATCAAAATGGGATACCAATACACCACCTGTTCCATCCAAAAAATGAAGCCCACAATAACATCCATTTTAACCACAACCCTATTGTACACCCTTACAACTCCGTTATCACACTACTAACTCCCTTGCCCACCCCAGTACCGATAACCATGCTCCCAATAGCAGCACTACACAACTCATACAAAACCCAACATAACACAAAACTCATCCTCACCTAACAATAGGATATATATATATATATATATTCATATTTGGTAAACATTGTTCTTTAATCTTCTTGATAAACAGGGGTGGTTATACATGGGTTTTTCATCTTGGGGCATTCATTTAATTTAACCGGGTATACGTGATTAGCTAGATTTGGATTTACATCAATTATTCATAAGGAAACAACAATAGTTATAAATATTAACCCATGACCAGAAAAAGACCACAAACGACCATGACTTTCAGAAGGAATACAACTATAAATACCATAAAATAACCAAAGATAACAAATTAAAAAATTTATAAACATCAACCCATATTCAATTTTATGCCTGTTATTATAACAAGTCTTATTATCTTTTTATCTTCAACTTCCCTATACCTTATTTTAAAATTTTTAAAAAAATGGATCTGACATTATTTATGAGGAATCATTAGTACACCCACCCCTCATGAAGCACAAATAAATAGAGGTAGAAGAAATCCATACCAGAAACAACAGACAGCCAAAACTCCCTACGCACCCAGAACAGGGGATCGCACGAGCAGTAATAAACTCCATAAAAACATAGCTGGAGGGGCTCTAGCACATGCACATGACTCGTATAGGGAGGAAGTATATAGATACACCAAGGGCAAATAGAAAAAAAACTAGGAAGGGAATATCCTGTATTTGAAAAGGCAAATCTTATATTAAAGAAAAAATGGTTTCCAAAATTCATTTGAGTGGGATCATTGTCAAGATCACATGTTTTGAGTATCTCAAATCCCTAAAGATGTTAGAATATTAATTATGTAATTAATATCCTTTTAAATTCCCTTAAAAATTCCCTAGAAAGGATTGAACCTCAGTTTATGTCAAATAAGACATAAGAAGGGAAAAACTGGGAAAAATTGGGAAATTAAAAATTATGAAAATGGTGAGACACCATATGGTGTGCCCCCATTTTGGTTTGGCACCATCACAATGACACAATTATGGTGCCACTATTTTTTTTGTTACCATTTCAGTGCCACCGTTTCACTGAAACTATTTGGGTAAACGATATTTTTGGCAAACCCCCACAATAAACCACTGAGACCCCCAGGAACACCACAAGCACTAGACTTTGAAAAGGGAATACCTAGGGAAATATGGGTAATTACATTTATTTATAATTTTTATTGATTCAATAATTACCTTAAATTTTTATGCACCATCGACATAGTATTTATTAAATTAATAGAATAATAAAATAAATGATTCCAAAAATATTAAAATCTATAAAATTTGTATGAATTGTTATGTTTCATGAATTTTTTAGATAAATATTACATGTTAGGTATGTGTGAATGGTTTATATTCAAATTCCTGTTACTTCGTTATAATGACCCTACCATTTTGATTGATATTTTTTCCTTAAGAAAATATGTGTTATATTATTTTATACTCAACAAAAATAAATTTCATTAATAATGAAGTGTGTATAATTTGAAATGTTTCCATCTAAATTTTACCTTTATATAACCATTGGTTAATATGACCATTCAAAACTGTACTCTTGGAAAAAAAATTAACTTCATTATTAGTGTTTATAAGTAGAAATGAGAAAGGATAATTAATGTAAAAAGGAGAAATGATGAGCTAAACCTATAGATCCATGATGTTTGAAGCCAATTTATCAAAACATGGGAGGGAGGTAGAATCATTGTTCTTCTCTTTTGACCAATCCCAATTTAATATTTAATAAGTGAAGTTAAAATGAAATTTCCTATGGGATAAGTTCAAGTTAGTGGAAATTATCACTCAGGTAATGTTAGACAAGTCACCCCTTGAGTATATCACCATAGTACACCTCAACCATAGGCCATACATGGGTGTAATAAGGGGTTATGTGTCCTAACCTTAGTGTGTAATTAATTTTTTAAAATAAATTTTTTATTCCATCATTTCAATGTTAAGAATAGTTTTTCTTAATAAAATTTTGATGGAAGTTGATAAATTGATTTTTTGGGATAGACATTGTAATTTTTAGAAAATATAAAATTATTATAAAGAACTAAGTTATTTTTAATAATGCTCATTTTAAATAAATAATATTATTAGAACACTCTTTTTTTAAAAAATAAATGATAAAGTAAATTTTTTTTCAAGTGTCTGAAATTTTAATATGCATTTTCAATCAGCTATTGTTTTTTATAAATAAGGGTTTTTATATTTAAAAGTAAAAAGTCACATATTTATAGAATTTTTATGATAATATAAACATAATTTTTTAAATCAACACCTTAAAATTAGCTTAGGGTGAATTTATGAGCATTTTATAAAATATTTTATTTTTTCATTAATAATATAAATATTGTTTGAGTTTTATGATATGTTAACGACATGATAAGCATGTAATAATGATTTAATAACTAATTAAAAAAATCAAACACTTAAAATATTTTATTTCAATAATATTTAGTATTTTAATAGATTTTAATTTTTTTCAAATATATAATTAACATTCCAAATTCAAAAATGGAAAATTTAACTTTAAAAATGTTATTTTGTAAAAACAGTAATCTTTATTGACAAAATATGTAATATAAAGTTGTAGTTGAATATTGTGTGATAAAATGACATAAAATATGATTCAAGTGTCCAATACCATGGTAAAATACCCCGTTAAAGCCCATGTTTTATCATTTATAACTACATAGGTGTCCAATACCTTTATATTGAAATTAGTAAACAAATCCCCCACTGTTTCTATAAATACCAAACAATTTTTTTTATATTTAATTTAACTCCCAATTAATAATACATGAATTTATAATATTTTTTCCTCCCATAGAGTCCTCCCAAGGTCCCAATCCTATTGTTTTAGGAGTGACTCTTCAAGTCAAGGGAAGTATCATGCTTTTCTATTTGTTTCAAGAACATGTTTCTGTATATTTATTCTAAATGTTATGGTCTATCAATATTAATTACTATTTTTAATAAATAAATTCCAAATTATGTTTTATTAATGGGATAACCTCATAACCACTATTTTTACCCTTTTATACAACCACGTTTCATACCTGTTTTGTTTCCGATTTTACTTCTCAAAATTTCTTCCTTATCATCAAGAAATTCTGTTTTATTTTTTCTGTGAAAACCAAAAAAAATATTTTAAAAGGATATTCACTAATATATATAAATTATTTATTTTATTCTCTTAATTACATACATAAAACCCTCATTCCATTTCCATGGGTTAAAAATTACATAATTATAATGCTTTTAAAGCACTTTTGAAACACCCATATTTTTATAGAAAACCCATTTTGTTTTATTCTCCATGGTTTATTTATAAAATTTTTTATCATAATATATGTGTCTCAAATTAATTAATTAATAGTAAGGTTGAGGATTTATAGTTCTCCAATGCATATGGAAAATAATGTAATCTCTAGAGATTACATGTTTTACGATACCTTAGTGATTAAACATGGAATTTTTTATGACACCTTAGTGATAAAACTTAGTGATATGCTTATTAATTTCTAAATTAAATTCTTTAGTGACATTTCCAAGTTATTATTAATGTTATTTTTATTATTATGACATCCCGCTTTCTCATTCCTTTATTATGTTCCTCATGTTCTTAGAGATATTTCTCAAGATGACATGTAAACTATTTCCCTTACTTTCCCTTACTAAAACTTAAGCTCAAACATTCCTTTTATTTATGTCCCTAGTTTATTAGATACAGTAAATGTCCTTAGGATGAACATATTATGATGTTTCTAAAGTGTATTTTTTAATTTTTCATGTATTATATACCCTGCCTCTAAGAAACTAAACCATAAAAGACTGTCTTTTTTGTAGAATGTAATGAAATGTTTATGTAATAAAAATATGGGATTCAATAATTAGTATCAAAGTAAAGTTTAGATATGTTTATAAAATAGGTTTAAAAAACTTTAGGAACAAACTTATAGAAAATTTAAAATATTGGAAAAAATCCTGGTATTTTGGTAAAATATTAAGTGGTTTCTAAGAAAAGAAATACCTATCTAGATATGAATAAGTAAATGTGGTTATATAAAATATGTACCTATGGGTAATAACTATGACAAGGTGCATCGGGCTTGAGTCGGTGTAACCTTGTACATGAAAACGGGTCTTACTGCACAGTTAGTTAGAAACTCTAGGGGGATATTTTGGTTAATAACAAGATTTTAATGAACTATTACGAAGGATTTATAAAAAATTAAACTTTTGTTAATGAAGAACATATTTAAGCATGTTTTTTTTAAAATAAAATTCTATTAGAGTTTTAAATTCTTAAAAGAAACATGATTCTTACTATCATTTTATGTTTTTATAAAATGGTTGGAAATAGGAGGAACCACATAAATGGTGAGCGCAACAGAGCATGCACTAATGACCCTCCGATGGAATCTAGAATGGAAAAATTCATGATGATTATGAATCAAATGAATCATGTTAGGAAAAATAACTTAATCCAATATGAGAGATCACATTCACCTCAAAAGGAATAACTTTCTGTTGTGTCATTTATGCATCAAATACCACCTTCTTTCAATGGATCTACAAACACATTGATTTTGAAATAATATGTAAGATCTATAATAAATATTTTTTCTATAGTCTATTGTTCAAAACAGGAGAATGTGACCATAGATATGTACACCTTAGAGGGAGAAACTGATCAGTGGTGTACAAAAATTAAAAAACGAATCCAAGAAGGGAGATTGAATCTGTAGAGTGGAAATGGTTTAGGGGAACCTTTTTCAAAAAATATTTCCCCTGTTTGTTGAGAACAAAAATAGAGAAGGAATTCATAGAGATGAAGCATAAAGAAAATGAATCTATGGGAAGTGATGAAATAAAATTTACAAGGCTTTCTGACTAAAAATATAGATTTATCATGGACCCTAATGGAAAGGTTGATTTATTCTTTAGGGGACTAAAACCGCATCTATAGAAGAATCTATCCAATCGATACTATGAAAGCTATGAGGAAATAATGTTAAGTTATATAAAGGTCAAAATAGAGTTCATAGAGACACAGTTTTCCCATAGATCAAATGAAAAGAAGAGATCAATGGAGCCATGTTTGGGGAAGAACATTGATCATATAAGAGGAATAAAGCAAGTGGAAATTCCCACATGCAAAAAATGTGGGAAGAAACAATCTGGGAACTTCTTCCTCAGGAGAGATAAGTTTTACATGTGTGGAAGAGATGGTCACATTTCATAAAACTATCATAGTGAGGTGAATCCTTAACTTCTCAATACTAACAACAAAGGGATGATGGCGCAAACCCAACATGAAGTCCAATTCTTCAAGTATGGAAATCTTGGAAAATTTTATAATCACTATACAAATACGATGTTAATGGAGGAAAATCACCATCAACCTCATTATAGGATAAGGGAGAAATGTCGAGCTATTTCTATCACAACATCTACTGTTGAATATAGAAATTATGTGGTGATAGGTACTCTTTTTGTTCCCTACAAGATAGAAAATACTTTTTTTGATTATAGTTCTACCCAATCCATTATTGCCTCCAAGTTTTTAATGAATATAGAATCAATACTTGAACTTATAGAAGTTGAGTTATCAGTCTAGACTCTTGGTGGGATTTTCCATGAGTCAAAAATTTATATAAACTATAGTTTTCACTTCGGTGATAACTATCTCATAAAAATCTAGTAGTCATTCCCATAACGGAATTCAACCTTATACTTGGGATGGTTAAGATATTAATGTACAATGCTAATATCAACTAGAAAATGAAGTAAATCACAATAGTTTTGAATGGAAAACATATATTTATAATCATAGGAGAGAAATCTCAACCTGATATTTGTCTATAAGCACCTCTCATGGCTTTCTTTATAGAAATTATCATTGAATATGAAGAAATTAAATTAAAGTATGCATATAGAAAACTTCACCATCGTTCAGGAATATATTGATGAATAACCTGAAGAGATACATGGAACTATCCTAGAAAGAGGGAAAGAGTTCTCTATTGAACTCATGCCAGGACCCAAGCCGATATTAAAGACACCACATAAAATGAAAAATGATGAGATTGAAGAATTAGAGAAATAACTTCAAGATCTTTTATAGAAGGGGTTTATCCGACCAAGTGTGTCTCCTTAGGGATCACCTATTCTATTTGTAAAGAAAAAGGATGGATCAATGTAGCTATGTATTGATTATAGAAAACTAAATGAGATAATAGTAAAGAAAAAATACCTTCATCAAGGGATTGATGATTTATTTGACTAGCTTCGTTGGGATCTATTCTTTTCCAAGATTGATCTTTGATCTGGTTATCATAAATTGAGGGTAAAGAAAGATGATATTTTAAATACCTCTTTATGATCAAGATATAATCATTATGAGTTTTTTGTTATGCCTTTTGGATTGACTAATTAACCTACTATATTTATGGATTTGAGAAATAGAGTCTTTAAAGACAACCTTAATACTTTTTTTAGTTTTTATTGATGATATTTTGATGCATTAAAAAATTCTCAAGGAGATTAAGGATCATTGAAGGGTTATATTTCAAACTATGAAGGAGAGGTTATTTATAAAGTTCATCAAATGTAAATTTTGGTTACAATAATTTTATTTTTTGGGGAATATTGTAAAAAATGAAAGAATCTTAGTTGAACCTACTGAGAAAAATGTTATAGAGGAGTGGCCTCATCCTACAACAGTAACTAAGATTCATAGTTTCCTTGGATTAACAGGATATTATAGGAGGGTTTTGAAAAACTTTTCATGACTTTGTAATCCTCTACGGAAGTTAACTTTAAAGGGTGATAAGTTCATCTAGGAAAATGAGTATAATGAAAGATTCTAAGAGATGAAGAATAGATTGGTTATAGAACCCATATTAACTCTACCCTCTATCAGATAAGGATTGATTAATTTTATTGATGAATCTTTAAAAGTGATTGGGTGTATCCTCATGGAAAATTTCAAGGTGATTTCTTATTCATCTCGATAGTTCAATCCTCATGAACAAAATTATTCTACACATGACCTTTAATGGATTTAGTTGTTTTTTCTATGATGTTATGGTGGAACTATATTTATAGAGAGAAGCATGACATATACATAGACCACCAATGTTTGAAGTATATCTTCAAACAAAAGTAATTGAACATGAGACATATGAGATTGTAGGAACTTCTTAAAGACTATGTTTGTTTAGTAAATTATCACCCTAGATGATCAAACAAAGTCACTAATGCATTAAGTATGAAAGACCCTATTATTCCAGAAATGATGAAGATTAAAGGAGATCCATTAATCAAAGACCTAGTAAAACTGGACATTAAAATCATATGGGAAAAGACATCATCAATCCTATCCCAATTTATTTCTCAACCATCATTAATAAATAATATCATGAAATCTTAAATAAAAAATCCTTTGTTTTAGAAGAATATAGAGGATGTGATGAATGGTAAGTTTCTGAAGTTCAATATTGATCAAGAAGGTGCTCTGGAATTTTTTACAAAGACATGTCTTCCATATATTCCAGAAATAAAGGAGTTGATGGATGAAGCTCAAAGATCTACATTCTCTATACATCATAGAACTAAATTTCATATTGACCTTAAGGATAATTATTTGTCGATAACATGAAAAATGAGATTTTTGACTACACTAAAATGTGCCTAGAGTGTCTGTAAGTGGATACAGAATGAAAAATTCCTAAAGGGGTATTATAACCACTGCCCATACCAACATGGAAGTGGGATAAAATCACTATGTACTTATTCATTAGTCTCCTAAGAACATACATAGGAAACAAAATTATATGGGTTATAATGGACTATCTCACCAAGACTACCCATTTTATCCCTAGTCGAAATGATTTCTCTATTGACCAACTTTCCAAGATATACATGAAGAAATTTTTAAGGATGCATGGGGTACCAATGTCTATCATTTGAGATCATGATCCAAGGTTCATGTCAAAATGTTTGATAAGTCTTCAACATGTTTTGAATAATGAATTGAATTTTAGTGTGTCCTATCACCCAAAAACTGATTTCTAATCTAAGAACAATATTTAGAAACTTGAGAAAATGATGAGAAGATTCTAAATATTATTTAATGGTGGATGGTATCAACATATCCCATTGGATGAGTTCTCAAACAACCCCAAATTCCATTTGAGTATTCAAATGGCACCTTATAATGATCTATATGGGATGAAATTTAGAACTCATACTTGTTGGGGTGAAGTTGGTGAGAGAATGATTCTTGGGATTGATCTTGTGTAAGAGATGAAAAAAAGGTACATTCCATCTGAAATCACATTTAGGATTCTGATATTCAGAAAAAGATCTATGCTGACAAACATCTAAGGGACTTGGTGTTTGGTGAATGAGATAAGGTGTTTCTTCAAATATAAACTTGGAAGGGAGTCATGACGTTTGGGGAGAAAGGGATTCTTATCCCTAAGTACATTAGAACCTATGTAATCCTTGATCACATAAGATTAATGGCATATAAACTTACACTTACTCCCAATATATCTCATGTCCATGATGTATTCCATGTATCCCTCCTAAGGAAGTACTTACCTAACCCTTCATATGTAATGAATCCTAAGTTGGTCAACTGAAATATGACCTCTCTTATGAGGATAAGTAAGTGAAGATATTGGACCATAGAGACAAGGTTATAAACAATAAGACTACCCACCTCATCAATGTGTTGTAGCAGAACCGTAAATATACAAAACAAATGTGGAAACTAAATGAAACAATCAAGAATAATTACCCACACAATTTCTCAACGGAGGGAATGAGTTGATATTATAGGGATGAAATTTCTTAAGGGGGATGAATGTAATGACCTAGAATTTTTGAATAATATTTGTTTTCAGATAAAATCTATGTTATATTATTTTTACTTAAAAAACATTATCTCATTACTAATTAAGTGTGTATAATTTGAAATGTTACCATCTGGATTCAACCATTACATAAATATCGGTCAATATGACTATTGGGAACTATAATCTTTATAAAAATTTTAATTTTATAATTTTTGTTTATAAGTAGAAATGACACATGATAATTAACATAGAAATAAGAAATGACAACCTCAACCAGTCGAGTCATATCGTATGAAGCCCATTTATTTGAACTGGTGAGGGAGGTATCATCCCCTAGATTCTCTCTTGAACAAGCATAATCCATGCTTCAACAAGTGTAGCTTGAACTAAATCTCTTATGGTTGAAGTTCAAGTTAGTGGAAAATACCACTCATGAAATGTTAGTCGAGCCAATCCATGAGTCTATCACCATTGAACACCTCACCCTTAGGTTATACTCTGCTATAATAAGGGGTTATTTGTCTTGAACTTAGTGTTCAATTAATTAATTTAAATAAAATTTTTATTCTATCATTTCCATTTTAAGAATAATTTTTCTTAAAAAAATGTAGATGGAAGTTGAAAAATTGCTTTTTCAGATATAGATTGTACTTTTTATAAAAGATATAATTATTATCATTACCTAAGGTATTGTGAATAATTTTTATTTTAAAGAAATAATATGATTAAAACACTCTTATTCAAATATAAATGATAACATATTTTATTTTTTTCAAGTGTGGGAAATTTTACTATGGGCTTTCAATCAATTATTATTTTTAATAAATAATGATTTATTATTTAAAAATATAAAATTCAAATAATTAGATAATTATTATTGAAAAATAAATATCATTATTGAAATAATATTTTTGAAATTAGGTTTGGGTGAATTTATTATAATTTTCTAAAGCACTTAATTTTTTCATGAATTGTAAAAATACGGTTTTAGTTTTTTAATATATTAATGACATCATAATTATTTCATAATTATTTAATAAATAATTAACCATAATTAAGTACTTAATATATTTTATTTTATTAATATGAATTATTTTATTATATTTTAGTGAATTTCCAAATATATAAATTACATTTCAAATTCTAAAATGGAAACGTTAACTTTTAAAATTTTATTTCGTGAAAACTTTAATTTTCATTGCCAAAATAAGTAATATAAAATTATGGTGTAATATTTTAGGATACAATGACATAAAATATGATCCATGTTTCCATTAATATAGTAAAATACCATGGTAAATCCCATGTTTTTAAATTTACCACTACCTAGGTGTCTAATGCTTTAATTTAGAAATTAATATATAAATCCCCCACATTTTCTATAAATACCGACCCATTTATCCATTTAATTTCATTCCCATTTAATATTATATAAATATATTATAGTTTTACCTCCCAAGGAATCATCCTATGGTGTCATTAATCCCCATAGGTCCCAATGTTCAAGTTTTAGGAGTTACACTTCAAGGCAAGAGAAATATCCTTCTTTTTTCTTCTTTTGAAGAACCTATATTTGTATATGTCTCCAAAATGTTATAGTAACTCTCTATTATTTATTTTTATTCATTATATTAATACCAAATATTTTTATCAATGGGATACTATTTTCCTATATCTTTTTATCCTTTTCTAAAACCACATTTTATACCCATTACACTGCTGATTTTACTTCCAAAAATTTATCTCATCTCCTATATAAATCCTGTTTTATTATTTTTTTATGAATACCCAAACATAATTATGTTCTAGTGGTATTCAAAAATATAAAAAAATAATTTATTTTATTCAGGTAATTACATACATAAAATCCTCATTCCCTTCCTGTTAGTTTTAAATGACATAAAGATCATGTTTTTAAAGAACTTTTGAAACGTCGTGATTTTGATACGAAACCCATTTTTTTGTTCCCCACGGGTTATTTATGAACTATTTTATTATGATCTATGTGGATAACATTAATTAATACTATTAATGGTGTCCATTGATAACAATCCAATGTACTGGATAAATAATTTAATCTATAGAGATAACATGTTTTACGATACCATGGTGAATAACCATGTTACCATAGTTATGTTTAAAATGGGTTAACCAAGTATCTAAACTAAATGATAAGATTTATAATGACACCAAAATATATCTAAATTTTTTTTATGATGATATTTTGACCTTATTCTTTTTTTATTTTAATATATGGACATTTCTAAGAAATTTTTTTGATAATGACTTAATTATATTTTAATCTTGTAAGTAATTCCAAATGTTTCATTTTTCTCCCTTAAAAATGGACACCCATTATCTCTTTTATTTACACAAAATTGAGCCTTCTAGATTGAAATAACCTTGACCAATTCTCTTATAAAAATAAATATAAGCTAATTAGAGGAGTTTTTATTCTTTAAATACCATTCCAAGTGTCCATAAGGATGGGTTTAAAGGAGGCCTACAAAAGAAGAGGTAATATTCCTACCAGACCACTTTCAACTTATTTCTTATTATACCAACTTCAATCCTATGGTATTAATCATAAAACAGAATATTAAGTATCCTAAATATAGTAAAATGTTATTATGATTATTAAAACACTATTATCCACCCTATATTCAATCAAATGAGATATGAAAGTATCGCTCGTGCGTATGTGTGGACTACCGCCTCCACATAGCGATACAATTCATTTCCATCCCCATATTTCATGAACGGTTATTATGGTTTGTTTAAATTTTGTAAGTGATATTTATGAAATAATTATTCAAATGAAATCATAATATCCTATATGTTATCTTACATTTATTTTCAATGGAAAATGATAACATTACTCATGCTTACATGTGAACTTCCACATAAACGAAGCGATTTGATTTTTTTTATTTATAATTTACATTGATGGTAATAAGGATAGATTTAATGAATATATATAATATATATTATATAAAATTTATTCTATAATGGTGATTTATTATTTTCATTTCCTTAATTCCATCATTCAAAAATGAAAACACCATTCATGTGTATATATGACCTACCATCTTCATGAACAATGTAATTCATTTTTAAATCTCTATAATTTATAGATCACTATATATAATATGCTAAAGAAATTTTGAAGCCAGATGAACTCAAGGTAAGATATAAATTTTATAATCTCATTTTTATTGGTATTTTTTACTATTACGTTTATGTTAATGAAATTCAATGATCTATTTATCAATAACCTCATGAATTTTATTAACCTCTAGCTAGTTCTTCAAAATAAATGTTTTCGCTTAATTTTAATCACTTTAAGCACTCAAGTGAGAGAATGATATTTTCTAATGAAAAAATACTTTATTCCTCTCTTCGATTGAAACTTATTTTTATTCCATATCCATGTTTTCTAATAAAAAATACATGATTTTTTTATAATTTCAGTATGATTTTTAATTTCATTTTAATTTTTTTTTATTTTTTAATAAATTTTATAAAAGGAATCTTCTTGCTATATTCTTAACATTGTACTTTTTAATTTTAATCAAAAACATGAAAAGAATATTTGTTTTAACATAAATTTCATGAATGGAATTTCAAACCATCATGAACACCAATGTTTTTAAGATTCCTTTAAAATTTTTCTATGTTCTATTTAAATAATATGTTTTCCCAAATATCTGAGAAATTTTAGATTTTAAATAACTACATTCAAAGAGAGAAGGGTATTTTCTTCAATAACGTTTTAGTAATAAAGTAAATGATTTTTTCATCTATGATAACAAACATTTATGTTAATTGGGATTTACTAAGGATATAATATAATGATACTAGCTTTACTCATTCTCTAGATGATTTATGGTTATGTAATGAAATATTGATAAAACCCATTTTCTTTTCCATGGGTTAAGCTATGATGAATGATTTTATGATCTTATGGAATACATATTAAAGGATTTATGATTATGTAATAGGTGGGTCAAAAATTATATAGCCCTCCAATTATTTGAAAAAATATTAATTTTTTATGAGCTTAAATATAACACAGGTGGTTATCCCAAGACCAAAGAAATGGAGTACCAGTGTTGTAATCCCGTGATTTAAAGATGATACAAGAGAAGTTATCCAAAGCCTAAAGTAGTTACATGGTAAGTTAGTTGAATCCTAACTTCTTATGAATATCTTGGTAGTTATCCTTGACATGGGGTTTCTATGATTATGATTATGCTAAATATCATTCCACTATTTTATGACATGATCATATGCCCATGTTATGTTCTCATGACTTATGTTCTTTGATCCCATTTGATCATGTCTTATGAACTGCTAATCTTTATGACATGAATCATGTTTATGATCTAATAATTGACGGGTATGATTTTTAGTGGTTAAGATAATGTTATAATATATATTATTCTCATGTTATGTTTGAATGACCGTTGATATTCCCCTTATTTACAATTACTATGCATATGAACTCACCAATTATTTTTTTTTCTTTTCCACATGATATGAATAAATGTTTAAATATGTTGTGTCTAAGAAGGGTTCCAGTAGTGAATAACTATGTGGGTGATGAGGTATATTTATTATAAATAATTTTTTTTATGTATCCATGTTTCTAAGGGAATTGACATTTTATAGATTTTTCATTATTCATAATTTAATGTATTGTATATTCATATTAAAAGATGTAATATTTATTTATAAAAAGCATAGGTCACTATAGACCCCCACTCTCTCATGGGATTTACTATGTATATCAAGGTATTTTAACTATTTTGAATTGGATATTTGAATTTAAAACCCTCCCTTATAAACTTTCATAGAAGTGATCGTTGTGGTTTTTGAAAAAATGTGGAGAAAACATTTAAAAATTAATTGAGAGAAGTTGTTTTTAATAGAAGAGGGGTGTGAGTGTACTTTCCTATTGACAAAATGGGATATTCCCATGATGATGTTTTGGAAAGGGGTAGAGTATTTAAATATTTATTCATCTAGAGAACCATATCGGTAGAGTTTAATAGTTTAAGGGTAAAATAAATGATATCAAGAGGTTATTTTAATTTAAATCTAGTTTCTCATAATGTGATTGAATTAAGTTGGTTTAGATTTTTTTTTGTTTTTATGGTTGTCAAATAATCTTCCAAAACATCTCATAGTGTCATAGAGAGCACCAAACATGCAGGATAAACGTGTATTAAAGGTACCCTAGTGGAATTCTTGAGCACTAGGTCTCTCCCCACAAATATAGTGAATCTGGTGGATACGGACTCTCTAGGACTTCACCATTTCAGGCCCCCATATGTCCTGGCCTTATTTTTCTTTCTTTATCCCTTGTATCTTTATTAAATCAATAAAAAATTATTTTTCAGTCAGAGTAGTATACCATTATTATGGTAAAGGACAAAATACCCTTTATGTGAGAATTAGAGTAAGTATTTGAAGGAGGCAGAGAAATGTAACTAAGTCATGAAATCATAAGGGTCATCCCTATAGTGTGTAAATTCCATTTATGGTAATATTGGAGAACATATGAGTCTTTTTATGGAAAATGACTAAAAATGTATGGGTATCCCCTAAATGTGGTGAGCCATAAGGAAAATCATTTGGTCCAACCCAAACATTCTAAGGGTTATTTAACTACAGAGGATAATTTGTAACAGTAAAAATTAAATGTGTAAGAGTCATTCTGGATAAATGTATGGGTTATCTCACACTGAGCATTAAATATAGAAAATGCATGAATTCCTAAGGGTGACCAGTGCCCATTCTTAAGAGTTCTTCTGATGAATATAAGGGTCATTCCATTGGGGTTTAAGGGTCATCTTAAAAATAGTGAGCAAACATAAGGGCTATTCCCCTGGTTATTTTTTGGTGAAGGGTCATCTAATAAAAAATTAAAACATATTTTATTGTTAAAAGTTTTTTATTAATAATTTAGAAAAATAAAAATGAAATGAATAAAAAAATTAAATACGGATTGTGCTTATTTTTGGTGATTAAAATTGAGAGTTTTTATAATGACCCATACATTATTAATGATACTTGATTTTGGAATAAATATTTGTTATATTATATAGTATTATACAAATACAATTAATAGAGTAACTGAAAACATTTTATTTCAGTAATGATGTTTGTAACATTATTCAGCAACTTAGCCCATGAAAATTATAAATTTTAATATCAGGAAAATATTAAATAGAAAAATTATAAGAGGTAAAATTGGATAATTATAGTATGATATAATAATCTCCCACATAAACAACACTATAAAAAAGAAATAGAATACTAGTACACCAATCTACATCTTAGAAAAGAAAAATATTGAACCTTGGGAAAAATTTTAGTAAATTTTTAATAATTTGATGAAGTGGTATTTATAGGAAGAAATGTGACAATTAGAATAGTAATATAGCCATTGGAATAATAATATGACCATAGAAATAGTAATATAATCATTGGGAATAGTAAGGTGTTCGTTGTCACGAATAACATAATAATTGGAATAGTAATTTAACCTCAAAATAATATATATTATTATAAATAATATTTATAATGATTAATTTAAGAATATATAAATATTTTAATTTCATAAAATAAATATCATGATTAAATAATCAGAAAAAATAAATGCATATTTTTAATAAACTATATTTTAATGTTTTTGATAAAAAGTATAATTTTTATATTAAAATTAAAAACACCTATTTTATAAGAAATATTTGATAAAATGAATATAATTTGTGTAATTATAACATAAAAATTTAATAAGGGTTAATTTTTTGGTAATTTTCTTAAATACATCAATTTTTAGTTGAATATTAAAAATATATTTTTTTGTAGCTAATGTATTTTAAATTACAAATTTTATGATGCAATAATCACCTAAACAATTATAAAAATATTAGCTCGACCAAAAAAAATACTTAATTTGATAAATGAGTCATTTAAATTTAATAAACATGTTTTCAAAACCTAAAAACTTTTCTAAAAAATATAAAGTCTAAAGTATTAAATTAAAATAATATTTTTTATTTTCCACCTTCCTTTTGATTAAAAATATAAATTCGTTTTATAAAGAATTTTAGAGTCTTAAAATAATGTTATTTAATTTAAATACATTTAAAAATGTAAAAAATATTACTATTTTTTGTTGTACCATGGATATAATATTTTATTCAATATTATAACTCAAAAATATACATCTCCTAATGTATAGAAAATCCCTCACCCCGCAATTGGAAAACCACTTAATTTCCACTTAATAAATCAAATTTTATATATAATTTCTCAATAATAATCCATTTATAACCCTTACTTAAATTATGGTGTAAACCAATTCCAAACATAAAAGGAGTTTAGTTCCCTAGAAAAGAAGCGATATTGAGAAAATATTAATTTTTCATCAACTTGCCTTCTCCCTTTCCTATTCACTTATTCTTTAATACCTATCAATTTCAATGAAAAATCATCTAATATTAATATATTAGTATGTTAAGATTGAATTAATGATATTAAACTAAAGTATTAATTATATTGATGACATATTTATATTTAATACTTCTCTTTCTTATTCTTTGGATAATGTTTGTTTAACCGTCGGTTAACCACCAACGAGAAAGTTTCCAACTAATTTATTATCCCCAACCTTATACCTTGTTATAATAAATAATTTATAATATATAAATGTATGAATATAATTATTTATATAATTCTCTAGTAAATATTAATAATGTATAAAAAACAATTAACAATGATCATTAAATAAATGCAAATCTGGATATATTTAGGGGAAATATGACATCAAAACGTTTCACCTTTAACAATGATAATTAAGGAATAATATCCATTTACTAAAATTAATAAATATTTTAAAAAAATAATATTATTAACTTGTGTTTCTATTTTTTATTAAACCAAATTTTACTATTCATTAGGCATAAAAGAGATGAAATAAATTAGGATTTATGGTACATGGATTTTCAAACCCAAATATCTCTCTTTTGAGTTACAACCTCTTTATCATAAATTTCTATATGGATATTCCTATAATATCATTAAAATATCCTTAAAATATTATTCAACTTCTTTTACTTGGTATTTAATTTTTTCTATCTTGCTAAAATTATTCTTATACCAAATAAAAAGATTTATCATAAAGCCTTTATTTTTGAAAAACATATCATTTGGAGTTGTTTATTATTCAAAGAAAAAATATAATTTTTACCAAAATTATGATATAAATTAGTCATTTTTAAAACCCAAAGGTCACTAATTAATTTAGGATTTAATACACCCTTAAGAAAACCCATATTTACCATTGTTTTATTTCATGACTATGATTGATATATGTTCTCATTCCATGTGGGAAGCATGATTATTAAAATTTTATAATGTGTTGGGTGGGACCATAATTATATTTTCCTATGATTTAATGTGTAATGTGATATATATCATGATATTATGTGTATTATGTATGAAAAATATGATTTATTTGTTTAAAATTATGATGTTATTATTTACACACATATAAAATACATGAACATGATGACATGTTTGTTCAAAACTATATGTGGTATTTGAAAACTATATTATAATGTTTCATTATTATGCATATGAAAAATTGCATGACATTATCAAATGTTTCCCTCATGATTATGATTATTATCATATCCTTATTATTTGATGATGCTGATTATGCTCACCCATGTACTTGATTCATGTCCCTTATTCTTCCCATCATATTCTTCCCCTTATTGGGCTTTCAGCTCACCCATTTCTTTGATGTATATCCTTAGGAGTATACATGTACTAAGAAGAATGTGAGATATTTTAGGGGGATAAAAAAGAATTATTTAAAATGTTTTTTATGTTTTATTATGTATAAGTGATGTATGAGCCATCTTTTCCAAAGATTTAAAACCCTTGGATATTGGATTGTATTACTGTTATGTTATTTGTCCGAAAAATGTTGTAATGACTACGTAAGGTAAATTTGGGTCACTAAAGTTTGTATCAGAGCATGGATTAGTAAATTTAGGAATTGATATTATAAAATTTTAGTGAAACCCACAAGGGTAAGTGTAAGTATATGTAAACATCCTTTATTTTTGTAAAGTATAAGAGTTCATGGTTTGCAAGAAATGAAATCCATATCTAGATACCATAAGTAGATGTGGCACTAGAAAAGATGTTCCTTGGTATATTATACCAGAAAAAAGTGTATTGGGTATTAAATCAATTATCACATAGTTTACAACAAAGTGACCTTACTGCACACCTAGTTTGATACTCATAGAGTACATGGCTCAGTTAATAAAAAAAATCTATACAAACAATTACATGGGATATATTACTAAAGTAATTATTCATATTAAATATAGAAAAGGATTAAATTACATGATTGTATAAGATTAATTTTTGAAAAAGGATAAACAAATAGATCATATTATATATTACATTATATTTTTTTTTTGAATAAGAATAATTTATTTATTTATTATTTTTTGAATTATGTTTATTTGAAAAATTTATATAATATAAAATGGTGGAAACTAGAAGAAACTAGACTAAAAACCCATGTGAGATACAATACAATGATTTTATTAATGACATTCCCAATGGAATGGGAGGTTCAGTAAAAAACTTAATGGAGATTATTACCCATATATATAAGGTTATGAGCAATATTATAAACCAGTTGGACCATGATTTTTCACCCAAGAAGCAGAAACTAGATATTGAGTCTTTTATATAACAATAACCACTGACATTCAATGGGTCTTCTGATCCACTTTTCATGAAATAGTAGGTGAAATCAATGAAAAATATATTTTATTTTCTACACTTTTCTGAGAAGGAAAAGGATACTCATGTCATCTATTATCTAGATGGAGATGTTGATCAATGGTGGGTGTCGAAAATGAATATGATGTTGAAGGATGAAATGGAAGAAATAGAATTGGAATAATTGAAGAGGTTATTTATTAACAATTATTTCCGTTGATCTATTTGAGAAAATATTGAGAGATAATTTCTAGAGTTTAATTAATGGAAAGTAAATCTACCATGGATTATAAAGAAAATTTCCCAAGTCTTTAAATATACACCTCAAGTTTTGTTATAAAAAATTATAGAAAAATATATAGATTCTTTAGTGGTTTAAAACCAAACCTCTAAAAGGATATATCCATATAAAACTTTGGAAGTTATGAAGAATTAGTTTGATGTGATCTCAAAATAGAGATGTAGTTTGAAGAATGGTCCCTTAGACATGTAGATAAAAAGATAAGAACGGAATTCAAAAGTGGTAGATTAAATTAAAAAGGATGAAATAATATCTAACCACCCACATGTAAAAAATTTAGCAAGAATCATAAAGTTATTTGCATAAAATGGATAAGTAAATGATTAAAGTGTAGAAATATGACCACCAAGCTCGTGAATTTGGAAGATACATGAATAATCTGGCCATGATGCGAGAGGAATGGAATGAACATCCCAATAAACCACTGTAATGCCTTGAACCCAGTTACCCATAGTCGGTGTATTATTATATAACATTGGCATGATACATGTAACATCACATTATGTTTCCAGTTACATTTGATGTTTCTATGAACCTCTATTTTGGAGTAGTGACTTGGGGGTGAATTTGGGTGAACTTTTAAGTAAAACAAAAGGGCAATGGCTTTTGCACGGTCTGACTAACCGTGCGACCAAACCTTGCAACCAAGCAGCACTAGACAGAGAGGTACGCATGGGGTGCGCATGGTTTGACAAACCATTTGACCAAACCATGCAGATAGTGTATCTCTGGATAGTGAGGCATGCATAGTGTGTGCACAGTTTGATATACCATTCGTCTTTGCCTAGGTAAACCGTGCCCGTGGTTTTTAATTCCGAAAATTTCTTTTCAAACCACCTGAACCCCTAGGACTTCCATATTATCGACCTTGGCTCAGACTTAACTCTTTTTAGTTCTTTCCAAATCCTCCTAGAGAGATTCGAAGGCGATCTGAACATCTTTATTCGAGATTGAAGGATGGGATTGAAGATCCGCTCTCCTCCCGGTAAGTGGATTTCATCCCATTTCATATCTCGTTTATTTCTCTATCCTTTCTTGATATTTTCATGGAATATGTCATTTGTCTCCATGGATCTATACCTATGAGTTGAGTTATAAATCTACTATATTGAATCTAGATCTAGTTTTTCCAGAATTTGATCCCTTTGATCTTAATTTTGGTTTTAAGGATTTAGATCCTGATTTTGATCAGCGTCGATGTGCTGCTTGGTGGTTGGGTTTTCTTGTTGGGTTAACTCCCATCAATAAATTGAAGTTGGTGGTTCCGTCCCAATTTTCAAAATTGATTGACATTGTATTTTCTTTATTTATTTCAATTGTTGATTTAAATTCAGTTGATCAAGTTTGCTTTCAATTAAATTGATAAAAACCTGATTCCCATGAATCGAGGTATATGAAATGGTTTTCTCATGGGAATTTGGAAAACACCAATTCCATTTATTTGGGTGTGTTTATGGAAATCGGCCGATTTAAATTGTTGGATTTAAATTGTGGATTTGAGGAAATTATTTCAATTAAATTTTTGAATTTAATTGTGGAAATGAATTTAGAAATGATGTAATTAGTTTTTAATGTATTTCAAACTTATGAAAATGGCTTAAAATGATCTGATAGAAACCATTGGTTTTATCTTGTGGAAAGGCATGTTTTGAATAAAACCTGTTTTGGTTTGAAATGGAATGAAATTAGTACTTTTTAAATGGAAGAATGGTATTGATCATATTTTAAGTATTCTAAAAATTGTTCTCCCATCATGTAAGAGTGCATGAAATCCCTAGGTAGTTAGTGAGTTATTTGGATACACTCTACGCTACGACAATGTTCTAAATCATAATTGCGGCGGGTCACATACCCAACGGGTTGGTGACGTGTCTCCTTTGTCCAGTGTCATAGAGACGTGTGTATACACATTTTGATGAGTTCACAAGAGAGTGTGGAATCCTATAACTGGTTAATACTATCGTACCTTTTGGCAGATGACCATGTTGCTCGCTTGTTTGTTTATATTTGAGATATAAATGTATGCCAATGCTTTTTAACATCCTTTCATGCCTGGTGAATTTATATAAAATCTTTTATATAAATGTTTTTCTTAAGCCATTTTTTTAGAAATATTCTATCATTTGTAAATCATTTTCTTAAAGTATTTATTTCCATCATTTGAAAATTTTTAGCATATTTTGTTAGAATATGCTTTTGAATTGCAAAAACCATTTTATTGGAAAATTGGAAGCTTTTATATGGATAATATATATTTGGAATCTGTTATGGAATCTTTGGTTTTATCCAACTGGGATTAGGCTCACACCCTACTTTTTTCCTTCAGGTGTTTGTAGATTTTCTTCTTCCAGGATCGAGCAAAGGGAAGGGACCTCTCAGAGGTGGATCCAGTTGTTGATCTCTAGACTTTGTGAGTTGTGTCCTTAGGGACCTTGGGGCTATTTTTTTCCTTTTTTTGTAATTGGGTTATAGTACTTTGGCATTTCATGACTCTTTGTGTTCTGGTACATCACCCCCAGTGGAGTTTCTTTTGTTATGAATACTGTTTGTTTTACTCTTGATTCCACATTCTTGAGGAAAAATCGTTTCCACTTGTATGTTTTATGATGTCAGGTGCTAGTCGCCGACCCGTGGGGATCAGGAATGCCCTTAGGTCTATGTCAGGGCTGGCTCGGTTATCGGGTTACTAGGGTACCCACGCTGGTTCATGAAAAAGTTTTATCAGAGGGAGGTTAAGAATCTTGCCTTGATGACAGTATGCATTTCAATTTTTTTTGTCATGGCTTGGGAGGTAGTTGTGATTGATTGTCTGGCCAGCTGTCACCATAATGAACCTTAAGTCACCAAGGTTGGTTAGGAAAATACGACTTGTGGATTAGTTCTAGTATTTTACCTATTTTTATTTGGATAGAGTGGAATCCAAATCTTGTTATCCATTATTTTAAGAATAATTTTCCTCATTTCTCCATTTAAGTGTTAATCAAATGTCTTTTTGTGTTTTGTAGCAATATGCCTCTGAGAAGACGTGAGAATATGATCCCAAAAGAGGCTTCTGTTGAATCTCAGCAAGCGAGTCCTACTGTGGATTCGAATCCGGTTGAGGTGATTGTTCGCATTGTCCAAGGTCTAGGACAAAAACCACCTCAACTTCCTGTTCAGACTCCGGCTATAGATCCTCATAGTGATATTTTCCGAATTTGTTCTCAAGAGTTCCTATACCAGAAGCCACCAGTTTTCAAAGGCTCAACTAACCCTCAACATGCTGAGGAATGGTTGAGTATGATTGAACGTCTGTTTGGGTTCTTGGGGACCCCTGAGGTGATCAAGGTGATGTGTTCCACCTTTGTACTAGATGGATCAAGTAGGAGATAGTGGGACAAAATGGTGAAGACTGTGAAACATGGGGGTTTGGAGTGGAAAGAATTTATGGTTCTTTTAACTAATCAGTTATATCTAGAACAATGGTGTTGGCCAAGGCTATGGAGTTTTTCAAGCTTGAGTAGGCCAACAAAAGCGTGACTGAGTACTCAAATTGATTTTCTGAGTTGGTATAGTTTTCTCCTGAGATTGTATCTAATGAGAGGATGAAGGCTCGATGATTTGAGTTGGGAATTCGATCAGATATTCATTATCAGGTTTTCTTACTGAAGATACCCAGTTTTTCTGATGTGCTGGATAGGGCGACGATGGTTGATATGGACTTGGCAGGAAATTCAGGGTTAAAGGAGGTTATTTTCCCTCTTAGTGACAGTGTTGGATCCATTAAAGGAAAACAGATGTGTGACGTTCCTTATGGTAGTTATTGACAGCAGAGTCATTCCAGACCTCTAGTAGCACCAGGAGGGGCTTCTTTGACTTGCTATCAGTGTGGGAATCTAGGACATTCTAAGAGGTTTTGCACTGAGGCACCCAAGAATTGTTACTCCTGTGGATGTTTATGGCACTTAAAGAGATTATTCCATCACTTCTCTACTCCACGTGGTGAAACAAGATCAATAGCGCCTCAAGAAACTTTGGGGCAATCAAATGATTTGTGTACAAAAGGGTTCTAGCCACAGGCATCCAGATCGAAGCTTCTTCATGCAATAGAAGAGTCTCCAGAGGTAGTTGATGCACATCCTGCAACTGTGAGAGGTACCATTACTATAGCTTCATCTTTAGTGATAACTCTTTTTGATACTGGTGCATCTCACTCTTTTATTTCAACCCATCTTGTTAATCTGCTTATTCTACCTATGGAACTTTTATCTTGTGCGATGGATATTACTACACCCCTTGGTGTAATGAGAGAGAAGGGTCTCTGTAGTATTTCTTGTGTCTTATCTCCAATAGATGTTGATCTTGATTAGAGTTTCTTGGTTTTTGACATGAAATATTTTGACATCATATTTGGGTTGGATTGG
The DNA here is from genome assembly GCA_963277665.1 of Viscum album. Lineage (NCBI taxonomy): Eukaryota > Viridiplantae > Streptophyta > Magnoliopsida > Santalales > Viscaceae > Viscum > Viscum album. The sequence continues at coordinate 133,786,688 of OY728137.1, forward strand.
ATCATTCCCAATAAATCCCGGATCGATTGTTATCTTTGATGGGTCTACCTTACTACACCCAGTGGTGTGCCTCTTGTTTTTCAAGGAGAATGGGACCCAAGGTAAAGTAGAGCCATACCCACTTATCCAGAGTTGGGGAGAGTTATATCAGCATTTTATTTTTATCTGGAGATAGATTCTATGTGTGATGATCTTCCTCCAGTCATCAGTGAGTTTCCCGAAGTGTTTCCTTCTAAATTCTCTTGTTTTCCACCAGTAAGAGAGGTTGATTTTTATATAGACTTAATGACTTGTACTCAACCAGTTTCTATTCCCTCTTATCGAATTTCTCCAGCTAAACTAAAATAATTGAAGTCGCAGTTAGACGATCTTCTTGAGAAAGGTTTTAGAAGCCAGAGTGTGTCACCTTGGGCAGCACCAGTTCTCTTCGCCAAAGGCGCTGGGTGGAGTACCTTCAATCTTTCGACATTGACATTGCCTATACCCTGGGGAAAGGGAATGTAGTTGAATATGCATTATTAAGGAAATTTCCATCACAATCTATGAAAGAATCTTCAGAATAATTGAGTCTAATGGACCTTTTTTCTCAATTGCATATTGGAGTTCAATAGAAGGGGAATGAAGTTTCTTTATCCAGTGTTCAGTTGACTTCTGCTCTCCTCGAGTTAATTCTTCAGGAACAACAACTGGATGATAAATTTCATAGCATTAAGGACTCTCTTAATAGTGGAGAGACTAACACCCAGCAGTAGTTCTCCAAATATGGTGTTCTATGTTATCAAAACCGTTACGTTGTGCCGTTAGCAGCAAGGAAGGATGTGATGGGGGGTTTCCATAACTCTTAGTGGGTTGTACACCCAGGAACCACAAAGATGTTCTATGACATGCGGAAACAGTTCTGGTGGCCACGAATGAGACAAGACATTTCTGAGTTTGTATCTCATTGCTATACAATCCAGCAGGTGAAAGCCGAGCACCAGAATCCTTCAGGTTTTCTACAACCACTTCCAGTCCCTACATGGAAGTGGGATTAAATCTCTATTGACTTTGTGGTTGGGTAACCTCAAACCCAGAGGAAGAAGAACGCGATATGGGTTGTGATCAACAGGCTGAACAAGTCAGCTCACTCTATACCTATTCGAGATATAACCAAAGTTGAGGAGTTGGGAATTATCTATGTGAAAGAATTTGTTCGTTTTAATGGTGTTTTGTTTGCTATAGTCATTGATAGGGGTCCTCGGTTTACTTCTCTCTTTTGGAGAGGCATTTAAGAGGCACTGGGATCTCAGGTTCCTTTGAGCATGGACTACCATCCACAGTTAGATGGCTAGACAGAAAGAGCTATTCAGATCCTTGAGGATATGCTCCGTGCTTGGGTTCATGACTTTGGTGGATCTTGGGATGATCATCTGGGGCTAATTCAGTTTTCTTATAACAATAGTTATCAATCGGTGATCAAAATGGATCCTTTTGAGACTTTGTATGGCCATCCTTGTAAATATTTTTTATATTGATCTGAGATTGGTGAAAGATCTTTGGTAGGACCAAGTTTGGTCCAAGAGACGACAGCTAAGATCCAGTTGATTCATCAGATAATGTTGACAGCACAGAGTCGGTACATGACTTATGCTGATCGTCATCGTAAACCGTTAGAGTTCTCAGTTGGTGACCAGCTGTTCTTGAAATTTTCACCATGATTAGGTCATCGATGACTTGGGAGGCAAGGGAACATGCTTCTTATTTTGTAGGACCTTTTGAGATTGTTGGTCTTGTTGGGAAATTTTCTTACGGTCTAGCTCTACCACCACAACTGACGTCGATACGTAACGTGTTCCATGTATTGCAGCTGCGAAATAATCTCTCTGATCCATCTCATGTTGTGAGGTGGAGTGATATTGAGATTGAAGTAGATTTATTTGTTACTGAATGACCAGTCGGGCTTGTTGATTCTAAGACCAAGGTACATCGTGGGAGAACGATACCTCTGTTCTATGTACTGTGGTAACATGGTTCTGATTCTCATGAGACATGGGAAAGGGAGGGACTAATGAGAGATCAGTGGCCTCATCTTTTTGACATGGAGGTTTCTTCATAGGCCTTTTGGGGACAGAAAGGTCTTATGGTGGGGAGGTTGTAACATCACATTACGTTTCCAGGTACTTTTGATGTTTCTAAGAATCTCTGTTTTAGAGTATTGATTTGGGTGTGTGTTTGGGTGAACTTTGAAGTAAAAAAGGGGAAATGGGTTGTGAATGGTTTGTGCACAGTTTGAAAAAACGTGCGACCAAACCATGCCAACCAAGAAGCACTGGACAAAGAGGTACGCACGGTGTGTGCACAGTTTTAAAAAACGTGTGACCAAACTGTGCAGACCATGTATATTTGGACAGTGATGCACATACGGTGTGTGCACGGTTTGATAAACCATGTGCCTCTGCCCAGGTAAACCGTGTGCGCGGTTTTTAATTCTGAAAGGTTCTTTTAAAACCACCCGAACCCTCAGGACTTCCATTTTTCAACCTTGGCTCGAGCTTAACTCTTTTTAGGTCTTTCAAATGCCTCCTAGAGAGATTCCAAGGCAATCTGAACATATTTCTTCGAGATTGAAGGCTTGGATTGATGATCTGCTCTCTTCCCGGTAAGTAGATTTCATCCCGTTGCATATCTTGTTAATTCCTCTATCCTTCCTTGATCGTTTCATTGAATATTTCCTTTGTTTCCATGGATCTATACCTATGAGTTGAGGTATAAATCTAGTATTGTGAATCTAGATCTAGTTTTGCATGATTTTGATCCCTTTGATCTTAATTTTGGTTTTAAAGATTTAGATCTAGATTTTGATCGGCGTCGTTGTGCCGCTCGGTGGTTAGGGTTTCTCGTTGGGTTAACTCCCATCAATAAATCAAGGTAGGTGGTTCTGTCCCTATTTTCCAAATTGATTAACATTTTATTTGCTTGATTAATTTAATTTGTTGATTTAAATTCAATTCCTCAAGTTTTATTTCAATTAAATTGATAAAAACCTGATTCGAATGAACCGGGTATTTGAAATGATTTTGGCATGGGAATTTGGAAAACCCCAATTCCATTGAATTGGGTGTGTTTATGAAAATTGTTCGATTTAAATTGTTGGATTTAAATTGTGGATTTGATGGAAATGATTTCAATTAAATTGTTGAATTTAATTGTGGAAATGAATTGAGAAATGATGGAATTTGTTTTGAATGGATTTCAAACATATGAAAATTGATTAAAATGATTTGATAGAAACACATTGGTTTTATCTTATGGAAAGACATGTTTTGAATAAAACCTATTTGGGTTTTAAATGGAATGAAATTGGCACTTTTGAATGAATTTGGAACTTTTGAAATGGAAGAATGGGATTGATCGTATTTTAAACATTATTAAAATAGTTCACCGATCATGTAAGAGTGCATGAAAGCCTTAGGTAGTTAGTGAGTTATTTGGATACACTATATGCTACGACAACATTCTAAAACATACTTGTGGCGGGTCACATCCCCGATGGGTTGGTGACGATTCTCCATTGCATAGTGTCATAGGGACGTGTGTATACACATTTTGCTGAGTTCACATAGAGAGTGCAGAGTCCTATAACTGGTTAATACTATCAAACCTTTTGGCAGATGACCATGTTGCTCACTTGTTTGTTTATATTTGAGATATAAATGTATGCCAATTCTTTTGAACTTCCTTTCATGCCTGATGAATTTATATAAAATGTTTTATATAAATGTTTTTCTTAATCCATTGTTTTAGAAATATTACATCATTTGTAAATCCTTTTCTTAAAGTATTTATTTCCATCATTTGAAAATGTTTAGCATATTTTGTTAGAATATGATTTTGAATTGAAAGACCTATTTTTTTTGAAAATTGGAAGATTTTCTTTGGATAATCTATATTTGGAATCTGTTATGGAATCTATGGTGGTATCCTACTAGGCTTAGGCTCACACCCTACTTTTTCCTTCAGGTGTTTGTAGATTTTCTTCTTCTAGGATCGAGCAAAGGGAAGGGACCTCTTAGAGGTGGATCTAGTTGTTGATCTATGGAATTTGTGAGTTCTGTCCTTAGGGACCTTGGGGCTGTTTGTTTCCCTTTTTTGTACCTGGGTTATAGTACTTTTTCATTTCATGCCTCTTTGTATTCTGGTACATCACTCCTAGTGGGGTTTCTTTTATTATGCATACTGTTTTTTTTACTCTTGCTTCCGCATTCTTGTGGAAAAATTGTTCCCACTTGTATGTTGTACGATGCCAGGTGCTAGTCACCGAGCCGTGGGGATCGGGAACGCCCTTCCTGCTATTTCAGGGCCTGCTCAGTTATCGGGTTACCAGTGTACCCAGGCTGGTTCATCACAATATAAGGAATCATGTCCCGAAAGACCAATCAGTTTAGTAGCCTTTGTAAGTACTAGATACACTCATAAGTTTTACGTTACATCATGAAATAAAAACATCAACATCATTTTCCACCCTATTTAAGCACACTTATATCCTTATCCTATCCCTATAGGTCAACCATAAAATACTTCTTCATATCCTGGAAAAAATAAAACATATAAAGGGGTGATCTCAGATGCTCAGTAAAGATAACAATGTAGTGGAAAATTTCATAAATAGGAATAATCATTTAAGGTAATGTATAAGAATAAAACAAAAGCCTTTTAAACATAAACATCAATATAATATGGAAAATATAGAATAAAATAATTCCATTTACTTATTCCCAGGGATAATATACTAGTTGAATAATCACATGCAATATCAATAGATACATTCATAATGATGGATTGCATAATGCCATACTTCATAAACACATAGTCAAGGCCTTGTGCCAAAACTAAAAATAAGATTTTGTCAAGGCCTTATTCCAAGACACTAGTTTGTCTCATGAGACCTACTGATGCATCGAGGAGCTATAGTGGGCTCCACCCGTCACTTACTAACTCCAATGCATTCTTCATATGAAAATGTGGAAACATAATCTGAACATTCGTATTAAAACTAGCATACGAAATGTCAATATTTTAACCACAAACCATGAATGGTATAAAAATAGCACATCAACATTCAATGATAACTCATTCAATACAATATGGAATATTTAATTATAATAAAATCAACCTCAATAGAGAATAATTAATGATATTTCTATAGATGAAAATAATAATCAAAACTATTTGAGGGAAATATCCCCCTTTTTCTTGAAAACAATTAAAAGTCTCACTATTTATCAAGAATCCATTTAAAATAGATTTTTGAATAAATGTGTCCCATACCAATTTGAAACTTTTAAAAGGAATTTTAATTTTAAAACTTTTATTCCCATATAAATAAATCCTTAATCTCATTTTTAAAACATGGACATTAATGATAAAGATTTAGAATAATAAATCTTTAAAACATTTTAAAATGATATTTTAGTTATTGTTCCTAACCAAAAGAGAGACACTTGAGTCCAAATAATTGAGGTAATCAAAACATTATAATATAATTAGAATAAAGGGATTCATGATATTCTATGCCAATGTACATTATATACACCATATAAAAGTGAATTGGTGTATAACAACAAAGAAGTCTCAATGGAATGTAAATTGAGATGAAATCTCTTATAAAGGCCGTATCCTTAGGTTAAGATAAATCAATGACATAATTATGTGTGAAAAACATAAATAAACTCAATATTGTTATATATTCATTTTAAATCAATCATAGTACATTCACACATATTCTTGTAAAAACAACACCAATCAATTGGGTGTTTAACTCAATAAATAGAGATTGAGTTAAAATTACTCCTATGAAGTTCATATCGATTACTTGAGAATTTATCAATGGAGTGATTATCTGTATAAAAAGTGTATCCATAGAAAGGAGAGTGGAAATTACTGCACAAATAATAAATAGTGATTCCACACATAATCATGGAGTAAAATAATCAATGAAGTATGCGTAAATCCCAATGAGTGGAAATTTAAATTTGAAAATCTCTTACTGATTTGGTAACTTATGAAACATACACCCCATGAAATAAGTATCATAAAATGAATATTTAAATTCCCATAAATTAATTTATATTACAAAAAGAATTCTATCATGGGAAGTACATACTTCTTAGTAAGGGAACTAGTTGCCAATAGAGCATGAATCTCACAAGAATAAAAGTGAGATGAAAAACCCTTACATCATTGTAATCAATCGAGTCGTATAAAAAAAGTAAATTAAAACCAAATTTATTATAGAATACCATGAATATAAATATAATCATGATAATTTATACAAATGTCAGTACATAATACACCACATTCAATAAATAAGTGGCGAACAATTGAAATCTCACGGAATAAAAAGTGAGATAAGAAAACCCTTACCTTGTAATTTTCCTTGGTTGAGGGTGGGTTAAACTCCTATATAATGGTGAAATAATTTTTTATTAAAATATAAAATAACTATATACATTAATATGAAATCATATATGATCTTCTAATATTGCATTGTTAATGATATTTCAGTAGTGTCATCATTTCAGGTATTAACTGATTCGTTTTCATTTATATGATTTGTTACATAAGTAATGTTTTTTATGGATAGGATGTATATTATTCATATTCAGAATGATATTTATTCTCTAAAAAAATTATTTTTAATCATCAAAGGAAAATTAGTCTTGAATGGATACGATGGGTAATGGATCACATCGTGTTTGTGGAGACAGTAATCTGTACGTATGCACGAGCGACAATATCATTTTTTTGATATTAAAATCATATATAACTGTATGGTATGTCATATAAAGAATAATTATCATGTTATATTTATTATTAAATCATTTATACTCATTATTATACCCATACAAATTATGAAGTGTTTGAATAACAAACTATACCAAGACGTGGAGACGGTAATCCGTACGTACACACGTATGGTAAATTTTTCATTTATAGGATGGATAGAATAATGAATACGGTTGTAACATATTTATAATAACATAACATTATATAGAAGATACTGGAGTTATTATATTATAATTGAAAATACAAAGAAAGATGAAGTGGAAGAAGAAAAGAACTTGAAAGAGGTGATGAAATATTTACCTCTTCTTCGGGTTCTTCCTTTTGATTTGATAAAAAGGGATACATAGGTTGTCTTTTTTATTAATGGAAGGCCTATAGGATGAAGTGAGGATAGTTTGGAGGATATTTGGTCTGGGTTTGTCCGATCAAAATAGATTTGAATGTGTGAATTTGAGTGAATGGGAAGTTCCCTTTTATAAGAGGGGTGAGGGGCACCTTAGGAAAGATTGAAATATTATTTTATAATAAAATCATTTTCCATTTAAAATGGCTCCAAAATGAATTATTTAAAAGATAAGGTATGGATATGTCGAAAACATCTCAAAAAATAAGTATTAGATAGGGTTAGGTCACTATATTAACCTTATCTTTTATATTTAACTCTTTGTTAAATAGTTTGACATTTACCATGTCTCTTTGTATTTTTATATTATATGGTTAATAAACTTACTATAAACTTCCAAGAGAACCCCAAGTGGTTCATAAATTATTCACCTATCATTATATAAGTCTTTTTTCCGAACCTTATATTTTTAGGATTATTATATCAACCAATAATATTTTATTTGTTTTAAAAACTCATTTATGTGAATTTTAACATTATTTAATAATTGATTTTTGTTAAAGTACTAAAAAATTTATTACTTCAAAAGAAATACATTTAATCAACCCAAACATGTCATATTAACCTAGAAAATTAGTGTAATTCATTAAAAGTCTCAAATGAGATTTATTTGGTTATTTAAAATATCAATTATTTTATTCTTTCATTAATTTGGAAATCATTGCATCATCATTGTGTCATAAATAAATTTAATTATTTAATGTCTAAAAATACAATATAAAATACCATTATCTATTAAATCTTTTTATATTTATAATTAATATTTATAGTCGAATTTATCTTATGTGTAACCTTATATTAAAAATGGTTTAGCTATTAATCGTTGAATTTAACACTTTTAACTCTTCTTTGAATTAAATAATAATAAATGTCATAATATAATCCATGTGGACCTAAAGGATCATATTTGATTTCTAACGATGTTTTTTTTAATGACACTTATCCAATATAATTAGGACATGTGTTAGGGTAATAATAACATCATTTTTAACCTTAATTACCATATTTAATTTTAACTGTGGTAAATAAAAGTAAAAAGTTACTATTCATCAAAAATTATTTTCATCTTATTGAAGCACATTTTACTTACTGATATCAAGTATATCTATCATTTTTTTGAAATTAAACTCATATAAGTTGTAAAATTATGTTTTATACAAATTTTCAAATGCTCCTACAGGGTGGGTAAAAGACAGTAAAAAATTTCTATAAAATTTTACACATCTAAACTTATTATAAAATGACTCCAATGAATTAAATTTAACATATATAGGTATTATGTATCTATTTTGACCTAAAATAAAATAAAATAAAATAACTAATTATTTAAATAAAAATTTTATTTTAACCAATAACACAGTGTTTTCACTATTCATTAAAATTGAAAGATTCAGAAAAATACCCAAAATTTACCCTAAGATAATTTTGATATTATGAATTCAAAAATGAATTTTGTTTTTACCAAATTCAAAACCTAGAAGTTTCATTAATTAATTTATAATTAATTCCCGTTTCCAAAACCGAAAAGAGGGATTTTAAAAAGTGAAAACTATCAAAAGATTAACATGTGTTTATGTCAATTTTAAATGTGAAATTACTTATAATAACCTACATTGTATTAAATGATAAAACTAAAATATAATTTTACTTCCAAACCATTCAAATACATAATTTAACATAATAAATTATTTTTATTAAAAAAGTTGTTTTCAATTAAAATTTATTATTTTTCAGTATTCATAAAAATAGGAAAGTAATTTGAAAAGTACGAAAAATTAATCCAAAATAAATTTTTATATCCCATTTCTAAAGAAGAATTTAATTTCATTAAATTGAATATATAAAAGTTTCAAATATTGGTTTTTATAAAGGGTTTTCTACTAAAAGGTGGTAAAATTGCATTTATTACAAAATACTTCTTTTATCTGGAAAAAAATGAATTTGTTATTTTATTATGTCTATGAAACAAATAATATGGATTCTAAAATTATATATAGTATATAAAATTAAAAATTCAGTTAATACTTATTCATAACTACTTTTGAACAGTTAGTTTCGTAAGTCGTGGTGCACTCGAACTCGGTGTTGTGTTTAGCGCAAGATATTGAATTTAAATAAAATAACTTACTATGAAATATCGAGGTGTTACAACCACCCACAGTAAAATTCATTAACTATAAAAGAAAAGAAACTATACAAGCCAGTGCACTAAACCATGGTCCTAAAATGGTAATCAGTGTTAACAACCACCAAATCCAAAAGAGAAAGGGAAATATTATTCTATCACAAACATTATAAATGAACATAAAAATGAAGTTGTATAAGGTACACTTATTATTCACACAAGAATGGAAAATGTTTTATTTGATTCTTACTCTACACATGGATTTATATCCTGTAAGTTTTCTATAAGATCTGAATCAGAACCTTGATAACTCGAAGTAGAGATATCCATAATTAACATAGTGGTATAGTCACTGAAACCCAAGTTTTGGATTCTCCTCGTATTAGTGTATGTGGGTAGATACTTACAATGAATCAGGAAATTATTCCATTGGTTGAATTTCATACTATACTAGGAATGGATTGGATCTCATTATATATACCTCACTTCAACTGTTGGGAAAAGTAAATCTCATTCTATATTCTAAACCTTCCCTTATTCCTATACAAATTAATGGAAGATTATGCATCTCATTTGTAAAATCCCCCAATTGTGTGTGTGTTGATACATGGTGAAAAAGAATACCTTTCCCAGATTGTTGAGTTAAAGGAAAGTATCAAGCTTGTGTGAATGGCCATTGTGACTAAATTCACTAATGTGTTTTTTAAAGAGTGAATCGACCATCTTTGAGATAATGAGGTAGAGTTCTCAATAGGGATTATATCTAAAGATACAAAAAATCTTTAAATTTTTCTAAAGGTTTTCCCCAATAAAACTAAAGTAATTATCTAATTAATAACACGTGTATTAAGAAAAAGGGTTCATATTCCCTACTGCATTAATTTAGGGCGTGCTAGTTCACTTTTTCAAGAAAAAGGATTGATCAATATAGTTGTGTATTGATTACTGGGAGCTCAAAAGGATCACCATAAAAAAAATTATCCCCTACCAAGTACTAATGGATTAGTCAATCATATTTGAGGATCTCAGTACTTCTCAAAGGAAGATCTTTGTTTTGTATATCATTAAATAAAGGTAAAGGAGGGATATATTCATAATACATACTTATGAACAAGGTATGGAAACTATAAGTTTATAGTGATTGACTTATGACTTACTAATGGACCAATAATATTATTGAATTTTATGAATACAGTCATTAGAGACAACCTTAATAAATTTTAGGTAGTCTTTTATTGATGATATTCTTATTTAACCCAAGAGAAAGGAGGAACATGAATAATATCTAAGGATTTTGTTGGATACATGACTAAAGGAGAAAATGGATGATATGTTTAGAAAGATTGAATTTTAGATGCAGCAAGTCACATTTTTGGGGAATGTGATCACATACAATGGTACTTATATTGACCACTCAATGAAAAAGGAAATTGAGGAATGGCCTAGACCCTCAAGTTTCATGGAAATTCATAGCTTTCTTAGATTAGGTGGGAACCATGAACATTTTTCCAATAATTTATCATTATTTTTTGGCTTTATAACTAGGTTAATATGAAAAGGGGTAAAATATTTTTGGATAGAAGAATATGAAGAAAGATATAATGAGACCAGGAAAAGGAAAATAATTGTACATATACTCACATTACTATAAATTAGAGAAGGTATTGTGATATATAATTATTCTTTTAAAATAATATTAGGTTTTGAACAAATAAATAATGATAAATTGAGTGCTTATAACTCATGAAATTTAAATATCCATGATTATAACTGCCAAACATATGATCTAGAGTTATCAGCTCTGATCTTCACATTAAAGATTTTTTGGAACTACCTCTATACTGAGAAGTGTGACAGATATATAGATCATAAGATTATAATTTACACATTCACATATAAATAGTTGAAAATTTATCAATGAATATGGTTAGAGATGATCAAGAAATATGATTCCTCTATTAAATACCATCTAAGAAAGGTGAACAAGGCATCTAATGCTCTTAGTATAAGAGAACCTACTACACTATCCCTGATGCAGATTGAGAAAGAACCACTCTTCATGGATATGCAAAGGATGGATCTATATATCATAATGGTAGGGAATATATCCTTCCATGAAAAAATTATTTCCATGCCATCAATTCAATATAGGATCAAGGAGGAACAAAGGGATGATCTTGAGCTTCAAAATTTGGTGGAAGTATTAAAGGAGATGAGGCTTCATGAATTCCACATCAATGAAGATAGTTTCATTTGGTTTGGAACTAGACATTGTGTGCCCAGATCACTTCAGATAAATAAATAGATATTGGTTATTTAACATATATCATCTTTCTCCATCCATCTTGGAAGTACCATGATGTGCCATGAAATTTGAGATCAATTCTAGTCGGATAACATGAAGAAAGAGACTACTGAGTAAAACTCAATGTGATTGGTATGTTATCATGTTAAATTAGAGTGACTAAAGTCCAAGTGGATGATGAAACCATTTCCCATACCAACATGGAAGTAGGAGAATATCAATAAATACATTTTCACTGGTCTCACAAGGATATCCAAATGAAGGAATGTGATATGTGTTGTGGGGGATAAAATAAAAAATATTTCCCAGTTCATCATTATTCAAGAATATTTCCCGCTTGGACATCATGATAAGATATATTTAAATGAAGTGGTAAAGATTCATGGGAAAATAATTGTGATTATATCTGATTATGATCCAAGTTTAACTTATGAATTATGGAGAAGTCTTTAACATGCTATTAATACTGAATTAAATTTTAGAATGGTCTATCAACCCCAAACTGATGACCAATATGAAAGACCCATTTAGACACTAGAGGACATATTGAGAGCCTTCTCAATGGAATTTAATATTGTATGGGATCAACATATACAATTTTTTGAGTTCTCACACAATAACATATTCCACAAAATTAATCAAATTTATCTATATAAATATCTTTATGTGAAGTGATTTAGAACACCTACTTGTTCGGAAAAAGGTGGCGAAGGAAAGCTACTTGGACCGGATATTATACAAGAGATGAAAAAAAGGATTAAGCCATCCAACTACATATAACTAAATCTTAGAGACTGAAAAGGAGCGATAATGTCAACAATAGAAGGGATTTGGAGGTTGAAGTTGTAGAAATTTTTTTACTTTGAATATAACCATGGAAAAGATTAATTTAGTTTAGAGTGAAAGAGAATCTTATCCCCAGATTCATTGTTCCCTGTGATATCCTTGATCTCATAGGTGTAGTGTCCTATTGACAAGAACTTCCCCCCAAAATGGAACAAGTTCATGATGTGTTCCATGTATCTCTCATAAGGAAATAAATAATCATTCCATATAATGTTCTAAATCCAATGGTGGTATAACTAGAGAATAAATCCTCTAATGAGGATAAAATAGCGAAGATATTAGACCATAAAAGAAAAATTTCTATGAAACAAGACTAATCACCTTGTTAAAATAGTGAGGAAGAACCATAAATATGAATATGTGACATGGAAATAAAATTAAATGATAAAACATAACTACCCTCATCTATTCTCAACCGAGAATATGAATAGTAATTTCAGGGATAAAATTTCTAAAATGGGGAATAATGTAATGAAACATAGATTATAAATGATATATGGTTCTCGAATAAATGTGTGCTATATTATATAATATTATACACATACATTAAATGGAGAAACTAAAAAATGTTATTTCATTAATGAATATCATTATATTAGCCAACAACTAAATCCATTAAAATGAATAATATTACTATGGTATAAAATATTATAAAGAATAATTATAATGGGAGAACTTGGATCATTTCAATCTTCTAGAGTCATCTCCACCACAAACAACATTATGGAAAGAAAAACAATATTAGTAAACTAATTGATATCTTAGGAAATGAAAACATAAAACTCTCTGAGAAATTGTAGTGAATATTGAATAAAGGAATGAATTGGTATTTATGGGAAGTAATGTGACCATTAGAAATGTAATGTGACCATTAGAAAAGTAAATTGACCATTGGAAATAGTAACCTGATAGTTTGAATAGTAATTCAACCACCAAATAATAAAATTAAAATTAAATAATATTTATAAAAAATAATTTAAAAATTATAAATATTTTAATCCAATAAAATAAATATTAATATTAAAAAATGAATCAAAATATTACAATATTGTTTATAAATTGTATTTTAATGTATTTCATAAAAATGCTATTTTTATGTTAAAAATTAAAAATAACTACAGTAGGAAATTATTTTGATTAAATGAATATCATTTTCAGAATAGTCATTTTAAAATTTTCTACGAGTATTTTTTTGGTAATTTTCTGAAATACATCAAATTTTTTATGAATAGTAAGAATATAGTTTTTCTGTAAGGGATGTATTTTAAATTTTATCATTCATGATGTAATAATGAATAATAAATTCTCTAAATGTTGGACTAAAAAAACATATATAATTTGATATAGAGGACATTTAAATACAAAAAACATATTTTCCAAACCTAAATATTATTTTCCAAAGTCTAAAGTCTAAATATTCCATTAAAATAACATTTTTTCATTTTTCAATCATTATTTTTTATTAAACTAATAAATTAGTCTTATAAAGTTTTTAAAGTCTTGAAATCATGTTATTTAATTAAAATATATTTCATAATGTCAAAAATACTACTATTGAATGTTTGACTATAGATATAATATTTTATTCAATATTATAACTCTAAAATACCCCTCTCCAAAAGTATAAATAACCCCTCACCTCTCCCTTGGGGAACCCATTTACATACACTTTCAAAATCCAAATTTCAGAGAAAATCCCATCTCTTAATCACCTTAACATACTTAGGGATATTATAGAGTAAACTTACTCCAAGCAATAAAGGAGTTAAGTATCATAGAAAATATGCAACACCGTGAAAAGAGTAAGTTTTAATTAACCTCTCTTCTCACATTCCTCTTCTCTACCATTGGTTCTATATACCATTATAAACCAAATTTTATAATATTAATTAATTTGAATTTTAAAATTATATTAATTATGTTAAATTAATTTAACAATTATATTTATTATTTATTTATATTTCATACTTATTTTTCTCTTCTTTCCACAATGTCTTGTTATCATTAAGTTAATATCTAATGAGGATATTTCCGTCTCCTTTATTATCATCACCATTATAGATTATTAAAATAATTAATTTATTTTTTTTAAATGTATAAATATATATATTTAACATATTTTGGTGTTAATATTAATAAAATATAAATATCAATTAAACTATATAATTAAATCAAAGAAAAACATGACATTTTTAAGGAAAATATAATATCAACACATTTCTCCATTGACAAGGGGAATTAAATAATAAAATACAATTATTATATTTTTTCAATAGTGAAAAAGTGATGATATTTTACTTTTGTTTCTATGTTTTAATAAACCTATGTTTATTTTTTTATTCTGGAAAGCGTTGAAATAATGTAGGATTTAAGGTAAGGGGATTCTCAAACCCAAGTCCCTCTATTTTGGGTTATATCCTCTTTATGATAAATTTTAGTATGGATATTCCTCTAATATCTTTAATATTTTCATTAAATTTTCTTAGACATCTATTTATTTGTATATAAATTTTATTACCTTATAAAAATTATTTCTATAAAAAATAAAAAGATTTATCAAAAAGGGTTTATTTTTCCAGAAAAAATCATTAACTTCTCTTGAGTTTTTTCATATTAAAAGAAAAATGATCTTTTAATAAAATGGAAGATCTAAATTATTCATTTGGGAACCAAAAAGGTTATTCCTAAAAGTATGATTTTTGAAATATTTAATAAACACTTTTTTTCCATGGGCTTATTTTATAGCTATTTTTTTTATATATTGTATGTCTTTGTGGCATGTATGATTATGATCACTTTATAATGTGATGGGTGGGAAAAATATTATACTACCATCAAATGCATTGGGTAATGTGATATATCTCATGAGATTATGTGTACTGTGGGTGAAAATGATTCTAGATTTGTTTAAAATTATAATGTTATGATTTTTACCCATATTTTATGCATAAACATGATGATATGTTTTTTCACAACTATGTGAAATTTTGGATAACTATGTTAATATGTCTCATTATTATAAATATTACACATTCCATGACATTGTTAAATGTTTCCCACATGATTATGATGATGATACTATTCTTATGATATGATGATTTTTATTATTCTCACCCATGTACTACTCACTAGTTTCCCTTATTCTTCCCATGAAATCCTCCCCTTACTAGGATTTTAGATCACCCATTTCTTTGATATATATCCTTAGGTGAATACATGTACTAAGGAGGAAGTGAGAGCTTTTAGGAGGATAAATAAAAATGATTTAAGTAATTTTCAAGTTTTATTATGTATAAGTGATGTGTGAGACTAATTTTCAAAAGATATCATACCTTTAGATCATGTAATTAATTACCATTATGTTATTTTTCCTAAAAATGATGTAATGACCATATAATAAAAATTTGGGTAACTATAGTTTCTATAAATGAATGGTTTACTAAATATGGAATTAGGATTATAAAATTTTAGTGAAACCCATAAGGATAAGTCTATGTATATGTAAAAATACTAATTTTTAAAAAGTATTAGAGTGTATGTTTTCCAAAAATTAAATCCCTATCTAGATAATACAATTGTATATGGAACTCACATTGATGCAACTAGGGATATTATCCCTAAATAAGGTGAATTGGGAATTAACTCAATCATCACGCAGTGCATGATATAGTAGCCTTACTGTACACATAGTTCGACACTATAAAGTGATATGATTTAGTTAATCACGTGTTATATACACAAAATTATGGAGGATATGATAATAAAGTAATTATTCCTCTTAATGTTATAAAATGTTTGAAGTAAATGATATTAGAAGAATTATTTGAGGAAAAGGACAAACAAGGGGATCTGATTATATATGAATTTAGAATTAGTCTATGCTTAAGAATAATTTATTTATTCATGTTTTTTTACTTATTTTTATTAAAAATATTTCTATTTCAGAAAATGGTGGGAACTAGGAGAAACTACACCAACAACCAATGTGCGGGAAAATGAAATAATTTCCTGAATGACAATTCCTATGTTATGTGATATGGAGACAAAATCATTATGGTGATTCTTACTTAGAAATATAAGGCTACAAAAAATAACCTAAAATATATGGAATATCCTTATTCACCTAAGAAGAAGGAAAAAACTATCCAAACTTTTATGTAGCAATGACCATTGACATTCCGTAGGTCTTCCAGTTCAATTTTCATGGAATAATGGGTGAACTCAGTGGAAATGTTCTATTCTGTGGTATGTAATTATGAGATGGAGAGGGTTACTCTGGACATATATTATTTATATTCATATGTGGATTAGTGGTGGGTATCGATAAAGAATATAAATCCAAAAGTTGAAATGGAATTGATAGAGTGGGAATACTTTAAGAATTTATTTACTAACCAGTATCTCCCATGAACTATTTAAAAAAAGAGGGAGAGAAAATTCAAATATATTATGTAATGGAAAGGTGAATCTATCGTGACTTATGAGGAAAATTTCACAAGTATTTCAGTATACACCACTTGTTTTGTTATAAAAAATGATATAAAAATAGGTAGATTCTTTAGTGGTTTAAAATTAAAACTCATAAAGGATCTAACCATCTGAGACATTTAGAGTTATGAAGAATTAGTTTTTGGTGCTCTCAACATAGAGATTGATTTTGTATAATGGTCCCACATACATGGTAATAAGAAGAAAATAATTTAATTTCATGTTGGAGTATTAAAGGAAACAGGAGAAAACAAGATCCAACGACCCACATGTCAAAAATATGCAAACAAGCTTTATGGTATTTTCCTCAAAGGGATAAGGAAATTATTCAATTGTGGAACATATGGCCACTAATCATGTGAATATTTAAGAGACATGAATAATATCTTCAACATGATAGAGGAAATTAATTCACATCCCATTGCTCCACCCATTATTAAAAGATTTAACTATATGGAGAAATGAAACTTTTCTACCCAGTACACTAAACCATGATCCTTGGAGGGTAATCAGTTTCAATAATCACCAATGTTAGAGGAGAAGGTGAAATATTATTCCATAAATAATGCTATAGAGTAAAAATAAAATGATTTATTATAATGTACAATTTCTATTCAAATAATAATGAAAAAGTTTTATTTCATTATAGTTACATGAATTCTTATATATCCTTTATGTTTTGTAGAACTGTTTAATCAAAACCTAGATACATTGAAGTAGGGATATCCATAAAAATATCCATTGGTGCGATCATTTAAACCCATTTTTTAGACTCTTCTCTTATTAGTGTATGTGGGAAGAGTTTTCTATAGAATATGTAAATCCTTCCCTTGGTGAAATTTGATGCTACACTAGGAATGTATTTTATCTCATTATATACATTTCACATAAAATATTGTTCAATGGAAATATCAATCTATATTTCAAATCTTCACATGATCTTATAAAAATGAAAGGAAGACCACAAATATCCTTTAGAAAATCCATCAATGGTGTGGGTTTTGATACCCAATGAAGATTTTTACCTTTCTTAAATGATTGAGTCTAAGGAAAGTATCATCCTTAAACAAATTGGCATTGTGATGGAATATGATGATGTATCACTCGATGAGTTACTCAACCTTCCCATGTATTTTGTGGTAGAGTTATCAATAGAGAATATATTGGGAGCCACTAATATCTTCACATTCCCCTATAGGTTTTCCATAATTGAATTAGAGGAGCTAAATAAGCATCTATAATGGAATTTTGACAATGGGTACATATTCCCTAGTGAATCACCTTGGGGTGTTCTGATGCTCTTTTCCATGAAAAAAATTGATCAATGTGGTTTTTGTCTGGATTAGTAGGAGCTAAACAAGATCAAAATAAATAAGAAGTACCCCTACCAAGTATTTATGGCTTATTCAATCAACTATGATAATCCTAGAACTTCTCAATGGTAGGTCTTCATTTAATATATCATTAAATGAAGGTAAATTTGGGATATATTCAAAAGATAATATTCAAAACAAGGTATTAAAATTTCGAGTTCGTATTTATGCCATTAGAACTTACTAATACCCCAAAAATATTAATAAATTTGATGAATAATGTATTTAGAGACTACCTCGACAAATTTTCAGTA
Organism: Viscum album; assembly: GCA_963277665.1. Lineage (NCBI taxonomy): Eukaryota > Viridiplantae > Streptophyta > Magnoliopsida > Santalales > Viscaceae > Viscum > Viscum album. Next base: position 133,805,307 of record OY728137.1, read on the forward strand.
GTCTTTATCAATGATATTCTCATTTACTCTAAGAGAAAGGAGGAACATTAGGAGAAACTAAGGTTTGTTCCAGAAAAACTAAGAATGGTGAAAATGTATTCTTCTTTTTCAAGTGTTATTTTTGGATGTAGTAAGTCACATTTTTAGGGAACATGATCAAATACAAGGGAATTTATGTATACCCTTCAATGAAATAGAAAATTGAGTTAAGGACTAGAACCTCAAGTGTCATGAAAATTAATATCTTTCTTAGCATAGATGGGTAATATCTACATTTTACAAATAATTTATCATGATTTTCCACCCTAAAAACGATGTTAACATGGAAAGGGGTAATGTAAGTCTATATAGAAGAATGTGAGAAAAGATTTAAGGATCTAAAGAAATGGAAAGTCTCTTTGACTGTACTCACATTACCACCAATTAGAGAAGGTTTTGTGACATATAATGATGCTTCAAAAAGGTATTGGTTTGTGAACTCATGGAGAATGATAAAGTGATATAATGTACCTCATTAATGTTAAATATCCTTGAGTATAACTACCCAACACGTTATCTGGAGTTTATAGCTATGATCCTCTCTTTGAATATTTGGTTACGCAACCTCTATGATGTGAAGTGTGACATATATACATATCATAAGATTCTAAAGTATACATTCACACAAAAATAGTTTAACATTCTTAAAAATATATTGTTAGATCTAATCACATACTATGATTTATCTATTCACTACCATATTAGAAAGGAGAATAAGATTGCTAATCATTTTAGTTGAAAATAAAATTCTCCACTATCCATGATGTGGATTGATAACTCATCTATCTTTATGGATATGAATAGGATGGATCTAGAAATTATAATGTATTGGAATATATATTATATATTCCAAATTATATCCAAATTATTTATCAAAGAGTGTATTAAGGAGGAAAAAGTGATGATTTAGATATTCAAAATAATGTGGAAGTAGTAGAGGTGGGAGAACATCATGAATTCCACATTGATAAAGATGGTGCCATTTGTTTTAGAACTATAATTTATGTTCCTACATCAATTGAGATATATAAAAATATCTTGGATAATTAATATAGATCTTATTTCTCCATACATCTTGGAAGTACCAAGATGTAAAATTCTCTCTGAGAAAACTTATGGTGGGATAAGATAATGAAAGAGATCACTGGGTACACCTCAAAGTTCTTGGTATGTCAGCATGTTAATGTAGAGATATTGAAGTCCAAGGGGATTATGTAACCAATCCCCATACCCACATGGAATTCGGATAACATCACAATTGACTTAATCCCTGTTCTTCTATTGATATCCAAATTAAGCAATGTGATATGGGTTATGGTGGATTAAATCAAAAATAATTCGTACTTCATTTATATTTAAGAATATTTCTTATCTTGAACATCTAGATAATATATATAAATATTATAGTGAGGTTACACAGAGAACACTTTTTATGGTCTCAAATTGTGATCCAAGGTTCACTTCAAAATTTTTCATAAGTATTCCACATGCCCTAGATACTGAATTAAATTTCAGTATGACCTATCACCCCCAATATGATGACCAATATTAAATGAACATTTAGTCACTCCAGGACATGATGATATCTAAATAAATGTAATTTAAAGTAATATGGGATAAACAACTCTATTAGTTGAGTTTTATACAAAAATAACTTACACTTGAGTATTCAAATGGATTCATATGAATATCTATATGGGAAGCGATGTAAATTTCTTACTTATTGGGATGAAGTTGATGAAGGAAGATACATGGAACTAATATTGTGTAAGAGATAAAAGAAAAGGTTCAAGACATCCAAGTTAATATTCAAAATAGTTAGATTCCACAAAATAGATGTACTGAAAACATTCTAAGGGATTTGGATTTTGAAGTTTGAGACAAAGTATTCCTTTGAATATCACTATAGAAGAGATTCATGTAGTTTATAAAGAATGTGAAGTATATCCCTAGGTACATTGTCTCTATTGAGATCCTTGATCTCATAAGAATTGTGTCCTATCAACCAGATCTTCAACTAAACATGGATCAAGTTCATGATGTGTTCCTTGTATCTCTATTGGGGAATTACATAATTGATCCATCACATGTACTGAATATAGAGGTGGTATAATTGGAGAATGACCTCTCTTATTGGGATAAACTGGTGATGATCTCAATCAATAGAGGATAACTTCTACAAAACAAGACAAATCACTTTTTTAAAGTACGGTAAAAGAACCATTAATATGAAGTGCTGATGTGTAAATTTAATGAAATGATAAGATGTAATCACCCTCATATATTCTCAACTGAGAATATGAATTGAAATTTCAGGGATAAAATTAATAAATTGGGGAAGAATGTAATGAACTAGAATTTATAAATGATATTTTGTTCCTAAATAAACGTGTTATATATTATGTAACATTATACACTTACAACACTTATAGAAACTAACAAAATTTTTTGTTAATTAATGAGGATCATCATGTTATTCAAAAACTAAACCCATGAAATTGACCAATATTATATTTCAAAAACAATATTAAATAAAAAAATTTGAATGTGAAAACATGGATTAATCCAATTTGGTAAAATAATATCCCCCCATAAACAAGATTATAGGAAAAAAATAAAAGATTCTTTAATTAATTGAAATATTAGAAAAGAAAAATATTGAACATTGGGATTAATAATAGTGAATATTGAATAATGGAATGAAGTGGTATTTATTGGAGGTAATGTGACTGTGGGAATTGTAAAGTTACCACTGAAATAGTAACATGATTGTTGATAATAGTAACATGACCATTGGAGTAGTAATTTTACCTCAAAATAATAAAATTTAATATAAATAAAATTTAAAATTTAAAATTTAATAAATTATAAATATTATAATTATATAATATAAATATCAATACTAAAATGTTAAAGAAAATATAAGAAAATTTTATATTAATTGTATTTTAATGTATTTAAATAACCATAATTTTTATATTTAAAATTTATATTAATTATTTTATAAAATTATTTTGATAAAATGTATTTAATTTTTAGAAAAAAAATTCAAAAATTTCTACTGTACATTTTTTAGTAATTTTTTAAAATACTTCATTATTTAGGTGAATAGTAAAATTTTAGTTTTCTCATAACTGATGCATTTTAAATTGCTTTATTCTTAATGTAATAATATTCGAACCAATTCTAGAAATTTTGGATAAAACAAAAACACATTTAATTTTATATATGATTCATTTAAATGCAATAAATTTTTTTCCAATTGTCAAAATTATTTTACCAGTTCTAATGTTGAAAGTATTCCCTTAAAATAATATTTTTTCCATTTTTTCCCCAGTCATTTTGATTAAACTAATAAATAAAGATTATAATGTTTTTTAAATTATTTAACTAAATTTATTTAATTCAAATATATTTATTAAGGTCAAATATATTACAGTCAAATTTTTTACCTTGGATATAATATTTTATTCAATGTTATAACTCATAAATACCTTTTTCCTAAAGTATAAATATCCCTGCACCCCTCCCGTAGAAAACCACTTTACATAAAATAAAAAAAGACAGTGTTCTGACCAAAGACCCCATATTAATACCCTTATAATTCTAATGGATATTCTCAAATTAACCAAATCCAAAAATTAAAGGAGTTTACTTCCTTAGAAAACAAGAAACACTATGAAAAGAGTAATTTTTCATCAACTTCTCATCTCAATTTCCTCTTCTCTTAATTTTTCCTCCTTTTTCATTCAAACCCAAATACAATAATATTAATGAATTTTCATTTTAAAATTATATTAAGATTTTAATAAAATTTAATTAAAAAATTTATGATGTATTTATATTTTACATTTTTCTTTCTTCATCTTTGGACAATATCCCATTAACAGTCAGTTTGTTTCCAATGAGGACGTTGCTAACTACTTTCTTATCACCACACTTATAGATGTTGGTAATAAATTATTTATAATATATAAATTTATAAATTTATCAATTTATAATCTTTTAGAGGTAATCATAATAATTTATTAATAGAAATTAAGCAAGATAATTAAATCTATGAAAAACGTGATACTTTTAACGAACATATAAAATCAAAATGTTTCACATTTTACAATAGAATTATGGAATACAATACAACAATTATATTTGATCAAGGGTGAAAAATATTAAAAATTCACTTTTATTTGTATGTTTTGATAAACTAATTTTTATTATTCAAGAGGTGGAAAGTGATAAAATAATGCAGTATTTAAGGTAAGGGGATTCTCATACCAAACTCCCTCTTTTTTGGGTTATACCCTCTTTTACAGATTTTTTAGCATGGATATTCCTCTAATATCCTAAAAATTTTGTTTAAATATTATTTCACTTATATTTATTAGTATATACAAATATTTACCTTTTTAAAATTATTTCTATACTAAATACAACATTTTTTCAAATAGAATTTTTTTTATAAAAAAACATATTTGAATTCACTTGAGTTATTTATTCTTCAAATAAAAATGATATTTTTTTGAAAAATTATGATATCCTTTATTCAATTTGTAACCCCAAAGTTTATTCCTTAAATTATGATTTATGAACCCCTTAATAAACCCATTCTTTTCTATGGATTTATTTCATTACTATGATTTTTTTGTTCTCTTTTCATGTGGCATGCATGATTATGATCATTTTATGATATGGAGGGTGGGGAAGAAATTACATATACATAAACTAATTTGGGTAATGTGGTATGTATCATGATATTATTTTTATTACGTGTGATCATGATTCTATATTTTTTCACAATTATTATGTTAGGATTTATACACATATTTTATGTGTGAACATGATTCTAGGTTGATTCACAAATTTGTGTTGTATTTGACCACTATGTTATAATATTTCATTGTTATACCTATTCCAAATTTCATTCCTTCATTAAATATTTCCCTCATTATTATGATGATAGACATATTCTTATCATTTAATGATTTTGATTATGTTAACCCATGTACTATTAATTCATGTCCCTTATTCCTTCAATGATATTACTCCCCTTAATAGTATTTTAGCTAACCCCTTTAAATTATGTTTAACCTTAGGTGTATACATGTACTAAGGAGAACATTTGTTATTTTAGGAGGATAAACAAGAAGTATTTAATTTAAATTTATGTTCTATTATGAACAAGTGATGTATGAGCCTAATTTTCCTAAGATAATACACCTTTGAATACTGAATTATATTACTATTTTGTTATTTTTTCTAAAAATGATTTAATGTCCATATAAAAAAAATTTGGGTCACTCTAGTTTGTGTATATTTGAGGGATAAGTTTCTTTGATAAAATACCGTCATTAATCAAAGATTTATAGTATGATGTATGCACGCATAATGGTATATAAAGTGTGATATGTTAATAGATCTGAATGTTCAAGTGACCTATTTTCAATTAGGAAAATTGGTGAATTAAATAGGAATCCTTAACTCTGATTTTAGGAAGAAAATCTTGTGATATATTTATATTTTTATATATCAATAATATAAAAAATATTTCATGTGAAACCCAAAAGAATAAATGGAAGTGATGTTTCTTTATACTGAAATCATAGAGTTTTAATATTTGAATATGGAAATATCTCTAATCTGTATATTGAGGGAAAATAATAAAAACAATAAAATCGGAGTTATATTTATATTTTCAAAGGTATAGAATAATTGGAAGCTATATAGATTGAATATTCGTTTTTTTCAGAAGAGAAGGAGGGGATTTGCAGACACACACTGGAAAGTTAGAGAATAAGAAGAATATTTTTTTAATTTCTTCTTAAATATAGTAAAGAAGAAAATTGTTAATCCAAAATGACGTTTTTTATTTTGTAAATATTTTAAAATTTTAATGTATCAATAAAATTCCCTCTATCATTTGGTATGTATATTGAGAATAATAATTAGAGATGCGGAAGTTGATATGTTTATTTTTGTTTGGTTTTTTAATGTATTAATTGTATTCAAATTAAAATAAAATGGAGTATATTATGTGTGGTGAAGTTTCTTGAGGGGTTTTGTCAAGACTATAATAATTATAGAGTTTATTTGAAGAATTCTATAATTTTCCAAAACTGATTAATTTGTCTATGTCTAGGATAGTGTAAGCAAGATTTCTAGAATTATGTATGGATCATTCAGATCTATTGATATGAGAAAATAGAAAATTCATGATTTGAATAATAATTAATCCCAAATATATAAGGATCAATTATTTATGAGTAATAATACTTTAAATAAGAATAATTATGATCCATACCTATATAAAGATCATTTTTCATTAAATATAAGCAGGATTTGAAATGTTCATAAGGATAGTATTTTAGTGGGTAAGGATCATTTGAAAAGAAAAATGTAAGGTTAATTTTATATCTATATAATGATAATTTACATCTTTTTAATTTTGATCAATAACCTATGTAAGGATGATTTTCCTAATAAAAATTATCCCATAGTTAAATTTTAATAAGTCTACAATATGAAAAATTAAAAATTCCCAAAATTAATTTTCTAGGGAAAATAAAATTCTAGATGATTTTGATATTATTGAATGATGATTTAAACATAAAAAAATGGGATTTTTGGTATAGGTAAAATAAGGAAATGGTTTGAAAAATGAAGAATATAGTTCCTATGAAGAGAATAAGAGAAGTTATTAAATAACTAAATGGTCATGTTGTATCCATTTTAGCTACACTACAATAATATGGAATAGTGTTAGAAAAAGGGGAAAATAATTAAGGGAAAAATAAAAAGTTAAATAAAGTTTAATTACTTTGTTCATTTAAATTTCATTTCTAATGTTTATTTTTTGAAGGCGCAGTGTGATTATATTTTGATATATTATGCCTAAAAGAATGTATGTGTGCTTAAAAATAAAGGTGGCCACTGTATATATATATAATTATCAATAATATTTGTGAGGGAATAATAATAATAATAATAGGATATCAAATATAGGAAAAGTGAATAAAATATTCCAATGATAGTACAAATTGAAGTATAATAAGTATTAATAACATTGTAAAAACACTTTTGAAGCCTATTTTGGTTGAATGATTACTATTGTTGAAAAGAAAAATTATTCTATCATTTTAATAATGATATAAACACTAAAATTATAATATTTTGGGAAACATTATTATAGTTAATATAATTATTATAAATATAGTACAAGTATATCCCCTACTCATTGTACCTACATGTTGATACTAGTGAATCATATGGTCTATATGGAATCTAGATCATGATAAGGATTAACTATATTATTTTGAGAGGATAAAATTTTAAATTGTTTTATTCCCTTAATGTGTATTTTCATAAAAGTGATTTAAATTAACTTTAATAAGAAGAAGTAATTGTTTCAAGAAATAGATGTAAAATAAATTAGAATCATTGATTCACCCATATTACTGTGGAACAATTAGGAATTTTTCTATAATCTATCCAAAATTAAAATAATATGGATCCAATGATAATGATGATGAAATACTAAGTATATCCTTTAAAATGAAATCATAATAGGATAAAATGTCAAGGGTTTCTTCATAATGTAAGGGAAATATATTACCAAAATTCCAGAAGATGAATTTATTATCAAATTGTGAAAGAATTGGTACCAATTATGAAGAAGAGGAAGTTGATAAATCTATTGTCATTGATGAAAATATTCTAATTTATAAATTGAATGAAGAGTAATTATATATTTGTTGATGTAGTGAAGTTTATAATATAACTTAAATTAAATTTATAGTGAAAATATAAGTAAACTAATTTTTTTTAAAAGATCTCAAATTTATAAAAGGAGGACAAAATTTAGAAGAAAAGATTCTATATTTTAGTAGTTATTAATCTATCCATAAAGAATAAAATTCAAAATCATTGAATGAAATTAATTATTTTAAGAGGTTTATTGAAGATGATAATATATCAAAAAGAAAATATGGAAGAGGGTTTTAATGTAAATTAAATGAATCATGATGTTGTACAAAAAAAATTTATGGGGGATGAAATGGAAGTGAATAATATCAAATTAATCTTCAAAGATTCTATACCAAAATTCAGAGAGAGATCTTGAAGAAAAAGTAGTTTAGAATGACTCAAATAATTATGAGACACATGTTTACTACTAAATATCACATAAAAATAGTGTAATAGATCATAAAAATTCTAGTTTAGAGGTTTATTAGAAAAATAATGTTGATAAGACTAAGAATGTTGATAAATAATTTGAATTTTAAAAATTTTTAAATTTTGGTAATACTAACGTGAAGTTAAAAAAATACTATAACTTGTTAATCCAATAAACTGATATTGAAAAACAAATTTTTAGGCATCCATAATAGTAATTATTTTAAAAAAGAAGCCTATATTAGCAAATCAATAAATCATTTCCGACATGTGTAAACATTTGGATAATGGGTTTTCTATAGTGTAAGGTATGTTTCTGTTGATATTGTTTATAATTTGATGGATTTAATCAATTGGAAATAATATATTTTTCAATTATCAACACTTTTATAAGCCCAGTTTTTTTGGGAATACATGTTTAATGGGGATTTATCCCTCTCAAAATAATAATGTTCTGAAATAGACTGAAAATTATAGATAGAAATCGCAGAACATGTTTTAATTTCCTGAATAAGTCAATAAAATATGTGAACAAAAAGGTCATTATGAAAATGAATGCCTTATCTATCTACCTATTCAATAGAGTAAAATTGAAAATCCTCAAAATCCTTATATGTTAAAGATTAAAGGAATGAGAAAATTTGTGGTTATTGAAGTGGAACTAAAAGTATCCAAAGGGTATAATACAAGGATTCAATAAAATGGATATTCCTCTCATATGATATGAGATTTTAGAAACTTAAATTATATGAAAAACATATAAGGAAATCTTATTTAACTTTTTAGATGATGGGTCACTCAAAATAAAAGGTGTTGTATCATCTTTTATTAGAAAAAATCAATTGAAATATAAAAATACTTTATTTTTTGAAGGACTAAAACACAATCAACTTAGTATGTCTCATTTATCTAATGAAGTAAATAATGTAATATTTCAAAATGATGGATCTATAATTATGTTTTCTATTGATGGATATATTTTTATAAGAAAAAAATAGATGTGGGGTAATCTTTTTTAGGTTAGAAATGAAAACAATTCATATTATTTTTGGGATAACGGAAGAAAATATTTTTCTAGCATCACATACTTGGTAATTTAGGATAAAATAATATGAGTAATATTACTCAAGGATAAAATGTTTGTGATGTTCTTAAGTTGAAAATATAAATGAATTATATGTGATCCATATGTTGAAAATGAAATATTGGGAATTCTCCTCACAAGAAGGTAGAGATTAAATATACTCATCATTTGGATCTTATCCACTCAGAAATTTATAGGCCCATGATGAAGTAATTAAAAAATGGTGATAAGTATTTTATTTCCTTTGTTGATGATTTTACTCAAGATAGATGTATTATTTTTATGAAACATAAATTAGAGGGTTTAATAATGAAAATTAATTTCATAAGAAGTGAAAAAATGAGTGTGGGTTCTTCTTAAAAAAGATACAAACAGAAAATGGTGCTAAATAAAAATGTGTAAGATTTATTTATTATCTTAATCATTGTTATCATGAGCTCATTAAACCATTTAAACTAAAAATGGTATTTCTGAATAGAAGAATAGAAAATTTATATATATGGCTCAAACAATGTTGATAGTTTATGATATATATCAGTATATATGGAGATAATCTATTGGTGAAACAATTCACATTGAAAATAATTTCTTATAAATGAAAAATTAATATATTTATTAATAATATATATATATATAATAATTATCCATGTTTAATGTTTATAATAGTTTTTAATATTCCCTTTGTGATCATAGTTAAAGGATAAAATATTTGGGAATTTGGAGTAAAAAGGTGTTGGTGGGATATTCCATGGTTAATCTATAAATGGAAGTCAAATCCATTATTACAAAAAAGTGGCAGGGAATAGTATTGACACAACTAATGTGAAGGTGACAGAACATATAATAAAGAAATAAAATCATCTTGTAGTAAGTTTCATTAGTGACAATGATGTTGTTTTTATTAAAGAACATGTATAAGTTTTAGAAAATGGTGAATGTTCATAGGAAGTACTGGTTGAGGAAAATGATTTAGCCTATTAAATAGAGAAGAAAAACCTCATCCATCCTATTTAAGGATGATAATGATTGTTTATGTCCAAAACATCCTTGTAACTCATGTAAAACGTGTTCAAATAAGTAGACCTTTTAGGAAGGAATCTTATACCACACTATTTTCATAAGACATATCCTGAGATATTGATTTATATTTTCTGAATCAAGAGTGGATTGATGCTATGAATAATAAATTGGATCAGATATATCAATTATAATCTTAGTAGTAGGTACCTAATCCAATAATTAAAAAACATTATTGGAACTAAATGGGAATTCTAGAAAAAGTTGAATGAAAATGGGTATGCTATAAGAAAAAATAAATAAATATGTTTAATGAATATTATGAATTAATATTAATTGATTTTGATGAGGCCTTTGAACCAATTGTGTGATTGGAAACTATTAGAATATTTCTTTCAATAATTTAAAAAAATGTAATATAAGATATTCGAAATAGATTTCAATCTTGTCTTCCTATATGGTGAATTGGAAGAAAAGGTTTTTGTTGACCAAAATTACATATTCTTTCTTTATGAAGAAGACTATATATGGTTTAAAACAATCCATAAGATCTTGGTATTCTATGTTGGATTCATATTTAAAGACTTTGAAGTTTAAATGTCATAAAGGGTATAATAAAATATATACCAAAGAAAAAAAAGAGTTATATATAATTTTTATTGTTCATGTACGTGATATTATATTTACAATAAGTAAAGATAGATGTTATGGGAATTTATCTATAGAGATGAAGGATTTATTTTACATTTACATGATTAGTGAGATGAGATATTTTATGGTATAGAAAATATCTCAAGAGGAAGATTAAATATTTCTTTATCAAGATAAGTATTCCCATGAGCTTTTAAATAATCTTGGACAATAGGATTAAAATAATGTTTCCACTACCATTTTAGGGTGAAATAAGTTTTATAATAAAAATGATTTAAATTAAGTAGATCTAAGATAATTTAAAATGTTTTTAGAAGTTTTTAATACTTAAACACTTGATGGATGAAAATTTTCTTTGTTATTACACATTTTATAAGGATTAAAATTTCTCTATAAAGATAAATTTTATATTTTAAAAGTGGATTCTAAGGTATATTAAAGGTCAAATTGATTTTTGGTGGAGATATAATAGAAAAGGACTACATGATCTATTTGAGTTTATAGTTGAATATTGGGTAGTAAATAATGATGATATGAGGTCAAAATCTGGTGGAGTTTTCTTACGTGGAGAAAAGTGCATGTGTTGGTACACTAAGAAACAAAACGTTTTTGACTTTAGGAACTACTGAAGAAGAGTATGTGGCTACCACTCAAGACATAACAAAATTTATGTGAATGAATATTCAGTTGAAATATCTCTTGGTAGAGGTGTAGTTATCACTACTTATTGATTATGATAATTAAAGTGTTAATACTCATTCATGAAATTCTATTCAATATTTTAAATTGAGGGATATTTACATTAACCATCACTTCATCAAAGAAAATGTGTAAAAGAATATGTTGAAGCTAGAATTTATTCCAACAAATGTATATGGGGTTATATTTTAAATAAACAATTTACAAAGAATGTATTTCAAAGATTGAGGATTATGATTGGAGTTTTTAATCATTCTTATAAAGTATAAGGTATGGTGATTCAACCCCATATCTCATCTTATTGTATGGATATTGTTGTCAAAGGGGGAAAATGGAAACAGAAATCTATTAATTGATTATTTGTTAATGTATTTTTAAAATTTATTTACAAAGGGGTTAGAAAATATTTTGAGAATATTGATTGACATGAATATTACCTAACATGGGAGCATTAATTTTGTGTGAGTTATTTAAAAACTAAATAAATAAGGGACAACAAGTGTGTGTCCTTGTAAAATGTTCTAAAAATTTTAATGAGAATGAACACATGAATATATATTTAAACTAGATTTAAAACTTTTTTTTGTGAAATAAAGGATTTATTGAGTTTAATATTTAATTAATTTATTATTGTATATTTATTTATCCTGATATTTAAAGTTCTATCAAATATTGAGATAGATTACTATTTTTAAAAGTGGTTTCAAGAGGATTAAAGGCTATGTAGGTCAGAATATAAGGCACTATTTTATGGAAAACGTAACATTATTATTCAATGTTCTTATATCCTACACTAAGATCACTAAAATAGGATTTTAATTATTGAATGATGACACATTTTTAAGTGGTTAATGTTTTAAAGTGATTTGTATTACTTGGTTAGAAATAGAATAAATATTGGGAGATTGTTATGACAAAGATCTATTTTAAATTTTTTTAATATTTGTGGAGTTTTTTTTAAAACAAGTAGTTCCATGTACAATTTAGTATTTTTTCTAGAGAAGGATAATTAGTAGTGAGTAAGTTTATATGTTTATTGTGTTGGATTGATTTTAAAATAAAAAATCATATTCAAATTCATATAAAACATATTATATAACCTGATGCGAAGTTTCTCTGTTGGCCTGGTCATGTTTGGAAGAATTTGGGATTTGATTTAAAGAAATATATATTTCTTATGTACTAATAAATTTGAATATGTATAGACCTATGTAAGCATGATTTTAGGAATTTAATAATGGCTATTCAAAGCTGCTAAGATGAAAAAATGGTAAATTCATTATTTATATATGATTGAATTATATGTTCATAATAATAAATTCTTTATGTATAAGTAGATTTTATATCTATTTATGGATGATCGATATTTTTGTAAAGTTTAATTTTTATACAGCATAAGCATGATTCAAAAAGTGAAAAGATTAATTTTTCCAAGTGCATAAGGATCATTTGAACACACCTCATAAGTTATTTGATATATATTTAAGGATCTTTTACATCTTCTTAAGGATGATCACTAACCTATGTATGGATTATTTTCACTATAAATATCATCCCTTCGACAAATTTTAATAATTATTTAATATGAAAAATTTTAAATTCATAAAATTAATACTATAAAGAAAATATATTTCAAAAATATAGTAAAGAAGTTTGATAAAGATTCAAACATCACATAATGGTATTTGTGATCCAATTAAAGGAATAAGAATGTTTACAAAATGAATATGTATATTCAAGAGAAGAAAATATGACCATTTATGGAATAACTACTTTAGCACACTAAAACCATTTATTCTATGCCACACTGAAAAGATTTTTTTATTTTAAAAATAATAAATGAAACTATAGAAAAATAAAATGAATTTGGGAAATATTTATAGGAATTTATTAATTTTAATTTCAAATTTGAATGCACATTTTTTGTTGATATTCTATGATAATATTTTGATATATCATGCATGAAATATGTTTTGTGTGCATGAAAATTGGGGAGGATTATCTATTTATAATTATCATGAATATTAATAAGAGAAAAAAATTAGAATAAGGGGTTGTGAAGTTAACATAGAGAGAAGAGAATAATTTGTTGAAAATACAGGTTGAATAAGAATATGAAGAACAAACTATACAATAAAAACACTTTGGAATTCCATTTTGGTTAAAGGCTTCCATGCTGTTAAAATGAAAAATTATTCTATTATTGGAATATAGAGGGAAGAACTACCAAAATTTGGAGACTTATAATTACATGAGTATAAGGATATTCCTTGCTCGTTGTAACTATATGTTGATACTAATGTGGCATATGATCTCAATGAAATCTATACCATGACAAAGATTAACCTTCTTATTTTGAGTTGTACACCTTATAAATCTATTGATCCCATTGTGTGTGTGTGTGTGTTTAAAAGTGATCAAAATTCATTTTAATAGGAGGAGTGGGCTATATCAATAAGGTTACTTAGAATAAATTAAAATGACTGATTCACCACACTATTAGTGATTAACAGTAATTTTGTGGGTGTGATTTTAGAAAGGGAGTTATAGAAGACGATTTTGTTATAGGATCATAAAATTAATCATATTCGTTAATGGGGATAAAATTTATACACCCCTGCTGATGTAAACATATTATGGTACATGAAGATTGAGAAATATTTCTTGGAATAGTAGTGAGCCTTCTAAGTTATTGATAAAAATGAAATTTCTATTTGGTGAAGGCTGTAAACCTGGAGGTCTGTGAATGATCTGATTATTATAATAATAGAAACATTCTTATTGCTTCATGTGAATCATCACATTTTCATTTCAATATATTTAGATTAAAACTATTTGGATGAACCAAGTAGATTTAGAGTTTGTATCTCTTATCCTAATTTATCACTTCATATCATTTTCTAATGAGAGAAAGAATTCATTATTTTTATGGAACAAAATCATTGATAGGGATTAATTAAAAATAGATAAATCCTAATTCACCCCCCTTAGAATGTTCAGCTTTCTTGGGACCAACACCCCTATAACATTATAATTGAAATTATAAATCCTCTTAATTTTAGAATTGTAATATAATGAATAATTGATGCAGTTTTTTAGAAATTTTTCTTGAGTGGTACTCTATATAAGAGTTTATTTCACCATTTCAAGTTTTTACTACCTTATGACCAATTATTATTTCACTTTAGTAGTAGTTTAATGATGGAGTCTTTTAATTACTCAATCCTATCAGTATGCTATCTTTTTTTGGAAATAGTGTGGTCTCATCATACCAAATGACTAGTATTAATGTACCTTATATTCATAATATTATTAATGGTGATAAGATTTAATAATACCTTGTGGGATCAATATTTTTTATAGGTTATTGTGGTTAACCATAACGTAATAAACTCTTTTCTGCCTCAAATACATACATAAACTTTAAAAATAATGAAATTTTGTGGTAGTTTTGCAATTTAGAAATGATATTTTATAGAAGGTTTAGTGCTGGTTTTGTTTTTAAGTGATAGTTTAAATTTAGTTGTTTTTAGCAGTGATTTTACATATTTAGTCACAATTTTATATATTTATTTATTTCCTTCTCATTTTTTTAGTTTTTTTTACAATTTAACTTATATTAATATTAATATTTATAATATAAAATATATTTATATTAATAATTAACATAATATCAATTTTTATATTTATATTAATAAACAATATATATATTTATATTTAATAATTTAATAATTTAATAATTTATAATTTATATATGTACTTATATTAATAAAAAAATTATTAAAATTTATAATTTTATTAATATTTATATTTTTATATTACGTATTTATATTTAAATATTTACATTTATAAATAACATTTATATTTATATTTATCACAATATTAATTTATATATCAATATTAATAATAAAATACAAACACAGAAAAACAAACATATAATTATATATATATATATGACAAGTAATAAATAACAAAATAAATAATTTAACATGTGTGTTTATTAATATATATGTATATATCTATGAGTGTATTAATAATAAATATATATTTATATATATATTTATATTTATAAACTTGAGGGGGTGAGTCCGGCAAGTGGGTCGGGTCGGGCTTCGGGGTACGAGCTGGGCTTAAGGATAATAATAATAATAATTGAAAATAATAGTAAAATTTAAAAAAATTATAATAAGAATAAAATAAATGTAATTGAATAAAATGAAAAAATAATATAAAATCAACTGCTAAATGTATAAAACTGCCATTCAAAAACCATCGTTAAATATTCTACAACAGTTTTAATTAAACTACCATTTGAATTTTTTGGTGTACTGATGGGGGGTAGAGATTTCTTGATGATGTGAATATTTTATTTAAGACTTCTGAAACATGATGCACTCACATTGTTTTCAAGATTTAGGGTTCCATGCTATGGGTTTTTTGGAAAATATATGCTAGAGATATTGCTCATCAAGAGCTTTTAGATGGTTAGCTTACAAAGATAAAGAAAATATCAATATCTGAATTTGTTGGGTGTCATCCAAAAATTCTGAATGACACATGATATATAATCTTCATTAATGAAGTTGATAAAATCATACTGGGATATAGAAAAGGGCCAGTGCATGAACTATATTTTTTTGCATCTAATTTTTCTCTTATGTTATTGGAATATCCCTCATTTTCAATGGATAAATCATTGAGTTCTTCTAACCACAAGGGCCATTTTCCAATTTTCTTTCAATGTAAGACCATGTCACTTTTGGAATCATTGACTTTGAACATGTTTAGATGGTCCAAAAATGTGATTAATGATGATCATTATAATAGTATATAAACTGACTAAAAGAAAGCATCATTGACTAATGATGGAATATACGCCCCGGCTAGTTTATATTTTAGTAGAGTATATTGGTAACAGATAGTGTTTTAAGTGATTATGGAATATAGAGTTCCTTCATGTAATTTTTGTAATTACTATGAGGACTTCTATAATAGATTCCATTGAGAGGACCTCTATTGCTTTCCCATTCTTTATTGTCCTAGGGAGGACCACTATGTTGGTTTGATCTATCATCACAAGGAGGACCTATGCAATGAGTTCCATGAGGAGGACCCTTATGACTTTTTCATTGTTTATTATCAAAAGAAGGATCTCTATATTGGTTTGATGTTTCATAATGAGGAGGACCTTCATAATGGGATCTTTGGGGAGGACCTCCATTGTGGCTGAATACTTATCTGGCATAAGGAGGAACTCTTTGTCTGTTTTATGTATCATTATAAGTAGGATCTATGTAATGGTTTTCAATGGGAATAAATCCATTATTGTTACACTATTTTTTTGTAATTGAGATTAATTTTGTGTTATTATGATATATCATCATAGTGATGACCTCTATAATGGGTTTTATAGGGATGACCTTTATAACTATTGATTCTTACTATCCTGGGGTGGAACTTTATATAAGTTTGTTAATTCATTATGGGAAGGAACTCTACAATAGGTACAATAGAGAGGACCTTCAGGACTTCTAGATTCATCAATGAAATTGGGAGGACCTCTATAGTGTATTTTTGTGTTTTCAAAGAGAGTAATTCCAAGGTGAGGGCCTCTATAGATTTTGAGATCTTTATTGAAATAAAGGATGTATGTGGTTGATTTATATTTAATTTTTGGTAGGAAATCCATCATAAGTAACATTGTGAGGACCTACATGAATGATGGATTTTTATTACCATAGAGTTAAACTTCATTATGGATTTCTATTTGATCCTGAGGAGGACCTCTATAGCAAATAATATGGGTAGTATCTCTATGGAATCTATTTTTTGATGAATATACAGGGTGGAGATTTATGGTAACAATCTTTATTATCATAGGGAGGACCAGCATGACAATTTTTTATTTCACTAAATGAGAAATTATTGTTTTATGTTGTAACGCCCCGACCCTAGTTGCCTAGAGTCGGTGCATTATTACATAACATTGGCATGATCACAAGAAAGATCAAATCTCGAAAGACCGATTGGTTTAGTAGCCTTGGAAACACTAGATATATTCATAAGTTTTACATTACATCATAAAATGAAAAACTACTACAACAACATAATGTCTCCATAATCCACACTACTATCCCCTCATAATGTCCCTGCAGGTCATTCATAATTTACTTCTTCACATCCTGGGGAAAAATAAAACATAGAAAAGGGGTGAGCTCAAATTCCCAGTAAGGATAACAATATAGCGGAAACTTTCATAAATAAGAATAAACATTTAAGGCAATGCATTACTAAAACAAAAGCCTTTTAAAATTGAACTTCAACATGGTATGGCAAAAGTAAAATGAAATAATGCCATTTACTTATTCACATGGATATTCTACTAATCGAATAATCACATGCAAAAATCAATAACCACTTTCATAATGTTGGAATGCATAATGCCAGACTATCATAACCACATAGCCAAGGCCTCGTGCCAAGGCTAAAAATAAGATTTTGTCAAGGCCTTGTGCCAAGACACTAGTTTGTCTCATGAGACCTACCGATGCATCGAGGAGCTATAGCGGGCTCCACCCGTCACTTATTAAGTCCAATGCATTCCCATATGAAAAGGTTTAAACATAACATAAACATTCGTATTAAAACTAGCATACGAAATGTCAATACTTTCACAATAAACTATGAATGGTATAAAAATAGCACATCCACAGTCAAACATATCACAAAACCTTCAATACAATATAGAAGTTTTGTATCATAATAAATCAACTTCAAATAATCTTAAAATCCATCAAAGGATGTTGACATAGATGAAATCAAAATTCTTTTAAAAGAAATATCTCCTTTTATTTTGAAATCATTTAAGATCCATATAAAATAAAACATTTTCTTTGAAAATATTCTTATAAGCTTGTATGGGAAGCTTCGACGATTTTATAACGGCGGAAAATAACCGCACCCGCCGTATAAGTTAAAAAAAACATTCTTACCTCAATTCTGTCGAAAAGGTTAAAAAGGACCTTGTTTTGAAAACGACGGAAAGATTCCTTTATAAACCTCTTATAAAAAGTCAAACAAGGGTATAAATGACTTTAACCCATATTCTTGTAAATAGTAAAAAATGTTTTGAAATACATTTCGAAGAAACATGGATGTGGATGATAAAGAGATCCCAGTAGATTATTACATATAAACAACCTCGGATAATGAAGAGATTGTGAAATAACCCTTACCTTGTACTTTTCCTTGGTTGTGGTAGGTTAACCTCCTGTATAATGGTGAAATAATTGTTATTAAATTATACAAGAATCATATACATTAATATGATATCATATATGATCTTTTAATATTGATTTGATAATAATATCTTAGTATTATCGTTGTTTCGGGTGTTAACTTACTTGTTTTCATTCATATGTTTTGTTACGTAAGACATGTTTGTAAAGGATAGGTTGTATATTATTCATATCCAGAATGATATCAAGTCCTTAAACATCATTTTTAAATCATAAAATGATAATTACGCTTTAATGGTTACGATGGAGAATGAATCTCATCGCGTTCGTGGAGACGGTAGTCCGTACGTACGCACGAGCGACAATATCATTCTTTTGATATTAAAATAATATATAAATGGATGGTATATCATATATACAGAATCATTAACATGTTATATTTATTATTTACATGAGTTACACATCATTATTATACCCATCCAAATAATATTATATTGAATAACAATTACACCACGACGTGGAGACGGTAAGCCGTACGTACGCACGTATGGTGACATGTTATTCAAAGGGTGGATAGAATACTGAATATGATTGTACCATATTTATAATAACATCACAGTATATGTGAGATACTGGAGTTATTATTTCAGAATGGTAAGAACAAAGGAAGAAGAAGTGGAAGAAGAAATGAACTTAGAA
This sequence comes from Viscum album, assembly GCA_963277665.1. NCBI lineage: Eukaryota > Viridiplantae > Streptophyta > Magnoliopsida > Santalales > Viscaceae > Viscum > Viscum album. Next base: position 133,824,903 of record OY728137.1, read on the forward strand.
AAGGGTGGTGAGATCATTACCTCTTCTTCGGGTTCTTCCTTTTGATTTGATCAAAAGGGCTCCTTAGGTTGGCTTTCTGATCAAACTAAGGCCTCTAGGTTGTATTGAGGGATGTTGGGAGAGTATTTGGGCAGAGTTTGGCCGAACCAAAAGGCTTTAGAGGTGCGAAGAAATGAGAAGGAGGAGTGCCCTTTTATAAGAGGGGTGAGGGGCACCTTTGGAAAAGCTAGAAATATTAATTTATAATAAATTCATATTCGGTTTCTAAAGGCTCCAAAGTTGACTATTCAAAGTATGAGGTGGGGATAGGTCGAAAACAACTCATCCAATAGAATTTAGACAGGTTTGGGTACTTATATTAACCTTATCTTTAAGTATTAACTCTAAGTTAATTAGTTTCACTTTTACAATGTCTCTTTGTATTTTTATATAATATGGTTAATAAACTTACTATATACATCCAAGAGACCCCCAAGTGGTCCATTAATGATTAACTTATCATAATATAAGTCTCTTGGCCGAACCTTAGATTTTTAGGAATTTAATATCAATTAATAATATAATATTTGTTTTAAGAACTCTTTTATGTCAATTTTGACACTATTCAATAGTTGATTTTTGTGAAACTCATAACAGATTGATTACTTCGAACAAAGTCCATTAAATCAATCCTAATATATCATATTAGCCTAGAAAATTAGTTTAATTCATTAAAAGTTTCATATTATATTTATTTGGGTATTTATAATATCAATTATTTTAATTTTTCACTATTATAGTAATTACTGCATCATCATTGTGTAATACATATAATAACTTATTTATTGTCTAAAAATTATAAATAAAATATCATTATGTAGGAAATCTTTTTATCTTTCTAATGAATATTTATAATCGAAAATCCAACATGTATAACCCTATGTAAAAATTGTTCTTCTAAAAGATATATGCTTGTGTCATTTTTGTATTCATTTTAACTTAATTAAAATAAAGTGTCATTATCACTTACAAGTGGATCCATGGGGTCCCAAAATTGACACAAAGATGCCCATGGTCGACCATGTATCAACCAATAGGGTTAAGACACGTTTTAGGGTAATTTTGTATTATTATAATATTATTATTTTTTTAACCCTTATTTACCGGATTTACCCTTTAACCATGGTAAATAAAATATTTACCGCAGTAATTATTCAAAATGTCTAAAAATAAAAGTTACCTATTTACATAATTTGGACATCCTGATTACAAATATGGAATCCATTTTCCTAAATTCAAAACACAGAAGTGGCAGAAATTAATTTAAAATTAATTCCCGTTGTTAAAACAAAAAGCGTGTTTTTAAGAGATAATAACTATCAAAAGATTGACACTTGTTTATGTTCGGTTTAATTGTAAAATTATGTCCAATGATAAACATTAAATTGAATGGTAAAAATATATTCTAAATATACTTTAAAACCACTCAAATTCATAATTTATCACTATTAATTATTTTGATTAAAAAAGTTGTTTTTAATTAAAATTTAGAAATTTTCACTATTCATCAAAATATGAAAGTTATCCGAAATGTACCAAAATTTCACCCTAGGCTAATTTTGATATTCCGAATCCAAAAATGAAGTCCATTTTGAAATATAGAATATATATGATTTCAAAAATTAGGTATTACTATTCACAACGGCTAGTTTAATTAGTTGTGGTGTGTGTTAGAACTCGAGGTTGCGTACAACACACGCTATCGCATTATTCGAAGGGAAACGTACCGTAGAAGCTTGGGGTGTTACATTCTCCCCTCCTTCAAATAATTGCGTCCTCGCAATTTCTAGGGTATTACTGCATAAAAAGACTCGGGTGGTTCTTCATCATAAGTTCCTCGGGTTCCCACGTTGCCTCTTCCATTTTATGATTTCTCCACAAAACTTTTACCAGACGCGTCGTCCGGTTTCTCAGTACTTGTTCTCTTGTATCAAGAATCCTGACGGGCTCTTCGCAATAAGACAGATCGGGTTCCAGTTCTAATTCCTCATAGGTGAGTACATGCGTTGGGTCAGGCATGTATTTTCTCAACAGAGATACGTGGAACACATCGTGAACTTTGGAGAGACTTGGCGGCATTGCCAATCGGTAAGCTACAGCCCCAATTCATTCTAGAATTTCGAAAGGTCCGATGTACCTGGGACTCAATTTACCTTTCTTACCAAAACGTATGACTCCCTTCCACGGAGATACCTTTAGGAAAACATGATCACCGACTTGAAATTCCAAATCCTTCCTTCGATTATCGGCATAGCTCTTCTGCCTACTTTGAGCTGCTTTGATGTGATTTTGGATTACCTTCACCTTTTCCACCGTTTCCTCCACCAGTTCTGGGCCTACAAGTTTTCTTTCACCAACGTCATCCCAACAGGTTGGTGTACGACATCTCTTTCCGTATAACGCTTCATATGGTGCCATTTGTATACTCGAATGGAAGCTATTGTTATAGGAAAATTCTACCAGAGGTAAATATTGATCCCACATACCCTGAAAGTCAAGTGAGCAAGATCTCAACATGTCTTCTAAGGTTTGAATAGTCCGTTCTGATTGTCCGTCTGTCTGAGGGTGGTAAGCAGTGCTCAAATGAAGTTCAGTATCCAGGGATTTCTGAAGACTTTTCCAAAATCTTGAAGTAAAACGGGGATCACGATCAGAAACAATCGATAGGGGAACTCCATGAAGTCTCACAACTTCATTAATGTATAGTATTGCTAGACGTTCCAGGGGTAGATCTTCTCTTATAGCAAGAAAATGTGCTGACTTTGTAAGATGATCAACAATAACCCATATTGCATCGTTCCTTCTAGGAGTCTTTGGTAGCCCCATGACAAAGTCCATCGTAATATTGTCCCATTTCCACTCCGGTATGGGAAGAGGTTGCATGACTCCTCCAGGCTGTTGCCTTCCAGCTTTCACTTGTTGACAAACCATACATCTTGACACAAAATCAGCAATCTCCCTCTTCATGTTGTCCCACCAAAAATGTTCCTTCAAATCTCTATACATTTTGGTGCTCCCAGGGTGTATAGAGAAATTGGAACTATGAGCATCATCCAGCAATTCCCTTTTTAGATCAGGTATATTGGGAACACAAAGTCTCTTCCCGAATTTCAAAATTCCACCTTCATACGCAAAGTCTCTCAATCTCCCATCATTCACAGCTTTAATCTTCTTCTGAAATTCTTCATCATCGGTCTGAGAACTCTTAATCCTTTCTAGTAAAGATGGTTTGGCAACCATTTGAAAAAGCATTGATGTTTCACCTTCCCTGGTTATTCTCATGTCCATCTTCACTAGATCCATGAAAATTGGATCCCTTTCAATTCTCATCATGTTCAGAACTCCATGGTCTTTTCTGCTCAAAGCATCTGCCACCTTGTTTGCCTTCCCCGGGTGGTAGTGTATCGTACAATCATAATCCTTGAGTAATTCAATCCATCTCCTTTGCCTCATGTTGAGTTCTTTTTGTGAGAAAATATACTTCAAACTCTTGTGATCAGTATAAATCTCACATTTTTCACCATAGAGGTAGTGCCTCCATATCTTCAAAGCAAAGATCACAGCTGCTAACTCAAGATCATGAGTAGGATAGTTTTGTTCATGAATTTTCAACTGTCGTGATGCATAGGCAATAACTCTATCATTCTGTATAAGGACACAGCCAAGTCCTTTCTTCGATGCATCACTATAAATAACGAACCCATCATTCCCCGATGGTAGAGTCAATATAGGAGCATTGACTAATCTTCTCTTCAGTTCTTCGAAACATTCTTCACACTCTTTTGTCCAAACAAATTTAACCCCTTTACGTGTGAGCTTCGTTAATGGGTTAGCCAATCGGGCAAAATTCTGGACGAAACGTCGATAATAACCTGCCAAACCAATAAAACTACGTACCTCAGTTATATTCGTAGGTGCTGGCCATTCTTGGATTGCCTTGGTCTTAGAAGGATCAACAGAGATTCCATCTTTAGAGACAATATGGCCAAGAAAAGAAATCTCCTGAAGCCAGAATTCACACTTGCTAAACTTTCCATATAATTCATGCCTCCTCAGAGTCTTCAAGATAATGCGCAAGTGATTTTCATGATCTTTGTAGGTTTTGGAGTATACCAAGATATCATCAATAAATACCACCACAAATTCATCGAGATACTCCTTGAAAACTCTATTCATCAGATCCAAGAATACAGAGGGTGCATTAGTCAATCCAAACGGCATTACAGTAAACTCGTAATGCCCGTACCTGGTTCGAAATGCTGTCTTCGGAATGTCTTCCTTCTTCACACACAACTGATGGTATCCAGATCGAAGGTCAATCTTTGAAAAGTATTGAGCTCCATGCAGTTGGTCAAATAAATCATCAATACGAGGTAGGGGATACTTGTTCTTTATCGTTATAGCATTGATCTCCCTGTAGTCGATACATAACCTCATAGATCCATCTTTCTTTTTAACAAAAAGAACAGGGGCTCCCCATGGAGAAACACTAGGGCGAATAAATCCCTTATTACTCAATTCCTCTAGTTGTTTCTTTAGTTCGACTAACTCTACAGTGGCCATTCTATAAGGGGTCTTCGATATAGGCCTTGATCCAGGAATCAAATCAATGGAAAACTCAACTTCTCGTTCTGGAGGATGTCCAGGTAAATCTTCCGGAAATACATCTACAAACTCTTTCACAATAGGTACATCCTCTATTTGAACATTCCTTTCCTCACCCGCAGTTATTTCATTCTCTTCCTCCCCAATAATTGAATTTAGTTGAGCTATTGAGGGTGGATCTAAATAAGAATTAGGTGGTGACGATTCTGCTCTAAAAATAAGGTGCTCCTTATCATTATCATCAAGAATCGTAACCTCTTTCTTCTTACAATAAATCTTCGCATCATAGTCCGAAAGCCAGTCCATACCGAGGATTATATCAAACTCAATCATAGGTATGACGATGAAATCAGCAGATAAAGAAAATTTATGTGCTCTAATGGGGACTGATTCACAAAACTTTGTTGCAACGATACTTCCCTTAGGAGTTTTAACTGACAACTCCCTTATTAAATCAAATTGGAAATATCTAATTTTCTTAGCAAACTGGGAAGATATGAAACAATGCGATGATCCAGAATCAAATAATGCATTTGCTAAACTTGAGGAAACCATTAAATTACCTGCCACCACGTCTTTCGGAGCTTCTACCTCAGCAGTAGTGATAGCATAAGCCTGGCCTTGATCCCTTGGCCTTTTCTGAGGTAAGTTCTCCTGACGCTTAGGACATGCATTTGCATAATGCCCCATCTCCCTGCAATTGTAGCACTGAACATTGGTAGCTTCCTTCTTCCCCTTGCAATCATGAGCTTGGTGGCCTTTTTCACCACACTTGTAACAGACTCCCATTCCCTTCAGGCAAGCACCGGGGTGTTTCTTCCCGCACTTACCACAAGATGGATATTCAACCTTTCCCTTCTTCCCCTTATTTCCATTCCCAGATTGATCAGCAGGTCTCTTCTTCTCTTGCTTTGCTTTAAAGTCATAAGACTTAGAGAATTCCTTTTCGGTCTTGATAGCACATGAGACAATGTCTTCGTACGATGAAAAGGATTGTGAGACTAATGCTCGACGGAGAAATGGTTTTAACCCATCAAAGAAACGATCAATCTTACTTCTTGGGTTGCGAATATAATCACCAGCGTACCTCGCTAACCTTGTAAAGTTAGCCTCATACTTTGTGACATTATCATCCTCCTTTTGTCTCAGACTCAGAAATTGCCTTTCCATATCTGCTCGATGGTCGCGAGGAAAGTATTTTTCTAAAAAACAGATCTTTGAACTCCCTCCATTCCATGTTTGATACTTCATCATCTTCCTTCATGTTTTGAATCAATGACCACCATTGATCAGCATCTCCAGTGAGGCGGTAAACTGCCATGGTAACTTTTTCCCTTTCACTACTCCCCAAAGCCTGAAATATTTTCTCTAGGGAAAATATCCATTGCTCAGCTACTAAGGGATTTGTACTCCCATTGAACATTGGTGGTTGTTGTCTCATGAATCGATCTAACATTGATCCTCCACGCTACGGATCAGGGTGCTCCATACGGGTAAGGTTATTATTCATAACCTGAGTAAGTTGTCCCAGTACGGTGATTAGCTGATCAGCACCAGTTGCATCACCAGCCCCACTATAATTATCTTGAGCAGGAGGGCAATCCCTACATGGAGTGCGTGCATTGATACAGTTTCCATTTCTTCCACTAGGCGCCATTTCTAAACAATGGCATAAACTAGATCAGTTTATGAATCAAAATACATAATCCCATACTTATAAAACACTTAACATAAATTGAACTATTTATGGATATAATCCATAATCATAAAAATGTTTTCTTTGAGGAAGTATATACTCATAAACCCTTCATAATGATTTGTAAAGAAAGTGAGAGTTATCCTAAGCATATCCCCCGGGAGTGTCGTAACCAAGAGTGCAGCAAGGCCCGTTGTCGTGCACCAGTTCCCGTTCGAGTCTAGCTCAAAGCGGTGTTTTCGAGTTTTACCCCTAGGTACATCTGTGCCAGAGCCGCCTCTACCTGCTCGTATCCGGACAGGGATGTATTGCTCGGAAAACTCACAAAGTCTCTACAATACCAAAATTCTAGGAAGTTCTTCTATACTAATCCTCAAAGTTCATCTTAGGTCTACGTGCTCTAATCAGAGTTTATCTAAATCTAGCTTCCAAGGTTTGTACTAAACTTCCTCTGATACCAACTGTAACGCCCCGACCCTAGTTGCCTAGAGTCGGTGCATTATTACATAACATTGGCATGATCACAAGAAAGATCAAATCTCGAAAGACCGATTGGTTTAGTAGCCTTGGAAACACTAGATATATTCATAAGTTTTACATTACATCATAAAATGAAAAACTACTACAACAACATAATGTCTCTATAATCCACACTACTATCCCCTCATAATGTCCCTGCAGGTCATTCATAATTTACTTCTTCACATCCTGGGGAAAAATAAAACATAGAAAAGGGGTGAGCTCAAATGCCCAGTAAGGATAACAATATAGCGGAAACTTTCATAAATAAGAATAAACATTTAAGGCAATGCATTACTAAAACAAAAGCCTTTTAAAATTGAACTTCAACATGGTATGGCAAAAGTAAAATGAAATAATGCCATTTACTTATTCACATGGATATTCTACTAATCGAATAATCACATGCAAAAATCAATAACCACTTTCATAATGTTGGAATGCATAATGCCAGACTATCATAACCACATAGCCAAGGCCTCATGCCAAGGCTACAAATAAGATTTTGTCAAGGCCTTGTGCCAAGACACTAGTTTGTCTCATGAGACCTACCGATGCATCGAGGAGCTATAGCGGGCTCCACCCGTCACTTATTAAGTCCAATGCATTCCCATATGAAAAGGTTTAAACATAACATAAACATTCGTATTAAAACTAGCATACGAAATGTAAATACTTTCACAATAAACTATGAATGGTATAAAAATAGCACATCCACAGTCAAACATATCACAAAACCTTCAATACAATATAGAAGTTTTGTATCATAATAAATCAACTTCAAATAATCTTAAAATCCATCAAAGGATGTTGACATAGATGAAATCAAAATTCTTTTAAAAGAAATATCTCCTTTTATTTTGAAATCATTTAAGATCCATATAAAATAAAACATTTTCTTTGAAAATATTCTTATAAGCTTGTATGGGAAGCTTCGACGATTTTATAACGGCGGAAAATAACCGCACCCGCCGTATAAGTTAAAAAAAACATTCTTACCTCAATTCTGTCGAAAAGGTTAAAAAGGACCTTGTTTTGAAAACGACGGAAAGATTCCTTTATAAACCTCTTATAAAAAGTCAAACAAGGGTATAAATGAATTTAACCCATATTCTTGTAAATAGTAAAAAATGTTTTGAAATACATTTCGAAGAAACATGGATGTGGATGATAAAGAGATCCCAGTAGATTATTACATATAAACAACCTCGGATAATGAAGAGATTGTGAAATAACCCTTACCTTGTACTTTTCCTTGGTTGTGGTAGGTTAACCTCCTGTATAATGGTGAAATAATTGTTATTAAATTATACAAGAATCATATACATTAATATGATATCATATATGATCTTTTAATATTGATTTGATAATAATATCTTAGTATTATCGTTGTTTCGGGTGTTAACTTACTTGTTTTCTTTCATATGTTTTGTTACGTAAGACATGTTTTAAAGTATAGGTTGTATATTATTCATATCCAGAATGATATCAAGTCCTTAAACATCATTTTTAAATCATAAAATGATAATTACGCTTTAATGGTTACGATGGAGAATGAATCTCATCGCGTTCGTGGAGACGGTAGTCCGTACGTACGCACGAGCGACAATATCATTCTTTTGATATTAAAATAATATATAAATGGATGGTATATCATATATACAGAATCATTAACATGTTATATTTATTATTTACATGAGTTACACATCATTATTATACCCATCCAAATAATATTATATTGAATAACAATTACACCACGACGTGGAGACGGTAAGCCGTACGTACGCACGTATGGTGACATGTTATTCAAAGGGTGGATAGAATACTGAATATGATTGTACCATATTTATAATAACATCACAGTATATGTGAGATACTGGAGTTATTATTTCAGAATGGTAAGAACAAAGGAAGAAGAAGTGGAAGAAGAAATGAACTTAGAAAAGGGTGGTGAGATCATTACCTCTTCTTCGGGTTCTTCCTTTTGATTTGATCAAAAGGGCTCCTTAGGTTGGCTTTCTGATCAAACTAAGGCCTCTAGGTTGTATTGAGGGATGTTGGGAGAGTATTTGGGCAGAGTTTGGCCGAACCAAAAGGCTTTAGAGGTGTGAAGAAATGAGAAGGAGGAGTGCCCTTTTATAAGAGGGGTGAGGGGCACCTTTGGAAAAGCTAGAAATATTAATTTATAATAAATTCATATTCGGTTTCTAAAGGCTCCAAAGTTGACTATTCAAAGTATGAGGTGGGGATAGGTCGAAAACAACTCATCCAATAGAATTTAGACAGGTTTGGGTACTTATATTAACCTTATCTTTAAGTATTAACTCTAAGTTAATTAGTTTCACTTTTACAATGTCTCTTTGTATATTTATATAATATGGTTAATAAACTTACTATATACATCCAAGAGACCCCCAAGTGGTCCATTAATGATTAACTTATCATAATATAAGTCTCTTGGCCAAACCTTAGATTTTTAGGAATTTAATATCAATTAATAATATAATATTTGTTTTAAGAACTCTTTTATGTCAATTTTGACACTATTCAATAGTTGATTTTTGTGAAACTCATAACAGATTGATTACTTCGAACAAAGTCCATTAAATCAATCCTAATATATCATATTAGCCTAGAAAATTAGTTTAATTCATTAAAAGTTTCATATTATATTTATTTGGGTATTTATAATATCAATTATTTTAATTTTTCACTATTATAGTAATTACTGCATCATCATTGTGTCATAAATAAAATAACTTATTTATTGTCTAAAAATTATAAATAAAATATCATTATGTAGGAAATATTTTTATCTTTCTAATGAATATTTATAATCGAAAATCCAACATGTATAACCCTATGTAAAAATTGTTCTTCTAAAAGATATATGCTTGTGTCATTTTTGTATTCATTTTAACTTAATTAAAATAAAGTGTCATTATCACTTACAAGTGGATCCATGGGGTCCCAAAATTGACACAAAGATGCCCATGGTCGACCATGTATCAACCAATAGGGTTAAGACACGTTTTAGGGTAATTTTGTATTATTATAATATTATTTTTTTTAACCCTTATTTACCGGATTTACCCTTTAACCATGGTAAATAAAATATTTACCGCAGTAATTATTCAAAATGTCTAAAAATAAAAGTTACCTATTTACATAATTTGGACATCCTGATTCCAAATATGGAATCCATTTTCCTAAATTCAAAACACAGAAGTGGCAGAAATTAATTTAAAATTAATTCCCGCTGTTAAAACAAAAAGCGTGTTTTTAAGAGATAATAACTATCAAAAGATTGACACTTGTTTATGTTCGGTTTAATTGTAAAATTATGTCCAATGATAAACATTAAATTGAATGGTAAAAATATATTCTAAATATACTTTAAAACCACTCAAATTCATAATTTATCACTATTAATTATTTTGATTAAAAAAGTTGTTTTTAATTAAAATTTAGAAATTTTCACTATTCATCAAAATATGAAAGTTATCCGAAATGTACCAAAATTTCACCCTAGGCTAATTTTGATATTCCGAATCCAAAAATGAAGTCCATTTTGAAATATAGAATATATATGATTTCAAAAATTAGGTATGACTATTCACAACAGCTAGTTTAATTAGTTGTGGTGTGTGTTAGAACTCGAGGTTGCGTACAACACACGCTATCGCATTATTCGAAGGGAAACGTACCGTAGAAGCTTGGGGTGTTACATATGTGGTCATGAGAGTATGTGTTGTAGTTAACTAGGACTTCTGGATTAGATTAATGTGAAACTATCCTAGAGTTACAGTTTGGATTTAGAGATGTATTTTAGGGGTATCGAAAATGGTGGGAAGATCAATATTATCTTATTTAATAGTGGTCGATCACCCATGGAAGGATATCTTTAGTGCATTATTTTGGAAGGATATTGTAGGTTCCTTTAAATAAAATTCTTGATAATTCAAGGCCATGTGATCATGGAAACAATCATGATTAAAAATAGTTCTCTTGGAAAACTTTTAATAAATATGTGGGAGAAAAAAATCCTTACCATCTTCTTACAAATAAGGTATGAAAGAATTTTACCGCTTTAGGGATAAGCACATAATGTGGTTTGATATCAACATGGGACCTGCCTTCCTGCTCCCAACTTATTGACATCATATTGAAATTGATGCATTTATCCATTATAATTTTTATTGGGTTACCACCACATTCAATATTATATTTTAATGTAAATAATATTGTACTAATTAATTCACCATTAGGTGATAAAGGTAACACTTACATGAGAGAATACATTATCACCATGATGACGAGGTGACTATAGGTGCAGTTGAATCATAATTACCTAGAACTACTAGTATGTTATTCACAATAACCCAAGTCATCATTTGGTTTCCACCAAGCTAGTTGACTAGCTAAATTCCTTAATATCCATTAGAAATGATTTTTTTGATAATATGGGAAATTCAAAAACAAATAAATTATCAATGAAATATCAAAAATAGATATTCATGGACAAACAATATCTTTCAAGGGTAATGAAAATTCATTCCATGTTCTCTATTTTTTACATTTATAACATTGATTATCCTTGTTTGTTTGGTTTTCCATACATGTGAGAAAAGGAACATGTTCCTTGGAATGTTCGGGTGAATGTGTCAAAATATAGGGGATGAGAGGTTGAATCATCCAAAATTTTATCTTTTTTTATAGTTTTATACTCTCCTATATATTTATAAATATTAATAAAATTCTTCCCGAAAACAATAATGGATACTTTTTCTTTAAAACGACTGATTTGAACTAATTTATTTTATAGAATACTATGATCATAATTATATAATATTACATTCAATGCGTAAGGTATTGATTACATTATAGTTTATAGCTTTACTGGAAGTAAATATTGATTTTAATAGCAATCAGGAAGGAATTGGGATTGATAAGAGGAGGACATTTCTAAAATGGTGGGACTAATATCACAAAGGGATTCCTACATATCCTCTATGTGGGAATCAAAACCTACATAGTATGAGGTCATAATAAAAATCTATATTAAAGGGAATGTCACCTAGATAAAAATGGATTTCAATTTTTTGGATGAGTAAGAAATTAAGTCTTGTAGTTTAAATATACATTACTAAGGATTATTATATAGTTTAAGGTAATGTGATAAAAACTAATTTTGTACATTTAAATAACATGTGATAAGGAATAATTTATCACTTCGTTCAATGTTATTTGACTAGGAAATCTGAGTGTAAGGTGGTTAAAGATAACCTAAGCATCATACTTATGTAAGAAAAACATGTATTAGGATATCTCAGTAATGAATAAGGATGAAAACAATAAGAGTTCCACTAAAAAAGGATCCCAATTTCATAACCCCTTGAAGAGAGTACCAGAAAATACTAGTTGAAAGTGTACCGATTATATCAGAAAGCCATATTAAGAATTTCAATTTCATCCTTGATATCCATACATATATTTAGTTCTAGGAGGTATACCATGTGTTCTTAATGATGTTGTATCCTTAGTATAAAGGTGATACAATATTGACTATGCATTGACGATCTATGGTAGGAAAGGTACTTGCATGGTAATTTTCTACTTGTTTCAATGTTTATAATATCAAAGTTATACACGATAATATTATATATAAGGATATAAAAAATTGAACGATAATTGATTTGGAAATGTGGAGATAAAGGGATAGGAAAAAATATCCTCTTGGATCTAGGTCTTTAGTGAAAATAATCCATTAAGGTTAGGAGAGTCCCTTGGGTGAAATAAAATAAATTTTCCATGAAAGATAACCTTAATGAAGATGAATTCATTGTTAATTCCCAATGGATAATAAAATATTATTTAAATTAAAACATGTTTGATAAAAACATCCTTTACTCAACCCATTTAATGTGCTCCTTAAAGGGTGACCTTAACTCAAGTCTATATTTAATACCTCAGTGAAGTAGTCTTTCATGAAGTTATCATGTATAAAAACTTCAGATATCCAAAAATCAGCCATCATCCATATTATTAGTAGGGTTTTATTTAAAAATTATATTCATAATATCATATATTTTAAAATGTTAAGAGTGATTCTAATTAATTCTTTGGTTCATCCTTCATTTCTTTTGTGTTCTATGTCCATAAATGAGAGATTATAATGGTCAATTCATCAGTAAAGGTGATTTGATTACCCATCATTAAACATGGAATGACATGATACTTGATTAGGGAATACACTCACCCATCATATTATAATATATTCAACATCAAGCATAGAACACAATCAATATTCTACTTGTATTATGCTTAAACTTTATCTTGGAATTCACTAACTATCTAGAATTTTATTTTATCCTTCATAAAAATAAAAATTCAGACAACCATAAATTTTGATTTGTGAGTCCGTTTTAGCACCACGAGGTGTTAAATCAACACTAAATAAATTATTTACAGCCATGGTTATGAGTTATAGTCATATATTGTGTTTTTATGTACCAAAAAATATATATAAGGACTTAAAATGTATTTAAATTCAATGGATGAAATACATGGATTACTCCTGATAGGAGGTTCTCACCACCAAATTATTAGATTGGGTAATTTTTTTGAATAATCTCCTTTATTAGACATATAATAAATTATAGAGAACATTATGATTACAATTTTGACATTTTCATGGAGTGAAATAATTATTTTGGCCAAACTTAAATCAGGTCATTCGAGTAAGGATCATATCATGGTGTTCATGGAAAAACAAGCGCTAAAATGATTGGTTCCTATATTTATATACCTATAATTAAATTGGGATTATAATATTATATGATGTACATATAACTATATAAAACCCATTTTATATACCCTAATCACCCATTAATGAAATCACATAAATAAATACCACACATAGGTCCTACTTTTTTTAGGAAGCGACTCAATAGGGCCCTTCTTGGGATGACAGTATGCTGAGAGTGAAACCCCAAGGCTTCCATTAATGGGACAGGGGATAGAGACAAAACATGAGTTGGTTTATTACTGATATGGGAGGCCTTAGCCTAATTTACCTATACCCACATAGACACCCAGTTTTATGAAACACTTTAGAGATATAAAAAACTAAAACCTCTATAGAGTAAAAAATTCTTTCGATAACCTATAGATTATACATGAAAGTACCGTAAGGTAATATAAAAGATCATGGGAACAAATACAGACCCATTCATGAAATAAAATGAGTTATCAACATGATAAAAACTAAAAAGGGGAAATAATGAACAGATACCAACTCATAATATCTCATACAAAACACTGAATACAGTCAATGCCTCCAAGAAATGATATGCTCCATCGATACAAGGTCTTCCAAAGTCACCATAGATGATTATTTTGTATGTATAATACTTGATACATGTATGAAATACTCTTTTAGGGGGTGATTATAAACATACTCAGTAAGACACCCCAAAAAACATGTGGGAAAAATTGAATAAAATATTCATCTCAATAGATAAGTATAAGAGGGAAAAGAGACCCAGTATCAGATATGCTCATACAAAGCCCCAGTAAAAAAGAGAGAAATCTCAATCTATAAAGCCATTTAATAATGAAGAGCCTTCCTATAACTGAAAATTTCCAATCATTAATATAAATCACCATAAAGAATCTAACATGAATCAGAATTGAGGGCCTTCTCCTTAATATTGCACTCCAAAAACGAGGGAGCACTAACTCCTATAGAGAAAAATCTCCCCACCAGATCTTGGTGATGGAGGAGTACAACTCAATTGATTAAGGAATCACACCCTCTATAGTGAGTATGTGTTTGGGGGGGGGGGTGTACCGACTGTACCTATATATTTGATTTGTGGAAAATCATTCCTATGTAAGTCCATAATATATTTAACCAAACATATATATGATGATCAAACCTGATCAAAACCATTATCCAATCATTGATGGAAGAAGCATCCTACTCATATCACCATGTGTTGTAACATTGATTTCAAAATGAATGCTACCATAAAATACTATGTGGAAATATACTTAGAGTGGGAAACTTTCTATCCCAAATTTCAGTAGAAAATAAATAGATACACAAGGTAGAATGTTTTGGTAAACATACATGACATGTGTATCAAGGAACATTGTGGGTGGAACCCCCCAAGGACCTTGGTGTATTCTTTCCCTAACATAGTCTGGCTGACCATGTTCCTCCACATGGTGTGTTTGTACAAGGTCACAATGTGTCTAAAAACTAGGGGGCCTAGCCATTTTGTCCTCACACATAGCTCAAACACATTGGAAGTATCACATATGTGTGGCCCCAAACAATTTGTGTGGGATATATAACTTGACTCATAACCCTAGGCATTGTGTGAAATCGAAAAATAAATTGTGTGTTCTACTAAAATATAATGTGAATAGTTGGGATATTCATATAATCTCAAAATTACAATCAAATATTTTGTAATTCCACTGAATCTAATTAATGTTTCACCATTAACTTTTCCAAGGTTTAAAAATTGATGGGTAATGACTCAGATTCTAGATTCATAGCCTACAATGTCTGCAAATCAGGACATTAGTCACCCATACAAATTCTGTCATGAATCCTATCTATAATGAAGATCATGATCCAAGGAATCATCATATTCAATCCATAATACTACCTCGATCCATAAAAAACTTTTGATACCTAGGTTTTTTATGAATCAATAATGAATTTAGTGGTCTGATTATGAACAAACTAGTATAGAAATTAAAAATAACTAACCCCATGTTCCAAAAATTAAGAACGTGAAGAACATAGATGAGAGAGAGTCATAATAGTAAAGTGATATTATATTTGTATAATGTTATAATAAACAATGATCATAATTGAAGAAACCATAAGTAGTGAAAACATGGGTCCAATGAAATATATTAATTAAGATCAAGACCAAAAATTAAATTCTTTGTTCAATTGAAGAACAAAATTCAAGAAATAAAGAAAATATTCAATTCATGCTCAAAAATTTAAGAAAAAGGGAACAAATACACAAAATAATGAGTCATACCTTGAGAATGGATCTATTTTTAGTAGTGAGCACATTTGATAGGGATTTAATTGAGGATTGAAATGTATTTTTTGTTCTTCCTACAAATCTCCTTAATTTGTTCATCGATGATACATGTTTCTGAGTTCATCAAAGATAACAGTAGATCTCATATTCCCAATCCTCCCCAATCTCTGGGATTTATGTGGCTAAACCTAGTGATTTTACATGATTATATATTAATAGAAGAGAGGGAAATTTTTTTCATTTATTAAAATAAATAAATTAAATCATTTAATTTATTTAATGCAGCCACCAATGAATACCTTCCGTTGAACATCCAATTCTAACCAACCTTATGCCAGACCTAAGGTAAAACCCACAGTCAAAAAATAACCATATTCTTAGATTTTCCATACAAGGTTCTCAAAAATTATAAAACCATTAATTTTGAAAAATACATGTCCATGAATTTTAATATTTATAATATTTTCAATATATTATTTTCAGGATCCTTTGACTCCTAAAACATAGTTCCAAATTCATGAAAAAAGATAGAAACACTAAAATAATTCTTAAAAGGATTAAATTACAAAAACTGAATTTGATAAATTCTCCCCACCTTTAAGGGTTTTTCAATAAAAAGAATAATCTTAAAAAGAGTAAGGGAACTAAGCCTGCATCTAGTTCTATAGCTCCCATGATCGGTAATGGATTTTCCCATACTGTGAAATCACATGAACCAAAGGGATAGTCTTCCAAAATAGTATCCTATCATTCCATTCATTTATCACCATTGGGTACACTGATAAGGTACATCCATCCTCAATGTCTAGCTCATACATGTCAATATCATGCAAGAGGTCATGCATGTATCTTCTTAGCCTTGACAAATGGAAAATTTTCTTCACTTAGTTTAACTATGGGGGTATATACAATGAGTAAGAAACATCACCAACCCTATATAAGATCTATAATAACCTAATGAGACTCATGGATATCTTTCAACCCCAACCAAATGTCTAAAAGCCTCATTGTGGGGAGACACTTAGGAGATTATGGTCTCCCTACTTGAACTCCAATGAACTATGATGTCAGTTTAGGGATGATTTTTTTAGACTATGCACTATATTAATATTTTTATGGATCACTTGAACCTTAATCATCATTTCATGAACATGTTATATCCCAACGTGATATGTCTCACTAATATTATACCAGTACAAGGGAGACCTGCATGATCTCCCATATAGTTCCTTGAATGTTTCTATGTCGATAGTGGATTGATTGATGTTATTATAGGTAAAATAAACTAATATAAATTGATCCTATTAACTATTTTCAAAGTCCAAAATGTATTATCTAAGTATATCTTCTATAAGTTGGTTGTTTTTCTTGTTCTAAACATCTTTCTGGGGGTGAAATTCCATGCTCATTTGTAGCTGGGTCCAAAAATCATCCTATAAACCTATCAAAAACCATGAAATAAACTAAGAATCATAGTTGAATATGATTTATATAGGTAAAAAATGAATCTAAATGATCTATTTCACATAAAAATACCCCAAAATCAAAACTAAACTCTACTCTTATATAGAAAGGAGGTCTTCTAACTAGGTAAGTTAGTCAAAAATCACCCTGGTAGTACCATGGACTCTTCATATCCATTTAATTACCATAAAAATATCCATTAATATTCAATTCCACTTCCATTATTGGATCTCAAGAGGTTGATTTAGAACAACAAGAACATGTTGTTTAACCTTTACCTACTTACACATGAAGCATTGAGATAAAAACATGTCAATACTCTACCTCATGCCATCCCACCAAAACTATTGATATAGGTATTTGTACATATTTTTCAATTATAGATGTACCAACAAGGGGGAGGTGTGAAACTCCTCAATACCTCCTCACACAATGAAATAAAAAACCATACATCCTTGGAAAAGTATGACTTGATCCACAAATTTATAAAATCCATCCGGTGTATCTCATAAAGATATTTGGTTATGTATAACTTCAAAATTTATGTCACCCAACTAAGCCTCTCCCACACACTAAAGAAGGAGTGGAGTTTCAACCATCAACTAATAGTAACATTCCTATATCTCTTCTACCAGGTTTAGATTCATTGAGTTCATCTTCTCTGATACCTCCTCCACCAAGAAATAATATGATATCTTTCTAAGGGAATATACCAGCACATTTCCCTTCCTGACATTATATAATTTATTGATTTCATTTTCCTAAAGGAACTAAAACCATCACCTATGTCTCAGGTTTATGTATATTTGGATAAATATATACCTAAGACACATGGTTGGAGTAAATAATGAAATTCTCACCCAGAAGATAATTCTTCCACATATTCAAAGAAAATTCCACCCCTAGAAATTTAAAGTAGTGGGTCACATATTCTACTAATGGTTTCTCAAATAACACAACCTAAAATCAATAATTGTATGCCTCTACATAAACACACATCTCAGACCAGGTCTAGAGGCATCACAGAACACAATGTACTATACTCCCTCTTCTCGAAATATCAACACAATATCACTATTAAACTCCTAAATTAGCTTTTTGAAGGATCTCTTAAACTTCTTGTTTTGATAAAATGGTTTCAATTTCTACATCAATGTTGTTAAATGGGCCCCAATCCTAAAAAAATTATCTAAAAATATCTAATAATACCATGAAAAACTGAATAAACTCTATACCTAAAACACGATCTTGTGTGGTTACCAAGAGGGAACTGTGTCAATATTTCCCATGTCAATTGTTACACCAATATTTTAGATGACATTCCCCAAAAAATGAACCTATAGAATCTAAAAAAACAATTCAAGAGCTTACTGTATAGTTGATTCTCTTAGATAATGTCTAGGGACATCCTCATATGCTATCCGTACTCCTCATTGAATGAAAAATAAATGATAATTTCTTCAGTCAAGAATACCATGAACTGGTCCAAGAATGGATAAAAGGTCCAGTACATATTTTCCATGAAAACTATATGGGAATTCTTCATACTAAAAGGTATCATTGGGAACTCATAATGCTTATAATATCTTATAAATTCCATATTAGGAATATAATAATAAGGAAATATCAATTAATGGTGTCTGGACCTAAGATATATCATTTAAAACCAACTCAAACCTTTTAACTTTTTAAAGAGGTTTTAAATCCTTGACTAGGTGCACTTTATCTTGACCATCACCTGATTTAGGCAATGATAATCAAAAAATGTACTCAATATACTATCTGAATTTTTAATGAACAAAATTGGAGCCACACGAGGGGATACACTGATTATGATAAAACCATTTCATGAAGGTATTTTAATATCACCCTTAGCTCCCAGAGATCATTAGGGTTTATCCGATATGCCACTAAATATATTGGTTCAATCCTAGGGGGAAAGTTAATGCAGAAGTCGATCTCTCACCTAACAGGTAGTCCCATAACATCTTTGTGGAAGATTCTCATATAATCCTCCACTACCATTAGAATAAAAATATATGAAGATCCTATTTTACCAATGTCTTAACTCACCAACTGATGGGTGATAGGTTGTAGTTTCTTGTTCAGGAGCCCCACTCATTCTACCAAAAGTTCATTCATTAAATTGATGGAGAATCTCATCCCATCATCCCAAAAGAATATAACTGTCATTTAGGTATAGTTTATATTGTCTTGAACTATAGACAAATGGTCCATACCTAGGATTATATCATAAGGATTCATTATGTTGACCAAAAGGACCCATGTGAAACCCTTTCTACTATGTTCCAACCCACACTTCCATAGATGTAAGAAATTGTTGAATCACACCCAATGAAAAACTATAGATATAAATGATGGGAAAATGACTCTATAGGAACCACTTTCTCTCACAAAAGGGATATAGAGATGAAGGAATTAGGAATACCTGTGTCCGAAATTATTAGAGAAAAAGTAGAGAAGACACCAACTGTACCCTGAATCATCTCACGCATAGAATGGTTATATCCCTATATAGCCTAAAACTGATGAAATAATCTACCTACATCACTATAATACTGTCATGGTACACATGGTGGTGGTTGTGCAGGTAGGTCAAAGCATAAACCTCCACCAGAAACTCCTCCTTTGGGGGCTCCTCCTTCCCCTTCTATACTACGTCCTTAGGGTCTACCCCGAACCATGTCTGGGAGATCCTTGGTCATGAGGCCGCCTTTTCTATGGAGGTCCATCAACTATCTAACTATCTTATATAGTACACCAAGTTATGAAATAATGAACCATGTGACCTTTCCCAACATAAATATAACATATTCCATCAGCTGGTTAACTGGACCCTCTGCATGAACCCAGCGTTCTAAATCCCCGAGTATGAGTTTGGTAATGAGTAAGCCTCCTATTTTGACGACCTAATGGTTGAAACCTACTAGCTATTGTAGATGAATCATTCCCATTATGACCATGACCTACTCCACCTATCTAAAACCCTTCTACCATGAATTTATCTTCCACCAATGTTTACTCCAGGACTCCAACATTGGTGAGAATTCATGTGGAAATCACACTAGCTCATATGTAACTATAGGGACCCTAATCAGACATCCGTTCCTCGATGTATAAATATAACACCATATAAAGGGGATAATTCATGATTTTGGTAAAACTAGATGTATACTTATCATTTAACATATCACCCTATAACTGCTCAAGAAGATCCTAGATATATACCCAAAATAATCGTAAAGTATAGTACATATCATGTAACTAGTGTTGGATGTATCCCCATTATTATATTACCTCATAATGGATCTGATTTATAAGTATCAACCAATGAATTCCTACTCTATGAATAAGTCTTGTTTCTAGTGAAACCATCTGATTGGTCGGTGTTTATATAAGCTAGAAAACTCTGACTGCTGACCTGAGAAAATAACCTACTGTCAGATGGTTTGGATCACTATGGAACATGAATGATATCTATCATTAGACCTCACATAACATGAAAATATTATGTGTAACATCATCAATATTGGGTAGAGCTATTGGATTCTTAACATATAGGTGATTATCCACATGAACAACTAGATGTGTATCCACACACTTCCCAATAGGAGGAATTACTTCTCTATTATTTGCTAGAGGTAACACCATGAGAATGGCTCCCTACACCAAGTACTAATTTCTCAAATGCTCATTATCATGAAGTTTTATGTGAATACTGGATGGATATCCTCATGGATGAATTATAAAAATTAATAATAAGTTCCATAGTTTTATGGGAATATATAGAGAGATAACTTAAGAAAGACATGGAAGTCCAAATACCCTATCCTATATGACATATACACCATTGGTTTCTCAATAAATAGTTCCTCAGTATTACAAATATAAAAGAATGTATTCAGAGTACTGATGTATAGATATGCTAGCCACCCCACCAACACTGGGTTCTCTATCATGATACTTGAACTGAATAAACTTCAATAAAATTGCCTTATTTTCCTAAACCAATCCTCATGAATTGTTTTACTCCAAACATTGAACCTAGGAAAAAACAACATTCATATCACTCTACCATGAATCGAACCTCTGGGGATCATCATAGGCTGGTAGTAAGTTGATAGAGACATTCCAATCCAACCTCTAAAATTCCAAGGGTTAACAACAAGCATTGAGTTGAAATATCACTAAAATGGTATGATTTAAACTAATATACCAATACACACTCTCACACCCATCTTCATACGTCAGTTTAGAGATATAAATTAAACTAAAACCTCTATAGAGTAATTTTTTGAAGCCTATAGTAATTACATCAATTTAAAATAAGTTAGTATAAAAGTACATGAAAAAAATACATGCCCAACTTTGAGGGATAAGAAGGTCCAATCTAACAACAACTGAAAAAGGGAAATATTGAAGGGAGTCTACCTCACAATCTTTGAGACTAACCACTAAACACAGTCAGTTTCTGAAAGTGTTTCTATACTTTATTGATACCTGGTCCACCAATGTCAAGACTAATCTACCTGTAATCTTCATAAGACATGACACATGTTGTAAAATACCATGCATGGATAATTATAATCATACTCAATAGAAATCCATAAAATAAGTGGGAAAAAATTACAAAACTATAATATCAACTAATAATTCAAAGAGGGAAAATTAATCCAACATCATACATTCTCAAATTGAAACCATAATAAAAAAGGATAGGAATCTCAATCTCTACAACTAGAAATGAATGAGAAGTCTACTGGAAGATCCAAGTGTCCCATCTTTGATGCCAAACACCACACACAAAATCACAAGAATCAGAATGGTATGCCCATTCCTCAGCACTATTCTCAATAACTGAGGGAGCATTAAGTCTTATAGAGGATCTACCTCCTACTGATTCTCGATAATGGGGGAGCACCGGTTCATAGATTGAGGATACACAACATTTTTAGTTTGGCGGAGTACTGAATCTACTTATATATAGGATATAAAGAAAAAATTTCCCTAGTGTGTCAGGGGAGTACCAT
Source organism: Viscum album (assembly GCA_963277665.1). Taxonomy (NCBI): domain Eukaryota; kingdom Viridiplantae; phylum Streptophyta; class Magnoliopsida; order Santalales; family Viscaceae; genus Viscum; species Viscum album. Next base: position 133,847,351 of record OY728137.1, read on the forward strand.
CCAAGAAATTTATATGATGATCAAACTTGATCAATACCATTATCCAAGAATCAATGAAAGAAGAACCCTACTCGTATCAACTCACATCGTAACATTGATGGAAAAATTAAGGCCACCATCACATCCTATATGGAAATCCATTTAGTGTGGTCTACCCAAGGGCCCAAATTTGAGTCCTAAAGAAGGAGATAAACAAGGTATAAGGTTATGGGAAACATACATAGCCTATGTATAAAGGAATAAGATATTTGGAACTACCAGATTACCTATATGAATTATTCCTTGGACACATCCTAACCAAACATGTTCCTTAAAACAATGTGTCTATATGGGGATATGACATGTATGATCACCTAGGGTCATGGACATATGCTCCCCACACATGGATTATATGCCTCGATGGAATTACATGGTGTATAGAGCCAACCAAATGGAATTTTATATTTAACATAGGCTATAACTCTATCCATCATGTGAAATAAAACCACATTCCATGTGTTCCACTGGAATACACAATATGTATTCAGGATTTTCATAGAATCCCATACTTCCACCAGCATCTATAGAATCCACTACATGTATCATATTGAATTACCCAAGCCACCAATTATGAAGGGTAATTCCACTGATCATGGATTCATAACCTTTGGTGGTTGGAAATTGGGATTGTGGTTTGGAAAACAAATTCCATAGTGCATCCTATATCAAATTATGGTCCCAATCCATCGAACCATTATCCATGATTTAATGAATTTCCTTAGTATATCTATAAACTAGTGATCTATAGGTTTTTTATACATCTATCATGAATTTAGTGGTTTGATCACACTCCAACCTGTCTGAATTTTTTGAATCTCTAATTTCATGGGATATAGATGATGAAAGATAATAACATAGATGAAAGATAGTTACAATAAAAAGTGATATTATCATTTAATGATATTATCCCATATAATGATTATAATAATCTAAATCATAAGAATTGTAAAACATGGTAATAATGAAAATTTTTAACTTGGTTGAAGAATAGTAATTAAATTCTTGGTTCATGTAAAGAATGAAATTCATGAAATAAATAATTTGTTCAATCCATGATCAGAAATCAAGAACACAAGGGTGGAAATAAAAAAAATAATGATCCCTACCTCAAGAAAGGATCAATAATTTTTAATGAAAATATTCATTGGTGATTTAATTTAATATTATAATGTATTCATTATTCATCATATGAATCTTCTTTCTTCTTTAATCATTAATCTGTGATCCTACGTTCGTCAACACAAATGGTGGATTTACTCCTTCTCCAATCTAATATCGCAGGGTTATGCAGCTAAACAGAAATATTTTTCATAACTATATATTAATAGAGGAGAGGGATATGATTTATATATAATATATTAGTTAAATTAATTCATTTAATTTATTTATCACACCTTCCAATGATTTCCTTCCATGGAATGCCCGACATCGACAAACCATAGGTCATAATAAGGGTAAAACCCATACTCTAGAAACTAATACAGTATAAAATTTTGTATTTGGAATTATAGAAAATGGGAGAACCATTAAGATGTGTGTTCATGATTTAATATTAATAATATTTTTATTAAATTAATTCTGGGTTCCTGAGACAACTGAAACACAATGCCATCTCTGAGGAAAAATCCAGAAATACTTAAAAAATATTCAAAGGATTAAATTTTGAAAGCTAGAGTTCTTACATACATGGTCTATCACCATTAAAAACAAAGTAATAAATTAGGAAATTGATAAATAAAGAGGCTCAAAATTCAATTCTAACTATAAATGGTCATAAAAATTCAATTATGACTATCCTTGGCCATAAAATGAACTAACAAGCTAGGTTTTACTTGGTCTATCTCCATTAAATATAATTTTACAATTGTAATAGTTTTACTAGGTTTACAAATAATGAAAAATACATCCTATAATGTTCCATTCTCCCATGACCACCTTACTATTTCCCCAAGGTCACCTTAATATTTCCTAATCCCATTGACAAAAAAATTCCATTAACCTATTTTGAAATGTAAATAAGGATTAATAGTTATCTATATTAAAAAAATATATCTAATAATATTTACTATATAATAATCCTTTCAAACTATAAAAAACGTAAAAATTACACCAAAACATGAGATCAAATCAATAAAACTTATCTCAAAAATTATTTTAAATATTAGTCTAATATGATCGTGGATTTTTTTATAATAACTAGTGATATGATGTCCAAATTTCATAATAATCAAAATTCTAATGAAAACCATATTTTTAAAACTAATTTAATATTTCATATAACTCTATAAAAATTATTATTGTTATGACTTGATTCACTGGGACTTACCTATCCAATGGTAAGCTGGGAGCGACACACTAATCCTACCTATAATAGAGTAGGGGATAAAAACTAGCACCTAGTAATCATACCACACACATGGGAGGCCTTAGACTAAAAAACTTGTACAAACTCACACACCCCATACACTAGTATAATATAGATTTGTAAAATTGATATTGTGAATTTGTGCATAACATTAAATACAAAAAAATAGTACTATAAAAGAGTATGGAAAATAAATTTCCAAAAACAAACCAACAAAAACTGTATAAGATCCCAACTTATTAAACAAGAAAAAATATTATAAAAAAGAAACTCCTGGATCCATTCACATTCCATCAAGTAGAACATAGCTCCAACATCCCTATGTCCACCTAGTAATCCATCGGTGTGAGAAAATCCTATGGAGGGGTGAGTATAAACATACCCAATAGGACACCTTAGAATCACCAAACATAAAATCATTAAGAGAAATTCTCCATATATCAATGAACAAGAATAACCCATATATTCTCAAAGGGATATTCTAAGCCTTAGGGTGAGGTTTGTCCCCACTGCTATCATATAGATTTTTCTCAAAGATAAATGTTAATTCACATATATGAGAACTAACTCCATAGGATTTACAAACATTGGAGACACTCACAAGACAACAATATATAGGTATGGTATCATGACAAGAGCTTATGAGGGATACCTAATCATATCTAATAAAACATTCTAAAAATGGGATCACATTCCCTAAACATCATTCATGGGATTCCCCTCACAACTATATAAGAAAGAGATAGTGGATCACACCCAAGGATGCATTGAGGGACACCTGACTCTATCCTAAACTATATTAGAGATGGGATAACTCATCCTCTATTCAAGAAAATATTCCTTATAGTACCCTAATGGGAGAAAAAAATGATGGAATGCACCTATAATAAAATGAAGATATCCTATATGTCTCTTAGAATGTATTAATAAAACAAGTCCATGAGATGTTTCCTCTAATCAAAAGGAAAACCATTGTAATGAGGGGTTTTGATGGTGTGTGTTCACCCAAACCACACACCATGTATGTCAAAGTTTTCTAAAAAAGTTAATATATACCATGCATCAATTCTATAGCCATTGTATCCTCAATTTCTTCCAAAAGTATTTCTCAAAGATCTTATAGGTTGTGTGGACCGTGATGTGGTAATTTCCACCACCAATCCCAAAATAAACACCCACAAAAACAAGAATGTAAAAACACAATTACATACACCACAATTGGAATTATTTTTTCACCATTATTCTTCCACTATGTCTCCAATCCCAACATTGAACCCTCTGAACATTAGGGTCAAACACATTATGAAATAGATTCCATAATATGGTCGAATAACTATCCAATAAAATGTTTATGGGGAACATACAATGGATGGAGAAAGGTATAAAAACAATTGATCATCAGATTAAGGCCATGTTTATTTAGCTATCATCAAAGGAGTTTGAATAATGGGAAGAATAAACAGTCATCAAACACATTTAAAAAATACCACATTCTATGAAATATAAATATTCAAAAGATAAATAATTGATGAATAATTCATGAATAAATTTTCAATTAAATTAATTCATGTTTATCATAGAAAAAAATAATGGAGAAATAAACAGAAAAAATCCCTACCTCATATTGTTGTGATCATTTGAATTGAAAACATCTCTTTATGTTGAACTATAAGAAGTCGCTATGCTCGTTACTTGAATTAAGGATCCTCAAAACTACCCATTATAAATAATTAGAAATAAAATTTTATCTTCCATGTTTATTCCTTCCAATAAAGTCAAAATAATTTTTCTCAATAGAAAAAAATAAGAGATACTTCATTCTCTCCCATTTTCTTTTAGAACATTTGAAAAAACATATAGATCCAAGGAATGAACAAATGAAGGATCGTGAATTGATTAATATATGTAAGAATAAAATTTAAATCATATTAAAGAACCCTCATAATGATAAAACATGATTTTAATTTGAAAAAATCAAGATATGGTAATTGGGTTTATGGTTTCATCCATTTCAAAGCTAGCCCGACCATTACCATGCTCTCCACCATAGCCTAGGCTTGTTCATGATGTTCTTGAACTAGTAACCCAGAATGACTTGTTCTATAACGTGATCTAAAAAATTAATCAATTTCATTTCACCATGGTCTCCACCATGACTATGGTGAGGTATCCCAAGATATGGTCCACTGAGTACTCCCCCAAGCACAATGCCATATACACACCCATTTCCACTTTTCTATTTTATACCGCAGCACACCAGGGCCACAACAGCTTGCATCAAGTCCCGGGGTTGTTAGTTTTGGACACAAAAACTACATAATTCACACTTAATCCTCCATTAACTTTAATATGTCTTGGAAATACCACATCGACTCTATTCCTTTCTCTGAATATATCATATAAAATATTCTAAGGTATTTAATAGAAAAAAGAGTCCTCAAATTCTCCCCACCTCAAGGATCTTCATTATTAAATGATGAAACATTCACAAATAGAAGAAGGTAATATGATTGAATTTGGTTCTCCTTCTACCATGATCATTCTCATAGGTTCTCATTCTTCCAATTAATGTCTACCAAGGGAATCACTTTCCCTTGAATGATTTTTTTTCTACAAATCCTTGATCACAAAAGATTACTTCTAGGAGGTATCCCTATCTCCAATTTCTATCTCACACTAGTACATAATTCCTGATAAGCTGTGCACATATAACCTCAAATATGAAATATAGAATACTTCAAGAACCCAATCTACCTATGGTGGTAATGATAAGTTTTATGGAACCCCACCAACTCTACACAATATCTAGAAGTGTTTGAAGAACCTCATAGATAATTAGTAGATTAAAAATTTATTCATTGTCCTTTTCAAGGTAAGGAATTTAGAAAAAGATGGTATCCCTAAAAGAACTTTGAAGGTCTCCATCATTGGTATTCATTATAATTTCTATAGAATATGTAGTCCTCATCCTCTATTGGGTAATCTGCACATTTTTTTTCATCACCTGCACCAACTATGGCCTCATAAGTTTTGTCTCCCATGGATCCATCCAACATAATGGTGACCTATAAGGTCTCCCATACAAGACCTAAAATATTTCCTTATCAATGATGGAATGGTAAATATTATTTCATGAAAACTCCACCATGGGTAGATGATCCTTCTATACATGTCCAAAATCTAACATGCAAGCTAGCAACATCTCCTCCAATACCTTAATTTGTTTCTCAATATTGTTATCTTTCATGGTGTGGAATACTACAGTCAAATGAAATTGTTTCCCAAAATAGTCTTATAACCCTCTCCAAAATCATGGAGTAAAGTGAGAATCAAACTATTAAGAAATCAACATTGTGACTCCATTAAGTCAAACAATATCCTACACCAAAAGGTATCCCCAAATCTCCACAAAAAATTTCAATCGGATGCCTTGGACGTGGGATGACATTGGGATTTGATCTACAGTAACCTAGATAACATGATGACCCTTAGTGAATCATTGAATTCTTGTAATGAAATCTATAGAGATGTCATCCCACTTCCGCTCTTGAACATTAAAAAATTGGGCCAAACCTATAGGTACCTAATGCTTGACCTTCACCTACTGGAAAGTGAGGAATTGAGAGATAAAATTAGTAACACTCCTCTTCATACCTGGACAAAAAATTGACTCTGAATATCCTATTACATCTTTTCTACTTCTAGATGTACTGTTAAAGGGTATATATATGAAACTTCATCAACACCTCCTACTGTAGTGTGACCGATACCACTATTTATCCTTGGAAAAGGATGACATACTTTTCACCTTAAAAAAATCCATCAAAAGAATGTCCTATGAATATATGATCTTATATGACCTCCCAATCAATTTCCTCTAACTACACTTCCCTAATGCACTATAGAAGTAGTGGGGTCACAACCATTGATCAAAGGAAAACTACCCCACCCTTATCTATAGGTGTCAACTAAAATGAGTCCAACTACTCTATTGCCTTTATCAATAACTATGAAGGGGATTTATTGTTAAGAGAATATTCCACCATGATTCCCTTACTAGGAGTTTAGACTATCTCAAAATCATATTCTTGTACGAACTCCAATTATCATCTCTACCTAATGTTATTGTCTTTGTATGATAAGATATACCTCAGAATCTTATAGTCAGAACTATAAGATATTATAACCAATCATTAGTGGAAACAAAACTACAACAATATCCAAATCACTTGTAATGTAATTATTATAATTGGGATTCAGGTTCTAGGGCCCATAAAAATTTTCCACCTGCCACTACATCATAATACACCCTAGACCATATTTTCAGGAATTACAAAACAAAACATTCTCAACTCCCACCTCTATTAGTCTTAAGATTGGGGTGATTTTCAACCTCTACTATAGCTTCTGAAAACCAATTTGACATTTCTTTGATCGTACAAAAGGCCTCACCATTTTGGTCATGGTAGTCAAGGGTGTCATGATGTTGGAGAAATTATGTATGAATCGCCAGTAATATTAAACCAACCCAATGAAACTTCATACCCTAGTCCTGATCTTGGGTGGATCACCACTCCCTCTTTTGAGAATATATTTCCAAGTAAGTGGACCTCTGAAATATAAATATTACACTTCAAGATCTTCCCATAAATATGGTGCTCTCAAAGTATGTCCAGAACTATCCTCAAATATCTTGCATGATTATCTAATGTAACTGAGTACATGATGATTCCTTCTGTGAAGACCACCATGAACAAATCTAATAGGGTATGAATGGTATGGTTCATGAATCACATGAACACAAATGGGGAATTTATCATGTATAAGAGAATCAAAAAGTACACATAGTGAAAATTTAGACGTAATAAGGGTATATTTATTACATAATCATCTCAAACTCAGAGATAGTGATAAGGTAATACATGGTCAATTTTTGAGAACCACTTCACCTCTTTAAGCTAGTCCAAGAGATAATAGATTCTGGACAAAGGATACTTATTATTAATAGTCACCTAATTCATGAAATGATAATCTATTCACAACCTCATGATTTTTAAATTCCTAACCCTTCATATTGGCTTGAGAGGGTATAAGGGAGTTACTTGGCCTCAAGTGAAATCCCAAGGATGCCAAAGGATAACAATAAATTCCTAAGGGATTTAATGCCTCTGAGGGATGACTTTACATTTAATAATAAAACCACTAAAAAAACAAATGAAATCCAAACAACCACTACATGATGCATGATAAAAATAAAATACAACACAAAATTTAATTTATATCAAATATACACAAGTGTAAAATAACAGAAGACAAAGTAACGTCAAAGTAAACTATAGAAGACAAACTACAAGTCTCAATGAAAACCACATAACTCCAAAGCTTAATTTTCTCCAAGATCCAACTCCACCAAGATTCCCATGTATCACGAAGTAGTGCTAAATATGTATCATACGTTACCTTTTCCCATATCCTAATAAATAACATCTACAAAATCAAAAAATTTCCAAACAAGGTGTGAGTACTAAAAAGCATTAGGTTTTACCCAATGACTTCCCTACTCATGCCACTAGGATAAAAAAAATTTATAAAAATTTATATAAAACAATTTATATAAATAAGTTTCTAAAACCATTTATATAATAATGTAAAAAAGTTACAATAAAATAGTTTTCTCAGGATAACCACAATTTCCAAAGAATGTAACCAAACAATACTTCAAAAACCATTTCAAAAGTTCCATATTGGTGGGGGAAATCCCTGACCAATAACTATCATAGAAATTATGGGGGAGACATGTTACCATCCTCTATTTCTATAAGAGAAATCCCTAACCCTTATCTATCTCAGAATGATGGGGGAGACTCCACACCCTTGTCCACATCAAATGCTAATTAATACACACAACTAAATTAGTCAATTTTTATGGGGGGGATCCTTAACCCATATATATCCAAGAATGATAGGGGATACTTATTACCCTTATTCATCTCGAATACATATGAACACACACAACTTTTCATGCCCAATCCCAATGCCAAACCAATCATTTATACCATTTCAATAAAACTTTACTTTTATTGAAAACATTTAAAACAATCCATTTCAAATTTATTTCAATAAAACTATAATTTAATTGAAAAAATTTACCATAATTCTAGAAACTATACATTTTAAAATAATCATTTTAAAATCAAGAGACCAATTTAACTTTCCCCAAAAATGCCCAATTTCCACAATTCTATAAACCCTCACAAAACAAGGCATCCAGTAAGAAATTCAAATCAACATCACAACCAATTTCAACCAAAAAATAAATATAAAACTAAACCTTCATGTTCAAAATAGAGGATTTGATAGTGAAGACACCTACCTTGAGTGTTTTGGAAAAAACGATAAACAAGACAAAAAAACATCCATAAAAATGGGTTGAATCTCCATGAAACCACTTAATATATCTCACCCTATAAACAAAAAGAACAAATCTAAACATAGTTGGTATCCACAACCATATATATACCAAAAGTGGGCATTGATATAAGAAAATGTGAGGAAGGGTGATGTATATATATGAAAACACATCAATAATGATAAATAATGAAGACTTGCCACAAGAATCGAGCTTCAATGAACCAAAGAATGACTCTAGATAACTTATGAATCGTTTAAGAGAGGTTATCCAACCTTTGAGAGACCAAAATCTTGTGTTAGGGACATTTTGGAAAAAACAAGACACCTAGATGTTAAAAAAAGATAGTTCCACAATTTAAGGATCTAAATTTGACCCGTACAAAGTTTTGTCACACAGTTATGAAAACCATGCATTAACAGTTCTCTAACCACTATCTTAATCATAGAACTTTCATATTTGGATTGCACAGTTACCAAAATGTGTGCCAACCATTCCAAATCTAATTATCTAAAAAAAGTTATACACTTCATGGTATCTTTTACTACATGGTTTGTGAAAATCGTGTGCAACCAGCACACCTTCCCTTTTTCCCCTATCTCATTATTCACGATTTCATACGATTGTTGAACGGTTTACTAAAACTGTTCACCACCCATGAACCTATAGGAAATCCACAAAAACTCTTAAAAAGTTCTCCAAAATCTCCCAAAAATGACCCCCATATTTTATATACATAAAGATAATAAAGCCATACTTACTAGAAACTGGGGGTTCAACATTCTCCCCACCTTTGGTCTTTCCATCCCCATAAAGTATAACACCATAATTTCCCTAAAAGGGTTCTTATATTGTTGTTTAATTTCCTTATCATGTTCTCAATTATATTTCTGGATCTGGCCATGTTTCCACAAAACCCGCACTAGACTGATGCTTTCCCCACAAAATACTTTCTCTTGCCTATCAATAATCTATAGTAGGATATATACCAATTAAGCATCTGAATCTAGGTCAACGTGATCCCATCTAATTACCTGATTTGTATCAAGTTGATACTCTTCCAACTAAGATACATGAAACACATTGTATACCTCACTAAACTATGGTGGTAATGCCAATTGATATGCCACCTATCTAACCCATTGCATTATCTCAAAATGTCCAATGTATCAAGGAGGTAACCTTCCTTGCATCCCAAAATGACAATGTCCAAGCCTTGGAGAGATCCTCAAGAACACATGATCACTCACTGTGAAAAACCATACTTGTCTGTGATGATCCGCAAATTATTTTTGAAGACTTTGTGTCATCTCCATCAATTTCCTAATCAACTAAATTTTATCTATTGTTTCTTGGACAAGGCTCAACCCAAATAGTGAAATCTCACCTATTTTCATCCAAAAAAGTGGAGAACGAAAAGTATGCCCATACAATTCATCAAATAGAGGCATATATATTGAGGTATAATAGATTTTTTTTATATAAGTTCTCCACTAATGGTATATTATCTTCCCATGAGCCACAGAAATTCATAACATAATCCCACATAATTTCTTCCAATGTTTGTATAATCCTTTCAGATTTCCCATTCATCTGAGGATGATACGATGAACTCATAGTCATCTAATTCCCAAGGGATTTTTGTAAGGATTTTTCTAAATGAATTGTGAAACTTAGTTCTATATCTGATACAATCGAGACTGGTATGTGATGTTTCTTTACAACTTCATGGATATAGATTTTGGATAGATCCTACACCACATGAGTTTCATGAATAGGGATGAAATAGTCTGACTTGATAAGTCAATACACTATCACCCATATGACATCGTGTCTCTGAACCATTCCCGGGAGACCTATAACAAAATCCATTGCTATATGCTCCCATTTCCACCCTAGAATAAATAAAGACTGTAAAAAATATTTTTTTTACTGATGTTCTCTCTTAACTTACTAAAAAGTTAGGCATCTTGATATAAACTCATCCACCTTTCCTTTATGTTGACCCACCAAACTTCACTTTAAATGCCTTATATTTCTTCTATATTCATGGATGAACATCCCATCTCAAATGGTGGTATGCATAGAGAAGTTTCTCTTGAGAAGTCATAGGTACAACCATTTGATCTAGAAACCACAAAACTGAACTCTTATACACCCTTTAGCCCACAATGGTCTCCCCACAATTAACTTTTGACATCATAGAAAAACATTATACATCAGATGACATTGCCTTCATTACCAGATTTACCAAATCAAGAACCAACAAAACTAAAAAGAAACCTACAACATCACCTCATTATTGATATTCCACATGCATTTCGGCTAGTAATGACATCATCTTCCACTCATCTGAAGCGTATTCTACAAACTGATCATATGAATTTCTCTTTAATGCATCTCCCACTGAATTTCCTTTACCAAGTGTATACATCAAGTAAATTTAAACCAATTAGAGATACTCCATTAATCTTATTTTCATGGTTATTACAACCAATGATCCCTTAAGATTACCAACATTGTCGCCAAGTGTTTCTCAATCTCATCCCTTATCCTTGGATTAAACAATATGTCAACCACAAAAACCACAATAAAAGAATCTAGATATCACTAAAATATCCAATTAATAAATTCCATAAATAACACTATTGTATTTGTGAAACCGAAATGAATTAACACATAATCATAATGGCTAAATCTTCTTTTGAACGATGTCTTCAGAATATCCTCATTCTGAACTCTCAATTGGTGATATATTGATCTCAACTCAAGCTTAGTGAACCACTGAGATCCTCTAAATTGATTAAACAGTTCATCATTTCATGAATGTGGATACCAATTATTTATCATAACTTGGTTAGTAATATGATAATAAACACATATCCTTTTATTTTCATCAACTTTCATCATGAACCAGACCAGTGCTTCCCACAGAGAGGTGCTTGACTAAATGAAACCCTTGTTTTCTGGATATTCCAACAACCCTTTCAATTCCATTAAATCTATTTATACCATCCAATAAGATAGAAGTGGGATATTAATGATTTATAAAAGGAGATAAATAGTAAAATAAACATATATTACCATTGTTAACCTGAATGATTTTCTAGAAAAAAAATATGGAAACTGAAACACCACCATTGGAAAACTATTATTCATGATATTTTACATTGATGCCAAATTCAATGTCATCAACTAGTATGATATCATTACTACTTCTAGTGTGAACAAGACTATTGAACTTGTCTTTACAAATTTTTCTCCTTTGATGTGATGCTAAATGAAATCTTCAGTCGCAAAAGTAACTATTTTTCTATAACAGTTTATGTGATCCTTGAACATTGTCAACCAATACATACCCAAGATTACTTCATAGACATCTATATTCAATAATGAGAAGTACCATTTTATATCAGATCAATCAATAGTTATAGAAGATGTTCTACACACAAAGGTTGAACATTCTATTTGTTTAATAAGAGTTTGAAGTTTTATCATAGAGGGAATCATCTCAAGTTTTAAACATAGAAAATTGAGAGCATGAGAAGAAATGGAGGAATGTGATGCACTAGTATTAAAAAAAATTTATAAGGGTATAATATTAAATAATCATACCTCTCACCATATATGGTTCATCCTAATCATCCACTATCACCTCATTATCTCCATATAATTTCTTCATCTCAACATTATGTTCTTTGGTGCCCTACTGAGATTTACCTTGATTAGGAGTCAGGGTATTCCTAGAATCACCATGGCTAGAACTACTATACTGAAAAGTTTGATTTTTTCCCTCACCTCATTGAAAAATATGATTCCTATGACACCTGATAAGTTTCTGTAACACCCAACCTCAGAGAAATGCAACAATAGCACTTGAGGTGCCCCATTTTGTTACAATTGTGGCATGCTCTTAGTTGGGTCATACACTCTCTCTTTATGTGACTTAGTGAACCAAACTGAAAATAGATTATCATGCTATCAGGACTTTTAGAAAGGTTAATTTCTCATGTGGTTCAGTAATGATGTTTTCCACTTCTTAGAGAATAGTTCCCCATATTTTTCTTACACTTACTATTATAGTTCTCACATTTTGTTGTGTAGACAACCTTACTTCCTCCACTTGGGTATTCAATATTTAAAGATATCATAAAAAGAGTGTCTGGTAGAAGTCCTAACTCAATAGTTTGGAAAGACTACATGATGCTTTAGACCAACTGTTGGTTCACCCGTGGCTCGGGTATAACCTCATTCTCAACTAACTCTTTTGACTAGTTTCTATTATGCGTACCGGGTTCCATTTTATAGAAACACAAAAACGTCATAAGCCACTCTCTCTATTAACCGAAGGATTAAAAATTTCAAATTCTAACACAACATACTATCACAAAAATTCATTCCAAAATCATTTTTTCCATGTGAAACCATTTTTGAGAGAAAAAATTACCTTTCTTTAAAAATAATACAATTTTCAAAATATCACAACCATACTCGTTTTCAAAATATTTCATTTGAAAAAAAAATTCCACTTTTTTCAAAAATAAAGACATATCATAAAATCAGAAATAATTACTCAAAATTATGTTTTTATTCCATGTGGGGAAGTCATTCCTCTTATTCATGTCATGATATTCTCATTGGCTAAACCCATGAAAATTAGATTCCAAATCCTATAATTTTCTCCAAAAAACTTATGTGCCAAACTCCTTAGAAACTTCATGTTCAATATAAAAAGGTTATATACATATTTTTATGTTATACATTTCATGTCCTGATAATTCTACTCCTTTATATGATCCCAAATAAAGGAATATACAAGACATAATTTCAACTCCAAGACAGACAACAAATACTACATCAAAGACCACGTATTCTAGAAGAATATTTGTAAGGACCCAGACTGATACCAATTGTCTCAAATGGACTATTGGACCAAACAAAACAAATACTATTTGTAATGTCCTGCCCCTTCTCATTGGCTTGAGAGGGACAAAGGGTGTTACTTGGCCTTAAGAGACATACCCAAGACACCAGAGGTTGACAATAAATGATGAAGGGATTCAATATATATGGGGGAATGTTTTTTCTATTAGAATAAAACCACTAACCAAACAAATAATAACTAAATAACCACTACATGATGTATGATAACAATGAAAGAGAACATAACATTTCAGTTATATCAAACCAACCCAAGTGTACCATAATGGAAGTCAAACTAACATCAAAGTAATCAACTGAATAAAAACTAAAAGTCTCAATGAAAACTACTTAACTCCAAAGATCAACATGGTCTAAGATCAAACTACTCCAAAAAAACCAAGTCTCACTAAGTAGTGATAAATACGCATGATACCTTACCCTTTCCCATATCCTGATAAACGACATCTCCAAAATCACCAAAGTACCAAAGTAGGGGTGATTACTAATACCGAGTTGGTTCTGCCCCAATGAATTACATACTCATTCCACTAGGATAAAAAAAGTTATAAAAATTTATCTTAAACAATTTATTCAACATAATATCTAAGACAATTTATATCAAAATATAAACAAGTTCTAATAAAATAGTTTTCATAGTATAACCACAATTTCCAAAAAAAAGTAACCAAATACTACTTTAAACCCCATTTCAGATGTTCTATTTTGGTGGGGGAAAGCCCTAACCCTTATCCATCCTAGAAATGATTAGGGAGAAATATTACCCTTATCCTTTTTGTCTGGAGAAAGCCCTAACCCTTATCCATCCTAGAATGATGGGGGAGGCTTCTTACCCTTTACCATTTTTAAAGGAGATATCACTAACCCTTATCCATCCTAAAATTATGGGGGAGACTCCACACCCTTGTTTACCTCAAATTCACATGAACACACACAACTAAATGAACAAATTTTGATGGGGGAGAAATATCTAAACCTTATCTATACCAAAATGATGGGGGCGACTTCGTACACTTATTCACCCCAAATGAATATGAACACACACAACCTTTCATTCCCAATCCTAATGCCAAACCAATCATTTCAACCATTTCAATAAAACCATAATATTATAGAAAAACGTTTGAAAAAACCATTTCAAATATATTTTAATAAAACCTCATTTGTATTGAAATTTTTCAATGAAAACATTTACCATAATTCCAAAAAATATACATTTTAAAACGAGGAAACAAATTTGACTTTCCACAAAATGCCAAATTTTCCACAATTATCTAGACCGTCACTAAAGGGGGTTTACAACAACAAATTCACATCAATATCCCAACCAATGTCAATCAAAAAATTAAATTTTAAATAATAATTCAAGTTATAAATAGAGTAGTTGAGAGTGAAGCCATCTATCTTTAGAGTTTTTGAGAAAAAAATAAAAGACATGAAAAACGTCCATGAAAATAGGTTGAATCTCAACAAATACACCTTAGATCTCTTCCCATATAAAGAAAAAGACAAAATCAAAACATATTTGGTATCCACAACATTAAATTTACCCACAGTGGGAATATATCTAAGAATACAAGAGGAAGGGAAAAGTAGATCTCATAAAACACATCATGAACGATATGGAATGAATCCTTACCGCAAGAATTGAGTTTCAAAGCACCAAGGAACTGCTTCATATCACTTCTGAATCGATGGGGAGAGGTTCACTGAACATTGAGAGACCAAAATACCAATTTAGATCCATTTTAGAGAAAAATGAACTTAGGGGTGAAAATGAGTTAGATCCACAATTTAAGGAACTAACATTGAACTGCGAATAGTTTTGTCACACGGTTATGAAAATTGTGCACTAACTTTGATCCCACCACTATCTTAAGGATAGAACTTTTATGGTTGGCTGAAATTTTTACCAAAACATGTTACAACCATTCCAAATATCACTGTATGACAAAATCATCATACTGAATGGTATCTCCTAGGCTTCTGCACGGTTTGGGAAAACCGTGTGTAGCTATTGCATCTTCCCATTTTCCCCTGTCTCACTATGCACAGTTTTCTGCAAGTGTTTCATAGTTTTCAAAAACTACACACCACCCATGAACCTATATAAATTCCCCCAAAAACTCTCAAAATGTTCTCTAAACTCTCCCAAACTTTACCATTATAATTTATATACTTATAAAGCATAAAGAAATTGTTACTTACCCGAAACCGGGGGTGCTATAAGTTCCCATCTTCTTTCTGGGAAAACAACACTAGGGATGCCCCGGGGGACACATTGGATCTAAGAAAACCCTTCCTCTATAGGCCCTCAAACTACACCTTCAAATCTCTTTAATCTAAAAGGTCTATTTAATAAGATAATATAAATATCAGGGCAGTCCTTGGGTGAAGGTATATATTGAAGTCAATCTCTTTAAGGGATGGTAAGAACAAAACATACTTGGGAAGGATGTTCTCATACTCAACCAGTATTATAGGAAACTAAAATCTCATGAAATATATTTTTCTAAGCTATATTATAGATAACTATTGAGAAATCAATAATATCCTTCTTTATAAAACCCCACACTTCACTGGCAGATATTACTTCTCACCAATAATGTAAAATCCCATCCCATATATGAGGAAAAGTTGTATCCTACACCTAAAATAGTCAATCTATGCATGGAATATAGAGATATATTCTATACTAAGAATGAAATCCTAGGGGCTCGTTGTAGCTATGAAGACATTCCACTTCGAAATATCTCCTCCGATAGTCATATTAGACTGTCAAAAAATGTGTGTGATAACTGATTCTCCCCTTGTAAGAGTTTCTAATAGAAGTGGTTCTGTTAAAGGGTACATTAGAATATCCATGTCTCAAACAAGGGATGTGTCAAAAAGAGGTTTGATAAAACCTATTTCTATAAAAAATAAAGCTAAAGTTGTGTATACATAGATCATATCGTGGATTATAACAGAAGCCCCTAGTATATAAGACTCCATTTCTTACATCTGTCCATGTATCTGAAAACCAGCTCCCAAACCCAATGTAGAAAACCTAGGGTGGTAGCTATGGAAATAGATCATAATTTCAACAACCATCCACAAACCTTTTAGCTAATCTCCAACATAAGAAACCCTGAAAACCACCCTGCTCAATTCTCCACCTCTACTATGATGATCCATCAACTATCTCCCTATCAGCTACATTACAGGTCAGGAAATCTTACTCAGTATAGACTCACCCATCACATGAGAAGAATTATCCCTCTCATGATTTATTGGAATCTCAAATAGATTCCTATGTTAAATAACCTATATCCTGAGACTAACTCTGAAACCACCAGACACACTTGGATCCATACATCTATAATCAACCAATAGATGTTAAGGTCTCGGCTCCAAGGGTCCCACTACTAGATCAAATTGTTGATGATTTCTCTACTAAGAAGCTATGTACAACCAAGACATGTTATATATCCATATCATAAGAAGGGATATAGAGATAGACCACTCCAACTCAAATATTTTTGTATATTCCACACTCAAAGGTACATTCTCTGAAGTACCCATCACATACTATATCCATAAAAAATTATTCAAGGCCTTTGAACCTCAAAGCATACTCTGTTACTGATATACATCCTTACTGGAGCTCCAAAACATCCCAGATACATATGACTAACAATGGTTCTCAATAAAAATATTTTTAGAGAGGTCCAAAAACTCTACCCAAGAAAGGGTTTCATTGTCACACGTCTACATCACAAAGTCCCACCATCGCCTTTATGGGATGTGGATGAGGCTCAACTCTAGGGAAATAATCTAGTTGTAGGGGCCCTGATAAGGTGGAAATCATTCTCCACCACCAAGCACTAGTAATATAATATCTTTGGTTATAGATATCCCATAAATTTGGGAGTTATATGTATCTATAACTCATTAATCATTCTAAGACTATGTGTATCATATTCAAGTACATTCAAAAAAATGAACTGATCAATGTGTGGGGGTAATATTGACAATCCACCTGATGGAACTGCCTCCACCAGAGGACCATATACTAAAGAATCATTTCTTAGAAGATCACCATCATAATCCCACTGTGAAATTATATATAGTTTTCATCATACAAGAATACTATAATAGTCAAGTCACACTATGGTTAAAAGAGAATATATGGGGAGATAACTAAAGAAGGATATAGAAACCAAAACCCATTCTTATATTTTTCATTTAACAACATTTTTCAGACAACCATTGCCTATATGTACCGAGTCAAAAAGTATGTTATCAAACTCTTGGTCAATGTATAAACCAACCTCAAAACTATCATCATGTTCCCTGGAATATTTTCTAAACTCAATACACTTTAAAAATATTTTCCTAGTTCCCAAACCAATCCTCACTACTAGTCTATCCCCAAAATCTTAACCTAAGACAACCTACTCTATGATAACACTCTTTCATGTCCCCACACATCAGGGCTGGAATGTTTAGTGGTAATTCGAGAGTGACACCTCAATCCCACCTATAACAGGCTAAGATATTATTACTATAATTTAGTAGAAATATCACACAAATGGGTAGCCTTAACCTAAATCACTTATACACGTTCACACACCCCCTTACAAAAAATACAATACATAATTGCAAAAACTAATACTATAAATTTTTGGATAGCATATAATCCCACATCAGAGTACAATAAAATATTATGGAAAAGAGAAGGTCTAAAACAAGCCCACTAATATTATATAATATCATTATATACAAAAAAGTAAATCTATGATAAAAAAACTCTTAGATCTATCCATAGTCTGTTTAGAACAACTGATCTCAACATGCTCCTAGTCCACCTAGGAATCCATCAAAAGATATTCCATCTTCATAAGACAGAACACGTGATGGAAGAACCCAAGAAATGGTGAGTATAAATGTAACCATTAGCACGCCATGAAATCACTAAACACAAAATAATTAAGATAAATTCATCTCTATATCACATAATAAGGTGAACCCATATATAAAAAAAATGGAGACTCTAAGTATCAAGGTAAGGTATGTTATCACTACCAACCTAGTGATTCTACTCAAATGTCAATGAATATTATCATTCATGAGAAATAAATACTCCAGCCTTTCCAACATTAGTGAAGCTCACAAGATAATGATACATAGGTGTGGGATCACGCCGAGGGCATATGGGGGATACCTGACCTTATTTGGAAAAACCCAATATAAAGGGGATCATAAGCCCTGGATATCCATCACATGATACATAAACCAAACCAAGGATGAAAGTGATAGAGGATGACACCTTGATCTATATAGAGGGATAACTTACTTTATCCTAAACTAGACCACATAGGGTATCACACATCTCCTACTCAGGACATGATACCTCATAGTAACCTAATTGGAATGAGAAATGAGGGAATGCACTCAAAATAAGATATCATAAGATCCCCCATAAAATAGTAATAGTTCATTATCATGAAATATTTCCTTTTCACAAAAGGATATCTATTGTAAGGAGGGGTCGACATGACCCATTTTCCCCAAAACATCATAATGTGTTGGTAAGAATTTCGCAGAAACTCCATATATACAATGTTTCACCATAATTACAATTATCTCATATAATTTCTCAATGATAATATCTTGAAGAAACCATGGGTTTTGTGGACCATGATGATGTTATCATAACCATAACACCAAAAAGAAATACCTATAAGAACCAGCTCAAAAAGTTTCTATCAGTTACACCACCATTAAATTTCGGTTTTCACCAGTAGTAGTCCATCATTTATCTAATCCTAATATCATATTTTAAAAAACATATGGTTAAAAACATCATAAAAGTGTTCCCAAATATTTCTGAATCACTATCCAATCGAACACTTGTGATAAATATATAATGAATATAGAAAGGCATGAAAAAAAGAAGTGATAATAAATTAAAGTCGTGTTTTTCTTTCAATTATTGACAAAATTAAAAGAATAATAAGAATAAAAAATTTAAAACAATAAATAAATCTCAAATTCTAAGAAAGATAAATATTAAATGGATAAATAAAGTAAAGAAAATCATGAATTTATTTCAATTTAAATTAATTAATTTTTTTCATAGAAAGCCTGAACTAGGAAATAAACCAAACAATGAAATATCTACCTTAGAGTTTTTCAATCATTTGATGAGAAAATTCCAAAAAGTGTTGGACTAGAAGAACTAACTATGATCAATACCATATCCAAGTAACTAAAAAAATATTCAATATTAATCAGTAGAAATAAATATTCATATCCTTAGGTTTGTTCTTCTATAAAATGAAAATGATTCCCCCTCAGTATCAATGGAGAAGAGAAAATCTATTATCACCAAAGTTCATCTAATTAATTTGAAAAAACCTCTATATAGATGGAATAATAAAGGTAATGATCATCATTTGATTTATTGATGGAAGAATCTAGATAGAATTTCATTTAATACCTCTCATAATATTCACATTCATGTCCCCTTTGAAACATTAGATATTTGAGAAGAGGGCTAATGATTTTGTCTATTTAAAATTGTGCTTGATAATTGACACACGAACCACTATGTCCTAGCCTTGTCCATAGTTTTCTTGAGCTGATATCATAAAATGTATGGTATTATGGCATGGTATAAATAATATTTTTTCTCCACCATGGCCTCCACCATGGACATAGTGTGGTTGTGTAACGCCCCAGCCCCAGTTACCCAGAGTCGGTGCATTATTGCGTTACATTGGCATGATCACAAAAGATCAAGTCTCGAAAGAATGATTATTTTAGGAGTCTTGGAAACACTAGATACATTCATAAGTCTTACATTAAATCATAAAGTAAAAAAACTAAAAAAAACACCCTGTCTTCATATCCCCTCATACTATCCATGCAGGTCATTCATAATATACTTCATCACATCCTGGAAAAAATTAAAACATTGAAAGGGGTGAGCTCAGATGCTTAGTAAGGATAATGATATAGAAGAAGCTTTCATAAATAAACACAAACATTTAAGGCAATGTATAACTAAAACAAAGGCCTTTTAAACTTGAACTTTAGCATAATATGGAAAAAGTAAAATGAAATAATTTCATTTAGTTATTCACTTGGATATTCTATTGGTCGAATAATCACATGCAATAGCAATAACCACTTTCATAATGATGGAATGCATAATGCCAGACTATCATAACCACATAGCCAAGGCCTCGTGCCAAGACTACAAATAAGATTTTGTCAAGGCCTCATGCTAAGACACTAGTTTGTCTCATGAGACCTGCCGATGCATCGAGGAGCTATAGCGGGCTCCACCCATCACATATTAAGTCCAATCAATTCCTCATATGAACAGGTTTAAACATATCATAAAACATAACATAATCGTATCACATAAAAAATGCATAAAGGAAACATAACATTTCCACATTTCAATAACAAGATATAAATACAACACATTGATATCATAAAAACACTTTCAAAACCATTTTCAATACCAAAATAAAAGAAAATTAAAACTTTTTATTTATTTTCCATTTAGAAAAATGTTATGGCTTGTAGAGGAAGTCGAAACTCAAATAATGGTCACTGCGGCAGATAAGTCGTTGTCGCTGCATATGTACAGAAAAAAAACATTCCCTTTTGTCGTTTTGTAAAACGCTTCGTATAAAAAATATTCCTTTTGAATAAATGTAAAATTCAAAGGGATTTGTACACCGTATAAAAGAAAGTTGTGTATAAAATAAAATATGCCTCAATGAAAGGAGATTGAGACGAAGTCCTTACCAAGATCATTTTTTTAAATAAAATAGATATATTATGTGTAATAAATACAATTACACAAAAATAAAGTACAAATACAAGATAGGACATAAGAATATCATAACATAATTTGAAAGTAGGAGATTAACCCAATGAACGAAAATTGGGTTAAGAAGTTCCCTTACCTCGTGTCTGACTTGACTCAATCATTCTTTAACCTCCTGAATAATAAACTAGATTTAATTTATAATTTCTTAAGAACTTTTTTCATGTTCAGTATTCCTTTTATATCACTTATTACTATGTTATGAACATTATGAAATTATTTAATTTAATAACGGTCATTTTGTCGATCTTTGGTACTTGAGTCAAAAATAAACTTCTTATAATTACAAGTTGTTTATGTGGTGAAATATACATTATATCCAGAATTATATTCATGATTTAGATATCATATATATCATATATATCTAGTATATACATGAATTTATATTATTACATATCATTTATGGGTAAGAAATGAAATGCACCATTCATGGAAACGGTAAGTCGTACGTACGCATGGACTCTACTTTCATTTCTATTTCATATTTAATGGAATGAAATTATAATTATATAAAGGTATACTATAATTTCAGTATAATATAATGTATAATACCATTTAATCCATCCTTTATACATCCCACATATGGCATTAACGATTCAAATCACTTTGAGGGGGCGGTAGTCCGCACTTCCTAAAATGAAATTATCACATTTACCCATAATGGAAATCATAAAGGTATGCCATAAATTAAAAATAAAGAATCACAAGGAAAACAAAAACATAATATATATCATATATAAAAATAGTTTCATCATAATGGCCACCATGATAGGTGTTAAAATAAGATTGAACAATCATCGTTTCGTGAGGCAGTAATTCGCCACCCATAGAAACATTATGTTCTTTAACCATTAGACGAAAGTGTGTGTAAGTGTAAATAAAATAATTCTCATAAAAACATCCACGTATATTTAGGATACTGGTTTTGTTACAAAAAAAATTAATAAAAATATTTTAGGGGGTTGGAGATGCAAAATAAAACAAAAGAACGCTAGAGAAAACATTACCTTAAAATCGGGTAACTCTTTTTGATTTGAGCCAAAGGCTTCCTTGGGAATACTTCTGCCCAAAGTGAGGATTCTATGAGTAATAGAGGGATTTTTAAAGAGTATTGGGTAAGAGGTTGGCCGAGCCAAATGGCTTGAAGGTATGAATAAGGTGGTAGTGGTGGGGGCCTTTTATAAGAGGAGAGGAGGGGCACTCTTGGAAAGATTGAAATGTTACATTATTATGAAATGATTTTCGGATTCTAAAGGTCCCACAATGATATATTTTGAGTATAAGGTGATAAGGGTTCTAAATACGCTTATCCAATAGGTTTTCTACAAGTTTAAGCCTTAGATTTTACATTATATTTTCATTTTATTTAAATCGTTAATTAATGAAGTAATCGCTGCATCATCATGGTGTCATAAATAATTTAATTTATTTAATGTATAAAAATTATAAAAAAAATATCATGATGTAGGAAATTTGTTTATCTTTCCAATTAATATTTATAGTAAAAATGGAAACTTATATAACCCCATGTAATAATTTTTTTAGTAAAACAAAACATGTTTGTGCCAATTTTATTTTTACTTTAAATAAAGAGTTATTAATGTCATTTTCTTACCCAAGTGGATCCATGGGGTCCCCAAGTTGACCCATGGGTTTTCTTGGTCTCCCAAGACTCATCCAATAAGTGTAGGACAAGTTTAAAGGTATTTTCATATTGTTATAATATCATTTTTACCTTAAATTTCACTAGTTACCTTTAATCCCGTTTAATTAAACTTAAAAGTTACTATTCACCAAAAAATTATTTTAATCCCATTGAACCACATTTCACTTCCTAATGACAACCATGTATGTCGGATTTTTTAAAATCAAATCACAGAAGTGGTAATTTTTCATTTAAATGAAAAATCAATTTTTAACTACCTCTTAGTGGTTTCACTATTCATCATAAATTGATGTTTTTCAGAACAATGCCAAAATTTCACCCTAAGCTATAATTGATATTCTGAATTCAAAAATGATGTCTATTTTACAAAATTCCAAAAATTTAATTTTCATTAATTAATTTTATAATTAATTCCCGCTGTCACAATAAATAGCGTGTCTTTAAGAAACAATATATATCAAAAGATTGACAATTGTTTATGTCAATTTCAAAGTGAAATTAATTCTAATGAACATCATTGGATAAAATGGTAAAAATATATTCTAATTATACTTTAAAACCACCCAATATTATAATTTATCACTATAAATTATTTTGATTAAATAAGTTGTTTTTAAGTATTTTTCACAATTCCTAAAAAATTTGAAGTTCTCAGAAAAATACCAAAAATTAAACATAGGTTAATTTCGATATTCCGAATACAAAAATGAAGTCCATTTTAAAATATAAAATTTATATAATTTCAAAAAGTGGGTATTACTATTCATAACGGTGACTTTGATTGGTCGCGGTGTGTTAGAATCTCGAACTTGCATACAATCCAAGCTATTGCATTATTGAAAGAGAAGCGTACCGTGGAAGCTTGGGGTGTTACAGGTTGACCAAATTATTGTCAATGAAGAACTCCCTAAAGAATCATGCAATGGACATTCAAATTCCCTACTTTACTATTGTACCCTAAAGCACATATTGGAATCCACAAGATGAACTAGAAAGTTTTGTTTCTATTTAGGATAGAAAAACTCCAAAACTCACACTTAATCCTACAAAACCCCTCACAAGCCCAATTAAAACCACATCAACTCTGCAACTTTATCCAAAAATATTATTTAAAATATTCCAAAGTATTTAATATAAAAATAGATTCAATACATTTATCATGAAAAAAATATCAAGTCGAATAATATTATGATTTATTACATTCATTTTTAAAATAAAAAAAACTACATATCTATTATAATGTTATTGTATATGTTGAGATATAAATAAAAGAATAATGTAATTTTACCTCAACCATAGAATATTGAATTTTTAGAGGGGGGGTCTTCCTTTAATCAATAAAATAATACCATATCTTGTGAGTAAAAAAAGTTTCATTTGAATAAATTGAATTCAAATAATAATATTTGTATCCCTTAGTCTGGTTTGAGCTAGTAAAAATCTATTTAAAATGCCTTAATGAAGTCAAAATTTCATAATGAAGTCACCTCAACAAATATCTTGGGTCACTATTGTCACATATACAATTATTTCTCCCATATATCCTCGTATATCTGCCCATAGTGGTATAATACCCTTAACAAAGAGATAAACCTTTCTCATTAGATATTCTCCTAATAAAAAATTACATTAAATGACTTCTACACAAAATAGGCATAAAATTCATGATTTTTTGTATCCCATAATATTATATGATAACTTCCAAACTCTCCCCCTTAACCATGAGTTGTGAAATACATTATAGACTAGATTAAATTTCAATGGGGGGGATAACTGAAAAACTAACCATATGTGTAATGCCCCTACCTTAGTATCCCAGAGATTTTGGATTATTTATTATATGGAAAATATAGTACATATTAATTTCCAAGGATCTGGGTTTAATAATCCTCATTGGACTAGATACATTACATTACCGTTGTACAACATTAAAGTGTAAATATTTATTCCACAATTCTATCCTTGTTCAAACATTGTATTCAACTTCATTAGTTACGAAATGTGGGAAAAAAGTAAAGGTGGTGAGCCTAAATTACTGCTAAGGTAAATTTTTATAGTGAAAACTAAAAAAAGAATTATGAAATAGGAAAAATCATGTGTAAAATTAGGGAAATAATAATTAATATATAATCATAATCCATGGAATAAAAATAAATGAAAAATAAAATGGATAAAAATAATAATATGATAGATGGAATTTTATAACGTTCGACATCATAAACATATCATCAAGGCCTTGTGCCAATATATTATCCGTAAAGGGCATGGATGTTCTAAGTACCCCATATTAGTTGTCCCATGAGACCTACTAGGTAATTAGGGGGATAAATAATTATGGTCCCCACCTATCACATAAAAGACCAATTCATTCCTTCACATAAAAAATTAATACAATTTTTAAAATGAATAATTTTCAAGGGTGAAAAATATATAAATAAATGTCACATTTTCCCAATGGAACATACCATACAAGATCTTACCATATGGAATAATAGATTATATTGTTCATTAATATATTCTGATATTCAATTTAATTATAGAATTCTCGACCTGAATTACTTCAACAAATATAATAACTAGGAATTCATGATTTTCAAAATTACCCAAAATAAGTGATTTTTATGATGTTTTAGCGGATATGTACTTATCAAGATTAATGATTTTTATTGTGTTTATGAAATTTTATTTGAAATGGTAGTAGTGTAATGAAACACATACATTGTTCACTACCATATAAATTCTGCAATTGTTTTTATAAAAATTATGATAATTATCCATACCATATCCCCCAAGGAGTGTCGAACCAGGTTCATAGTAAGGGACCTCTCACTATGCACCATTATGATGACCGAGATATACTCAACCAACTATTGTTTGGGTTATTACCCATATATGAATTTAATCCAACATAATTTCCAATTATAATACCCTGATAGGGTTTCATTTTTTGGGAAATCACAAACTTCTCACTTAACCAAAGTTTAGGATTTCTATGGCTATGATGAGGTTTCAACATGGTAACATCTTATGACTAGGGAATAATGTGAGTGAAAGAAATTCCCATATGGGTTATATGTATTAATAATGTAACATAAAATGAAATAAACATAATAATGGAATAATAACTAGTGGATTAGAAGGGATACTACAATGGAAACATAAATAGGAATTGTAGTGTGAGAGAAAATCAACCCTTACTTTGACATAATAGTAGTTACAAAAAGGGTATAAAGTAAGGGATTTGGGTAATTTATCCATGAAAATAGTTCAATGGGGAGATTAAAATATGTATAATTATCTTGGAATCATATAAAATAAAAATTTAAAAGAGATTACAAATTAGGTAATTTAGTGTAGGAAATGAAGAGAGGGAATTATGACCCTTACCTCTACCGATATTATTAGATTGGAACCCAACCATAGATCCAAATAAACTCTTCAATAAGGAAGTAATAGTTATGGGAGAAACATCTTGAGAGATAAATTAAGATGGAACTTTGAATTTGGAGATCCATTATTAGAGTATGGGGTGGGTATTTATAGTTTCGGTGAGTGGGATTTCATCATATATTATATTAACTATTTTATTATTACACTTTCCTTTAGTGCCCCACTGTATCCATTAAGTTCTACTACCATATTTAATACCCCCACTATAGTGTTTATTTCACAAAATATTGAAATAGAACTTCTTTAGCTAAAATTATTCATGATTACATAAATATGATTCCTTATATAACGTATATACCTTATTTTATTGTATTCCACCATTTTTACAGTTTTTTACTATTTTAATAAAAAATTACCAAATTTCACCCATGGTTAATTTCTATATTCTAATTCAAAATATTTAGTCCATTTTAAAAAATTATTTATTTAATTTCATACACTGTAATTTTTTATGCTAGGTTGATACATTTGTATATAAAAAGTATAAGAGTAAACATCCATTTAATTTCTTAATGAATTTACATTATTAAAAAAATCAACCCCTAGATACATAACTTGTAATAAAAATATAATTTTACTGAAGGGTATGATGTGAAATGAATATACCTTCATGGGGTGGTTCCACCAACATTGATCGGGTAGTGATCTCCTATAACTTGAACATATCCTGTATACAATTTCTCTCCAGCAACACTTGTTTGAGTCTGACTTGCTCTTGGTATAAGGAAACCCCCAGTAACACTACCTCCTCACTAGAAATTAATAAATGAACTTTATAAGGGATGTTCCTACTATTATAATACATATTTATCCCCTTTTGTGAAAATTATCATTCATAATTACCCTTAATATAGAGTAATCATGATGGTTTATTCTTAATCACTATACCACCAATGATTATAATGACCAATGGTAAAATTAACCAATTATTATATTGACCAAAAAAATATTGGATAATTTTAATAATGAAATTTTTTCATATTGAACAATGATACATAATCCCCAACAATCATATTAATCCTTATATATACTTGCCATTATCTAGATACTTTAATATCATTTTATATGTTCTTGCATCATGATAATTTCAATGTTTATTATTTTATAATTAATAGTAATGTATCAAGTAAAATTTTTATTCATTTTTGTGTATGATCCACTAGAGTACAAGATTATGATTTTCTAACACACTGTTATATTCTTTGTGGAACTTTTTTAACTTTTTCTATAAATTTAGTCACTTATTGTTTTTTTTTCAATATGTCTTATACTATTATGATAAAATAATAAATTGTTCATATTTCAAAAATACTATGTTGAACTTTTAATTTAATTTACAGAATATAGGGTATTACATTCTCCCTAAATAAAAAATATTTATATTCGAAATCGTAAATTAGGATAAAAAAAGTGGATACGAATTTTTGATAGTATCCTCTAGAAATCAAGTTAAATCCTCTAGAAGTTTATTCCTCTAAATAACCATCACCTAATTAGTTGTTTTATATCATAGTACTTGTTCCCTTATACCAATAATATAATATTTTCTCTTATTCATATGGTAATTATGGTTCTAACTGAACATGAATAACTTTTATAACATTGGTACGGTCTGACATATACATCCTTAAAAGTTATATATAGAAGACATCACGATCATGGGATATTATTGATGGAATGGATAAAATGATATTCCTCCTATCCTGTCAACTCCAAAATTTCAAATGACCTAATATATCTTGGACTCAAATTCCTTTTCTTTACAAATCTCATAACCCTTTTTTATGGAGTTATCTTTAAGAATACATAGTCTCCCACTTGAAAGTGAAGATCCTTTCATTGATTTTCATCCTAAATTTTCTATATACTTTGTGATACTATGATATGATTATGAATGGATATTACCTTCTTAGTTTTATATTCCTTTGGTTTTGGACTCAAAAAATTTCCTTCACTGACTTCATCCATTACATCAGAGTTTGATATCTCTTTACATACAAGTCTTTATATATTTCCATTGTAATATTGGAGTTATAACTATTAATGTAAGAAAACATTACATGATGTAAATATGTATCACACATTCCTTGTAAATCAATAGATCATGACCATATAAAACCCTCTAATGTTTGAATAGTTCATTCAGACTTCTCATCAATTTGAGGGTGATATGGTGTGCTAAGGTTAATCTTTGTATTTGAATATTTCAGGATAATCCTCCAAACTTTTGATGTGAAAATTTGGTGTCCACTAGTGACTATTGATAAGGGTGTTCCATTAAGTGTCACAACATCATTTATCTACAACCTCACATGATGGTCTAGAAAGAATTCTTCACTAATTATAAACAAATGTTCTAAATTTGTGAGTCAATTAAAAATGACCAATATAAAATTATTCCCCTTAGATTTATTAGGAATACTAGTGATTAAATCCATAGTAATATTTACCCACTTACATTATGGTATATCTATAGGGTTAATTAGTCCTTTGTAAAGTTTAATTTCAGCCTTCACCTACTAGAACACTATGCATCTTGCAATATAATATGAAATTTCTCTCTTCATATCTTCACAGATGAAGTTCTATTAGATATACCAATACATATTGGTACATCTAGGATGTATAGTGATGTTTGAGAGATAAGCCTCATCCAATATATCCTTCAAATCTAGAACATATGGAACAAATAACCTCTTACCAAATTGTAAAACTATATCATCACTAATTTTGAACTCTAGTAATCTCCCATTCTTCACATCATCCATTTTATTTTTAGGGTTTTATCACTATGTTGAGATTTAATAATCATATGTAATAAAAATGGTTGGATTATCACATGGAACAAGAACGATGCCTCACATTATATTATAATACCAAATTCCATCCTCACCAGGACTTTGAGAATTGGATAATTATTTACCCTTGGCTTTGATAAGGTACCATATTCTTTTCTACTCAGAGCATCTTCCACATTTCTCTATTTCCATGAATGATAATGGATA
Source organism: Viscum album (assembly GCA_963277665.1). Lineage (NCBI taxonomy): Eukaryota > Viridiplantae > Streptophyta > Magnoliopsida > Santalales > Viscaceae > Viscum > Viscum album. Next base: position 133,877,114 of record OY728137.1, read on the forward strand.
TCATATTTATAATCCTTCATTAATTATAACCATATTATCCTCTTTATATTAATATATTTTTTTAGTAATGATATATTTAAAACTCTTGTGTTATGTGTATACATCACACCACTCTCCACATAGGTAATGTCTCAATATCTTTAGAGAAAATATTATCAATTCCCATTCTAAATATTTGTTTGAACGATTAATATTATAGGGTTTCAACATTATTTATGTGTAGGCCATAAATTTATAATTTTTAATTGGAACACATCCAAAACATATCCATGATGCATAACTATAAGTAAAAAATCATTCTTCAATTAATTAAAGAAGAAAAATAGGAATATTACCAAATATTAACTTTAATTCTTCAAAACTATATTCACATTATTTTATGCATGTTAACATGACTCCCAAACATGTTATATTAGTTAATGAATTACCCAATTGTTTTTTTTTTCAAAAAAAATCTTATAGTATTCTACAAACCCAAGAAAAAATTGTATGTCTAATATATTGTTGGGTATTGGACATTCCTTGATAGCCTTTATCTTTAAAGAGTAAAAAAATATACCATCCTCAGATATAATATGACTAATGAAAGAAAATTTTTGAAACTATAATTCATAATTAATAAATTTCCCATATAATTATTTTTCTCCTCAACACCTCAAGAGTAGTTTTTAAATGAGTATCATGCTCCACATAAGCCTTTATGTATATAAAAATGTGACCAGTAAATACAAATAAGAAATTATCACAATAGTCTTTGAATAATTTTTTCATCAAATACATAAACATATAGGGGTTATTTTCAATTCCAAACTACATTAATGTAATATCATATTGACCATAACTTATACAAAAAGTTGTTTTTAGAATATCCATTTAATATTAAACTAATGGTATCAATAATGAATATAAATTTTAAAAAATAATTGATACTATTTATGATTATCAAAGAGGTCATCATTATGTGACAAAGGATACTTTTTTAATACATTAATTACATTGATTTCATTATAATCGACTCATAGTCTCATTGCCCCATTCTTATTCTTCATAAACATAATAGGTTCTACCATTAGTGTAACACTTGGATGATTGAAGACTTTATCACATAAGTCTTTTATTTTATTATTCAACTTAACTAACACCACTAGATCCATCCTATAATGTGCCTTAGATATTGGTTTCTCAGTAGAGATGAGATCAATAGAAAATTAAACTTCTTCATCATGGGTAATCCATGCAATTCATTAGGAAAAAACTAATATATTCTCACAAAACTAGTACCTCATATATTATATAAAAACACTTACCCACCAAAAATTTAATTCCATTTGTATCCTCCCAAATAATTTTATTTTTTTGGCTACTGGGGTTGGTTTATGAAAAGATTAATGTAATGACATCTCTTCTAGAAAAAATGTGTAATTACTTACTTTCCTCACCAATTATAACTTATTTATCAATATAATAAATTATTTCTTTGTAATTTTTTCCAATACATCTCAAATATCACATAAAATTACACTATATGTATGAAAATTATATTTACAATGAGAAAACATCCATGCACCCTAATTAAAAATTCATAGTGTACCTTTGTTGAAATATATATACCACTCGATGTTCTGACTGATATGTTTTTACATAGTATAGTAGGGTAGGACTAATATTATTGGTTACAATATAGGATATAAAATAATGCATTGATCTAGATTCAAAAAAAATATTAACAAATCGTGAATGTATAATCAAAGTTCCTACTATCACATCATTTTCTGCTTCAAATTCAACTGTTGTTATGGAAAATTCATGACCTTGATCCATATGCATCTTCTATAATAGATTCCATTGGTGATTAAGGAATTGACGAGAGTAATGCCACATATCGTTAATGTTGAAGCGTTGTGCATGGATTTATTCACTCATTCCTTTTCAATCATTACCTTCACTACCTTTCTATCCTCATTTAAATCACACAGCAAATCCCCTTAAATAGTTTCTTGGGTGGTTTCCCCATATTAATTACATTTCGGGAACTCTATTATTCTATTCTTCTCCTTTCGATATACTATATATATATATGGTGAATAACTATACACTTTTTCATAGGTTCCCTTTATTAGATAAAGATTTGGTGAACTATTTGTTGGTCTTGATAGAACATGTTACTATTTCCAAATATGTTGAGAAATATTTAGATACCATGTATTATATAATACTAGGATTTAAACCATTAGTTATTTTATCAACATTACTTTTATGGTTCTAAAGATAATCTACAACATAACTTGATAACCTTGTAAAATTGACAACTTACTCAGCTACCATCTATTTTTCTTTTTTTGTCTTAGGTTTAAGAATATCCTTTAGAACTCCAAACATTTCTCATAAAGAAAATATTTTTATAGAAAAATCACATTTAATTTATTCCATTCCATTTTCTAAATATCCTATACATAGTATTTTTAATTAAGGACCACCAATAGTAAGCATACCCTCTTAGAAAATATACAACCATAATGAATTTCTCCCTCTCAAGGAATCCTAATGCCAAAAATATTTTCTCTAGATACATAGTTAATTGTTCTTCCTTTATAGTATTAGTGGTTCCACTAATAGGTAGAGGTTGTTTTATCATAAAATGATTCAATGTGGTTGATCCCTATAAAGGGGAAACTGGTTTCTTCATAAGGGAAATTTTATTTTTCATAACTTGAGTCAATTTTACTAGAACAATCATAATTTTCATACAAAAAATATTAACTCCAAATTTCTAATTATTTATACTGTCATCACTTTATTCATAGTTTTTAGACTGTTTTATTGTCCTCTTTTTTTGTGGAATTTTCTTGAAATAATTTTTTTTATTAATTATTAAACATTCAACACAAATTAATAAAATAATTTGTAAAATTTTTATTGGGGAAAAATTTATGTTCTCTACAAGTGTTTTACAAAATCTAGTTCCTAATTTTTCTTCTAAACATTCCACTGATACCAATTATAAAGCCCTAAAAACTTGACTTCCAAGAGCAGTTGGGTTATTAATTACATGAAAAACAAAGTAAAAGACATTACATTTCAAGGATGAAGGTTTTGTAGTCCTCAAGAGACAAGATACATCAAAATAAAAAAGTACCACATTAAAGTAAAAATATTTATTCCACAATTCTATCCTTGTTCAATAATAATATTCCACTTCCTTACCTTGGGAAAAGGGGAAGAAAAATAAATGTGGTGAGCTTAAATGCTTAGTAAGGGAAATTCATATATTCAAAGCTGAAAAACATGGAATATGAAACATCATGAGTATAATTGGATCCATAACAATGAATTAATAAGTGTAATCCATGTAAGAGAAAGAAATGCATAATCACATGGTTCACAAAATAATTTAAAAGATGGATTTTCATAATGTCAGAAATCATAATTATATCATAGATTCCTTGCACCATGAAATTATTCACACGGGGTAAGGATGCTCCCATTACCCTATATTAGTTGTCCCATGATACCTACTAGTACACTGAGGGGAAACATAATTTTTTCCCTATGCATCATATAAAAGTACAATGCATTACATCACACACTAAACTAATAAAGGTTATATGAGGCATAATGTTAAAGGGTGAACAACATAGAAATACATGGAACATTTTACCAATGGAACTTATCATACATCTATATAGAATAATATATTATACTGGTATTTAATAGATTTACCCTATTGATGAATTAATAAGAACATCTATGTGAATTTACTCAAAAAATTTAATAATAATTAGGGATTTTTAAGGTGTTTTGGAAATTTGGTTTTCCATTGAAAGAGAATAATGAAACACATACATTATACAACACCATATAAATGATACATTTTAGATTATAAATAATATAATAATTATCCATAATATAATCTTTGTATTGTCAAACTAGGTGTGCAGTAAGGGCCCACTAATCGTACACCTGATGATAACCAGGATATCATGACCAATTATTTTTTGGTTTGTTACACCAAGATGTATTTAATACAAAGCTAATTCCAAATGTAGTATCTAAAAAGAGATGTATTTTCTTGGAAAATAACACACTTTTTACATAAGAAATGTATAAGATTTATATAGCTACAAGGAGGTTTAGGAATGGTAACAACTTATAAATTGGGCATAATGTGAGTGAAAGGAATGATCATATGTGTTAGATTTTAGAAGAATGGAAAATAAAATGACATCAACACAATAATGGGATGATAAATCCTGAAGTAAAATTGTCACAAAAATGGTAATGTAAATAGGAATTATAAAGGGAGATAAAATCACCCCTTGCTTTAACATTATAATGACATAAAAAAGGGTATACAGTACGGGGTTTAGGTAATGTACCCATGATAATAGAAAACATTTAGAGATAATAACAAGCATAAATATCATAGAACAAAATAAAATAAAAATTTAAAAGAGATAAAAAAATAAATATATTTAACTAGGAAGTGAAGAGATGGAAATAAACACCCTTACCTCTCTTGAGCTTCTTAGATTGAAACATGACATTAGTTCTAGCCAAATTCTTCAAGAATGAAGAGAGATCCAGAGGAGAGACTCCCTGATAGGTAAATAAAGATAGAACATCAAATTTGGAGTGTAAGAATGATAGGATGTGGTTGGTATTTATATGTATGGTGATTGTAATTTCATTGTTTGATTTATTAATTGTTTTATTATTCCACTTTCCTATTGTCCCCCACAATAAAAATTGTGCTTACTAATACCCTTAATTTCCCACTGTAGTTTTTAGTAACAAAAATATTGAAATAGAACTTCCTTTTCTTAAATGATTCTGGATTAGATAAACATGATGTCATATATAAAATATTTTACCATATGTAACCATTTTACCATATTTTACTATTGAAATAAATAATTACCAAATTTCACCCCTTGGATAATTTTTATTTCTCCATTAAAAATATGCAATAAATTTTATAAAATTCATTCTCTACTTACCTATATAGTACCTTTTATGTTTGGTTGATGAATTCTTAAAAAATAAATAAAAAGTGTAGGAATCCTTTTAATTTCATAAAGGGTTTAAATTATAACACAACTCAACCCCTAGTTACATAACCTCTTATCAAACCATGATATTTCCTTAGGTTAAAGTTCAAAATGGTGGTACTTTCATGGTGTGGTTTAGAAACATTTATTAGGTGGTGACCTTTATTATCTAGAACTTCTCATGTAGTCATATTTTCTCCAACTTCACTTGTTGGATTTCTTCTTGGGATTGGCCATCAGTTACCCCAAGGATGCTACACTATGTGGAAAACACATCATTGCGATGAGCTATTTGTGATGGGCCCATCACCCATCACAAATTTTCCTTACGATGAGACTATTTACGATGAGATTAATTTCTCATCGTAAGTAACCATAAATAAAAAATAATTTTCTAAGGGAAAGGTTTCCCGCTATAAATACATTTGGTGCACATGCATGCCAAATGTCAAGAACCGTTATTTGCGATGAGTATTCTCTCCCATCTCAAATACAATTTTTCTTAATAGTTATTTACAACATTTTTTTATAACTTGTCACAAATAATGTGTCAGCAGAATAGTATTAGTGATGAGTGCCCTCACAAATAACTTTTTCTTATATTTGAATTTTTTATTTATAGTGGGTACTATTTGCGATGGGATTCCCATTCCAAATAGACCCGATGCTACTAATCTATCCTATATACATACCCCCACATGATTTTTATCCTCCCATTCCTATTCAGAGCTATCCTCTACACTTTTCTCTAATGATCTCTTCTACTGCTTTTAATTTTGTTCTTTAAAACATTTAATTTTTATAGGGAGGAAAACTTTAAAAATTTCATCTGATAAATGCTCAATTTGGAGACTTTTTTTAATTTTTTAATTATTATTTTTTATTTTATAATCAAAGTGTGTATTATTAATTCACAGAAATAAGTTTTAATTTGAAGTAATTAGTTTTAATTTGTGGTGGCTTGTTTTAGTTATTAGTAAGTATATCTAATTAGTTGTAGCTACTTATAATTAAAATATTAATAATATTAATTAATAGAAATTAGTAGTAATTGATAGTTCTTAGTAATAATTAATAATATTTTACAGTAATTTTTCATAAGAAAAAATAAATAGTAATTAGTAGTAATTAACACTAATTATTATTAATTAAGGGTAATTATTAATTATTTAATAATGATTAGTAAAAATTAGCTCTAATCAATACAAATTAATGTAAATCAGTAAAAATTGGAAGTAATTATTAAAAATTACTTGTAATTATTAAAAAGTAAAAGTAATTAGTAGAAAATTGTGGTAATTAGTAGATTTTATTGGTAATTCATGGGATTTAGTACAATTTAGTAGAAAAGAGTGGTAATTAGTAAAAATTAGTGGAAATGAACTTTAATTAGTTAAAATTAGTAGAAATGAGGATTAAATAGTGAAAATTAAAGTAAAAGAGTGCTAATTATTTAAAATTAGTTAAAATAAAAGGTAGTTTGTAAAAAGTTTCATAAATGAGAGTCAATGAGTAAAAATTTAGTTGTAAAGATAAGTAATTAGTAAAAATTATTTGAAATGTGCGGTAATTAGTAAAAATTAGTTGAAATTAGCCATAATTCGTAAAACTAGTGGTAATGTGTATTAATTATTAAAAATTAGTTGTAAATAGTGGTGATTAGTAAAAATTACTAGTAATGAGTTTTAATTAGATAAAATTATAGTTAATGTGTGTTGATTAATAGAAAATATCTGTAATGAGTGTTCATGAATAAAAATTAGCGAAAATGAGTGCGAACTACTAAAAATATTCAAAAATGAGTGGGAACTAGTAAAAATTAGAAGATATGAGAGGTAATTAGTAAAAATTAACTGAAATGAGTGGTAATTTCTAAAATTTAGTATTAATGAGTGGAAATTAGTTAAATATACCAATAATGAGTTGAAATTACTAAAAACTAGTGGTAATGAAGGAAAAATTGTAAAAAGTAGTAGTAATGAGGTTTTTTTAAAAAATCTTCTATATAGAGCAATAATTAGTAAAAATAACCAGTACTAAATGATAATTATTAACCATTGTCGAAAATGAGTGTAAATTAGTAAAAACTAACAGTAATGAGAAGTAATTAGTAAAAACTACCAATAATGAGTGGTCATTAGTAAATAAATACCAATAATGAATGGTAATTGGTAAAAATTACCAAAAATGAGTTGTAATTAGTAAAATTTACTAGTAATGAGTTGCAATTATTTAAAATTAGCAGTAATGAGAAGTAATTTATGAAAACTTTCAATAATAAAAAGTAATTAACAAAAATTACCAATAATGACCGATACTTTTGTTAAACATACTGGTAATAAGTGGTAATTCGTAAAAAAAATACCAGCAATGAGTTATAATTAGTAAACATTAACTGCAATGAGCGGAAATTAGAAAAAAAAATCCATTAATGAGGATTAATTAGTAAAAAAATGTCGTAATGATCGATAAATAGTAAAAAATAGTGGAAATGAGCTGGAATTAGTAAGTATTACTAGTAATGAGAAGGAATTAGTAAAAATTAGAATAAAAAACATTAATGAGAATTAATTAGTAAAAATTAGTGGTAATGAGTGAGAATTAGTATAAATTACTGATAATGAGCGGGAATTAGTAAAAATATTGGTTTTTAGTAGTAATTATAATGAATTAACAATAATTAGTGGTGATTACCACAAATAACCAAAATGTACCATAATTTACCATAATTTACCAAAATTAACCACAATTAAAAACCATTAACCACAAGTAACCACAATTAACCATAATTTACTACATTTAGTAATAGAAGACTAACTGAAGGGCATGATATAAGCATGTAGCGAAGGGGATAAAGGTAATGGTAGAGTGAAAAAATTCTAAAGCCCCTGAGTTTAGATCGTTTGAAGGATAAAAAGTCATGAGTAAACCTGTGAATTCTAGAAGTAGAAACATATAAAATATATAACAATGATATGCTTAGTGTTTTTATATGTTTTATTTTAATCACATTTCATGGGAAAATAATGTTCTATTTTAAATCCTAATGTAAATTCATTATTATCAGTAAAACAATATTATCTCACAATGATAGATTTAACCGAAAAATAGAAATAATCCACATAGAGTTCCATTGTTATCTCTTCTATCTACACCCTCTTCTATCACTAATAGGTTTATCCATTCATTTATCTTAAGCAATATGTTTTAAATTAGTGGTGCTAAAATTATGCACCTTTGTTGTCAGATCTATCCCCTAAGCTCATTGTTACCCTAAATAGAAGTATTTAGTGGAGGGGATGAAGAAGGTGATGGAGTGAAATTTTTTAGTGCCCTTTCATTTAGACCATTTAGAGGAGGGGTGTTAATGGGTTAATTTTACCTATGTATGACTCTCTTCCAAAGGGTCTGATCATAGGGTCAATGGAATTCATTCACTTCCTTATCACCTTCATCCCCTCCACTTCATATTTCCCTCATTCCCCTAGGATGGCCTTATATTTCCCTTAATGGTAATTAATGGTAATTAGAAAAAATATCAGTAATTATAAAAATTTAGTGGTAATTTGTGGAATTAGAAATATTTAGCTATAATTTGATCAGATTGATAATATTTCAATTAATATAAGTTTTTTTTATTTTTTATTTTTTGGAAATTATATTCCTTACATTAAATTAATCATAAGAATTATTTTTATTTTTACTTTTTAGAAAAATATAGAATATAGAAGTATAAAACAATATTCAGTACAATATCCCAAATAGATAAATCATTATAGGAATCCAAAAGGTTTTAGTATAAATCCTATATATATTGAAGGTGTTAAATATTTTTTATCATTTACATAATCTAAAATATAATTTGTTTTAGAAGGGATAACTAAATTTCTATATAAGTAATATTATATGAAGATATTTGAAACATTTGAAAATGTTGGGGGTTATCTATTACATTTTTTATTTTGGAAAGATTATTTTTTTTTTGTATCAACATGGGGAATACAGTTCTAGAGAAGATACAAATAATTTGGTTCTAGATCAATCATGGTTTCAACCATCAGTACATGAGGTTTCTGGTCCATATTTTCCACAAATAGAAACTCATAATGAAATTGATTTATCTAGTGAGTTAGAACCATCTCAATTTTATGAGTTTTTTATGTCTTATTAATATTCCTTATAATATAGTTTCAAGATAATAAAATTTGAAGTGCTTAGAAAATATATGGATATTAGACCATATAATGGAATGTAAAATAATTATTTCGATCAGATATTCTCTTTGGTTAAATCATTTCTACCTGAAAAAAATGTCTTTCCAACTAATTTATATGAGAGAAAGACGATGGTTTGTAATTTGGGTCTTCGTTATCAGAAGATTTATGCATGTCTAAATGATTTAATAATATATTATGGTGAAAATGAGTCATTAGTTTTCTTTATTACATGTGTAAAATCGAGGTAAAAAGTGGCTTAACAAGGGAACTCTGGATTGGATACCATTAAATAGTTGAGACATTTATTGATTACACTAAGATTCTAGTGTTTATTTGTGTCTCTAAACATAGATTCATTGATATTAAGGCGCAAATATAATATTTCAGCTGGTAAAATCATAAATCATCATTGTGATGGTGATTTATGGAAACATTTTGACCATTTACATCATTATTTTTCTTCAGAATCCCAAAACATGCGATTGCATATTTTCATTGACGTGTTTCCCATTTAGTTCATATGGTAGTCGATATTCTTGTCGGTCTATATTTATAACCTCATACAAATTTAATTATTATATATTTATTAATTAATGAAATATATTTTAAACATTATTTATTCCCAAACATCAAAAAAATAATATTTATGTTTATTTGAATTCATATATTTATGAGTTAAATTTATTGTGGAGTAATGATGTCCCTACATATGATGTTGTTGTTTCAAAACAAAATATCTTAATGAAATCTACGTTAATGAGGACAATTAGTGACTTACCAACATATGAAATGTCATTTGGATAGAGTAAAAATGGTTTAAAACCATGTACGTATTGTATGAGTGGAAAAAATAATATTTTCTCATCAATGGGAGGAAACCATTTTTTTACTATCATCTAATATTTGTTTCCTATTGATCATCCTTTTAAAAAGAATAGAAATCATTTTAAAAGAGATAAAATGTAATGAGATGGACCTCCAACATTCATATATGGTATTGATTTAAAATCTATTGTCAATTCAATACCTTCCATTACCTTTGGACATAATATAAACCAACAAAAAATAGATGGATTTTGAAAAGGTCACAATTGGATTAAAAAGTGTTTTTTTGGGAATCTTCAATATTGGTTTAATTTGTTGGTATGTCACGTGTTGGAGGTCATCCATATTGAGTAGAACTATTTTGATAATATATTTTATATGGTTTTGGACATACAATGTATGAAAAAAGATAATTTAAGGGAAAATTAGTTCTTTCCCAAATTCATAGGTGACCAGAACTTAAGTTGTTTTAAGATGATAGAACACATAAGTAAATAAAACCCAAATATGATTATACACTTTCCAATGAAATTAATTTATTATTATTAAGTGTATTGTAGACTTTAGGCTACTAGATGGATATGTCTCAAATTTTTATAGAGTTTTTATAAAAAGTTATTTTACATGATCAAAAATTAATGATTATCATGTCATATTAGAAATACTTTTACCCATTTGGATTTAAAGTTTTACTAAATCCTTCAATTTTTGATGATATAAGCAAAATATCATATTTTTTCTTGTAAATTTTTGTGGTGAACATAGACTATGGTGCACTTTTTAGACTATAAGAAGATATAATTTTAATTCCAAGTAAACTAGAAAAAACATTCTACTGTTTTTCATTGATTCAATGGAAAATTTATATTATATTTTTGGCATGAGTAATAATGTGGACAAATGGTATATTTCCAATGGATATACCCATACGAGATATGAATAAAAAAGTGAAAGGTACATAACAAAGAATCTATTGAAGGGTCAATTGCAGAAGCTTATTTGTAGGATGAAATTTATTTTTTCTGCTCCTATTATTTCTAGCTTAAATATCCATCAAATCATTACCATATGGACCATAATGAGGGAAGTGTTGAAGATGAACTAAACATTCAATTATTAGTTTTTAATCATCCAAAACAATGGTTTGTTGGAGTTTTTTAATGATATATTTTAGATGATGAACATCAGCAGGCACATACATATGTTCTTCACAAATTAGAATAAATGAAATAAATTGTATAGTGATTTCTACTATTACATATTCTTTAATACTTACTCAATATTAAATTCATATTATTTTATTTTTAGATTATATAGTGATCATGTCAAAAAATTATTTTCTCAAAATAAACCTGCATTCATTGAAAAACATTTGAAACATAATTATTTATACCAGTTTCAATATATGGTAAAGTAAATTGTTTATGGTTTATAATATTAAATCAAAATATTTTTATATTGAAAGTTGTTTTTATGTTCTTCTATTATCACAACATGCTAATAAAATTGATAATAATTTTTTTGTATTGACTAAATCACCATCCAATTTGTTTAAGAATTAAAATTCATATAGGGTGAATGGTTTTTGATTTCATACACAGTCATATATTGAATAAATAAAATTAAAAATCGTTTTTTCATATGAGTATCTCATCATATAGAAATTGAGGATGAAATTTTATGGCATGATGGATGAAATAATTGTATAGTTTTATCTGAGATAGAATTATGTAATGATTTTTATGTTCTATTAGTTTGACACTAATAAAGGACTACATGTTTATCCACATCATGGAATCATCAACATTAAATATAAAAATAATTATTTCAGTAAATGAACCATTTTTATTAGATAATCAAGAACATAAAATTTATTATTCAAATTATTATGTTTGTTTAAGAGAGTTAATTTATTTTTGTAATATTATAAAAATTATATCCACTGAAAATATATTTGTGCAAAGTAATTGTGGTTCTATTAAAGTAGAATGAATTGAAAAATTTGAAGACACTGCTCAAAATACATGTTTTCAATGACGAGACATGAATGGAAATGATGATAGACGACATTGATGGCTTGTTGTTGATGATAATGATGATGATGTAATAAATGAAATTTAATTAATAGGAGATGATGAATATGAAACTCTTGTGGAAATTTATTATATTGAGGCAGAATATGAACACATTAATACTTATGTATATGGAGATGAGGATGAAGACAATTAGTTACACAACTACAAGTTTGTTATAGTCTTAATAAATAAATAAATATATATATATACATGACTTCAATTATTTACTAAAAAAGTTATTTTCATGTTTTAGATGGATGATAAGACTCTTGAGGAGATGTTCCATAGCCATAAGAAGGCTATATGTCTTGGTGTTGAGCCTGATGCTTCGTCATCTGACCCTCAAGTTGTAGGCAGTTCATTGACTCAGAGGGGACATTATCTTATCTGGTTTATGATTTTTAACCGTATTCCTGAGTGATTTCCACATCTTGATTTTGATCCACTCATTCAGAGGTATGTTAAGTTGTTTAATTTGGTTATTTTTCATTATATTTAATTTTTACTAATTTATTTATGTACTAATAGTTTTATTATTTTTTCTATTGTAACATTGTTTTCCACATATATCTATCAAATTGGGGTGTGTTATTCTATGAAATTATTGTTCCAGACCATGGTTCATGTGGGATCATTTTCCTATTGAAGTTATGAACCCCATGTTTGATCATTGGATTGTACATAAATATATAATAGATATTTTCAAATTTATTTAATTGTTAAGTTTCAATTATTAATTATTTGTAGGGGTAATGTTATCCCATCGATGATAGCATGAAGACCTCTATTTGGGAGGTCTACATGCATGAGTGTTGTCATAAGTTTTTTCTCAATTTGAATAAGTGATCCATGAAGAAAGCTAGAGTAACAATTTTTTATCAATCTTGATGTAGCCATCACCCCATTTACGTATCCACTCAGGTTTGGGATTGATTTTTCTATATTGGATAGAAGATAATTTTTAGAATATATCATCATTAGGTTGGAAGAAATGGGGGAGTGAGGAGGCCACACATAGATATGGTAGTTGTAAGTTCAGTACTCATCAATGACATCTGGTAAGTACATTTATTTAATAATTTATATAACTATACACGTAAAATGTTTATTTTTTTATTTATATAGGCATTTGAGTAGACAAATATTATGGAGTTCAATGTTTACAAGTGGATGTGAACTGATCCTATAACTGGAGATATTATTTGGGGTCAACAACATCATATTGTGGTCTGTATAATATTTTGAGTTATAAATTTAACTAAAAATTATATATAAACTATTTTAAATTCAAATTGCATTTGAAATATTCATATGAGGACATGACTTCTCACACACATGATGATAGTTAGGATGATACTGAGGGTCAAGACACCAATGTAGAAGGATTTGATCTAGAAACATGGATGAAGGCGGCCCAATATGATTTTGAGAATGGCCAAGTTATTAGTATCAGATCCCAATTGAGACCTACCAGTTATTATAGCACTGATACATTTTCATTGTTTGGATTTAGGGGAGCTCATAGAGAGTCATAATCATATGCTAAAAAGTATGAGGTGTAGTTGTGAGCTCTGGATGGGGTTATAGAGTCCCTATGTTGAGAAAAGGAATAGTTTTTTTGATAGTATGAGCCAAAATATGAGGAGAAATCTCGAGTGCATGAGAAACCACAGTAGTAGATGATGGAGTACATTATATGGTCAGAACACTGTATAGGGACGACGTTCCTTCGAACGCCTCCTCCAGATGACCCCCCATCCTCATTGATATATATATTTTTATCTCATTTATTATGATAATTATTTAAAAGAACATATTGTTTTAATATTTTTATTAATTTAGATATTTACAGTTTATATATTAGGTTTTTATATTATTGTTATTATTTTCATTTTATATTTATTTTTTTTATTTTTTTATTTTTATAATTCCAATTAGTTTTACAGTTTTTATTTTATTATTTTTTTAATTTTTATATTATTTGTGATGGTTGATCAATCTCATAAAAAATAATTCTTTGTTATGGGGGATCAATACTGTCTCAAGCACTGACATATAAATAATAGATAATGTTTTTTGATATGGGAGGTTCCCCTGTTGCAAAAAAATTTCTTTTGTAAATTTTTTTTAGCTACAGGTCATTTTTGATGGTACCCATCACAAATGACTCGTCAAAAATATTTCATATCCTAGTAGTGCTACCTTCTTCCCAAGATCTTATAAATGAAACCCATAAGGGGTTTTTCCACTATTCAAATCACTATTTCCACCTTTCTATGATAATTATCATTCATCATTACCCTTAATATAGTCTAATCCTAATGGTATGTTATTAATAAATATACCCAATAATATTCCTAATTCCTAATTGTAAAATTGACTAATAGAATTATTGACCAAGGATTATAATGTACAATGGTCATATTGACCAAATTTCATTAATCCATAATGGTCATATAAACTGATACATATCTAAATCCCTTCATATCATTCTCTGTGTTCTTACATGAGGTAAAATTTAATGTTTATTATTTTCCTATCAATATCAATGTTTCTCATATACATGTTATAATATTTAGAGTAAAATACATTGGAGTATAATATTAAAAATGTTTCATATATTGTTACATTGTTTATAAAACTAGTTTTGGATTTGGTCATAAATTTAATTAATTAGTGTTTTTATTGTATTAATATGTATTGTACTATTACGATGAAATAATAAAGTGTTCACTATGAAAAATCTTATGATTAATGGTTTGTTTAATATTACAGGATCTTAGGTATTATATTATGATCTTCTTAAGTATATTTAATGGATCAAAAAAATCATTTTATCAATCTACCCTACTTTCCAATCCACTTGTTCCCTAATAATGTTAACACTTTAAAAATAAAATTCACATTTACATAAACTTTAATGGTCAATGAAAATAGTAATATTATGTTAAATGTAGAATCAATGATATAATCATATTATTTTAAAACAATAATATCCTCTCATTAGTTTCATGCAGCTATCTTAGCTCTATATAACACCCCAGGTTTTTATGAATTATTTTTTTTCAAATAAATTAAATTTACTCGATGGATTTCATTGAAAGATACATAAATTTAAGATTTATTCATACACATACACTATGTTAATCTTGGGATAGACCCAACACTGATTTTATCTTATGTTATAGGCAACACTAAGTTTAGCTTGCATTACTCATAAGATCGATTTTTACCGAGTACTAGTAATAATATTATTTAAAATGAATATTATAAAATAACCATTAAAACGAATCTTATGAAATGTATTAAATAAATTATTAAAATATATGTGTGAATTCATTAGTTACCAATTAATTATAAATTATAGTTAAAACCAATTTAATATAATGGAAATGTTTTTATGAAAAACTATTTTTATGAGTTGAAGGCATTCTATCTTAATAAATTAAATTAATTAGTATTAATGGATGATCTAATGAAATATTTTTATTATAAATTAAATAAAATGTTTTTACATTAATACAATATATTTTATATTATATGATAATAAAAAAATATAATTTTACACATAAAAGTTGTATTTTTCTAAAGGTAGTTTTGACACTTTTTAATGGAAGAATTGTTTTAATACAAAATTTTGACACTTTTATAAAAATTATTTTAAAAAATAAACTCTATTTTTTGAAAATTAATTTAAAAATTATCTTAGGGATAATTTTTGGTATTTTTTGAGAAGATTAATTTTTCATGGAATAGCGAAAAATACTAAATTTTAATTGAAAAATTACTTTTAATTTAAATAATTTATGTAGTCAAATTATATATTAAATTAGTTTTAAAGTTATAATTTGATAAATTATAAATCCTTTAATAAAATTTAAATAATTTAAATCAGTTTTATATTGATTTTTTATATAAAAATATTTCAAACATTTCAAAATTTTCACATTAAAGACCTGGTTTCTCATCAGGTTTGCAAGATTTATTTTAAATTTTTTTTTTCACAATTTATATGGAATTAATATGAAAATAATTATTTTATATTTATAACTATCATAATATGAAATGTATGATATATAAAAATCAATTTTGACTAAAGTTTTTATTGAAAATAGTTATAATTAATTACAATAATTAAGGTAAAAACAAGTTTACATAGTGGTTAAACTTAATTATAATATAAGGTTAAAAATGACTAATGTTATTATCTGAAACCAATTTAATGGACATATTTATACCCTTAGAACCTTATGATATATTTTTATGATTTATTAGGATAATATTCCATTAAATTTACACATATAATTGTTAATTAAACAAAAATACAAAAAATATTCTTTTTTTACTATTAATTTCAATAAATATTTGGTATAGGGGAAAATATAACATATTATTGGTTATTTATATCATTTTTAAATATAAATTGGTTTTATCTATCATTAAAATTCAGTTAATTTATTTATATCAATCAATTATTTTAAATTCTTAAATGATGCCAACAAAATAATTATTTAGTTAATAAATAACTAAAATTAATGATAAAAAAATATTAAAAGTGAAGTAAATTGAATAAATTATTAACTTACATAAATTTTATGTATTTTTGAATCCAATTATATTTGTGTTAAAATATTATATTTTAATTCCATCATTTTTTTAAAAATTCACATTAAATAAATAATGTCAAAATTAGTATTAATGTTATATTATTATAAATGATATTTTATTAATTGGATAAAAATTAATAAAAAACCTATTCCCTTTCCAAGTTATTTTTAAATTTTAATTAATATAATATATGGTCTATTCATAGAACAATTGATCCTTTATAATGAACATATTCTCCCCTAAATAGTAAAAACTTTGTTAGCGTGATTAGGGTTAAAGTAGTGTTTTTTGTAACGCCCCGACCCCAGCTACCCAGAGTCGATGCATCACTTCGTAACATTGGCATGATCACAAGAAAGATCAAATCTCGAAAGACCGATTGGTTTAGTAGCCTTGGAAACACTAGATATATTCATAAGTTTTATATTACATCATAAAATGAAAAACTAATACAAAAACATAATGTTTCCACACTATTATCCCCTCATAATATCCCTGCAGGTCATTCATAACTTACATCTTCACATCCTGGGAAAAATAAAACATAGAAAAGGGGTGAGCTCAAATTCCCAGTAAGGATAACAATATAGCGGAACATTCAAAAATAAGCATAAAAATTTAAGGCAATGAATTACTAAAACAAAATCCTTTTAAACTTGAACTTCAACATAGTATGGCAAAAGTAAAATGAAATAATGCCATTTACTTGTTCACATGGATATTCTACTAATCGAATAATCACATGCAATATCAATAACCACTTTCATAATTTTGGAATGCATAATGCCAAACTATCATAACCACATAGCCAAGGCCTCGTGCCAAGACTACAAATAAGATTTTGTCAAGGCCTTGTGCCAAGACACTAGTTTGTCTCATGAGACCTACCGATGCATCGAGGAGCTATAGCGGGCTCCACCCGTCACATATTAAGTCCAATGCATTCCCATATGAAAAGGTTTAAACATAACATAAACATTCGTATTAAAACTAGCATACGAAATGTCAATAATTTCACCATAAACTATGAATGGTATAAAAATAGCACATCCACAGTCAAACATATCACAAAACCTTCAATACAATATAGAATTTTTGTATCATAATAAATCAACTTCAAATAATCTTAAAATCCATCAAAGGATGTTGACATGGATGAAATCAAAATTCTTTTTAAAGAAATATCTCCTTTTATTTTGAAATCATTTAAAAGTCACACATTTATAAAGGAAGTAATTAAAAAGAGATTTTTGAATCAAAGTGTCCCATACCACTTTGAAACTTTTGAATGGAATTAAAATTTTTAAAAACATTCATGTCCATATAAATAAATCCTTAAAAACCATTTTGAAGACATGGACATTAATTGAAATGATTTAGAAAGATAAATCTTTAAAACATTGAAAATTATGATTTTGATAAAGAGTACCTTTCTGGAATTCTTAAAATATTCATATTGAAATCATTTAAAAGTCACATAATTATAAAACATTTACTTTGAAAATATCCTTGTAATCTTGTAAGGGAAGCTTTGAAGATTTTATAACGGCGGTAAATAGCCGCACCCGCCGTATAAGTTAAAAAAAACATTCTTACCTTAATTCTGTCGAAAAGGTTAAAAAGGACCTTGTTTGGAAAACGACGGAAAGATTCCTCTTATAAAAAGTCAAACAAGGGTATAAAGGACTTTAACCCATATTCTTGTAAATAGTAAAAATGTTTTGAAATACATTTTTAAGAAACATGGATGTGGATGATAAAGAGATCCAAGTAGATTATTACGTATAAACAACCTCGGATAATGAAGAGATTGTGAAATAACCCTTACCTTGTACTTTTCCTTTGTTGGGGTAGGTTAACCTCCTGTATAATGGTGAAATAATTGTTATTAAATTATACAAGAATCATATATATTAATATGATATCATATATGATCTTTTAACATTGATTTGTTAATAATATCTTAGAATTATCATCGTTTCGGGTGTTAACTTACTCATTTTCTTTTATATGTTTTGTTACATAAGCCATGTTTGTTGTATCTTATTCATATCCAGAATGATATCAAGTCCTTAAACATCATTTTTAAATCATAAAATGATAATTATACTTGAATGGATACGATGGAGAATGAATCTCATCGCGTTCGTGGAGACGGTAGTCCGTACGTACGCACGAGCGACGATATCATTCTTTTGATATTAAAATAATATATAAATGGATGGTATATCATATATACAGAATCATTAACATGTTATATTTATTATTTACATGAGTTACACATCATTATTATACCCATCCACATAATAATATATTGAATAACAATTACACCACGACGTGGAGACGGTAAGTCGTACGTACGCACGTATGGTGACATGTTATTCAAAGGGTGGATAGAATACTGAATATGGTTGTACCATATTTATAATAACATCACAGTATATGTGAGATACTGGAGTTATTATTTTATAATGGTAAGAACAAAGGAAGAAGAAGTGGAAGAAGAAAGGAACTTAGAAAAGGGTGGTGAAATCATTACCTCTTCTTCGGGTTCTTCCTTTTGATTTGATCAAAAGGGCTCCTTAGGTTGGCTTTCTGATCAAACTAAGGCCCCTAGGTTGTAGTGAGGGTAGTTGGGAGTGTATTTGGGCAGAGTTTGGCCGAACCAAAAGGCTTTGAAGGTGTGAAGAAATGAGAAGGAGGAGTGCCCTTTTATAAGAGGGGTGAGGGGCACCTTTGGAAAAGATATAAATATTAATTTATAATAAATTCATATTCGGTTTCCAATGGCTCCAAAGTTGACTATTCAAAGGCTAAGGTGGGGATAGGTCGAAAAACACTCAACCAATAGAATTTAGATAGGTTTGGGTACTTATATTAACCTTATCTTTAAGTATTAACTCTAAGTTAATTAGTTTCACTTTTACAATGTCTCTTTGTATTTTTATATAATATGGTTAATAAACATACAATATACATCCAAGCGACCCCCAAGTGGTCCATTAATGATGAACCTATCATGATATAAGTCCCTTGACCGAACCTTAGATTTTTAGGAATTTAATATCAATTAATAATATAATATTTGTTTTAAGAACTCTTTTATGTCAATTTTGACACTATTCAATAGTTGATTTTTGTGAAACTCATAACAGATTTATTACTTCGAACAAAGTCAATTAAATCAATCCTAATATATCATATTATCCTAGAAAATTAGTTTAATTCATTAAAAGTTTCATATTATATTTATTTGGGTATTTATAATATCAATTATTTTAATTTTTCACTATTATAGTAATTACTGCATCATCATTGTGTCATCAATAAAATAAATTATTTAATGTCTAAAAATTATAAATAAAATATCATTATGTAGGAAATCGTTTTATCTTTCTAATGAATATTTATAATATAACATCCAACATATATAACCCTATGTAAAAATTGTTTTTCTAAAAGATATATGCTTGTGTCATTTTTGTATTCATTTTAACTTAATTAAAATAAAGTGTCATTATCACTTACAAGTGGATCCATGGGGTCCCAAAATCGACCCAAAGATGCCCATGGTCGACCATTTATCAACCAATAGGGTTAAGACACGTTTTAGGGTAATTTAGTATTATTATAATATAATTTTTTAACCCTTATTTACCGGATTTACCCTTAACCATGGTAAATAAAATATTTACCGCAGTAATTATTCAAAATGTCTAAAAATAAAAGTTACCTATTTACACAATTTGGACATCCTGATTCCAAATATGGAATCCATTTTTCTAAATTCAAAACACAGAAGTGGCAGAAATTAATTTAAAATTAATTCCCGCTGTCAAAACAAAAAGCGTGTTTTTAAGAGGTAATAACTATCAAAAGATTGACACTTGTTTATGTTTGGTTTAATTGTAAAATTACGTCCAATGACCAACATTATATTAAATGGTAAAAATATATTCTAAATATACTTTAAAACTACTAAAATTCATAATTTATCAATATTAATTATTTTGATTAAAAAAGTTGTTTTTAATTAAAATTTAGTAATTTTCACTATTCATCAAAATATGAAAGTTATCCGAAAAGTACCAAAATTTCACCTTAGGATAAATTCGATATTCCGAATCCAAAAATGAAGTCCATTTTCAAATATCAAATATATATAATTTCAAAAAGTAGGTATTACTATTCATAAAGGCTAGTTTGATTAGTTATGGTGTGTGTTAAAACTCGAAGTTGCGTACAACACACGCTACTGTTTTATTCAAAGGAAAGCGTACCGTGTAAGCTTGGGATGTTTCATATTAAATTTTTTGATGTCCCCATTTAGTCAAAAAGTATAAAATATTGTATTTAAAATGGTTTCACTATTAAAAGTTGATAAAAGCGAAATATTGAAAATGAATCTGTTCTTGCATTATGACTAAGAAACTCATAATATGGATTCTAAAATTATAAGGATTATATAAAGTGAAAAATGTAGTTAATGCTATTCATGACCTCTTTTAATGCCTTTTTTTGTAAGTCATGGTGTGATTGAACTCGGTGTTGCGTGTAGTGCAAGTTATTGAATTATTTTGAAGAAATAACACACTATGAAATCTTGGGGTGTTACATTCTCCCCTCCTTCAATAAATTGCGTCCTCGCAATTTGAAATTGTTCTTCAAAAATAAAAGGTTGAAAATAGAAAATATATTTGTGGGAAAACCCACATTGGAAATTGGGTTACTAAAATTTAGTCTTAATATGAGGAAAAGAGAAATGAAAGGGTCACCACCAAATTATGATCTCGATTAAGAGACCATTGGTGGCAATTAGAGACATATAATTGGAGGAAAAATGTAAATATTTATAGGTAGTGATTGAGGTCATCAATCACAAACAAGTATAAAATTGAGGTCCTTAAACTCATCAATCTATGATGATTTGAAGTACCATCGGTTCAACAAAATATAGGGTATTGGGATAACACATTTTTGACGTTTCAAAATATCTTAGTTGAAATCCCACATCGAAAAATGAATTAATGAGGCCTATATTTAAAATAATGAGTGGAAAGTATGAAGATTACCGAAAATAACACATACTAGGGTTCCATGTAGGAAAATATGGATATGGAAGAGAAATCTAACCATCAATTATCTGATGGAGAGTGGTAGAGAACATGGCTATGAAAAGGCCAACAATCCCAAAGCCATAAATTAGTGATGATTTAAGGTACCATCTAGGACAACATTTTTGTTCTAAGTTCCTTTTATTAATGTTGAGGAATTTATTTATGAGATTGTCTAAGATCATAAGGAGATATACTTACTTTATAATTAGAGTTTTATCCATTAATAAATTCCTACCACAAACTCATCTTTCACTCTAAAAGATAATAGAATGTAATTTTTTTTTATACTATTCGTACAGGGTTCCAAAATAAATGAATTTATAATTCATCTACCAGATCTAAAAAAACTACATTATTTAATCCAGGACATCTCGTGGGCCAGTGGTAGGTGTTACACCCTTGTCGCCCTTCGGTTGCGGGTTCAAGTCTCGCAGCCTTGCCGGACGCGATGGGTTGCCGCCCGACCTCCGGGTTGTCCTTTTATGGCAATCCAAAATAATCCAAACTAGAACTATCCAAAATACTTCTGTCCAAACTCACAGTCCAACATTTATAAGGAAGGTAAGCATAATGTATATCCTTTTTACCCCGTAATAGCATATGAATACCTTCATCATGTATTCTTTTAATACACTGAAACATCCTGAATTACCATATTCCTTATTGATTACATTCATGCTCCCTTATTCCATATAGAATGCTGGATATACTTCATTAATCCAAAAATGTTTTAAACCCCAAAAAAATGATGGAATATACAAATCATTAATCAGTTTCAAGGTAGTCAAGAATATCCAATATAATTTATCCAAATCAATCATGTATTATTCTAAAATCACTAACTCGGTGTCAGAACCATATTATGGTTTATCTTTCTCTTAACCATATATTTTCTAAAAATTTATCCTGCTATTGAGTCACTTTTCTTTGTTCCACACAATCTCAAGTCCTTAATGATATAGTATTGCAGTACAATCCTTATATACTCCATAATTATTATAACAAGTACATTGTTGATACAACACTCAATTGACATAATCAACATAAGAACTCTAATCATTCCTCTTCATCTGTGGTAGTATCATAACTTTATTATTATCCAATAACATCATTTGTGGCATAGTCTGATGACTGGGACATAGGTTCGCGTAGTGTCCAAACTCCTTGCAAATGAAGCATTGTACATTTGAAACCATTTTCTCACCCTTGAAGTCACGTACTTTGTGCCCTTTTCCTCCACACTTATAACAAACTCTCATTCCTTTTAGGCAAGTTCCAGGGTGTTTCTTCCCACAGTTGTCACATATGGGAAAATTCATCTTTTTCCTCTTCCCTTTATCCATCTTTCTCTCTTCCATTCTTTTCTTCTCTTGCTTCCCATCAAATCTATAGGACTCAGTAAACTCTTTACTTATCTTATCAACACATGATATTATTTCTTCATATGATGATAATACATGGGAGACTATTTCTCTTATAAATTCTAGCTTAAGACCATGAAAGATATGATCCGTCCTTCTCTTTGGATCATGTGCATTTCTGGAGGTCTCATTCCTTCTACTGGGTGCCATTTCTAAACAATGGAATACACTAGATCAGTTTATGAATCAAAATACATAATCCCATACTTATAAAACACTTAACATAAATTGAACTATTTATGGATATAATCCATAATCATAAGAATGTTTTCTTTGAGAAAGTATATACTCATAAACCCTTCATAATGATTTGTAAAGAAAATGAGAGTTATCCTAAGCATATCCCCCGGGAGTGTCGTAACCAAGAATGCAGCAAGGCCCGTTGTCGTGCACCAATTCCCGTTCGAGTCTAGCTCAAAGCGGTGTTTTCGGGTTTTACCCCTAGGTACATCTGTGCCAGAGCCGCCTCTACCTGCTCGTATCCAGACAGGGATGTATTGCTCGGAAAACTCACAAAATCTCTACAATACCAAAATTCTAGGAAGTTCTTCTATACTAATCCTCAAAGTTCATCTTAGGTCTATGTGCTCTAATCAGAGTTTATCTAAATCTAGCTTCCAAGGTTTGTACTAAACTTCCTCTGATACCAACTGTAACGCCCCGAGCCCAGCTACCCAGAGTCGGTGCATTACTTCGTAACATTGGCATGATCACAAGAAAGATCAAATCTCGAAAGACCGATTGGTTTAGTAGCCTTGGAAACACTAGATATATTCATAAGTTTTATATTACATCATAAAATGAAAAACTAATACAAAAACATAATGTTTCCACACTATTATCCCCTCATAATATCCCTGCAGGTCATTCATAACTTACATCTTCACATCCTGAGAAAAATAAAACATAGAAAAGGGGTGAGCTCAAATGCCCAGTAAGGATAACAATATAGCGGAACATTCAAAAATAAGCATAAACATTTAAGGCAATGAATTACTAAAACAAAATCCTTTTAAACTTGAACTTCAACATAGTATGGCAAAAGTAAAATGAAATAATGCCATTTACTTGTTCACATGGATATTCTACTAATCGAATAATCACATGCAATATCAATAACCACTTTCATAATTTTGGAATGCATAATGCCAGACTATCATAACCACATAGCCAAGGCCTCGTGCCAAGACTACAAATAAGATTTTGTCAAGGCCTTGTGCCAAGACACTAGTTTGTCTCATGAGACCTACCGATGCATCGAGGAGCTATAGCGGGCTCCACCCGTCACATATTAAGTCCAATGCATTCCCATATGAAAAGGTTTAAACATAACATAAACATTCGTATTAAAACTAGCATACGAAATGTCAATAATTTCACCATAAACTATGAATGGTATAAAAATAGCACATCCACAGTCAAAAATATCACAAAACCTTCAATACAATATAGAATTTTTGTATCATAATAAATCAACTTCAAATAATCTTAAAATCCATCAAAGGATGTTGACATGGATGAAATCAAAATTCTTTTTAAAGAAATATCTCCTTTTATTTTGAAATCATTTAAAAGTCACACATTTATAAAGGAAGTAATTAAAAAGAGATTTTTGAATCAAAGTGTCCCATACCACTTTGAAACTTTTGAATGGAATTAAAATTTTTAAAAACATTCATGTCCATATAAATAAATCCTTAAAAACCATTTTGAATACATGGACATTAATTGAAATGATTTAGAAAGATAAATCTTTAAAACATTGAAAATTATGATTTTGATAAAGAGTACCTTTCTGGAATTCTTAAAATATTCATATTGAAATCATTTAAAAGTCACATAATTATAAAACATTTACTTTGAAAATATCCTTGTAATCTTGTAAGGGAAGCTTTGAAGATTTTATAACGGCGGTAAATAGCCGCACCCGCCGTATAAGTTAAAAAAAACATTTTTACCTTAATTCTGTCGAAAAGGTTAAAAAGGACCTTGTTTGGAAAACGACGGAAAGATTCCTCTTATAAAAAGTCAAACAAGGGTATAAAGGACTTTAACCCATATTCTTGTAAATAGTAAAAATGTTTTGAAATACATTTTTAAGAAACATGGATGTGGATGATAAAGAGATCCCAGTAGATTATTACGTATAAACAACCTCGGATAATGAAGAGATTGTGAAATAACCCTTACCTTGTACTTTTCCTTTGTTGGGGTAGGTTAACCTCCTGTATAATGGTGAAATAATTGTTATTAAATTATACAAGGATCATATATATTAATATGATATCATATATGATCTTTTAACATTGATTTGTTAATAATATCTTAGAATTATCATCGTTTCGGGTGTTAACTTACTCATTTTCTTTTATATATTTTGTTACATAAGCCATGTTTGTTGTATCTTATTCATATCCAGAATGATATCAAGTCCTTAAACATCATTTTTAAATCATAAAATGATAATTATACTTGAATGGATACGATGGAGAATGAATCTCATCGCGTTCGTGGAGACGGTAGTCCGTACGTACGCACGAGCGACGATATCATTCTTTTGATATTAAAATAATATATAAATGGATGGTATATCATATATACAGAATCATTAACATGTTATATTTATTATTTACATGAGTTAAACATCATTATTATACCCATCCACATAATAATATATTGAATAACAATTACACCACGACGTGGAGACGGTAAGCCGTACGTACGCACGTATGGTGACATGTTATTCAAAGGGTGGATAGAATACTGAATATGGTTGTACCATATTTATAATAACATCACAGTATATGTGAGATACTGGAGTTATTATTTTATAATGGTAAGAACAAAGGAAGAAGAAGTGGAAGAAGAAAGGAACTTAGAAAAGGGTGGTGAAATCATTACCTCTTCTTCGGGTTCTTCCTTTTGATTTGATCAAAAGGGCTCCTTAGGTTGGCTTTCTGATCAAAATAAGGCCCCTAGGTTGTAGTGAGTGTAGTTGGGAGTGTATTTGGGCAGAGTTTGGCCGAACCAAAAGGCTTTGAAGGTGTGAAGAAATGAGAAGGAGGAGTGCCCTTTTATAAGAGGGGTGAGGGGCACCTTTGGAAAAGATAGAAATATTAATTTATAATAAATTCATATTCGGTTTACAATGGCTCCAAAGTTGACTATTCAAAGTCTAAGGTGGGGATAGGTCGAAAAACACTCAACCAATAGAATTTAGATAGGTTTGGGTACTTATATTAACCTTATCTTTAAGTATTAACTCTAAGTTAATTAGTTTCACTTTTACAATGTCTCTTTGTATTTTTATATAATATGGTTAATAAACATACAATATACATCCAAGCGACCCCCAAGTGATCCATTAATGATGAACCTATCATGATATAAGTCCATTGACCGAACCTTAGATTTTTAGGAATTTAATATCAATTAATAATATAATATTTGTTTTAAGAACTCTTTTATGTCAATTTTGACACTATTCAATAGTTGATTTTTGTGAAACTCATAACAGATTTATTACTTCGAACAAAGTCAATTAAATCAATCCTAATATATCATATTATCCTAGAAAATTAGTTTAATTCATTAAAAGTTTCATATTATATTTATTTGGGTATTTATAATATCAATTATTTTAATTTTTCACTATTATAGTAATTACTGCATCATCATTGTGTCATCAATAAAATAAATTATTTAATGTCTAAAAATTATAAATAAAATATCATTATGTAGGAAATAGTTTTATCTTTCTAATTAATATTTATAATCTAACATCCAACATATATAACCCTATGTAAAAATTGTTTTTCTAAAAGATATATGCTTGTGTCATTTTTGTATTCATTTTAACTTAATTAAAATAAAGTGTCATTATCACTTACAAGTGGATCCATGGGGTCCCAAAATCGACCCAAAGATGCCCATGGTCGACCATTTATCAACCAATAGGGTTAAGACACGTTTTAGGGTAATTTAGTATTATTATAATATAATTTTTTAACCCTTATTTACCGGATTTACCCTTAACCATGGTAAATAAAATATTTACCGCAGTAATTATTCAAAATGTCTAAAAATAAAAGTTACCTATTTACACAATTTGGACATCCTGATTCCAAATATGGAATCCATTTTTCTAAATTCAAAACACAGAAGTGGCAGAAATTAATTTAAAATTAATTCCCGCTGTCAAAACAAAAAGCGTGTTTTTAAGAGGTAATAACTATCAAAAGATTGACACTTGTTTATGTTTGGTTTAATTGTAAAATTACGTCCAATGACCAACATTATATTAAATGGTAAAAATATATTCTAAATATACTTTAAAACTACTAAAATTCATAATTTATCAATATTAATTATTTTGATTAAAAAAGTTGTTTTTAATTAAAATTTAGTAATTTTCACTATTCATCAAAATATGAAAGTTATCCGAAAAGTACCAAAATTTCACCTTAGGATAAATTCGATATTCCGAATCCAAAAATGAAGTCCATTTTCAAATATCAAATATATAAAATTTCAAAAAGTAGGTATTACTATTCATAACGGCTAGTTTGATTAGTTATGGTGTGTGTTAAAACTCGAAGTTGCGTACAACACACGCTACTGTTTTATTCAAAGGAAAGCGTACCGTGTAAGCTTGGGATGTTTCATATTAAATTTTTTGATGTCCCCATTTAGTCAAAAAGTATAAAATATTGTATTTAAAAAGGTTTCACTATTAAAATTTGATAAAAGTGAAATATTGAAAATGAATCTGTTCTTGCATTATGACTAAGAAACTCATAATATGGATTCTAAAATTATAAGGATTATATAAAGTGAAAAATGTAGTTAATGCTATTCATGACCTCTTTTAATGCCTTTTTTTGTAAGTCATGGTGTGATTGAACTCGGTGTTGCGTGTAGTGCAAGTTATTGAATTATTTTGAAGAAATAACACACTATGAAATCTTGGGGTGTTACATTTTTACACATTACATGCTCTTCTGTTAAAAATAATTTCCAACACATATGAGATTTTAATTTTATAAGTTAGAAATAATATTATAGAATAATTGATTCAAAATTTTAAAATAATTATATAATTAATTCGTTCTTAATGGATAAATTAACGTGGTTAGAAAATTTGTAACGGTAACAAAAACCAAAATGGTAAAAATAGGAAAACATATACGTTAAGGAAGAACACTATAAAATTACTTTCTTTTTATGTTTTTGGTGTTTTTAATTGATAAAATAAATCCCATAAATTATCATATATCTATGGAGCAACATGAGGTAAGGGATACCTACCAATAGTAAATACATTATTGTATTAACAAGAATACCACTCCTCCTAAATTATAAAAGGTAACTCACTATCCCCCCTTATTAAAACATGTAAATCCATTTGGCATGACCAAACTCTAAAAAAATAAATTCAAAAATTTAATTTCCATAACCAAGAAGCCTTAAATTTTGAAAAAATCCAACCAAGTATGTTCTTTGGTTCAAACCAAACAGAGATATCCGAATAAGAGGTAACTTTCATTAACATATATTTTTGTTTATTTTTTCCCAAAACCCCTTAAATAATTTTTATATAAGGATTATATTATAACATCAGTATATTAAGGTTACCACCTACAAAAAAACACAATTAATAGTGATATGCTGTAATGTTAATGGTACCACCTACAATAAAACACATTTCAATTAAATAGGTTACAAAATTATTGTTTGTGTGTATGACAAACTTCCGCCTCACAAACCAATGTTGTCTATTATTTCATTAAACCATTAAAGGTAGGAAATAATGATGGAAATAAAGTTTATATATAATAATTATGATTTATTTATATTTATTTAATTATTATATAACACATTACAATATACTTTCCACTTTCTGGGAATACGATAACTTCATTCATGTGTAAGATAGACTACCGCGTAACAAATCGCTGTGATTCATTAACGCTTTACATGGAATTTATTAAGGATGGGTTAAATAGTGATATGAATTATATATAAAAGAAAACTTATAATGGAATTATAATATATATATATATATATATAACATTTACTTTTCATTCATTCGATATGATAAGAAAATGGAAACAACGTTCATGCGTACGTACGACCAACCGTCTCCATGAATGGTCTATTTCTTTTACCAAAAATAATTTTATGGATTACTCTAAATAAATATATAATGAATATATATAAGATTTATATCATTTATATCATTATGGATATTATTAAATCATGATATAAGTAATAGGACAATGTATAACAAGTCAAAACTTATACAAAAAGGAAAATAGTTATTACCCAAAACGTAACATTAACATGGTATTGTTAATAAACGAGTTATATAATATCTTAATAAAATCATATATGATTGGATATATATTAATATGGTTCTTTTATAGATGTATCATTAACTTATATTTATTATATAAGAGTTTTGAATATGTACGAATGAAGTCAATACTTAATGAAAGGGACTTTCATCTCACATTTTACTTTTGTGAGACACATGATATATTCACCACCTATTTCTTATAAGTGGTTTATATACTAACCATGAATTAAATTTATTATTATTATACATAAAATTTTCCGTATTTAAATATAAATTTTAGGATGTGTATTCTATGGGGATAAATTTACAAAATTAACAAAGTAGTAAGGAAATTTGGCCTCAATTTTCCTTCTTTGAGACACATGTTATGTTATGCACCTATATTCTTTTATGAGATATATATACTACCCTTGGACATGTTATATCATTAATATTTTTATCTTAATGATATTTTAAGCTTCATTTAATGTTATTTTTTCAGGGGGATTATGATTCAACATTATCAAATTGGTAAGAGTATATTGCTACAATCACATCATTTACCAGGATAATTTATGATAATGCTACTATTGATGAAATATTATTATCTATGTACATATAATTCTCATTAAATTTATTTCTTCTATGGTTATTAATGATATATTCACTAAATGGTACAATTTTTCCACATTTTTTACTTAAGATAATTAAGAATTGGTTTTTAAGAAAATCTGACATCATTAATCTCTCCGATCAGAAATCAATGTTTTAAAAAAAATTAATTTTTTATAAGATATTTTAATATCATTTTCTAGGAAATTTATTTTGAAAATAAGTTATTTTTTAAAAATAATTTTTCAAAGTCAACGGAAATTTTCCTCAAGAAATGTTTTAATCAATTTTTAAGGCTTACTTTATATGTTTTCAATGTTTATTTCAAAGAAAAGGATTTAATAAAAAAATTATGTTAAAAAATTGTTTTAAATCATTTCCAATGTTTAATTTAATAGTTTTCAATGTTCATTTTCATGAAAATAGTTTTAAAATGGTTTTATGTTCTAAAAATAAATTTTCAAAGTGTAATGTATATTTTTCTCAAGAAATGTTTTAAATATATTTTAAATTATTTATTTATAAGAATATGATATTAATATATTTTATGAATGTTATTTTAAAATAAAGTATATTTTCCTTAAAAATGTTCCATGTGATATTTAAAAATCCTACCCTATATAATATTAAATCCGTTTATATATTTTATTATATACCGTGGATATGATCCAAGTATTCCATTCATATTTTTTATTTGAATGGTTTATTTTTAAGATGATTTTTTTATGAAACCTTTTTATATTCAATGAGTAATTCCATGATAAAATTCTTGTAAAACCCTCTTCTTTTCACTAGTTTTTATATGATGAAATGATTATGAAACCTGTCCCTCATCACATGTTATAATATGATGAAATATTTATGATACTTGTAAAATATTATGTGTTATGATATGAAGAGTTTTAATGATGTTGTGGAATAGATAAATATGGATTTCATTATTTATGGGTGGAACCTATATATATCTCCAATGCATTGGATACAGATTTATATATCCCAATTGATAGTCATGGATAGAATGGGGACTATACCTAGTATAACAATACAAGGATGGAATGAGGAGTGAACTTTGTACAGTAATATATAATTGTAATGATGAGTGAACTAGGTATAATAATACTAGGCCAGAATGAAGAGTGAACTAGGTACATTAACAGATGTATAGAATGGGAATTGAAATTAGTACCGTAATACCATGTTGAAATGAGGAGTGAACTTAGTACAACAAAACATGGCTCGGACGTGAAGTGAACTTGATATAGTAAGATAGGGTTACCATTGGGTATGGTGTGTGTCCCACCCAGGAGGTGTAGCAGCCTATGTGTGGACCTTATTACATGTTCAAAACATTATTTGGGAACCTTATTAAATGATCAAAATTTTATTCATGGACCTGGTTTGTTGTCTATAAGTTTGTATAGGGGTTAATTTCATGTATGTAGCTTAATGAGTGAACATATTTTTATTTGCACATGTTCATAATGTTATAAGATGATGTTTATACAATATGTCTATATATTATTCCATTAATATGCTCTCAAGACTGAAGTTTTGTATTTACTTAATATTCATGTCTTATTAAATACTAATATTTATTTCAAGGATCATGTTTATGATCTTTGATACATAGTGTATGGGTTTTCAATGTTAGGATCGTGTTCTCATAACATTATGACTATGTAATGCTTATATATCTTCCTTGCTTTCCATTATTGACCATTTGAGATCACCCTTTATTATGTTTCCTTTCCACAGGTTATGAAGAAAGGTTTTAAGTAGGGTATGATGGTAAAGAGTACTAAAGTGAATATCATTATGTGATATGTTGAAGATCGTTAACCATGTTAGAAGATTATGTTTCCTTATTTCTAAAGGCACTAAACTATTATGGTCCCCATACATGTGTTTGCGTAATGTTTTGAATATTAATCTAAAAAAATGTAATATCCATGTATGTTAATCTTAGGTTGATATAATTTATAAGTGACAACTCCAATATCTTTTCCCAATATAAAGGGAACTAATATCTCCTTCCATATAAATCCCTAAAAGTATTCATTTGTATCATTATGTGATATATTTTATTATAAACAATCTCAACAAAAAGTAAAGTGACAAAACTTTTATCCTATAATGAATAAAAACAATATTTAAGTATACGATCAAAATTATGAATAACATGCTCAGATTCACTATCAATATGGGGATTCTATGTTAGGTTGAACTTCACATGTGTTCCTAAGTCATGTAAAAAATCCTTCTGAAACCATAAAATGAAACCCAAATCTTGATGTATAATTTTTGCAATAGAAACAGTGTTACATTTCACCACCTTATTTTTATATAACTTCCACAATTCCTCAATTGAAATATTATCCTTAATAAATAATAAATATGCGGTCCTGATGTACTAATCCATGAACACCCCTATAAAATCACATCCCAAAGTAATATTTTTACATTTTTTATAATATTTATATTCACCTCATCCCATTTCTACTTGAGTATATAAAAATTATATGATTTACCTATTGGTTTATAATGATTTACATTTTCCCAATATTTGATAATATATTATGAAGCAAAATCTATAATTTACCTCTTTATACCCTCCCACAAAAACAATCATATGATATAAAGGTATATATTTGCAGAACTATGGTGGACTGCCATACTAGAATTTTTGAAATTAGAATAATCTCATTTTTTAAGTGATTAGTGATTAGGAATGACCACCTTAATCCATAAACAATGGTTCATTTCAAGTCCCTCAAACCACCCCTCTAGGTTCTTCTGATAACAAAGGAAATCTCGAATCCACCTATTCTCAATTTCAAATAACTATTACTTTATATTGAGTTAATAATCATTTCAGACAATGATACTTTTCTATATCCCACATCTATATACCTATATTAGTTAACTAGTATACACATTAATGGGAACTTATGATTCATTTCCATGATTTCTTGAACCTGTTACTTATATATCAAAGTGTTCATAATGGTATTTCACATTTTCATGATATATTCCATCTTTAAATAAAATGTTTGTATGTGCTATTCCACCCTTCAGTGGTAGATATTCAAATTAATTTGAGAAAATATGTACTTAAAACTCTTATTATTAGTTTAAATGGTAAACCTCTAACTAAGTAGATAATTACACCAATAATTAATAGTATGAACTATCTTTACCGATGTTAGTCCATGTATTTGATATTTTTTCTCATATAATCTCAATTACCGATACTCTTCAACAACTACTATAAGGCCCCGACATTAAACCTTACTTAATATTGAATTAAAGTAATAATTCACATTGAGGATCTTTTCAGGTTTAGAGTTTTAGAGAATTAGGACATAACTATTACATCTCAAAAGATTACAAAGTAGAAACTTCTACTAAGTTTCCATAAAATAAAAACTCTTAAAACGAAACATGTCTAGTTCCATGTTTTTGGTAGCATGACTTTCCCTTGATCCCATCCTTGACCCTATTCCACGTTAAGTCCTGTGAAAACATTTCAAAAACATGGGATGAGCATAAAAAGCTCAGTAAGGGATACACAAAGAATGAAAACTGTTACTTTTCAAAACAACAAGTAAACCATGTATACTTTAACAAAGTAATACTTTTCACCTTTTCGAAGTAGTAAAAAAACTCTTCACTGAATAAAAGTTCATTACTTACCATTATATAACCAAAAGATTACCATAAAACCCATATAAAGATCACATAACATATAAAGGTAACTTGGGACATAAAAATACTTAAGTGGAATAACCATAATGTCTAATTCCACACATATCACTTAATGGAATAGTCATTCGGCCAACTTCCATACATACTTAATGGAATATCCATACGACTGACTTACATACCCAATGCATTGGAGGATATAACGTAACCACCCATCCTGGTATTCATGGCACCACCCGTCATATGGTTTATCACGTAACCACTCGTAAAACGTCCAAGTACCATCATTACACATAAAATATTGAAAATATAAACACTTCAATAACAAAATTTCATTTGCAATCACAATAAGTAATTCCCAGATATTGAATTAATCAATCCATTTTCAAAAACCATTTAAAAGAGATTTTTGAATCAAAGTGTCCCATACCACTTTGAAGCTTTTACTAGAATTATAAATTTTAAAACATTAATGTCCATATAAATAAATACTGAAAACCATTTTGAAAACATGTACATTAAATATAAATATTTAGAATAATAAATCTTTAAAACATTTAAAACGATATTTTTGTTAAATTGTTTTTAACAAAATGAGAGACTCTTGAATAGAAATAATAGCGGAATAACATTTAATCTGAATTTTATAATATCATGAGAATAAAGGGATTCATGATATAATATGTCAAAGGACATTATACACACCATATAAGAGTGAATTGGTTCATAACAACAATGAAGTCTCAAAAGAAATGTAAAATGAGATGAAATCCATTATAAAGAAGGTATCCTTAAATTAAGGATAAATCAATCTCATAATTATGTGTGACAAATATAAATACACCCAATATAAGTGGATATTAAGTGTAAGAAAATCAAAGGTTATTCACACATATTCAAAGGATGACATATTCAATAACTACATGTTGAACCCAAAGAAATCGAAATTGGGTTAAAAAGTTCCCTTGGTAAAAATTGACAGCCTAACGGCGTCACATAAAATTTTACAAAAAGGGTTGATGAGAGAGATAAAGGGTATCTCATCACTCGGACATAAAATTTACATAAATAAGGATATATAAGAACATATCCCAACATAATAGTATGTGAATTAAAAGACATAACAAAAGAAGTCTTTTAAAAAGAGGAGGGTGAAAGGCCCCCTTACCGAGTTGGGTAACTTTCGAAAAGTACACCCCATGGAAGAAGGGCATACAATGAAGATGTAAATAACCATAAATGAAATTATACTACACAAATTGTATAATAATGGGCATTACACACACCACTCAAAGGAAATAGTGGAAAATGTAGCATAAATTTCATGGGAATAAAAGTGAGAAGAAAAATCCCTTACGAAAACTCGACAGCCTAACGGCGCCACTTAAAACTTCCAAAATGGATTGATGAGAGAGAATAGGGTCTCTCATCATATGAAAAATAAAAATTACAGTAAGAGTAATATGAAATAACATCCCAATGACAAGAAATATGAGCTTTAAAAGGAATGACATAAAAGAGCGTACTTAAAAAGAAAGAGAGGAGTAGGATCCCTTACCTCGGGTCCGACTTGACTCGATCGTTCTATAACATCCTGAATAATAAGCTTGAGTTAATTTCTATTTTCTTAAGAACCTTTTTCAAGTTCATTATTCCTTTTATATCAATTATTTACATGTTATAAACATTATGTAATCATTTAAGTTAACAATGATTGTTTTGTCGATATTTGGTTCTTAAGTCAAAAGTGGACTTCTTACAATTACATGTTGTTCGTGTGGTCAAAGTTTCATTATATCCAGAATTGTATTCATGATGTATATATCATATATATCATATATATCCAGTATATTCATGCATTTATAATATTACATAGCATTTAGAGTTAAGAAATGAAATGCACCCTTCATGGAGATGGTAAGCCGTACGTACGCATGAACGCTACTTCCATTTCTATTTCATATTCAATGAAATTAAAACATAATGATACATAATAGTATTTTAATTCCAGTATGTTATCATATATAATATCATTAAATATATCCTTTATACGTACCACATATGGTATTAACGAATCAAATCACTTTGAGGGGGCGGTAGTCCGCACTTCCTTAAATGAAGATATCGCGTTTACCCATAATGGAAACCATAAAGTTATGGCATAAATGAAAAATACAGAAGCTTAAGTAAAACATAAACATATTATGTATCATATATAATTATATTGACATCTTAATGGCCATCTTTGAAGGTGTTATATGAATGTTGAACAATCATCATTTCGTGAGGCAGAAATTCGTCATCCACAGAAACAGTATGTTCTTTAACCATTAGATGTAGGTGTCTGTAAGTGTAGCTCGAATCCTTCTTATAACAACGTCCTAGTATATTAATGATACTAGAGTTGTTACAAAAGAAATTAATAAAAAGATTTTAGGGGGTTGGATAAGCAAAATAAAACAAAAGGACTCAAGTGAAGACATTACCTTAAAATCGGGTAACTCCCATTGGTTTGAGCTCAAAGGCTTCCTTGGGAAGACTTCTGCCCAAAGTGAGGATTCAAGGAGTTAGAGAGGTATATTGAGAGACAAAATGGGTAGGTTTTGGCCGAGAAAAAAGCTTTGGGAGTGTGGGTAAGGAGGTAGAGGTGGGGGCCTTTTATAAGAGGAGAGGAGGGGCACTCTTGGAAAGTAAAGAAATGTTACTTTATTTGAAAATGAGTTTCGGATTTAAAAGGTCCCACATTGATATAATTCGAGGATAAGGTTATAAGGGTTCGAAATACACCCATCCAATAGGTTTTGGACATGCGTAGGTCTTATATTTTACATTATCTTTCCATTTTATTTTAATCGTTAAATAATGAGGTCATCGCTGCATCATCATGATGTCATAAATAATTTAATTTATTTAATGTCTAAAAATTATAAAAAAAATAATATGATGTATAAAATCTTTTTATATTTCCATTTATTATTTATATTCAAAAATCTGACTTGTATAACCCCATGTAAAAATTGTTTTAGTAAAACATCTCATGTTTGTGTCATTTTTACTTTAACATTAAATAAAAAGATATTAATGTCATTTTCCAACCAAAGTGGCTCCATGGGGTCCCCAAGTTGACCCATGGATTTTATTGGTCGGCCATGACACATCCAATGAGGGTAGGACATGTTTCTAGGTCATTTCATTTTATTAAAACATTATTCTTACCTTAAACTACACTAATTACCTCTAATCGCGATTAAAAACATAATAAGTTACTATTCACCAAAAAATTATTTTAATCCCATTGAACCACATTTTACTTCTTAATGACAACCATGTATGTTGGATTTTTGAAATTCAAAACACAATGATGGAAAAATTTCATTTAAATGGAAAATCAGTTTTTATAAGTATCACTTAGTGGTTTCACTATTCATCAAAAATTGACGTTTTTTAGAAAATTACCAAAACTTCACCCTAAGCTATATTTGATATTCCGAATTCAAAAATGAAGTCAATTTTATAAAATTCAGAACATATAAGTTGCATTAATTAATTTAATAATTAATTCCCGCTGTCAAAACAAATAGCGTGTTTTTATGAAACAATAAGTATCAAAAGATTGACACTAGTTTAAGTCCGATTTCAAAGTGAAATTAATTCCAACGACCACTATTGGATTTAATGGTAAAAATATTTTCTAATTTCACTTTAAAACCAATTCAAAAGATAATATAATAGTATAAATAAATTAGATTAAAAAGAGGTTTTGAATTAAAATACAACATTTTACACTATTCATTAAAAAATGAACTTTATCGGAAAGATACCAAAAATTTACACAAAGTAAATTTTGATGTCCAAATTATAAAGAGAAGTTTTATTTGGTCCAATAGAATGTATAAGAGTGAATAAAACTATATTTAATGACGGTTCTCCATCAAAAGGCGATAAGTGAACCTTTAGTGAAAATTAGAGCATATATGCCTAAAATTTAATTCTTTCCGTATTTTAAGCATTTATCTTTTATTAGATAAAAGTAAAAACATTTAAAAAACATATATAATCATATTTTAGTTATTTCTATCCATTCCCATCAATAAAATGGCTACATGTTAACTACCATTTAAAATAATATTATTTTATTATTAGAGTGCAAAGTAAGATTCCCAAGAAACTCGTTGTTGCGTGTTGGGTACGTCATCGAGCATACATCCCCTTTAAAGTCATATTAATATTTTATTCACAAATATGGATAAATATGAAAATGTCATATTCTTTATTTACCTGGGGTGTTACATCCTTCCCCCTTTTTGGGAATTGCATCATCGCAATTTTAAAATTGAGCTTGGAAACATCCTTAAAAGTCCCACATCGGAACAAGAGTCGGTAAAACAATCACTTTAAAATAAATAAAGATAAGTACAGAGGTCACCCGAGTTAACCCATAATAGGATTCCTTGTAAGAAAACATAGACATGGAATAAAAGGCAAAGGATCATGTTCTTGAGGGAGAGTGATAGTAAACATGTCTAGGAGAAAGTTAAGCATAAGAAAATCACAAAATTGTGATGGGTTAAACGGTATTCGATTCCCTAGTAGGAAAAGTTAATAGACAAAATTTTTGTTTTAAGTTACTTTTTATTGAGGAATTTATTCATAAGGAAACATAATCACTTATCATGTTGACTTTCATCTTTTCTTAGATTCCTTAATCAAACTCATATTTTTTCCAAAAGACGAGTATTTAGGTAGACTTGTTTGCATTAATAGTACTATAATAAACTTATAGAGAATCACCTAATCCACCAAAGATAATTATATACATCCCATGTATTTAAGCTTTAACCAAAACCAAAACAAAAAAGGTTAGTACAAGATCAGATAATCCAGAAAAGGATAACACTTTAAAAAGAAAATCTATGCCTAATCTCCAAAATTTGTCCAACAAAACCCAATGTCCAATGAGGACAATTCGATAAACAAATTGTCCATAAAATTCTTCAAAGTAAACCAAACTAATATTGAAACCCAAATATTTGAAGGATTTAGTCATATAGTCTTCCAAGTTAAATCGTAACATTTATCACCAAACAACATCAGTTGCTCCTAACGTCTCGTATTGAAAAGTAATTAACCTAATCACATACCCTCCATGATAGGTTAATCATTTTCATAAATAACCCAAAATCAACTTACTCATAATTCATAAAATCATATAACTAAAAATAATCAATCAAACTAACCAGGGACTTCACGTATTCCAGTGGTAAGCGATAAATACCAGTCGCACTTTGGTTGTGGGTTCGATTCCCGCATCTTTGTCCGACGCGACGGGTTGTCACACGGTCTGCGTGTTGTCCTTTTTTCCAAAACTATATAGTTTTAAAACATTCCCCAAAACGAGATAAAATATTCAAAAATGATCATAACATATTTTAACCTCAAGTTTATCTCATGCCTTTCATTTTCCATCATATCATAGAGTAACCCATAATTACCTCAAAAGTAAGGATCATATAAACTCTAATGGTTACCTTTATAATTATTACCTGAACTTCCACATCGATTGGTCATCTCGTACATGATGCATTACAGAACGTACCAAGGTTCAAGTGGTTGATCATGACTCCTTGATAGTTGGTTGAGAACAACCACGAGTTTCCTCATTGAATCCTCCATTTTATCTAGTATCTTAATCAGAGAACCACCATTATTTCCTTCAAACCTGTTGTCTCTTTGGTGCCTTCTAGATCCATCCACTCACTAAAAACAGAAATGTCAGTGTGATTATATCAACAAAACCATCATGTACTAATGAGGAAGATATACTTACTCATTCACTTTATCTAAAAACTATGACTCTTTCTGAAATCCTAACCATTATGGTAATGTCACTTATGCTTAAAGAATACCCTAACCTCTAAAGTTATCTAAAATGACCTCTGATACCAACTATAAGGCCCTGGCCTTAAACCTTACTTAATATTGAATTAAATTAATAATTCACATTGAGGATCTTTTCAGGTTTAGAGTTTTATAGAATTAGGACATAACTATTACATCTCAAAAGATTACAAAGTAGAAACTTCTACTAAGTTTCCATAAAATAAAAACTCTTAAAATGAAACATGTCTAGTTCCATGTTTTTGGTAGCATGACTTTCCCTTGATCCCATCCTTGACCCTATTCCACGTTAAGTCCTGTGAAAACATTTCAAAAACTTGGGATGAGCATAAAAAGATCAGTAAGGGATACACAAAGAATGAAAACTGTTAGTTTTTTCAAAACAACAAGTAAACCATGTATACTTTAAAAAAGTAATACTTTTCACCTTTTCAAAGTAGTAAAAAAACTCTTCACTGAATAAAAGTTCATTACTTACCATTCTATAACCAAAAGATTACCATAAAACCCATATAAAGATCACATAACATATAAAGGTAACTTGGGACATAAACATACTTAAGTGGAATAACCATAAGGTCGACTTCCACACATATCACTTAATTGAATAGCCATTCGGCCGACTTCCATACATACTTAATGGAATAGCCATACGGCCGACCTCCATACCCAATGCATTGGAGGTTATAACGTAACCACCCGTCCTGGTATTCACGGCACCACCCGTCATATGGTTTATCACGTAACCACCTGTAAAATGTCCATGTACCATCATTACACATAAAATATTGAAAATATAAACACTTCAATAACAACATTTAATTTTCAATCACAATAAGTAATTCCCAGATATTGAATTAATCAATCCATTTTCAAAAACCTTTTAAAAGAGATTTTTGAATCAAAGTGTCCTATACCACTTTGAAGCTTTTACTGGAATTATAAATTTTAAAACATTAATGTTCATATAAATAAATACTGAAAACCATTTTGAAAACATGGACATTATTGATAAAGATTTAGAATAATAAATCTTTAAAACATTTAAAACGACATTTTTGTTAAATAGTTTTTAACAAAATGAGAGACTCTTGAATACAAATAATAGTGGAATAACATTTAATCTGAATTTTATAATATCATGAGAATAAAGGGACTCATGATATAATATGTCAAAGGACAGTATACACACCATATAAGAGTGAATTGGAGCATAACAA
This sequence comes from Viscum album, assembly GCA_963277665.1. Taxonomy (NCBI): domain Eukaryota; kingdom Viridiplantae; phylum Streptophyta; class Magnoliopsida; order Santalales; family Viscaceae; genus Viscum; species Viscum album. Next base: position 133,918,194 of record OY728137.1, read on the forward strand.
CAGTGAAGTCTCAAAAGAAATGTAAAATGAGATGAAATCCATTATAAAGATGGTATCCTTAAATTAAGGATAAATCAATCTCATAATTATGTGTGAAAAATATAAATACACCCAATATAAGTGGATATTAAGTGTAAAACAATCAAATTTTATTCACACATATTCAAAGGATGACATATTCAATAACTACATGTTGAACCCAAAGAAATCGAAATTGGGTTAAAAAGTTCCCTTGGTAAAATTCGACTGCCTAACGGCGTCACATAAAATTTTACAAAAAGGGTTGATGAGAGAGATAAAGGGTATCTCATCACTTGGACATAAAATTTACATAAATAAGGATATAGAAGAACATATCCCAACATAATAGTATGTGAATTAAAAGACATAACAAAAGAAGTCTTTTAAAAAGAGGAGGGTGAAAGGTCCCCTTACCGAGTTGGGTAACTTTCAAAAAGTACACCCCATGGAAGAAGGGAATACAATGAAGATGTAAATACCCATAAATGAAATTATAATACACAAATTTTATAATAATTGTCAGTACATACACCACTCAAAGGAAATAGTGGAAAATGTAGCATACATTTCACAGGAATAAAAGTGAGAAGAAAAATCCCTTACGAAAAATCGGCAGCCTAACGGCGCCACTTAAAACTTCCAAAATGGATTGATGAGAGAGAATAGGGTCTCTCATCATATGAACAATAAAAATTACAGTAAGAGTAAAATAAAATAACATCCCAATGACAAGAAAGATGAGCTTTAAAATGAATTACATAAAAGAGCGTACTTAAAAAGAAAGAGAGGAGTAGGATCCCTTACCTCGGGTCCGACTTGACTCGATCGTTCTTTAACGTCCTGAATAATAAAATTGAGTTAATTTATACTTGCTTAATAACCTTTTTCAAGTTCATTATTACTTTTATATCAATTATTTACAGGTTATAAACATTATGTAATCATTTAAGTTAACAATGTTTGTTTTGTCGATATTTGGTTCTTAAGTCAAAAGTGGACTTCTAACAATTACATGTTGTTCGTGTGGTCAAAGGTTCATTATATCCAGAATTGTATTCATGATTTATATATCATATATATCATATATATTCAGTATATTCATGCATTTATAATATTACATAACATTTAGAGTTAAGAAATGAAATGCACCGTTCGTGGAGACGGTAGGCCGTACGTACGCATGAACGCTACTTCCATTTCTATTTCATATTTAATGGAATTAAAACATAATGATACATAATATAATTTTAATTCCAGTATGGTATCATATATAATATCCTTAAATATATCCTTTATACGTACCACATATTGTATTAACGAATCAAATCACTTTGAGGGGGCGGTAGTCCGCACTTCCTTAAATGAAGATATCACGTTTACCCATAATGGAAACCATAAAGGTATGACATAAATGAAAAATACAGATGATTAAGTAAAACATAAACATATTATATATCATATATAATTATGGTGACATCTTAATGGCCACCATTGAAGGTGTTATATGAATGTTGAACAATCATCGTTTCGTGAGGAAAAAATTCGCCATTCACGGAAATAGTATGTTCTTTAACTATTAGATGTAGGTGTGTGAAAGTGTAGGTCTAATCCTTCTTATAAAAACATCCTAGTATATTTAAGATACTGGATTTGTTACAAAATAAATGAATAAAAAGAGTTTAGGGGGTTGGAGAAGCAAAATAAAACAAAAGGACTCAAGTGAAGACATTACCTTAAAATCGGGTAACTCCCTTTGGTTTGAGCTAAAAGGCATCCTTGGAAAGACTTCTGCCCAAATTGAGGCTTCAAGGAGTTATATAGGGATGTGGAGAGACAAAATGGGCAGGTTTTGGCCGAGCCAAAAGCTTTGGGAGTGTGGGTAAGGAGGTAGAGGTGGGGTCCTTTTATAAGAGGAGAGGAGGGGCACTCTTGGAAAGTAAAGAAATGTTACTTTATTTGAAAATGATTTTAGGATTTAAAAGGTCCCACATTGATATAATTCTAGGATAAGGTGATAAGGGTTCAAAATCCACACATCCAATAGGTTTTGGACATGTGTAGGTCTTAAATTTTACATTATCTTTCCATTTTATTTAAATCGTTAAATAATGAGGTCATCGCTGCATCATCATGATGTCATAAATAATTTAATTTATTTAATGTCTAAAAATTATAAAACAAATACTATGATGTAGGAAATATCTTTATCTTTCCATTTATTATTTATAGTCAAAAATATGACTTGTATAACCCCATGTAAAAATTTTTTTAGTAAAACATCTCATGTTTGTGTCATTTTTACTTTAACATTAAATAAAAAGATATTTATGTCATTTTCCAACCAAAGTGGCTCAATGGGGTCCCCAAGTTGACCCATGGATTTTATTGGTCGTCCATTACACATACAATGAGGGTAGGACATGTGTATAGGTCATTTCATTTTATTAAAACAGTATTCTTACCTTAAACTACACTAATTACCTCTAATCGCGATTAAAAACATAATAAGTTACTATTCACCAAAAAATTATTTTAATCCCATTGAACCACATTTTACTTCTTAATGAAAACCATGTATGTAAGATTTTTTAAATTCAAAACACAATGATGGAAAAATTTCATTTAAACGGAAAATCAGTTTTTATAAGTACCACTTAGTGGTTTCACTATTCATCAAAAATTGAAGTTTTTCAGAAAATTACCAAAACTTCACCCTAAGCTATATTTGATATTACGAATTCAAAAATGAAGTCCATTTTAAAAAATTCAGAACATATAAGTTGAATTAATTAATTTAATAATTAATTCCCGTTGTCAAAACAAATAGCTTGTTTTTATGAAACAATAAGTATCAAAAGATTGACACTAGTTTAATTCCGATTTCAAAGTGAAATTAATTCCAACGACCACTATTGGATTTAATAGTAAAAATATTTTCTAATTTAACTTTAAAACCAATTCAAAATATAATCTAATCATATAAATAAATTTTATTAGAAAGAGGTTTTGAATTAAAATACAACATTTTACACTATTCATTAAAAATGAACTTTATCGGAAAGATACCAAAGATTTACACAAAGTAAATTTTGATGTCCAAATTCTAAAGAGAAGTTTTATTTGGTTCAATAGAATGTATAAGAGTAAAAAAAACTATATTTAATGACGGTTCGCCATCAAAAGGTGATAAGTGAACCTTTAGTGAAAATTAGGGCATATATGCCTAAAATTGAATTCTTTCCGTATTTTAAGCCTTTATCTTTTATTAGATAAAAGTAAAAACATTTAAAAAACATATATAATCATATTTTAGTTATTTCTATCCATTCCCGCCAATACAATGGCTACATGTTAACTACCATTTAAAATAATATTATTTTATTATTAGAGTGCAACGTAAGATTCCCAAGAAACTCGTTGTTGCGTGTTGGGTACGTCATCGAGCATAGCGTCCCCTTTAAAGTCATATTAATATTTTATTCATAAATATGGATAAATATGAAAATGTTATATTCTTTATTTACCTGGGGTGTTACAACTACACATGTATAAGGGAATATCTAGAGCCCAATAAAAAGGAATTAATTTAATATCCTGAAAAATGTCTATATTTTCATTTATGAAACATTTATGGACATATTTTGTAATTTTTCAAATTGTGGACAATAATTTTTCAATTTAAAATGATAAAAAAACATTTTATTAAATATTTTAAAATTGATATTTTATTGTGTTGGTATGATTATGTAAATAAATTAATTCCTTTGAATTTTGATATGTTATTTAATATAACGGGGAAAATATTTTAATTTGGATCATTGATGAATTACTAAATAATGAAATATATTTATATAAAAAATAATGATTATTTAATATTATATTAAATAAAATGATTTATGTTTAAATGTGTTATAAAATATGATTTGTTAAGGAATAATATCATGAATACTTGGGAATTGATTATTTTAGACTAATACTTTTGTGATGTGTTAGAAAAAATATATATTACGTGACATTATTATGGATTTAGTAGGTACTAAAGAAATTTATTTTTTATATAGTGAAATTATTTTTTATATTGTGGAAATTTTATATTATAAAATTGTACGATGTTACGAAATGAGTTTAGTGTGACATAAAGATATTTTTTGGTATTATTTGGAATAATAGTCTAATTTTTAATAATTGAATTATAATTTAAAATAATATATATCTTTAAAAATTTTATTGATTACTAATTACTATTTATTGGTTTATGGAAAAATAATTATGTATTTAATGAACTTATTTTATAAATATATTATTATAGATTAATATAGATTGAAATAATAGTATAATATATTTAATTATTCGATATGAAATATTTTATAATGATTATTGTTATATATTCTATGACATGGATATTGGATTATTAAGGTAGGAGTAGTGAGTTTTTCTTAAATTAAAACATTACATATTGATTATCTATATTCGGAAATTAGATTTGGACATTACATAATGTTGTGTTAATTATGCTATAAATATGTGTATAAAATAAGTAATTATATAATTGATTTATGACATAGAATATGAGTTAAAGGTAATGTATTTCACATGGTTTAATTATTATTGAATATACCATATTTATTTTATTAAAAAAATGCTCCATGGTAAATAGAATTTATAGATCCTATTTTGTATTTCATTGTAATTACAAAATTTTGTATTATATAATGTTAAAATAATAACATTTATATCATGATTTATTATATCTCATTTATAAAATAAAAAATGAAATATATTATATATAATAAATAAGTGTTATATTTTTTTTGATAAAAATGAAATATATATATTAATAATTATTTATTTGGTAATGGTGATAATTAATAATAACACAAGATATAAGATGAAGTTGTAAAAAATTTAGTAAAATAATAATACTAACTTTTTTGAATTAATAAATATGTTATATACATACAGATGGATAACATTATTAACATTTGAAAAGTTAAAAGGGGAATATTTTATTTAAAATCGAGAAATAAAAGTGATATCAACTAAAAAATATACTGTTATGTTAGTTAAATTTACTATGTTAATGATTTTTTTTTTGTATAATTATTTATATAAAATTAATATAATAATATTTTTGACATGATAGTTAATGAAACAATAAATTAAATATTAATTTTTCATTTCCTTTTATTATGGTCTAGTAAAATGTATATGTCAAATTAGAAGTTATAATCTAATAGTAGTCTAGTTAAATTAGAAAATTTTATATTTAGAGGTAAAGGTTTATGCATAAATAGGGGCTGTGACATTTCATACTTCTCAAAAATAAAGTATTCATTTAATTTAATCCCTTAAATAAAATTATTTTTGAGTTTATCTATATTGTTTGTTCTTGGCAATATTTGTATAATCATTCGTATTTTATTGATTGGAATGGTTCCATGATCAAACATTCATTAGTGGTTTTTTATTTAAGGTAGGTGAATAATTTCCCTATATATTTTTCAATGAAATTGGGTGAAGAAATGATATTAATGTTGTTGAAGTAATTATACAGTGATAACAAGGTTTTATAATGTGGCTATGAATGGTTTCTATGGTCATTTTAATGATTTAAGAAATCAATAAATGTGATTAAGAAACCAATACCATCATCACCATGAAAGATTATATAAAACCATGAAATTGTTTAAAATAATAAAACTAGATCCATACATTTCACCAATGAATGATTTTCCAACAGTTTTTATCATGTTTGATAAATATCACCAATAGGTATACAAAAGACATCCAACATTTAAGTTGTATCCACGAAATATTCCAAATTATACATCACATATATGAGTCCCATATCAATCACACTCTATATGATAGTATCTCTATATATAAATAGAGGATAAGGTAGAGATATTTTGGATGGATATATTAAAATGAATCTTAGGAAATCTTACATGTCAACCATCACATATATAATGACTTCTTATAGGTTTTTTGGATTTTTCCCAAGCCTATATGAATTTATTCAAACATTTTTTATCATTTGATTTAATGAAACTAAATTAAAAACCACTTTTAATCCTTGGTTAAAAAATCAAATGCATTTAATTACATTAAATAATTATATTAATGATATATTACATGAGTGACTACTTGAATGTTAATTCATTATCTTTCTTTAGTACTAGCATGATATCATATAGAATTATTTTATGATATTTTATATATCAAGGATTATGTTAATACTTTTATTTCATGAAAATAATTCAACAAGGCTTACACGTATCATATTATATGACATTAACAAATACATGTTATTTAAGGAATATATTTTTCAATATCCCACATACACTAAATATTCATAGACTTTGTGTAAATTTATCTAATATTTTATCATATAAAATAACTTATAAAAGCATATCCAAAACACCTTTTATATATATTAAACAAACTTTTATTAATATATCATTAACATCACATTGTATCAATTTATATGTAATAAATTGTGAATACCCATACAAAATCCTTTTGGATAAACTCTAAAATATTTTTTTGAGTAGTTATCTGATTAAAACTCAATCCTCATTCAATCAACCAAAAAGTGTGATCCCATAAGATATTATATCATTAAAAATAAATATAAATCATCATATACATAAATGTATACAAATAATGACCTCTAGAAAATAATCATTTCTACTCATTCTATAAAGGGATGTAGCATGATCTCCATCAAACACAAGTATCTCTATACCCATGTCTAATTGATACATCATATGCATGAATTTATTTTTTATGACCAATTTATATAATAAATAAATATAACATGGGACAATTAGTATGTTAATCACATATAACCAACTTATATATTCTCAATTATTCAAGTATAGGCTAACCAATTTAATGAATATATCACATTTCATTTACCTTTATAGATGAGAACATCACATGTACCTCACCCAAATAGATTATCGCATCGAATTTTCAATTGATGTATCTTCATACACTTCCAAAATATATCTTAATCAAGAGTTCAAATTTTATACTCATCTTATGATAAAAAATATATTATCTTAGTTAAGATCTAACCAATGAAATTATGTGCATCATACCAAACCACCCCTAGATTAACTAAGCCTTAAGCCATGTGTAATAATGTTATCAAGGTATTAAGGTTCTTGTGATAGGTATCTCACAAAACACATGCATTTGGGACTCTAAATATGAACCTTTCACCCTTATTATACCAAATATATAGTGTATGACACTCTATGAGGTATACTCTATGGTCCATCCAGCAGACAAAACCCATTTTACCTCATTAGAACATTTTGCATATCTAAATAGGAATCTAACTCATGATAACCAAATCATTTCATCATAACCTATAATACTTCATGATGATCATTATTTTTGAACAACTCAATGTCCTACCTTGAGATGTTAATTATCCTTTCACTTTTGGAAATGTATATCAATACACACATATGTGAAACCAGTGTGAAATAATTTAAAAGTATATATTATCTTTTTTTTCAATATGATATATTTGTATTAATAAAATCAGTTAATAACACTTAAAGAACCCATATATTTGATCATATTTAATATATAAGATATGATATACCACTAGGATAGTTATATATTTTATTCACATTTAGTGGGGGGGTTCTTAAACACATTACATATCTATGAAATTCCTCCAACATCTCTAGGAAAACTCCTAAAAAAGCTCCACTAAAATATTTAATGAGTAAAATGTATGAATAAATAAAGTTTAAAAAATGGTAATATTTAGAAATAATTTTTAAAATGTCAATTTCGTTTAACATACTCAATCTTCTCAACTCTAAATCATCAAATGTTACGATTTTAATAGATTATGTTGTTTTACTTGAGCACTTTCTAAGTATATCATCATCATTTTTGGGACCCATTCCCTCAAATTTTTCCCTTGAAATATTTTATAACTATTTACATTATTACATAATTAACACATCAAAAACAATATTCGGACAATGAGACATTCACATTATGTTTTGACTACCATAATCCTTTCTTATTTATCTTTGATATTCTCTAAGTCCAAATATACTTTTACTAACCTCTTAAACACTATATTCTCTATATAATAACATGATATGATATACACACATTATTATATTAAGGAAATAATTTGTCATTAATTTAGTGGTAATATTTAACAAATAAATTATTTTCCATTAAATATTATGTGACATTACACATGTTTGGAGTATTATCATTAAAATGAACTAATTTTGTTATGTTTTTCCATGGGAGGTAGTGGTATGAAATCCCTCATATTAAGAAGACATATGGATAAACACTTTTATCCCTAATATTTTTTTATATTTTGCTCAATATGGTTATAAAATATAATGAATCATAAACCATGTGTATTGAATCTATCATCTCATATTGTTCCCAACCACCCTTTGTTAGTAAATAACATCTCTTATCATATATTATAAATGTGGTAAAGACATAAATACTTTACTTAGATCAATATGAGATTGATATATTTATTAATATTCAAACATTTGAAGTAATAACCCTTTCCTTCATCACATGAATGAAAAATAAAAATTTAATCAATTATTACCTTTGTAATAAACTCTTATATATTGAAAACACTTTTAAAACATACAATTTTTATCATATACACTTAAAAACAATGAAATTAATCTATAAAATTAATACCTATCATTGAATTTCCTTGAAGATTAAAAATATCCTTTAGGTGTTTTGAATAATTACAACTTATGTAATAATTATTAATTATTCCTAATAACTCTAGGTTTCAATAACCTTTACTAGATAATATAATAAATTTCATTTGAATCTTAGAAAATTTTTCCTTCTAATGATTTGAGGTTTTACCGATATGTATTATCTATACTACATTATAACCTAAATATCTCATGACCAATTCATCTATACTCAATACTTTATGAAAATAGGTTCAATATTTCTTTTAACTCAATAAAATTTTCAAAATAATTCCACTTATTTAATCAAAATGAATCCCATAACTGTAACAAGAATTATATCGATCCTTAAATATCACCAAGTCATTATCAAACTCAATCATACTAAGTATTTGAGTGGAGAGAAACGTTATTTAGGCCATTTTTCATATAATTCATTTGAAACCATATGGGATTCATCTTTTCCTCTTATAAGTATCTAAATTCACCTTTTAAATAACTTTAATAGTTAGGTCACATAGGACATTGTTTTCCAAACAAATAGAATTTCTATTTTACTTAAGAATAATTTTGACATTTTTTCTACTATAGAGATGTTTTTTACATTAAGCTCATAATTTTTAATGATATATTTCAATGTTATGTTTGATAATGATTTTTCTATTTTGTCTATAATGAGATCTTTAATCCAATGAGTATCATGTTTGATAACCATTTAAAAAATAATTTTATCAAATTCTCTCCCACTAAAATGATTAACCCTTTAAAATATTTCATATCCACTACGTAACTAAAATCCCTATTTTACTATGATATGGGTAAATTTAGAATTTCTACCATAACTTAGATCTCAGGGAAAGGCATCAACCTAATCATATCATATCATAACTTTGGATAGTTGAGTGGATAACTCATTGTCCAAATCAATCAAGTTAATTTAGTTAACATTATTAATTCAGTAATATAATCCTATTAGTGTATCCTAGATAATTATAACCCAACATAAATAGTAATAACATGAACCTAATCCTGTTAGATTCACCCTTTAATTGATTTCCATACATACGATAATATAAGGACAAAAATCTTTAGCATGAACTACCTTGTTGTATGATCAAGGTATTAAAAAGCGATTTCTTGGGAAGGAATATAACACTTAGTACTTTTAAGGGGATTCAATATCACCATATTATCTCATGTTTTTACCTAGATATATTTATGCTTATAATAATTTAGTTTGGAATCCTACTCATTTAACCCTTTTTTTCAAGCCATATTGATGTGTAACTCTTTACACCACTCATAGCTTGCGTTAATAAGCAATATTAAAAGACAAATATATTCATTAATATCAAAATTAATCCCATTAGTAATGTACATGAATTTTTTTATTTAAATTATTAGAATTACCTGAAATTTTAAATATCCATATGAGTAATCATGGGGATATAGATAGTGAACCCTCACCTTTCAAGACGAGGAATATGGCTCCAAGCTAGTGAGTTGTCCGACCCAAAGTCCCTTCACCCAAATATAATATACATAATTAATTTTTTATTATATTATAGTTTTAACACTAAATATATATAAATTATAATTAACCACTTAATTCAAACTAATAATTCAACACAATCCAAATTCCATTTTTAAGAAAATTAAATCCATTATCATACCAATCTTGTAACTACATAAATGCATATACGATGACATTTAATTAGTTCAAAAATTTAAAATAAATAATTAAAATATATTTATAATATAAATAATTTATATCCATGAATAATAAATAATGGAATAAATTATGTAAATGAAAAATTCAGTATCATAACATGATAGACATTACATATGAACAATTCATATTTAAATCTACTTATAAACATTTTATAATATAGCCATAAATTTTGGACAGTAAATTATTGTATTAATATATAATTTTAATATTTGTTCTGAATATGAACTCTATATTATTCATTATATAGTATTTAAATTAAATTTATGATATTAAATAAAATATAAACATTTTATATTCTAATTTTTATTTTGTAAACTCTTTAAATAATTCAAATATCACATATTCTTTATTATTTAAAACATGATTGAATCAATCATTGAAACTACTTCTGACATGGTTTAAATAATTCCTCAAGTAAGGATTAATTTTAAAAAATTAAATTAAATATTATGAATAATTCATATTATTAAATAAAAAAACTTTTATATTTGGCAACATTTTGTAATTTATAAACAATTCATAAATTTCTCTTATAATTTCCATAAGAAAAACTAATATCTAAATTATAATTCATTACATATAAATTTAAAAATGTTATTTTAATATTAAGAATTAATATTAAGGATATTTATTTAATAAATGATTCATAAAACTAATAGTAATTAATTATAAATTTTTTTTAATTATTTAATTTATATAGCATATAAAACATATCATTATTGAATTTTAAGAAAATGTTTTTTCTTAGGTATATTATTTTTAATGATATACATTATATCATACCAAATGATAGAACAAATCTTACGTAAGGATAATTCGGTGCACATTTCTTGATATGAGATTATATAGGTGCATACCTCATGTAATATTAAATCTAAATGGTTTGAGATTGTAACACCCCAAGATTCTACGGTACGCTTCTCTTTGAATAATGTGATAGTGTGTGTTGTACGCAACACCGAGTTCTAACACACCAAAACCAATCAAACTAGCAGTTATGAATAGTAATACCTACTTTTTGAAATTATATATATTTTATATTTCAAAATGGACTTAATTTTTGGATTCGGAATATCTAATTTAGCCTAAGGTGAAATTTTGGTACATTCCGGAAAACTTTCATATTTTGATGAATAGTGAAAATTACTAAATTTTAATTAAAAACAACTTTTTTAATCAAAATAATTAATAGTGATAAATTATGAATTTTAGTAGTTTTAAAGTATATTTAGAATATATTTTTACCATTTAATATAATTTTGGTCATTGGACATAATTTTACAATTAAACCGAACATAAACAAGTGTCAATCTTTTGATAGTTATTATCTCTTAAAAACACGCTTTTTGTTTTGACAGCGGGAATTAATTTTAAATTAATTTCTGCCACTTCTGTGTTTTGAATTTATAAAAATGGATTCCATATTTGGAATCAGGATGTTCAAATTGTGTAAATAGGTAACTTTTATTTTTAGACATTTTGAATAATTACTGCGGTAAATATTTTATTTACTATGGTTAAGGGTAAATCCGGTAAATAAGGGTTAAAAAATAATATTATAATAATACTAAATTACCCTAAAACGTGTCCTAGCCTTATTGGTTGATACATGTTCGACCATAGGCATCTTTGGGTCGATTTTGGGACCCCATGGTTCCACTTGTAAGTGATAATGACACTTTATTTTAATTATGTTAAAATGAATACAAAAATGACACAAGCATATATCTTTTAGCAAAACAATTGTTACATAGGGGTATATATGTTGGATTTTGGATTATAAATATTCATTAGAAAGATAAAACGATTTCCTACATAATGATATTTTATTTATAATTTTTAGACATTAAATAATTTATTTTATTTATGACACAATGATGATGCAGTAATTACTATAATAGTGAAAAATTAAAATAATTGATATTATAAATACCCAAATAAATATAATATGAAACTTTTAATAAATTAAACTAATTTTCTAGGATAATATGATATATTAGTATTGATTTAATTGACTTTGTTAGAAGTAATCAACCTGTTATGAGTTTCACAAAAATCAACTATTGAATATTGTCAAAATTGACATAAAAGAGTTCTTAAAACAAATATTATATTATTAATTGATATTAAATTACTAAAAATCTAAGGTTCGGCCAAGAGACTTATATCACGATAGGACCACTTGGGGGTCGTTTTTATGTATATAGTAAGTTTATTAACCATATTATATAAAAATACAAAGAGACATTGTAAAAGTGAAACTAATTAACTTAGAGTTAATACTTAAAGATAAGGTTAATATAAGTACCCAACCCTGTCTAAATTCTATTGGTTGAGTGGTTTTAGACCTATATCCACATTAACCTTTGAATAATCAACTTTGGAGCCCTTAGAAACCGAATATGAATTTATTATAAATTGATATTTCTAGCTTTTCCAAAGGTGCCCCTCACCCCTCTTATAAAAGGGCACTCCTCCTTCTCATTTCTTCACACCTTAAAAGCCTTTTGGTTCAGCAAAACTCTGCCCCAATACTCTCCCAACTTCCCTCACTACAACCTAGGGGCCTTAGTTTGATCAGAAAGCCAACCTAAGGAGCCCTTTTGATCAAATAAAAAGGAAGAACCCGAAGAAGAGGTAATGTTTTCACCACCCCTTTTCAAGTTCCTTTCTTCTTCCACTTCTTCTTCCTTTGTTCTTACCATTATAAAATAATAACTCCAGTATCTCACATATACTGTGATGTTATTATAAATATGGTACAACCATATTCATTATTCTATCCACCCTTTGAATAACATGTCACCATACGTGCGTACGTACGGCTTACCGTCTCCACGTCGTGGTGTAATTGTTATTCAATATATTATTATTTGGATGGGTATAATAATGATGTGTAACTCATGTAAATAATAAATATAACATGTTAATGATTATGTATATATGATATACCATCCATTTATATATTATTTTAATATCAAAAGAATGATATTGTCGCTCGTGCGTACGTACGGACTACCATCTCCACGAACGCGATGAGATTCATTCTCCATCGTATCCATTCAAGTATAATTATCATTTGATGATTTAAAAATGATTTTTAAGGACTTGATATCATTCTGGATATTAATAAGATACAACAAACATGGCTTATGTAACAAAACATATAAAAGAAAATGAGTAAGTTAACACCCGAAACGACGATAATTCTAAGATATTATTAACAAATCAATGTTAAAAGATCATATATGATATCATATTAATATATATGATTCTTGTATAATTTAATAACAATTATTTCACCATTATACAGGAGGTTAACCTACCCCAACCAAGGAAACGTAAAATGTAAGGGTTATTTCACAATCTCTTCATTATCCGAGGTTGTTTATACGTAATAATCTACTGGGATTTCATTATCATCCACATCCATGTTTCTTCGAAATGTATTTCAAAACATATTTATTATTTACAAGAATATGGGTTAAAGTCATTTATACCCTTGTTTGAATTTTTATAAGAGGTTTATAAAGGAATCTTTCCTTCGTTTTCAAAACAAGGTCCTTTTTAACCTTTTCGACAGAATTAAGGTAAGAATGTTTTTTTTAACTTATACGGCGGGTGAGGCTATTTTCCGCTATTATAAATTCTTCAAAGCTTCCCTTACAAGCTTATAAGAATATTTTCAAAGAAAATGTCTTATTTTATATGGATCTTAAATTATTTCAAAATAAAAGGAGATATTTCTTTAAAAAGAATTTTGATTTCATCTGTGTCAACATCCTTTGATGGATTTTAAGATTATTTGAAGTTGATTTATTATGATACAAAACATCTATATTGTATTGAAGGTTTTGTGATATGTTTGACTGTGGATGTGCTATTTTTATACCATTCATAGTTTATGGTGAAAGTATTGACATTTCATATGCTAGTTTTAATACGAATGTTTATGTTATGTTTAAACCTTTTCATATGGGAATGCATTGGACTTAATATGTGACGGGTGGAGCTCGCTATAGCTCCTCGATGCATCGGTAGGTCTCATGAGACAAACTAGTGTCTTGGCACAAGGCCTTGACAAAATCTTATTTGTAGTCTTGGCACGAGTCCTTGACTATGTGGTTATGATAGTCTGGCATTATGCATTCCAACATTATGAAAGTGGTTATTGATTTTTGCATGTGATTATTCAATTAGTAGAATATCCATGTGAATAAGTAAATGGCATTATTTCATTTTATTTATGCCATACCATGTTGAAAGTTCATGTTTGAAAGGCATTTGTTTTAGTTATACATTGCCTTAAATGTTTATTCTTATTTATGAAAGTTTCCGCTATATTGTTATCCTTACTGGGCATTTGAGCTCACCCCTTTTCTATGTTTTATTTTTCCCAGGAAGTGAAGAAGTAAATTATGAATGACCTGCAGGGATATTATGTGGGGATATGAGTGTGGATTATGGAGACAATATGTTGTTGTAGTAGTTTTTCATTTTATGATGTAATGTAAGACTTATGAATATATCTAGTGTTTCCAAGACTACTAAACCAATCGGTCTTTCGAGATTTGATCTTTCTTGTGATCATACCAATGTTATGTAATAATGCACCGACTCTGAGTAACTGGGGTTGGGGCGTTACAGTTGGTATCAGAGTAAGTTTAGTACAAACCTTGGAAGCTAGATTTAGATAAACTCTGATTAGAGCACGTAGACCTAAGATGAACTTTGAGGATTAGTATAGAAGAACTTCCTAGAATTTTGGTATTGTAGAGATTTTGTGAGTTTTCCGAGCAATACATCCCTGTCTGGATACGAGCAGGTAGAGGCGGCTCTGGCACAGATGTACCTAGGGGTAAAACCCGAAAACACCGCTTTGAGCTAGACTCGAACGGGAACTGGTGCACGACAACGGGCCTTGCTGCACTCTTGGTTACGACACTCCCAGGGTATATGCTTAGGATAACTCTCATTTTCTTTACAAATCATTATGAAGGGTTTATGAGTATATACTTCCTCAAAGAAAACATTTTTATTATTATGGATTATATCCATAAATAGTTCAATTTATGTTAAGTTTTTTATAAGTATGGGATTATGTATTTTGATTCATAAACTGATCTAGTTTATGCAATTGTTTAGAAATGGCGCCTAGTGGAAGAAATGGAAACCGTATCAATGCACGCACTCCATGTAGGGATTTCCCTCCTGCTCAAGATAATTATAGTGGGGCTGGTGATGCAACTGGTGCTGATCAGCTAATCACCATACTGGGACAACTTACTCAGGTTATGAATAATAACCTTACCCGTATGGAGCACCCTGATCCGCAGCGTGGAGGATCAATGTTAGATCGATTCATGAGGCAACAACCACCAACGTTCAATGGGAGTACAAATCCCTTAGTAGCTGAGCAATGGATATTTTCCCTAGAGAAAATATTTCAGGCTTTGGGGAGCAGTGAAAAGGAAAAAGTTATCATGGCAGTTTACCGCCTCACTGGAGATGCTGATCAATGGTGGTCATTGATTCAAAATACAAAGGAAGATGATGAAGTATCAAATATGGAATGGAGGGAGTTCAAAGATCTGTTTTTAGAAAAATACTTTCCTCACGACCATCGAGCAGATATGGAAAGGCAATTTCTAAGTCTGAGACAGAAGGAGGATGAGAATGTCACAAAGTATGAGGCTAACTTTACAAGGTTAGCGAGGTATGATGGAGATTATATTCTCAACCCAAGAAGTAAGATTGATCGTTTCTTTGATGGGTTAAAACCATTTCTCCGTCGATCATTAGTCTCACAATCCTTTTCATCGTACGAAGACATTGTCTCATGTGCTATCAAGACCGAAAAGGAATTCTCTAAGTCTTATGACTTTAAAGCAAAGCAAGAGAAGAAGAGACCTGCTAATCAATCTGGGAATGGAAATAAGGGGAAGAAGGGAAAGGTTGAATATCCATCTTGTGGTAAATGCGGGAAGAAACACCCCGGTGCTTGCTTGAAGGGAATGGGAGTCTGTTACAAGTGTGGTGAAAAAGGCCACCAAGCTCGTGATTGCAAAGGGAAGAAGGAAGCCACCAACGTTCAGTGCTACAATTGCAGGGAGATGGGGCATTATGCAAATGAATGTCCTAAGCATCAGGAGAACTTACCTCAGAAAAGGCCAAGGGATCAAGGCCAGGCTTATGCTATCACTACTGCAGAGGTAGAAGCTCCAAAAGACGTGGTGGCAGGTAATTTAATGGTTTCCTCAAGTTTAGAAAATGCATTATTTGACTCTGGATCGTCTCATTGTTTCATATCTTCTCAGTTTGCTAAGAAAATTAGATATTTCCAATTTTATTTAATAAGGGAGTTGTCAGTTAAAACTCCTAAGGGAAGTATAATTGCAACAAAGTTTTGTGAATCAGTCCCCATTAGAGCACATAAATTTTCTTTATCTGCTGATCTCATCGTCATACCTATGATTGAGTTTGATATAATCATCGGTATGGAATGGATTTCGGACTATGATGCGAAGATTTATTGTAAGAAGAAAGAGGTTACGATTCTTGATGATAATGATAAGGAACGCCTTATCTTTAGAGCAGAATCGTCACCACCTAATTCTTATTTAGATCCACCCCCAGTAGCTCAACTTAATTCAATTATTGGGGATGAATAGAATGAAATAACTGTCGGTGAGGAAAGGAATGTTCAAATAGAGGATGTACCTGTTGTGAAAGAATTTGTAGATGTATTTCCGGAAGATTTACCTGGACATCCTCCAGAACTAGAAGTTGAGTTTTCCATTGATTTGATTCCTGGATCAAGGCCTATATCGAAGACCCCTTATAGAATGGCCACTGTAGAGTTAGTCGAACTAAAGAAAAAACTATAGGAATTGAGTAATAAAGGATTTATTCGCCCTAGTGTTTCTCCATGGGGAGCCCCTGTTCTTTTTGTTAAAAAGAAAGATGGGTCTATGAGGTTATGTATCGACTACAGGGATATCAATGCTATAACGATAAAGAACAAGTATCCCCTACCTCTTATTGATGATTTATTTGACCAACTGCATGGAGCTCAATACTTTTCAAAGATTGACCTTCGATCTGGATACCATCAGTTGTGTGTGAAGAAGGAATACATTCCGAAGACAGCATTTTGAACCAGGTACGGGCATTACGAGTTTACTGTAATGCCTTTTGGATTGACTAATGCACCCTCTGTATTCATGGATCCGATGAATAGAGTTTTCAAGGAGTATCTTGATGAATTTGTGGTGTTATTTATTGATGATATCTTGGTATACTCCAAAACGTACGAAGATCATGAAAATCACTTGCGCATTATCTTGAAGACTCTGAGGAGGCATGAATTATATGGGAAGTTTAGCAAGTGTGAATTCTGGCTTCAGGAGATTTCTTTTCTTGGCCATATTGTCTCTAAAGATGGAATCTCTGTTGATCCTTCTAAGAACAAGGCAATCCAAGAATGGCCAGCACCTACGAGTATAACTGAGGTACGTAGTTTTATTGGTTTGGCAGGTTATTATCGACATTTCGTCCAGAATTTTGCCCGATTGGCTAACCCATTAATGAAGCTCACACGTAAAGGGGTTAAATTTGTTTGGACAAAAGAGTGTGAAGAATGTTTCGAAGAACTGAAGAGAATATTAGTCAATGCTCCTATATTGACTCTACCATCGGGGAATGATGGGTTCGTTATTTATAGTGATGCATCGAAGAAAGGACTTGGTTGTGTCCTTATGCAGAATGATAGAGTTATTGCCTATGCATCACGACAGTTGAAAATTCATGAACAAAACTATCCTACTCATGATCTCGAGTTAGCAGCTGTGATCTTTGCTTTGAAGATATGGAGGCACTACCTCTATGGTGAAAAATGAGAGATTTATACTGATCACAAGAGTTTGAAGTATATTTTCTCACAAAAAGAACTCAACATGAGGCAAAGGAGATGGCTTGAATTACTCAAGTATTATGATTGTACGATACACTACCACCCGGGGAAAGCAAAAAAGGTGGCAGATGCTTTGAGTAGAAAAGACCATGGAGTTTTGAACAATATGAGAATTGAAAGGGATCCAATTTTCATGGATCTAGTGAAGATGGACATGGGAATAACCAGGGAAGGTGAAACATCAATGCTTTTTCAAATGGTTGCCAAACCATCTTTACTAGAAAGGATTAAGAGTTCTCAGACCGATGATGAAGAATTCCAAAAGAAGATTAAAGCTGTGAATGATGGGAGATTGAGAGACTTTGTGTATGAAGATGGAATTTTGAAATTCGGGAAGAGACTTTGTGTTCCCGGTTTACCTGATCTAAAAAGGGAATTGCTGGATGATGCTCATAGTTCCAATTTCTCTATACACCCTAGGAGCACAAAAATGTATAGAGATTTGAAGGAACATTTTTGGTGGGACAACATGAAAAGGGAGATTGCTGATTTTGTGTCAAGATGTATGGTTTGTCAACAAGTGAAAGCTGGAAGGCAACAGCCTGGAGGAGTCATGCAACCTCTTCCCATACCAGAGTGGAAATGGGACAATATTACGATGGACTTTTTCATGGGGCTACCAAAGACTCCTAGATGGAATGATGCAATATGGGTTATTGTTGATCGTCTTACCAAGTCAGCACATTTTCTTGCTATAAGAGAAGATCTACCCCTGGAACGTCTAGCAAGACTATATATTAATGAAGTTGTGAGACTTCATGGAGTACCCTTATCAATTGTTTCTGATCGTGATCCCCGTTTTACTTCAAGATTTTGGAAAAGTCTTCAGATATCCCTGGATACTGAACTTCATTTGAGCACTGCTTACCACCCTCAGACAGATGGACAATCAGAACGGACTATTCAGACCTTAGAAGACATGTTGAGATCTTGCTCACTTGACTTTCAGGGTATGTGGGATCAATACTTACCTCTCGTAGAATTTTCCTATAACAATAGCTTCCATTCGAGTATTCAGATGGCACCATATGAAGCGTTATACGGAAAGAGATGTCGTACACCAACCTGTTGGGATGACGTCGGTGAAAGAAAACTTGTAGGTCCAGAACTAGTGGAGGAAACGATGGAAAAGGTGAAGGTAATCCAAAATCACATCAGAGCAGCTCAAAGTAGGTAGAAGAGCTATGCCGATAATCGAAGGAAGGATTTGGAATTTCAAGTCGGTGATCATGTTTTCCTGAAGGTATCTTCATGGAAGGGAGTCATACGTTTTGGTAAGAAAGGTAAATTGAATCCCAGGTACATCGGACCTTTCGAAATTCTAGAACGAATTGGGGTTGTAGCATACCGATTGGCAATGCCGCCAAGTCTCTCCCAAGTTCACGATGTGTTCCACGTATCTCTGTTGAGGAAATACATGCCTGATCCAACGCATGTACTCACCTATGAGGAATTAGAACTGGAACCCGATCTTTCCTATTGTGAAGAGCCCGTCAGGATTCTTGATACGAGAGAACAAGTACTGAGAAACCGGACGACGCGTCTGGTAAAAGTTCTGTGGAGAAACCATAAGATGGAAGAGGCAACGTGGGAACCCGAGGAACTTATGATGAAGAACCACCCGAGTCTTTTCATGCGATAGTATTCTAGAAATTTCGAGGACGAAATTATTTGAAGGAGGGGAGAATGTAACACCCCAAGCTTCTACGGTACGCTTCTCTTTGAATAATGTGATAGCGTGTGTTGTATGCAACACCGAGTTTTAACACACCATAACCAATCAAACTAGCCGTTATGAATAGTAATACCTAATTTTTGAAATTATATATATATTATATTTCAAAATGGACTTCATTTTTGGATTCGGAATATCTAATTTAGCCTAAGGTGAAATTTTGGTACATTTCGGATAACTTTCATATTTTTATGAATAGTGAAAATTACTAAATTTTAATTAAAAACAACTTTTTTAATCAAAATAATTAATAGTGATAAATTATGAATTTTAGTAGTTTTAATGTATATTTAGAATATATTTTTACCTTTTAATATAATTTTGGTCATTGGATATAATTTTACAATTAAACCGAACATAAACAAGTGTAAATCTTTTGATAGTTATTATCTCTTAAAAACACGCTTTTTGTTTTGACAGCGGGAATTAATTTTAAATTAATTTCTGCCACTTCTGTGTTTTGAATTTAGAAAAATTGATTCCATATTTTGAATCAGGATGTTCAAATTGTGTAAATAGGTAACTTTTATTTTTAGACATTTTGAATAATTACTGCGGTAAATATTTTATTTACCATGGTTAAGGGTAAATCCGGTAAATAAGGGTTAAAAATAATATTATAATAATACTAAATTACCCTAAAACGTGTCCTAGCCTTATTGCTTGATACATGTTCGACCATAGTCATCTTTGGGTCGATTTTGGGACCCCATGGTTCCACTTGTAAGTGATAATGACACTTTATTTTAATTAAGTTAAAATGAATACAAAAATGACACAAGCATATATCTTTTAGAAAAACAATTGTTACATAGGGTTATATATGTTGGATTTTAGATTATAAATATTCATTATAAAGATAAAAAGATTTCCTACATAATTATATTTTATTTATAATTTTTAGACATTAAATAATTTATTTTATTTATGACACAATGATGATGCAGTAATTACTATAATAGTGAAAAATTAAAATAATTGATATTATAAATACCCAAATAAATATAATATGAAACTTTTAATGAATTAAACTAATTTTCTAGGATAATATGATATATTAGGATTAATTTAATTGACTTTTTTCTAAGTAATCAACCTGTTATGAGTTTCACAAAAATCAACTATTGAATAGTGTCAAAATTGACATAAAAGAGTTCTTAAAACAAATATTATATTCTTAATTGATATTAAATTCCTAAAAATCTAAGGTTCGGCCAAGAGACTTATATCATGATAGGACCACTTTGGGGTCGTTTGGATGTATATAGTAAGTTTATTAACCATATTATATAAAAATACAAAGAGATATTGTAAAAGTGAAACTAATTAACTTAGAGTTAATACTTAAAGATAAGGTTAATATAAGTACCCAAACCTATCTAAATTCTATTGGTTGAGTGTTTTTCGACCTATTCCCACATTAACCTTTGAATAATAAACTTTGGAGCCATTAGAAACCGAATATGAATTTATTATAAATTAATATTTCTAGCTTTTCCAAAGGTGCCCCTCACCCCTCTTATAAAAGGGCACTCCTCCTTCTCATTTCTTCACACCTTAAAAGCCTTTTGGTTCGGCCAAACTCTGCCCAAATACTCTCCCAACTTCCCTCACTACAACCTAGGGTCCTTAGTTTGATCAGAAAGCCAACCTAAGGAGCCCTTTTGATCAAATCAAAAGAAAGAACCCGAAGAAGAGGTAATGTTTTCACCACCCCTTTTCAAGTTCCTTTCTTCTTCCACTTCTTCTTCCTTTGTTCTTACCATTCTAAAATAATAACTCCAGTATCTCACATATACTGTGATGTTATTATAAATATGTTACAACCATATTCATTATTCTATCCACCCTTTGAATAACATGTCACCATACGTGCGTACGTACGGCTTACCGTCTCCACGTCGTGGTGTAATTGTTATTCAATATATTATTATTTGGATGGGTATAATAATGATGTGTAACTCATGTAAATAATAAATATAACATGTTAATGATTCTGTATATATGATATACCATCCATTTATATATTATTTTAATATCAAAAGAATGATATTGTCGCTCGTGCGTACGTACTGACTACCGTCTCCACGAACGCGATGAGATTCATTCTCTATCGTATCCATTCAAGTATAATTATCATTTGATGATTTAAAAATGATGTTTAAGGACTTGATATCATTCTGGATATGAATAAGATACAACAAACATGGCTTATGTAACAAAACATATAAAAGAAAATGAGTAAGTTAACACCCGAAACGACAATAATTCTAAGATATTATTAACAAATCAATGTTAAAAGATCATATATGATATCATATTAATATATATGATTCTTGTATAATTTAATAACAATTATTTCACCATTATACAGGAGGTTAACCTACCCCAACCAAGGAAAAGTACAAGGTAAGGGTTATTTCACAATCTCTTCATTATCCGAGGTTGTTTATACGTAATAATCTACTGGGATTTCTTTATCATCCACATCAATGTTTCTTCGAAATGTATTTCAAAACATATTTATTATTTACAAGAATATGGGTTAAAGTCATTTATACCCTTGTTTGACTTTTTATAAGAGGTTTATAAAGGAATCTTTCCGTCGTTTTCAAAACAAGGTCCTTTTTAACCTTTTCGACAGAATTAAGGTAAGAATGTTTTTTTAACTTATACGGCGGGTGCGGCTATTTTCCGCTGTTATAAATTCTTCAAAGCTTCCCTTAAAAGCTTATAAGAATATTTTCAAAGAAAATGTTTTATTTTATATGGATCTTAAATGATTTCAAAATAAAAGGAGATATTTCTTTAAAAAGAATTTTGATTTCATCTATGTCAACATCCTTTGATGGATTTTAAGATTATTTGAAGTTGATTTATTATGATACAAAACTTCTATATTGTATTGAAGGTTTTGTGATATGTTTGACTGTGGATGTGATATTTTTATACCATTCATAGTTTATGGTGAAAGTATTGACATTTCGTATGCTAGTTTTAATACGAATGTTTATGTTATGTTTAAACCTTTTCATATGGTAATGCATTGGACTTAATATGTGACGGGTGGAGCCCGCTATAGCTCCTCGATGCATCGGTAGGTCTCATGAGACAAACCAGTGTCTTCGCACAAGGCGTTGACAAAATCTTATTTGTAGTCTTGGCACGAGACCTTGACTATATGGTTATGATAGTCTGGCATTATGCATTCCAACATTATGAAAGTGGTTATTGATTTTTGCATGTGATTATTCGATTAGTAGAATATCCATGTGAATAAGTAAATGGCATTATTTCATTTTATTTATGCCATACCATGTTGAAAGTTAATTTTTGAAAGTCTTTTGTTTTAGTTATACATTGCCTTAAATGTTTATTCTTATTTATAAAAGTTTCCGCTATATTGTTATCCTTACTGGGCATTTGAGCTCACCCCTTTTCTATGTTTTATTTTTCCCAGGAAGTGAAGAAGTAAATTATGAATGACCTGTAGGGATATTATGTGGGGATATGAGTGTGGATTATGGAGACAATATGTTGTTGTAGTAGTTTTTCATTTTATGATGTAATGTAAGACTTATGAATATATCTAGTGTTTCCAAGACTACTAAACCAATCGGTCTTTCGAGATTTGATCTTTCTTGTGATCATACCAATGTTATGTAATAATGCACCGACTCTGGGTAACTGGGGTCGGGGCGTTACAGAGATATTAACTCAATGCCCATATAAGTATGTCCGAGTGCACCAAAGACTCCCTTAATATTAGAATATGATTTTAATGACACTTAACCAATGGTTAAGACCTTTTATAGGCTTAAATTTATATTGGATCATGTTATATTGACCAATCACATTCAATCATAACGTTCCTAGAACATCATAAGTTCTTATTTGGGTGGATACCGACTATTTTTTTCATATTTTATGGATCATTCACATTTTTAGAAGACATACACGTCATCACCAATGAAAATTTTCGAAATAATATTGGAAAATATGGTCGCTGGAATCAAGAAAAGATCTTTTATGTTAAATTTATAATTAATTTAAATTGATTGAAAGAAATAATACCTAAGTATTGATATATTTCTTTGATAAAGTTGTTTAGTATATGAATCCATTTTCGTTCAACCCTTATTTCCAATATAGGGTATAATTATAGAACTAACCTTGTGATGATCTACATGTGCCCTTATGATCTCCAAACAATGATGATAGATTACTAGGTGTGAGCACGGAAGATTAATTATAATTTAGTGTTTGAATTTATCACTGTTAAGATTCCTTTGGTAGGAAGAAATGTACTTTCACACTCATTCCTGAGAAGATAAAGGAGGAATGAGAATCTCTAGAGAATTCCTCAGTCTTGAGAGAGAGATCTAGATTTCAGTGTGTAGACAGATTCTTAATTTTTATCAAAAACTACAAAATAAAAATTATTTTCTATATATAGATATAGTGTTAGGCTTATAATATAATTTAATTTCACGATAGACTTTAAGTAATATATTAATATTTATTTCATTAAAATACATTTAAGGATTATAATAATATCATTTTATCAAGGTGTGCACTCACTGGTGAAATGATAAATATTATTTTACCATCTTGAAAATTTACATTAATTTCCCAAAAAAATCTTTTTTCTCTACTCCACCCTCTATATATCAAATACCCGAATAAATAATTATCCATCCAAAATATAAATAAATATAATATATCTACATAATTAAATTATTACCTTATGAATGAATATTTATTTAATTTATGTGATCAATAAATACTGAATAAAATTAGTCCTTAATCTTTAGAATAATAATTATTCCAAAAAATAAATTCAAATAAAATTTAATTGAGATCAATAGAAACACTTATTGTGCGACCCTCAAAGGTTATTTTTCGTTGGAGTTAGGAGAGATTTATTATGTCCAAGAATAATGTCTAGAAATGGTTTAAGAAACTCAAGATAACTATTTAAATGTTCAAACATCGACAAATATATATAAGTACTAACTATGTAATATAACCCCTTTATTATAATATATCATCAAGAAGGTTGCACACTCATTTCATCAACCTATATGATTGATATGTATTTTTTAACTATCTATAGTAAACTCAATGTTACACCATACCCATGAAATTTAATTATAATATTCCATTTAAATAAAATGGTTGAGATACCAACATCAATTAATATGGAAGGTTAAAGTCCTTCCTTAACTTATTCATCGATAACACTTCATTCTTGAGACAACCAATATACCCTACATCCCTTAAACATATCGTGTCTTGGTTTTAGTCAGTAAATATACTTATATTAGTCATTAATTGCATTGATGATAGTATTAATGTCTAAGAACCTTTACACATGCTTAATGAAAGGAAATATGCAATGACACATAGCATACATAATTCCTACTTGCAGGTCTATTCTCAAAATATCCCATCATAGTGATTATTAAGGGAAAACTCATGAGAAGAAGTGTCATCATCTGATTAGTACCCTCACTTGAGAACTAATATAATATGGGACCCATCATAGAATGTTATACGACTATATAAATAGGGTAAATAATATAGTTTGGGAATTTCAAAGTTCTCATCATAACCAGGAACCACTATGACCATTTCAATATGACATATACTTTAAGAATATTTTTCCCTAAATACACATAAAACAATGAATGATATGTCATAAGATGTTTTAATTAATATTAACTTCTTTTAATATATATGTAAACAAAAGTAAAAAATATTTGGTTCTAGAAAAATAACACCAAAAAATTCTGACATGTACTAGATTCGACTACCAATGACTTTCTGTTTTCCTGCTCCCACATGATGATCATGTTTCTTACAAGTTATGGTTTTGGTTGAGGGTTATTCCATGTTTCCTTACATAGAGACTCTTATCACTATAACATTACCTATCTAAGAAAAATCCCTCATGAGATGATATTTCCAATGTATGTGAGTTGTCAAATGATGTGATCTTTGCTTCTTTGTGAGAGCCACCTCTATAGTATTGTCACAATAGATTTTTAAAGGATCCTTACTATATGGATTCACTTAACATTATTGGATACTGTTTTTTTATAAAAACTATTTCTTTAACTATCATATAATTCATAATTTACTCAAACTCTAGTGTAGAATCTATGACCATGGAATGCTTTTTGCTCTTCCAAATCATAGTACATCCATTGAGCATGGAGATGTATTGTGATTGATATTTCAGATCAACTTAATCTATTTGGAAACCTTAATTTTCATATCCTTTGGTGATAGTCTCATCATATCCTCTATATACCATGAACATATCCTTAGTTTACCTCAAATACATAAAGAAAGTCTTGAAAACCATCCAATGGATGTCACCTGGGCTTGATTGATATCTTCTCACCACATTTAAGTTATAGGT
This sequence comes from Viscum album, assembly GCA_963277665.1. NCBI lineage: Eukaryota > Viridiplantae > Streptophyta > Magnoliopsida > Santalales > Viscaceae > Viscum > Viscum album. The sequence continues at coordinate 133,944,804 of OY728137.1, forward strand.
TACCTATAGTCTAGTACATATCCTAAAATACATGAAAAAACCAATTACTAAAACATGTATAATCCTTTCCATTATTTTTATTTCCTCATGTTTCTAAGGACACATTTTATTGGAAATAATATTTTCATGTGATGTTGGAAATAAACACCTCTAAGATTTTTCCATATTGAATATCATTAGTATCTTATCAATATATGTTGTTTCTTTTAGTCTAAGAAGACTCTGATATCAATCATGATGGTTCTTAATCCTAGGAAGATATTATGCTTTACCTAATCCCTTCATAGAGATTCATGTGTTCATCCAAGATTTAATAGATTGTAAGAATGGTATTTCATTTCCAATATGTAGTATGTCATTTACATAAACTGTTATGGAAATTATTGAAATCCCACTTAATTTTTTATAGTCATAATGATTATATGTGTTATTTGTGAAACTAAATTCCCTTATAGACTCATCGACCCGAATGTTCCATCATCTGAATTCTTTATTTAATCCATAAACTGATCTTTGAAAATTTAATACCTTTTTTGAATCATTTAGACTCACAAAAACTTTGGGTTGTGTCATATAGGCATATTCTTGAAGGTTCATGGTAGTGAATTATATTTGGAATTCCATTTTCAAAATCTCATATTCATGGTTTCTTACCATGGAATATAAAATTCAGATAGATTTCAGCATAGAAACTATTGATAAGGTTTCATTATAGTATATTCCTAGATTCTATTTGAACCATTTTGTAACTATTCATTCCTAATAAGTACAAACATGTTCACCAATGTCTAGTTTCTTCTAGAATACAAGTTTATAACTATAATATCACAATTTTCATATGAGTGGTGGAGCTTTTTTTATTTTAAATGATCAAAATGTGATTTTTATATGAGGGGGAAATGTAATGGATTGTGATTGTTATAAAATTCTCATTGAATTAAATGATGAATGTATCCATAGGATGCCATGAGTGTACTACACTGTGGGTCATGACAGTGGTAGTGGATTCTTTTAATGATATTTCTCCTTGGATCTTGACTCCCTAGGATGCCTTTGGCCTTTTTAACCCTTGGATCCAAATTTCTTGGGTTCATAGTAGACATGGTCGGTTTAAATTCTCCTTAAACCACATTACAAGTATAAAAAAGTTTCCATCGAGATGATACATAGAATTAATGTGGATTCCCCCATCTTCTATACCATGGATCCATCCTTGTGGGGTATGATAGTTCGGGTTATATGACATGGTTATGTCTGATATGAAACATTTTATTATATGGATTGACCATGGAAAATGTAAAATTATTTATTATACTTCTTGGTCATGGGTAATGTGATATACCAGATATATGACATGGCCATGGGTATTATGATATTTTGTGTATATGTCCTTTCCATAGTGTTCATTTTAGTTTTCTTTATAGCTGCCTTTTTATAAGTGCTTTACCATTATTTTGTAGGGATCCTTGTTTGAATAGAAAGTTTCACTTTACTAGTTTTATATATGACAAGAGAACTTGTTTTATTTCCTCCATACCTATGTTATACTTTTTAGACTAATTATCTTGTATTATAAATCCATGATTATTATAGACATTGTTGATAGTGGGCTATAGAGATTTTATCTCACGTCCTATATCAGGCCACCTTTTGGTACCCAGACAGACTATATAGATGCAGGTAAGGACCAAGGAATGTTCATACAATTTGATGCTTGAATTACTTCTATGCTTAGAAGTAGGGGAGCACTGGACCGAGCTGAGGCACATAATGCTAGATGGGACAATTATTTTGATTTTTTTTTGTATTTTGACACATGTATTATTCTAGATATCTATACACTTATTTGGGTTGTTTTTTAGAAAAATGAAATGATCATCATATGTATATGAGTTTACTTCTCGTATTGTTGTATATTTCTATCTTTTGGATTTTTTTCTCCTATTCAGTTAAAATTGTTATTTTTTTTATGGTGGGTTACTAGAACAATGTTCATACTATATATTCATACTACTTATTGATTGGTATACTACATCCTCTATTGACTATTGTTATCATTATGCTATGTTACACACTAAAATAAGGGCAAAATATTCCCACGAACACACCCTATGTTCTTGCTTCTAGTCATATGCCTCTAGAATTTGGGGAGGTGTTATTGAGGCTATGTGTCCAACCAGGCCCAGGGAAAAGATCAGTGGCATATAGGTCTAGGACATTAGAAATTAGTATCAGAGAAGATATTTTTTGGCTTTACTATTTTGAGACAATAAATACAGGATTAGAAAATATTGGAATTTGTAATGATTTATTCATGAAATAAGATAACCCATGTATAGAAAAAATCCATATTTACATGATCAGAAATTACCGTTTTTTGAATTTTTACTATTATAGATGATTTGATTCCACTATTGGTTGATGCACTTGAATTGTTATGTTATTATTGATATGATTGATGGTTCTATTTTTTTGAATCCCTATGAGATGAGGGTATTTGATATTCTGCATTATTTTAGGCACTATACAAGACTCACATGCCATGACATATTGGCTGCATTGCTTGACTACATGACTTTGTGATGTGTTCCTTATGTGTTATATCTACTAGTATGATAGAATTTTTTTACAGTGTATAGAGGACTTGATTTTTACTTAGAATTCCAGCCATAACCTAAAAAGTTTTTTCCTAATTAGGCTATAAGAGAAACCCTAAGTACTCAACTATGGAATGTTGAGTCATGGTTCATTGGTCCCATGGACTAGAACATGTTATGGTGTAGATCAATTGGAAGCCATATTTTAGTTCATGAGGTGTCTGGGACCTTATGGATTGGAAGTGGTTGTCCATTTGGTTAAACTGTTTAAAAAGAAATGTGAAATTTATATGAAGTCAAATTGAAAATTTAAATAATGGGATGGAGAATTTGACAAAGACAAAGATATAGTGTGGGGAGTAGGTAGAGTCTCTAGTGATGTTATGAATATTTAGTTCTATCCAGTCCTTAATTCAGGAGTAGGTAGAGGGTTACAACCTATTATTAAGATGTGTTTGACCCGTATAATGATTTTAACTACCAAATTTAGTTTTTGATCTTTTGGAGGCATGTGTTTGGAATTATAGAGACATTACAGCATGAAGGCCTCTAGTCATATACTATGTGGGTGGGGATGTCTATGCTTTAGATGTGGTGTCCCATGGGCTACTGGTGGATCATACTAATGTTCTAGGTAAGGAACCATTAGTTTTTCGAAAAAAATTCTAAGGCAAAATTACACAAGTGTTTTAGGTTCTTTATGTGTAATTTTTAGGAATTAACACAACCTTTCTTTCTAATGGATGACCTAATGCATGTGTTCTAGAAACATCATTCATCCATGTTTTGACGAGAAAGAGGGCAACATGATATTGAGTTGTGTATTTAGATTAATTTTTTGATATTTTGGAATCTAGAGACACCTCATCATAGGATTGTGAATCTCACAACATACAGACTTTGGGGAGAAGAAAATCACTGGTGGAATGTGTTTAACTAGGATTATATGCTATGAGACATGGTTTGGAATTATTTCGAAACTAGGTTATGTGGTTACTTTTTCTTCAAGAATATCATTGGAGAGTGGGATACTGAGTTCACTCATTTGGATAAGGGCATGATGAAAGTTATGGAGTAATCCTCAAAATTTAGAAAGCTTTAATGTTTTTCACTGATATACCTTGATGATGAGATATAGATGGAGAGACACATTGAGTAAGGTATCATACATACCATTAAATCAATGTTCAACATGTTTAGGTTGAATACTATTATAGATATAGTGATATAGGTGATAATCATTAAGTAAAACATGAGGGAAGATGGGGGGGAAAGGACGAGTTGTGTAGTCTCTTGGTATAGTGGATCAACCTTTGGTGGTAGGGAGTGAAGTTTTGAGGCTTCCTATGAGTACCACCCAAAATTTTAGTGCTGATAGTGTATTTTACTATCATCAGTATGAAATATGGGTAAATGTGAGGAATCTGTGTGATTAGGACTCAATTGAGTGTCAATATTGTGGCATGATGGTAAATGAATAGTGGTTTTGTAGGAAATTCCACCCAGTAGTCTGTGGAAGAGTGTTAGCTCCAACTCCAGGTTTAAGATCAGGTTACACAACACTATATTAGGATGGGGTATAGAGATGTACCAGTCAATCTGTCCATGTTAGTAGTCATGGTTGAGGCATCTAGGAACCAATTTTACCTCTAAAGTAGAGTGGGCTTTCTATACGTAGTGAGTTGGTCTCTCAGGGTCATAGTTCAATCCAGTTATATTCTATATATCCTAAACCAAAGGATAAGAGTGTTGATCCATCTACAGTGAGATACATGATCTTAATAGCTTCAAATATTTAATTTTATTTCTTTGAAACATGTGCATCACATAGTTTTATATGTGTACCTATTGTGGAAATCCTTGGGATTGATGCTCAGTTTTCTAAGGGAGTTATGAAATTTGATAGTATACTGGGAATCCTATAGGTAAGTGTACACTAGTTCAATGATCCTCCCTTGATATTGTTGATTTTCACTTCATTTTGGATCTTTGTTTCCTCAAGATAATTGGGTTTGGCATCATACACTGTATATAATGCCTAGTTTTTTAAATATCCCTCACTGATTAATATCACAATAGGGTGACCTTCACATAACCATAGAGAGGAGTCTTTATTCTCAAGGTTGAATAGGATGCCTCAAAAATAAAATATGGACCAGAGCATCATGGTATAGAAAAGATGAAAATCAAGATTTCATTTTTATATCTAGATGATTAGGGAACATGTTAGGTGAAATTTATTCTAATGTTTGATCATTTCATGTATTTTTTTCAAGATTCATTTCTGAGTTTACCTCCTAAGAGAGAGGTTTAGTTATCCTTCGAGCTTGTTTGAGGAGATATAATGGTAACCATTACTCATTATAGGATGACTATTTTGGAGTTGTGGGAGATCAAGAGGTAGCAAAAGTACTTTGACTTAGATGGGTTTATATTAACTAGTACTACTCTATGGGGTTCATCAGTATTTTTATTTGAAAGAGGTGGATATTTCCCTTATGATATGTGTGGATAACCAAAAATTGAACTAGTTGATAGTTAAGAACCGATATCCCTTTCCATGGATAGATGAAATGATTTATCAACACTAATGAAATTACATTTTCTCGAAAACTGATATGATGTAGGGATATTATTAGGTTTCTGTTTGACCAATAGAGATACCTCATACAAATTTTCATGGAATGTATAGTCTATATGAGTATCTGGTTATGTCATTCAGTCTCATATAAATTCAAATAGTCTTCATGACACCTAATGAAATGAGTTTCCTATACTTACCTGGATTTGTTTGTGGTGGATTTCATTGGTGATATCTTGGGTGTATTCTCACAATGAACACGACCATTCCAAATATCTTGAGATATTTTTTGGATACTCTGAGAGAGCATCAGTTATATTCAAAGATCCAAAGTGACACTTCTAAATGGATAATATTCACTTAATGGGTCATATTATCTCAGAAAATCAAGTATCAATTGACCTAAATAAGGTGAGATCATTATTTTTCATGTATAAACCCAAGAACGTATTTGACAAAAAAAAATTACTTAGAGATAGATAGATATTACCTATATTTTATAAAAGACTTATCATTACTAGTATCACCATTGTGGGGGTTGACTAAGAAGGGTGTGATATTTTTATAGTATGATACATGTGAGGCATACTTTCAATAGTTGAAAGGGAGACTAACTTTAGTGCGGGTCCTAATTCTTCCAGAGTAGAGAAGACGTTATATAGTTCATTATGACGAATTAGTTATTGGGCTTAGAGAAGTTCTAATTTAAGGGGATAGAGTCTTGGTGGATGGGTCTTATTAGTTGAGGCCACATGAGTTGAACTATTCAACTCAAGATCTAGAGTTAGCTACAATTTCTCCTGATTTGCATTGTTGGAGTAACTATTTACTGGGAGAGAATTTTTTTTGTTTACATATATCAAAAAATCCCCAAGTATATATTTACACAATGTGATCTGATCCTGATGTAGTGAAGGTGGGTTGATTTTATATAGTCTTTTAACATCGATCTTGAATATACACCTAGTAAAGGAATTTCATTGGCCAATGAACTAAGTAGGAGGACTCATATATAGATAGTTTATAATTATAGTAGCTAGGTTCATCTTATGGACTTGTTTTCATAGATACACCTAGAGGTTCTAGATAGTTTAAGACATACATTTAATTCATCCTTATCTAAGATCTATACAATTTTGGAAAGAGTGAGAATGAGGAAACTATTAGATTCTATGGGAATATTCTATTGGGAGAGTATGGTAGGTGAGGGCCTAGCTCCTGGTTTGACTATGGGTGATGATGAGATCCTGTATATATGTGGTTGTATGTGGGTTATAGTGGAAATATGGGAGGTACATATGAGGGATTTTCATGCCTCGATTTTCTTAGTACATCCCAACATTTCCAAAATTTATTGCAATTTACATCGCTAGTATTGGTGGCTAGGGATGGAACGTGATGTATCTAGATTTTTTATAAAGTGTCTCACCTGTTAATAGGTGAAGATAGAACATCAAAGACCAGATTTTTTACAACATTTTACTATTCTTAAGTGGAAGTGGGAATATTTTACATTTTATTTCCTGATCATTTTACTGAGGCCGATTTAAGGTAGTGATGTCGTATGGGTTGTTGCGGACATGATAACGAAGGCTTCTCATTTTTTTCTAATTAGGTAGTCCTTCTTACTATATGAGAATGGGAGGTTATATACCCAGGATATAGTACAAATTCCTAAGGTTCCTTATACTGTGGTACTGAATAGGAACACCTAGTTTCCACCTCGTTTTTGGAATATTTTACAGAGGTTATTGGGTACACTAGTACTTGTGACCCATTTACTTTGTACGGAATGGGAGATCCTCAATGTGAAATCCTTTGAGAAAAAATTTGTTTTATGGAAATTTATTATTACATGGGGTGACTCAGGTGATGAATGTTGTGTAAATTATTTATATTTGATATATGTTATTGTGATTGGATGTTGAGTTGGAGTCGGTTTTCTCACCCTCTTCAATAATCATGACATGGGAACCTGGAATAGCGAGTGAATTTTCTTAGAACAATTTTTGCACTAGTTAGGATAATACTCTCACTAATGGACCATAGTAGGGGATAATTTTTTTTGTTTAATATTACTATTGGATAGTGGCCCTTTGTCAGACTATTTATGGCGTGGTCAAGTTTTTGGGAGAAATTTTTTGTCCTCGAGTGATACATGCTTTCTAGAATGAGTCAAGATGTATGGTAAGTTTTAGATTGTTACACAAACACCTAGGTTCTTCCCTATCTATTGGTACATAGTTTTCTACAACAGATGATTGATATCTATTTTTGGTTATTTATCCTTGTGTGTGTATTTCCATTACCCCTATTATGTGATCATTGTTATAGATTGTTTGCATGATTTGCTTCATAGATAAAAATTGTGTGTTGGATTTCAAATTCTTCTGGGAAATGTTTTAAAAAATGTACTGCACACTTTTTCATACTTTTTAAAATGAAAACATCATTTTTTCTCCCTAAATTAACAACGGGTTCCTCTTAGGGAAGAATTTGGTTTTAAAGATAAATGGAAAATAGAATATTTTCTAATGTGAAAAAATGTGTGGAAATCTTAATTTCATACATTGTATTTCAAAAATAAAGATTATGATTATTTTATTTAAAGGAAGTTCATTGGGAAATGATTTATTAGGCATGGATAATGAGTTTCAATACTCACAACTATAGTTATTTCTTGTTTTCTTCTTTGGTTTAGGTTTTATCTTGGTATTCATCAGTGTGAGTGATGGTTGGTATTGGTATTGGGGAGTCAACCTTGGGGTCTCATGGAGAAATTTTGGTCGTATGGTTTAGTTTTGGTTTTTTATTCAGTTATTATATTCTTATCTTATGTACAAATGATGTTTAATTTAGATATTTATATTGGTATTCTCTTCCTTGTTTTGTTTCTGTGTTTTAATTATTTATATTGGGAAAAAACATTCCCATGTCTCTATATTGATGCCCAGAAGTATTTTCTAGCCCATGAGAATCGGGAATGACTTTTGTCCCTTTACCCAAATTAACTCAGGTGACTAGTTTTGGGTTGACTTGGTTTGGTACATGACATATCATCTAGATAACACAATTTTTAAAATATATCACTAATTAAAAACTAGAGTGTGAAATATTTGAACTTTCTTTAAAAAAATATAATAATGGTTATAATCATATGCCTATTGATTAAAATGGATATATAACTGAAGCATGAATTATTATTATCTAAAATCACTCATACAATTAAATTGGGGCATTTTTAAGGTCATTTATCTAGTGCTTATCATTTTATTTTAACACTTAATTTCTAGATTTACCCATTACAATGGTCATAATTATTATTATCTTTAAAATTCATAATCTAAAAAAAATAAAGGGGAATTATTTTAAAAAATTAACATACTGATTAAAAATTTTCGATTCATTTAAATAAATTAAAGATATAGAATTTTTATAATTTCATTTAAATTTCAACTAACAAAACCCAAAAAAACAGTTCTTTATAAAAATTCCATTTTTAAATATAATATTTTTTATACTATATTATAGAATAAAATAAATTTCAAAAACCATAATTGGATTATTTTAAATCCAATTTAACTCACTAATATTTAAAACTAATTCAAACATAATTTTACCATGTAAATTATTTAAAATAATTTAACATTTACATAAAAGTCATTATTTTTCACTTTTTCTTAAAAAATCAATATTTTATGAAGAATATCGAAAATTTACCCTTATATATATTTGACATGATTAATTAAATAAATATTTTTGAGGAATAAATTGTCTATATCTTTTGAAAATTATAACATTCACTCATCAAATGATGAAAAATTGTATTTTGTAGGAAACAAATTTTTGAAGAAAAAAATGGCTATACGAAAAAAATGATTGAGTATTTTCTATGAACATACCAATACATTCATATTGAATTGAAACATTATATTTACTTCATTAATCAGTTATTAATATACATACATTCCAATTTATTGTTTAGGGTATAACTGTCACGTTCAAATAATAATATTATATTGTTCATTTAATCTTAATGTAGCATATCTTGTATGCTGTCAAACATAGTGTTCCATTTTAAAATATTAGGATGTTACATTCTAAACCATTTTTTAAATTACTTAATTGTAATTTTTGAACTCAAGAATGGTAATAAGGGTTTTACCTTTCAAAATAAATTTATTGAAATCCCACATCATAAAAAGGATTAATAAAACATCTACTTAATAAGAGTGAAAAAAAGTACAAAGGTCACCTGAGATAACACATACTAGGTTTCCTTAAAGGAAAACATGGGAATGGAAGAGAAAAATAACTCCAAAAGACTGATATACTGTGATAGAGGACATGGTTATAAAAAAATTGGCAATCAAACTACTATAAATCTATGATAGGTTAAATGGATATTGATTTCATGGTAAGAAAAATAAACTGATAACATTTTTATTTAATGACCCTTTTCCTAGATTTGAGTAATTCCTTTACTATATATACTAATAGGATCAGGAAATATAATTACCTTAAAAGTAGAGTTTCATATTTTAATTAATTTTCACTACATACTCATATTTTTTTCTTTGAAATAATGAGTATGAATTTTTCATGACTGATGCACTAGAATCATCTTCTACAGATCTCAAAATCCAAAAAATAAAAACTATATATTCCTCCAGTCTCTGGACATTAACCAAATCCAAATTGGTTAGTAAAAGAAAAGTAATTCTCCAAATTATTAAACTTTCTTACTATGAATTACTAATTTAATCTCTAATATTCAACAGTAATACCCATAATTAAACATAGATCATTGAATAATTAAATACCCTTAAAATTCCTCAAAATAATCTACACTAAGATTGAAACAAAAAAATTATAAGGATTAGATCATATATTCTTTCATTAATAATTTAATATTTATCTCTGAATCACATCAATTTTTTTTAACGTATCAGACCAAATGTAATTTCCCAGATCACATAATCTCCATGATATGCTAACCATTTTCATTAATAACCCGAATCACCATAAAGCCTCATTCTGATTATATATGATTCCAAAATATAATTCATCCTTTATTCCTTAAATAATATACCATAGTATTTGGTTAACCTTAATCATATTGGGTTCCCAAAATAGTGAATTTCTTCTGAAATAATAATAATCAGTTAATCTCCAAATCATTTTCAGGTCACAGAGTCATTTTTTAGAAAAAATATATGTTCCAAAAAATGAACATAACTATTTTCTATTATACAGTTTAAATAAAAAAATTACATACTAACAAAGAAATCATGTAGGATTGTTGAAGGTTATGCACCCCTGTTACCATTCAGTTATGGACTCAATCCCTTGGGCCTTTCCAAACACGATGAGCTATGACATGGTCTGTGGGATTACCTTTTGTAATAATATATAATTTTTATAACATTCCCAAAGATATAGTAAAATCCTAAAAATAATATTAATATATTCGATATTAAATAAATTTATTAACCTTTATGGTTATCTCATACTTTTCATTGTTTACCCCAAAAATTAATAAATCATAATTACCTCAAAAATAAATGCTTTGAAAAATATTAATAGCCAACTTAAAATTTCATAACTTAAATACTAAAAAGGGGGTTCCAAGACATTGATCTTATGATCTACCATAAAATTATAAACCCATGATGGTATCCCTAGAACTTAAGATAACCCCAATAAAAAAATATCATACTCTCCAAAGATATTTAAACCCTCCTCTAATACCAACTTTATGTACCTGACCATAAGCATTATATATTCAAGAAAATTTTGACTGTTTTTAAGTTTCATAAAATTACAAGGATATATTAGGTTTCTAGTATTATAAAACTAGAAAAAAATATGAATAATTCAACTAGAACATTAAAAATGGAAACAAGAACTCATTATCAATTTTTTCCAAAAAAACTTCTTAAAATAAAACATGGTTTATTTTCAAGATAAATCTTCATAATTTTTACCTCAGCCTCATCAATGTCCCTTATATTCTTTAAAAATTATGAAAAAATTAAAAACATGATATGAGTGCAAGAAACTCAATAAGGGATACAATAGAAGAAATATGTAAGTTCAATGAAAAATATGAAAGCATGTAAAAAGTTCACCTTTATCACAATATCCTTTGAGAGGTTAAAATAAATAATTTCAATATGAAAATCACATGCACTTTTGTTTCTCAAAGAATACATTAAAACTCATAGTAATAAAATAAAAATACAATTTTGAAACTTCAATAATCAAATTCAAAAACCATTTTAAACCCAATTAAAAAAATAATTTGAGCTTAGTTAAATCCATATAAGAAACCATTTAATAACTATATCCTTCTTACATCACACGACAATGAACATTACCCAATGCATTCGAGCACTATTTGGGAGAACCCAAGGATATAACGAGTTCAACCGATTCTATCTATATATACCCAATATTTAAGATATATCGGGCTCACCATGTAGCTATAATAGAGATCAACCCTTAGGCTAAGATGTATTGGGTTCACCCATTCCACATAAAATTCTCAAGTACCATATTAGGAATAACACATCTTATACTTTCACTTTTCATCATAAAACCATTAAAAAACATGTTAAAACACATATATAAAACTATTTTGGATATTGAGAAATATATTTATTTTAAAAAATCATTTTAATACCAACATACCCAAAACAAAGTAAATATGGGTCTTCTTGGAAAAATATTATAGTAAAAATCACTTTTTAGGAAAATAAAATTTATATTTTGAAAACAAATTTTTTTTAAAAAAAATATACACTTATAAATGAATACATTTTAATTGATAGTAAACTTTTAGTATTTTAAAGGAAGATTTGATTAATTATGGTTTCATGATGGAATAAAAACACACTCATTTTTTATATGTTAAAAACATTCCTTTTGACTGCTGTAAAAAAAACTTTAAAGGGATATTTTTTAAAGAAAGTCCCTTACCATGAGTTTGACTCTTACATATATTATTTATCTTCTAGAATAATAATCTTAGGTTAATTATTTACATACATTATAAATTTTTTCATATTTATATTTCCTTTTATTTTACTTATTTCCATTTTATAATAATTACATAATTAATTAAGTTCACATCCTACATTTTGACAATATTTGGTTCATAAGTCCAGAATTGACATTGGAATATCAATTGTGGTCAAAGAGATCAACATTAAATAATCCCCAAAAATATAATCATGAATTAATTATCACATTAATATATTAATTATTCTCTTTAACCCAAAAATGAAATATGGTTAAGAAAAATAAACAATGTTATACTCACGGAGAGAGTAGATCATACTCACACACATGTAACATTTCCATTTTTGAAATATAATTATAGAAATAAGGTAAGTATTATTTTATCTTTAAAAAATTATCATAATTATCAAATTAATTATTTAAATATTATTATATATTTCATTCTTGTTATGTGGTGATTAAAAACATTTCATATCGCTTTGTGGAGGTGGTAATCCACACATACACATGAACATCATTATCATTTTTTCTTATAAGAAAATGTAATAATGTAAATGATATATTAATTTTTCAAAATGATAAATATTTTATGAATATCATATAATAATATTAATTTTATCATTATAATCCTTCTAAGAGATATGGCGATGAATAACGAATTACATCGGTTTATGAGGCGGTAGTTCACCATACATAAGAATGATGAATTATTTTCCCATTTGATGGAAGTGGAGAAGAATATAGATCATGAAACTAACATAATATAATATAAATATGTTCATGAAACTATATTTATTATATTATAATTATTGAATAAGGTTTCAAGGATGTGGAAGAATAAAAAAAACAGAAATGCTTGATTGAAAACAATACATCTTCTTCAGAAAATCCACTTTCATAACACCTTAAGACCATTGAGGTTGTTGTTATGACTATAATAATACCTCCATAATTCTGATATAGATTATATGAATCTATTTGGTAAGGTAATTGTCAAACCAAAATTGTTTTTATGTGTGAATAAATTGGAAGAATAGGTTCCCTTTTATAAGAGATGGGAGGGACACTCTTAAAAATTCTCAAAATAGTAAACTAATATAAAATAATATTTAATACCAAATGGATATAAGAAAATTAATTTAAAAAATAATATTATTATGGGTATGAATCATCACATCCAATAAAAAATAGACATACTTGGTCTATATTTATACCATTATCCTTTGGTTTTAACCCTTATTTAACCCCTTTAACTCTTATTGTGACAACATTTTTGTACACTTTGAGGGTCAATAAAGTTACTATGAAATAAAAAATGACAAATAAATGGTCCATGGATGTTATTTTCACCCTTATCATGATCAATTGACTGAATATAATATTTTTAGGTTTTTTATATCATTTAATAAAATATTATTTGTTTTAAAAGATAAATAATGTCAATTTTTTGAACCATTTATTAATTTAACATTAATAATATCAAAATAATACTTAAAATTAGAAAAAAATATTTATTATATTAATAAAATATCAAGGTAATCTATAAAATTATTTTATCACCTAAATTATATCAAATTTTATTTAATATAATATTTTCAAAATCGTTTATTTGATTTTTTTGTCAGTTAAATAATTATCATGTCAACATTTTAAATGAATTTTAATGTAATTATTTATTTATTAAAAATTAAAATTAAATTATCATAATTAATATTAATATTTTATATTTAAAAATACTATTTATATTTATACATATCCTTTAGATAACAACAGATTAAAATATATCACTTATTAAAAATAAGAGTGTGACCTTTTGACTTTTCCTCAAAAAATATTATAAAGGTTATAATAAAATACAAATGGTATGAAATGGATATATAAATTAACCATGAATGATTAGGGATGAAAATTAATCATCACATTAAATTGGAGAAAATTTTATTGTAATTTTTAAGTCCTTAGAATTTTTACCTCAATTAACTGATTTATCCTTTACTATGGTAATAAAAATTACTAAGTTTACTATTCATATTGTCCAAAATTAAAAGAAAAATTTCTTGTAAATCTGAAAGAAACTGATTTTAAAAATTGAAATCAATTTTTTTAGAATTATAAAAAACTGATGTTTTAGAATTTAATATAAATTTAAACCTGAAAGACACAACAAAAAATAGTTTTTCTAGAAATTACCATTTTTTAAATATAATTTTTTTAATACTAAATTCAAGAATAAAATGCATTTAAAAACCATAGTTTTATTATATTAAATAAAAATTAACTAATTAAAATTTAAAATAAAGCCAAGACATAATATGAAATTATAAATTCTATAAAAAAATAAAATTTTCATTAAAAATCAGTATTTTTCACAATTCCTTGAATAATAAATATATTTATAAAATTACCACAAATTTATGATAAGAAAATTTTTATTGGAAGAATAAAAAATAAAATTAATTTTTTCAAATAAATTTTCTATAGTTTATTTAAATTATAACATTCACTCGTAAAAAGAATAAAAACTATTTTTTGAATAAAAAATATTTTTGAAAAAATAAAATGTCTTTACTAAAAAAACAAGTGATTATTTTCTATGAAAAACCCAATATATAGATATTCTATTGTAACATTATATTTATTTCATAAATCTGTTGTTATTATTCATACCCACCAAGTTAACAACTTTGTTAATAGTGTCAAATTTTAATAATAATTAGTTGTCTGTTTAAGATAAATAAGCCGTATCTTGTACGCAATTGAACATAATGTTTCCTTTTAAAATCTCATGATGTTATATGAAATGGATATTCTGGAAGGATAGGTAAAAAATACCATTGTGATATGTAACTTCCTGACCCTAGTGCCACATACTGAGGCCCGACCCGGTCGGTCACATGACCTCAGGCGTGCCTCACCGTATGACGGAGGCTTTCGACCTGCAACGAGGGTCTAATATCCCTCATAAAAAAACTATACCCTCTTTATCAATGTAAAAAAATAGTGGAAATAAATTAAAATAACTGAATGATATAACCTTTAACCAAACCAAACCAGTATCATATGATGACCAAAATAGGAAATACAATCTCCAAAACTGAATAGTATATGTGTCCTTCCAAATATGTGTCAAGTATCAATATGTAAAACCCAAAATAAATAATGTCATTGAAAACTATCGAATGGGTCCCAAACCATGTACAGTTCTTTCATCCATTCTTTATCTCAACACATCCATCTAAGATAATACTATTTCCCTTATCATGTCATACAAACATGTTGTCTATTTGGGTACCGATGAGGCAGCCAATGTAAGGTGTAATTACAACTCAACAGGCTACCACCAACACCACTTAAAATAATATAGATTCAATAACAACAAATTGATTTGTATAAAGAAATAAACACAAGAAATAAAGTAACCAGTTTACATATATCCAATTATTATTTATTTATCCACATAAACCCTAGGTTCTGGAGGATACCCAAAACCTCAATACTTGCTTCGGCCTATGCCAGATTCTGAACCATAACAAATAGGGAATATCACAACTCATTATAATCATGGTTTCCATTTATCATTACATTTCAAATCATATGACAGAAAATATAAACCATAGTCCAATACCAACATTTTGGGCCTAGAATACCTGGGCTAGGACCCCATGGGCTTCTAAGGCTGCAATTTGTGTCCCACACTAATTATCATTTGTAACACACAAGTATTAGTCCATGTTCAACACCCATTATCACTATGGGATTTTTAAGCACTGGTCCTTTTCCCACACATTTTTATCAATTTATCAATATGGTCTTTTTATGCAATAGTTTATGTCCCACACATGTTTATCAATTAGTCACACAACTGGGCTTTTGAAGATGTAGTCCATTTCCTATACACATATATCAATTAAACACATATATCACATATATCACATTTATTCTAGTTTATCATCATTAACCAATTTACCAACATTAAATATCATGGTATACAATTGCAATTTACAAAAACAAATCATGATTCATTACTTTCATCACATGAAATAATATGTTCTATTCACCATTAAACCATTTTCAATATTAAATTCATATAAACCCTTAACCCATTAATGTTAAGCCAACAATATCATAATATACATTTTCATTTAATTTATATCACATTAATTAAATAATTAAACAATCCTAATTTCTATTAATTCCACAACAATAACATTCAAATAATTAATCAACCAATTAATTAATCCAATTCCACCAATTTCAATTTTCCCAGTTTAACCCAAATCATTAACACATGGAAATTAAATTAAATCAAATCAATCAATAATTCAATTTTCCAATCACAATAATTTCATTTTCACAATTAAATACATGTAATTAAATCAAGACTATGGGATCTTAAATTTAAATCACCTACCTCAAAATTGATGATGGATTCTCACCAATGAAAATTCCCAATTTGAAGCGGAACAACCAAGATCTGGATGAAGAACGAGATATTGATCTAAAACCTAGTTCCAAGAACAAAAGGATTCAATAAATGGAATCATAGATCATGATTTAATACCTATAAAGGAAAATATCCCTTTAAAGTATAGGGGAACGTTGGTAGAGATATGGGAAACTAATCGAGATGATAACCTTTTACTGGGAGAGGTGTTGATATTCAATCAGAGCATTAATTAAACTTGAAAAGAAGATATAATGCCTTGAAATCTATCTAGGAACATCAAAAAATTAGGGAAAAAGGTTTAGGGTCCATCTAGAAAATTTTAGGGTATACTATAGTGTTTTGAATAAATTTTAATGAAACTTTTTTCGTATTGAAAATATTTGCAGATAGTTTCCCTCTCGGGGTGCACAATTTCCCTTAACCGTGCACCTAACCATACACCTCCTCCCTGGGTGATGCACAATTAATATATGAGGATACATGATTTTCCAAACTATAAGAAAAAATTGCAATCCCCCTCTACCTAGGGTTACATAGTTTGTTGGGTAGGGCCCACGGCTTGAGAAACCCATGCACCAACCATGAATTTCCCAACACCCCTAAAAACATCCAAATTTAATCCAAAAAAACCAAAGATAAAACCCAAAAAATATGTACTCCAAATAATTTAAAAGATTTCCTAGAAAAAATATTTATACATATCTAAAAAAGTTCAAGATATTACAATATCCCCACCATATAATAGGCCATCTTCGAGATGTACTCAGAATAATTTATAATATCATGAGGTAAATATTTTGGGCAAATAAGATCACATATCTGCTTCTCTCCCTCTCTCATGTTTCCTCTAGAACACGATCAAGTTACTGTAATATATAAACTATTAGAATCGTCTTTCTTTGTAAAATTTTATCACTATAACCTAACTTAGGTATTAAATGATCCTCAAAAGACACATCGGACTCAAACTTAACATCATCCACATCAATAACATGAGAAGGTTCGGGGTGGTATGACCAAATTTGTGATATATGAAAAATGTAATGAATAATATTGTACCTCTTTGAAAGATCCAATCAGTATGCCTCCAATATGATCCAATCCAAAAAAAATGGTCTAATATCCCTGGGTGAAAACTTTCCCTATATCAAAACCCAATTGTGACCCAATATAGGCGACACATGAAGTAAAAAACACTCAACCTTTGTAAACTAAAAGGATCATCGATGTCAATCAGTGTAGGTTTTCTCACTACTCTGAGATATAGCCATACATTTCCAAATTTTCAAAAACTACTTCTTCATCTCCTGTACGATACTGATCCCAACAACTCTGAATCACTTACCTCCATCCAACATTGAGGTAATCTACCTGACCAACCATAAAGATCCTCATTTAAAGTCAACTATATAGTTGGGCGATAATTTTTGTTACAGGTGAACTCAACGAGTGTTTAGATATTCTTCCAAGATCCAATACTAAATAAAACCCATATACCAAGAACCTTTTCCAAACCCTAATAGAAGAGTGAAGTAAATCATGATTCATGGACTGAAATAATACTCCATGGAACCCCATAAGGATGGATTATATTCTGGGTGTGCAATTCAACCAAAATATCCACTCATAATGTCTCCCATATAGGTAAAAAATGTTCTACCTTTGTCAACAGATCCATAATCACCGAAATAGTATTATTCATCTAAGGAGTTGTCAAAATATCCACCAAAAAGACTATGGTAAAATCATCTCACATCCATTATGGAATGGGTAATAGAAGTATTAAACCCCCAGGTCATTGATTCCCGAAATTCTCCTAATTATTAGTACAATATCATATCATGAACATTGTTATCTCCTTTTTCATCCCTGGACAACAATACTTTCAACATAGGTCATTGTAAATTTGTTGTCAATATTAGTTGCACCACCCACATCAAGTCATGAAATTTAGGCATTAGCTTCTCCCACATACTCTTAGGAACAAAAAACCAATTCATGACATAGATTATATCATATTCATAAATTCTACAATTGGAAGGGGACTCCCCCTTTCAAAGATGTCCCTAGAGAAAAAATATTTTTGGATCTTTGTACTCCCTTTCCCTTATCTGAATCAAAATCATAGACTCCACTTTAAATGATATAATATTTATCTTCTCTTGGCCATCCTGAAACACAAAAAGAATATCAGTTTGAAAATTCATATTTTTTCAGTCATAACTAGACACCTGGAATAATTGAATCATATTTTTCATGCATAAAGCACCAACAGCATTGTTTCCCTTCCTGGGTCAATATACTATCTCAAATTTAAATGACTACTTATAAGTAACCCACCTTTAATTCAAGGTACTCAAATATCACTTAAAAAATATATACTTTATTATATTATGATAAGTATACATAGTAAATGATTCAACCATTGGATAATTCCCTCCAAAAATCAAAGCATAAAACACTGTAGCTAACTCAAGGTCATGTGTCGGGTAATTCCGTTCATGTGGCCTCAATTGTTATGAACCATAATCTACAACTCAATGTACCAGCACCAACAATTCCCGAAGACCAATACTAGAAGAATAAAAAATTCCCATATAATCTTCACCTAGATCATGTAGGATCAAGATTGGTGTTTTTTTCATGATATTATTCAGCTACATGAAGGTATTATCATATTCTTCAGACTATTCAAACATTACACCCTTATTGGTCAAACCCAACAGTGGTGGAACCAAAAAAGAAAATTCATAAATGAACTTCCGATGATATAATACCAACCCCAAAATTCTATGGAGATGAAAAAATTATTAGGATACTCCCACGAAACCAATGCCTGAAATTTTTATGGATCCAATGATACACCTTCCTCTAAGATCATGTGGCCCAGGAAGTGCACCTAATCGATCTAGAAATTCCACATAGATAGATTGACATATAAGTGATTCTATTTCAATTTACATAGGTTAATTTCAAGATGTTGGTAATGAAATTCATGAGTCTTGAAGTAATATAATATTCTTCCAACAAACACTACCACAAACTGATTCAAGTACGAGTGAAAGATATTGTTCATCAAGGCCATAAAAACTATCAATGTGTTCTTCAGCCCAAATGAAATCATGATTAACTCTTATAGGCTATAATTTCTTATAAAAGTAGTCTAAGGTATGTCAGATAGTCTAACTCTCAACTGATGATACCCCAATCACATTTTAATCATGAAGAAAACATAAGCTCCCCTCAACTAGTAAAATATATCATTGATATATAGAAGATGATACTAGTTCTTTACTCTCATCCTATTCAATAACCAGTTATCAATATATAAGTGTAGTGTCTTGTAATAATTCTTAGAAAAAAATGGGAGAACCCCAAGGAGATTTAATCTGATGGATAAACCTATTACCCATCAACTCTTCTTTTTGATCCATATTCTCTTCAAGCTATATGAGTGTCATTCTACATGAGAAATAGAAACTGGCTCTACCCAAGGCATGAGGTCAATTTTAAATACAACATCTCTCCCTTGTGGTATCACTAGTAGTCTTAGGAAAAAACATCCTAAAATATTTCCACTATGGTTGGAAATATATTATTCTTTTCACCTCCTTCATCTAGAAACATACTGGCTACCTAGGTGGAGAGCTCTTCCAATTGCTGATGAATTGGTCCTGCACAACCAGCCTGGATATCCCACTCTCTATAGTGAATGTATTTATTATCCTCATGAGACATAAAAGTAACTCTCTTATGGTAATCATATATGTGGGATTGGTATTCTACTAACTAGTCCATATCCATAATTAATTCAAATACTGTTATGTCATAGATATAAAGGTTCCAATTGAAATGATACTCCCCAAACTCAAGAAAAAATTTATTAAACAAAAATATGTCTCTCAAATGTAATCCCAAAGGTTTGTCATTCGTCAAAACCCCACTCAAAAAATCCATTTCCAGGATCACACCATTCAAAATTTGTGTATATATAAAAGAATTAGAGGCACCAGTATCAAATAAAGTAATGGAAAGTGCAGAAGCTACATGAATAGTACCTATAACTACTGATGGTCCACCATATTTATTCACAAGTATAGGATGAACTATATTAAACTATCCCACCCCTCTTCCCGATGATACATTCTGAGTTCCCTGAGCATCACTACTCTGTTGATACCAGTTTCATTTCCCAGAATCACCACATCTACTGCATCTACAAGAACATATAGTAGAACTATAATTTACAGACCGGTACGATGTAGAATATCTCCTTCCCACACTATGATTCAACCTAGTTTCTCCACAATTAACAGTATTCCATGGGTTCCTACATAACCATTGTAGATGTCCCATCCATCCTAAAGATCAATACTCTACTAGTGGTCTCAAGAACTATCTACAAAATTGAACCCAAATACCACACCGTCGACAGGTAACCTGAGTATGGTCCTATGCAACTGGACCATCCCCCTATCTACACTTCTTTCTACTTCCCTCGTTAGCATTCTCATAATGATGCTTCATGATATCAGAAGTCATACCTATTAACCATAAAATAGAAACCACCTATCAACTGATGTAATCCTCTTCTATGTTCCACTAAGAACTGAGATCCTAATTCACCCCTTTTAAAAAATTACTCTGCCTAATGATATTTACCTAGGATAGAATTTAACAATTAAACTCATCTTGAAACTGCTTTGTCGTAGTAGCCTCATCTCCCACCAACGATGCAAAAAAACTACTAAAAATACATAAGGTGATAAAAAAATTATATAAGAGACTTATTCCCATGATTAAACCTCAAAAACATAGATACTCTTTATTTCTTGAGCATCTCAGGGTTAATGTTATCTAGGAACATCTCTTGAAAGTTTTCACACACCATACAATCCTTCTTTCCATTCTGAGTCTGGATGTCCTACTTACAATTTTATTTAAAATTTAATATATAAGAATATAATTTTAATCTCTTCTTAGAAGGAGTCTCTAAGTGGTCATGTATCTTTTAGACAGACTCAATCCAGAACTCAGCTGCTTCAGGTCCACCCTCTCTGATAAAAATCATAGGATTATGTAACTGAAACTCCCATATCAAATAAACCAATATCTTCAAAACCCACCCTTGATATCCTTCCATAAAATTCATGAACTATGAAATTTTCTCTTGGAACTACTCTATAAATTCCTCACCTGACAGTATTGGTTCTTTAGGTTCCACAACTGGTGGCACATTTATAGTAATGTCCTCATGTTTTCCAATCCGAAAATGTCTTCATGGAGTCATATCTATACAATATAAAACAAAAAACTTAGGAGACATACAAATCATTAATAAAATTTATATTTATTCATATAAATCAATAAAAATTCATTGAAAAGAACCACACCACATAGTAAAAACTACGACGCTATCATGACCCTTAACCATCCTGCATCTAGTTCATGGTTAACAAAGGGTAAAATCATTACCATATTCAATTTTCTCATTAGACACCCATTTATTCACATTATTAATCATTTTAAAACATTAAATTCATATTATGTACCTTTTTGATTTAAAAGCTCATGAAATGAAGCAATATTTAAATTTAAATTACTTATCCAAAACTCGTTTCCGCATTCGTGCCAAAAAATGATGCATGTCACAATAATTTTTGAGTTAAAAGATTGATGCATGTACATTAAACTCTCATTCCATATTAGGACATGATTCAAATCTAAAAAACTCTTAGACACAATAATCAAATCACATAACAAATACATCACTCGAGGTGAAATAACATTCAATTATAACACCATACACATCAAAAATAACAATCCCACCCTTCGTACTTGGATTTTAACCTCATAAATGGGTTAGCTACTAAAATGTACATGCTCTTAAATAAGGAATTAATCATCCTATTATCTTGTCTAGCTTTCCCAAATATTATTTAAAAATTAAAGAAAAGAAAAGAAAAAAAATCCTTTGACACCACTTTGTAACGATCCAACCCATGTGCCACACACTGATGCCCAAAGCCAGTTGGTCACATGACCTAGAGAATGACTCCCTCTATGTCCAAGTGTAATGAATAGTATTGAGGGTCTAATATAGATAATTTTGAGACTTTCCCCTATATCAAACTAGCACAATAGTGGAAATGAAAAAAAATACTTGAATGGTATTACCAATAACCAAACTAATAAAGTATCACATGATGACCAAAACTGAAAATAAAATATCAAAAATAAATAGTAGGCATGTCATGCCAAATATGTGTCATGTTTTAAAATGAAAAAGAACAAAATAAATAAATATACCTAAGAATCCCATGTGGATCCTGAATCACATAAGGTTCTGAAATCCATGCTTTACCCCAATATAGCCATATAATATAGGACTTGTTACCTAATCCTATCCTACAAACAGGTAGTCTATTGAGGTATTAATCACACAAGAAAAGTAGGGTATGAGTATAACTCAGTAATCCCCACCAACTATATCTAAAACACCATTTAGTAAATAATAGTGTATATGGTTGTATAAAGAATGATACACAAGAAATAAAGTAAATAGATTAAATATATTCAATTATTCTTTATTTAACCACATAAATCCTCAGGTTCCCAAGGACACCCAAACCCCCAACACCTGCATTGGCCAATGCCAGAGTCTACATAAAAACACATAAAGAATATCAAAACTCATTACACTCATGGTTATCAATTATCATTAAATTTAAATTCATATCACTATTAATTGGATCCATAGTCCAATGCCAACATTTTTTCCCTATAATACCATGGACAAGACCCTATGGGATTTTGACATAGTAGTCTGTGCCTGACACTCATTATCACATGTAACACACAAGTGTGATTTTGAAGTAGTAGTATGTGTCCCACACTCATTGTCAATATGTTATTTTGATGAAAGATTACATGTCCCACACAATTTTATCAATTCAATGCCAATGGATTTTGAAGAATTAGTCCATTTCCCACACCTATTTATCAATCAATAACACAAGTTGGATTTTGAAGAATTAGTTCATGTCCCACACTCATATATTAATTAAAAACATATCTCACATATATCAAATTTATTCCAGTTAATCATCATTAACCAATTTTTAAAAATGACACATCATGGTATACCATTAAAATTTATTAAAACAAATAATGATTCAATACTTTAATAAAATGAAATAATATGTGTAAATAACTATTAAACCATTTTCATTATTTAATTCATATATCCCATTAACCCATAGGTTCATTTAAACCATCTCATAATCCTCCATCAATTGACCAATTACACAATCCAAATTTCCAATTAATTTTAGGGTCACAATATTCCTTCAATTAAATAATCCAATTCCACCAATTTAACCCAAATCATTATCATAAGGTAATTAAATTAAATGAATCTAATCTTCAATGAAATTTACCAATCCTGAAATTGAAATTTAAAAATTAATTATATATAACTAAATAAATACTACATGATTTTGAATTTCGACCACTTACCTCAAAATTGAAGATGATTGCTTGCTAGAAAAAGTCTCCAATTTGAATTGGAACAACCAAGATCACGATGAATAATGATATATAGATCTGAATCCTATATTCGAGATCAAAATGATTAGATCTATGGAAACCTAGATCTAGATGCACTACCAATGTAGTAAAATATCCTATCACATGATATTATAAAGTTTAGAGAGAGAGAGAGGAGAAACTAATCAGGATGAGAACTTTTTACTGAGAGAGGTGAATATCTT
Organism: Viscum album; assembly: GCA_963277665.1. Lineage (NCBI taxonomy): Eukaryota > Viridiplantae > Streptophyta > Magnoliopsida > Santalales > Viscaceae > Viscum > Viscum album. The sequence goes on from OY728137.1 coordinate 133,969,224, forward strand.
CAAAATGGGCTTAGACTCTAAAATAACTTAGATTAGAATGGCCAGTAATCCATATGGGAACCTAAAAAAATAAGTGGAAAATGTTTAGGGTCAAGCCAGGGTGTTTGGGGTATAAGATGGGGGTTCATGAATTTTTTAAATAATTTTCCATACATTAAAAATCCATAAGAAGAGTTCTCTGGTCTGGGTGTGTAGTTCCCCCTAACAGTGTGCCTAACTACACTCCTCCTCCAAGGGGGAAAAATAAGTTATCAAAACCATGCACCAACCCTACAATCCCAAAATATTTAGGGGTTTCACTATTTGTTGGGGAAGGGTGAACGGGTTGAAAAAATGCATGCCAACCATGCACTATGCAACCCCCTCCAAAAAAAATTGAAATTTAATCCAAAAAAACCCAAGATAAAACTTAAAAAAGATGTACTCAAAATAAGGAAATGATTACCCGAAATCAATCTCAAGACATCTCCTAAAAAGTTCCATATATTACATGTTATGTGTGTGACACTTAATTGGGAAATCATAAAGGTTGTGATACTAGAGGAATGGTGTTGGGTTTATCCAATTGAGGGATTTGAAAAAGAGTTGTACACTCAAATATCCAAGATTCTTATATGATATTATGGAGATGATTCCCCAAATATATATCTATGTTATGATATGAACACTAAATTAGTCTCAAATATTAGTGAACTATGGGTCTTATCACACTAATTCGAAAATGTAATTCTAAATGGGTCATCACAATGTTCCCTAGGAATTAGTGTGCCACTAATGAGAGAGGGGGTTGAATAAATAGTGCTTAATTTTACAATTTCGTCTATTGAATATCACCTTTGTGGTCTATTAGGATCTTACACACTTAATTACAAATCTCAGCTATACCTAAATAAAATAGAAATGTAAAGTCGTAAGGCACATAAAAGTTTTATATGGTTTTATCCCAATGTAGGCACCGATTCCTTTTTTGATCCATTTGAGTCTAATTCAATGATTTTCCATGAAAATTAATTACCAAATATATGTGGTTTGTGTGTTTTCATACACTAACCTTTTTGTGTTTCCAAACATACACAATATTTCATTGAATTTATGACATCCCATCTCCTATAATAAGGGATTTTAAATATAGTGATAAAGATCACAAAAAAATCTAGATTTATTCAAAAAAATACATTGACGATATTTCTATTTGAGTCTTAAAGATAACTAGAATTAAATATCCTCACCAATTATAGAACATAAACCTCTGATAATTACTATTTCAATTAGACCATTTGACCTTCCACACATCATGTAGAACTTCAAAGATCTACTTCCCAATCTCTAAATCACTAAATCCTCATGATATATAAGTGTACAAATAACTACCATACACCAGGATTCGGTCTCCATTTTTCAGTTCATATAAGTCTAAAGACTCTCTTAGTTTCTTCATATATTTTTTAGTCACATCAATCTACTACACTTTATTGGGAGCCTCAGAATAATCTAGAATATATTAAATTAGAAAATCAATATAATCTCAAATTATATAATATCACTTAAAAATATTTGTACCCAAATATATGTATAATGTTTCTTCATTTATATATTAACATGGGCCTATTCCACAAAATCCTTTCAAAAAATTAAACCAATATCCATTTTCAAATTTTGGATGATTAAATAAAATATTCAAAAATTACCCAACTGTGACAAACATTTATAATTCATATATATTCTCATTTGAGAATTATATAATCTTTAACTACTGATATCTTCATTCAGTTTCTCATAAAATTGATCTTAAATCATAGCTTCATCAATAGCCTAGGCATTTTAATTTCGAATAGGCACAACATCATACCATTTTTCTTCAAGAATTAAAATCTTAAAATTATTAAAATTCTTAAAGTTTTCTAAGTTCTTGATAATATTTATGATATACGAGTTCTTAAATTTCTCAAAAATCCTATGTATTGGGATAAAAATTATGTATCTTTCCAAAAACATATATATTATAGTGAGATTTCTATCCTTTTCTAAATTTACATTGGATTCAAAGACTATCTTACATACTACATAAGATTTTAGAGTAAAATAATATTTCAATTCGAGCTTAAAAAAACATATTCAACATCAAATTTTTTTTAATCTTTGAGCAGTTCCTTTTCCAAATTTCAACCTTGGAAAATATGTTATATATCATTTGACACATGTTATGAATTTAAATAAAGATTATACCTTTATCATTTTTACAACATCCAACTCTAAATGAGTATATTATGTATACATGGAGATGAAATCATGCCTTTAAAAATTCTTAGAACTTCTATACATACTATGTGATGCCCCAAACCCTCACTCATGGATTTAGTGCTCATAGACACATAATTTATATACATTCATTGATTATAGTGATAAAATACTAGATATAGCAATTCTTAATTACAAAATCAAAATGTTTAATTCATCTCATAAATTCCAAGGATCTTTTAATGCTTATAGATTTAGATAACTACTACAAAACAATTACTATAAAATCCCCATTTCTTTGTATAAAATAGAAAAAAAGTATTATATACAAAATGACTTAATCCATAATGTGTCTTCAAAAACTAACATAAATTAATTCACATGTGATATGATTTTAAACATTTCATGTGTACTACTTTTATTTATAAAATGGGGAAATAGAAACATTAGAAGAGGTGATCTAAAATACTTATGAAGGGAAATAATAATTTAATGAAATCAATGAATAAAAATGGAATAAATATTATGATGGTATTAGGTAAACAACATGAAGCAACAATAAACTTGAAACTAAGAGAATTTTATATCCATCATAACAAATAATATCATGGATATAAATAATACTTATCTTATACATCTAGAATGAATAATGTTGGACATCATAAACACACAGTTAAGGCCATGTGACAAGGAATTTACATGTTTTCATGATTGTATCCAAGATATCCTTTTTAATTGAGATAGAATATAATAAATAACCAAATATGGTTTGTTTTAGGTGACCTTTAAATGCATAAATGGGCTATATAATTCTATCCCAAACCCATGACTTAATTTTTTCCAATTTATTTACCATAAAATTCAATAATAATTTTCATAAACATTCCCTATGGAACCTATTACTTAATAAAAACATTATTATATAAATAATGAAGAATATAAAATATTATTACAAGAGAAACCTGTGGTAGTAGTTAACAATAATCAAGAATGTAAATACATTTCCAAATGTTAATAAAATGGATAACATGATCATAACCCATTTAGATTAAGTATGTGTATGGCCATACAATAAATAATAAACTTTCCAATAATCATCCGTATTGGAATAATGACATAAAAGACTCCAATAAATTTCCCCAAGTAAATAAAATAAAAATATTTATTGGTGAACATAATCCAATTATAATTATGTTAAAATAGGTGTTTATTCCATGTATATCAATGATTATATGGTTAAGAAACTACTATAATAACATAATCATAATTCATCGAGAGAAAGAATTCTTGTCGTTTCAAAAGCACATAACCCAATAAGTGAAAAATATTTTTCAAAGGGTTTATATGGTATGAATTTAAATACCAAGAAAATAATGATAGATTACAGAATAATACAGTAAAATGGTAAACATTAAGAAAATAAAATTAAATATGTTCAAATAATTATCATCACTCAAGGAATTAAAATTGAGCTATTAAAAATCATCACAATCTAGGAAACAACTGAATCAATTGCCACATGAATATTGAAACAAGATTTGGATAGTAAATCCCATGAAATAAAAGGAAATAATTCATATAACATTCAAGGTATATTAAAAAAATATAACACTATATAAAGGGAATATGGTGCATAATATGTAACATGTCTTATAGAATTAAAATTTAAACCAAGAAAACCCTTGCAACATGAGTAACACTTTAATAAAAACCCATTAGAAGAGAAGGACTGTAATCAAACATTAAATATTTTGATTAAAATATAATTCATGATATGATATCACAAATATGAAGTATATAACCTAAATAAATGAAATTAAGTGCATAATACCAATCACTAATCAAAGAGAGGAATTTGATATGAAACCCTTACCTCTTTTCCTGACTTTCATGAATGTATTTTAAACTCTTGTATCACATACATAACTATACTAATAATTTAATTCATAACCATCCTCATGTATTTTATATTCATAATTTTCATAAATATTAATTTTTTATTTTTTATTTTCAACATTTATATAAATTATACCAATAATTATGTTCCTGTAGTCATTCATTATATATATTCAAGGTATTGTTCAATTAGTTGGTTAAACTGTCTCAAACATGAACATACCCTAATTTAATAAATGATAATGTGGAAGTTTTTTTATTATATAATTATACCATAAGAATGATGATCTTATTTAGTGATTATTAATATTATATAAAATAATTTAAATTAAGTATAATAATAAGTAATGGGTATAAAAATATTACACAAATTTAATAAAAATTTATCCCCGTGGTACACATATTTTAAATGATTAAGTTAACGATGATCATTTGTTTACCATATAATTAATATATTATCATATTTGTAATAAAAAAACTTAATTATTTAAAAAATTCATATTTATACATTGATACCATCTTTATATGCATATTCTTAAGGTGGTGATGGAAAATAATTCACATTACGTTGTAGAGTCAGTAGTTGGAAAAATGCATAAACAATGATCTTTTTCATAATGGATGTGGACTATGAATAAAAACTAATAATAAACTTAATATAATAGAATTAATGTATATAAATGATAATTATATAATTATATTAGTGTTATTAGAATAAATTTGAAATAATATAATTCAGGAGAATATCTAGTTTGTTGATACTACTCACGTTGGGGGCTTGAATTATCCATGGAAGTCTACTTTGAAATAAAATCCTTAGGATAACTAATGATGAACAAAAGCTTTTGAACATGAGATAGATTTATTGGAGGATAATAATTATTTTTTTTCAAGAAATAATTTGATAGAAATGTAGGACTTTAAGGGGTAAAGATTTTACTATTTTATAAATGAAGGAAACAATATTTTATAGAGAAACCCTTACATTTTTGAATAATGTAATATTATTATTCAAGTGTCAAAGGACACAAAATAAAAAAAGTAGAATAAGATATGTGTGGGGGTTTAAACTCACATAAAGTACTACTTTTCTAGAAAACACTGAGTGTTTTATGTTTTCTTTATTATACATTTTGGGTTTTCACCCCAATTTACTTTTACCTTGGTAATTAATTTATAAACATAGATATTAATTTTAATGAAAATTACTAAGATTGAACTTTTTACCTAATTTTTTATTTTTAGTTTTAAATTGTAAATTCATTTTATTCACTAAATTATCTAAAGGTGTGAAAAGGTAATTCTAAAATAAATACACATAATCACATAAAAACATTTTATTATAGAATTAACATTTCAAACCTTTAAAATTTATATATATTATAAAATTACCTTGTATACTGATTTTAATGACCTAAATTGAATTATTATGACACGATAAATCATTATAGACTTATAAGTGAATAAATAACAAAATCTACCTTGAAAATTACTTCAAAGAAAAGGATGAAAACAAATTTTACAAGAAATTTTCATTATAATTAGTTATAAAAATTAATCCATGGGTTTTCTAAGATAAAAAATATTTTTATATGAAAAACGTGGTTCCCAAAATTTATATTTGATCAATTTTTTTATAAATTTTTAGGTAAGTCTTAAATAACAGAAAATTAATAAATATTATAAGTCTCATGAAACCAATTTTATTACTAAAAATAAACCACCTCAGAAATATATAAAAAAATCTTTGAAAGTAAATTTACATACGAGGAATTCAAAAATGAAGTAAATTATTTTTAATTTAAAATTAAACAATTTATAAATTCATTTTTTGAAATAAATCATAAAATATAGTTTAAAGTTGTTTTAATTTGAAAATGAAAATTTTAAATATTAACTATTATTATTATTTTAGGTCATTAAAAAACTAATATTTTTAACCAATTATTAATATAAAATTTAATTTAATATTAATCATGTGTTTATTCAAATATAAATTTATATCACACAAAAGAATTTTTTATAAAAAAACTACTACTATAAAAAATTAATGTCCTTATTAGTAATTTTAGGTAAACTAATTGAATTTAATTCCTAGAAAAATTTGACTTTATTTTCTATATATAAATAATTCATAAAGATGTTGTGGCTATTAATTATTTATAATTTAATAGAAATTTCTATGAAATTAATACATAAATATTTATATTTTACGTAAATATATCATAGTTTTGGTTATGTTTAGTATTGCCTGTATAGAAATCTATTGAACACATTGATGTATTTAAATCTAATAATATAATATAATTTTAGGATGTTACATCCACCTTAAATAAATTTCATCCCCACAATTTGACTCATAAGATCAGAGTAATTTCTTTAGGGAACATGATTTACCATACACCTCTAGATGATGATGTGTTTGTTTATGATTTGGAATTTGATTTATCTATCTAAAAAAATCATCACATTTTACTATAAAGAGAGAAAACTCATTATTAATTTCTCCTAGAATTATACTAAGATATAGATAACTATGTAATAACTTCCCATTAAGACTAAAAATGATTTATATGATAATAATACCACTAGGGGTTTTATTTTTATGTAAATATACAATAATTACTGAAAACATACAAAACATTGGAATCTATAGAATATGTTGTGAAAAATAAATATATGAATCATTATTATTAGTTTCATAGTCTTATTATTATTCACATGATTATTTTTGAAAACGTCCCTCATTATCCTTTAGATTGGTACATTGATACTCATAATGTCCCAATCTCTTGTAATTTAAGTAATAGATTTTTATAGCTTATCTCTTTGACTTACACTTATGATTTTGATGACATTAAAATCCACACTTATATAATTTTTCCATACAATTAAGGTAATTACCCCATGTTTCTTCCCATGTTTTTTGACATATAGAAAATTAAATATTATTTTTCATCATCATCTTAGTTAGTTGGTATTTTCCAAGACTCTATCTTTATCTCTCTCGGTGTGTTTGGGTCTTAAACTATGTTTACATTTTTAATCATATTTCATGATACCTAGTTTGGTGTAATCACAAGGTTTTTAACTTAAGATCATATTCCATTGGGATGTTAATTGAGGTTATCTTCGCATTTTCCCTCACACCCATGGTTCCTTCTAGTTCCAACAATTAAAACCACAATATTTTACCTGATTAATGATCAATATAATTGAATTTTCATAAATAACTATTGGATAATTTAAACTCTTAATGTATAACATAATTGATCTATAATATCATCCAATAGTTCTTAAAACTCAACTTGTATTATACTTGATTTAACCTATAGCACTCCCAGTTTAACATATATCACTCTTGGATCAAAGTATGATACATTTAATTGGGTTCTCTCATACTTATTAACCTAATCATTGAAAGAGATATCCTATATTATCAGGAATTTTTTTAAAATATTCTAAACCAAATAATCAATGAAATTTATGCTCTCAAAATCGATCATATCATTCCACAAACAAAATTAGGCATCCTAAAATAATATACCCTTGTATGTATTTACCATAATCATACACTCTCACTAACATAACTTTATGAATACCTATTTTAATCCACAATACATTAAACCAAAAATATATTATATATTCCTAAAAACATTAACTAAATATTTAACCCTCAGATAGTATTAAAAACAATTTTACAAGGTCACACACTAACACTATAAATCCTAATCCGAAAATTGTGATTAACTTATATAAAAATATCATGAATCATTTATCGATCCCAATGTATGAAATTAATATCTTACTCAATTATTCAAAATAAAACCACCCTTTATTACCTCCTCATCATTTGTATATTAAACATAAGAGTTATCCATACCTCAATCATGTCATTTACAATAATTATCCCAAAAATATAACCTTATCATAAAATCATTTCTCTGGTTTATTAATACCCTTCAATATATGATTTCAAACCATTATTGAAAAACTACCTGTAATCAACCTTTAGATATTTCAAATATTCCCCATAACATTTAGTATATACCAAAATATATATAGAAAATATAACTCAAAAATGTGTATATGTAATAGTTTCATGATTATTAAAATACCAACCTCACTGCCTTAGGAAAGACTATAAATGGCACCTTTTCCCTTATAATCGTAAAATAATAAGGTTCTCGACCATTTAAGTATCTTAAATTATTTGATTATAAGATATAGTGGTTCTAGAAACATACATTTCCCATCATCATTTTCATGATCCCACTTAAATGAAATACTAAAACTAAAATGGATATAATAATATCCAAAAGATATATATAAAAACATTGATATGAATTGTTCTCCCATTATGACACATTATTTATAATATATGATACTGTTAGATCATCCTATTATTCTATTTTTTCAGTCCATGGTTATCTATTTTCAATTTTTTATTAGGTCCTCTAACCTATTTATTTAACACCATTTTTTAATCGTTCATAGTGGCTTTATAAGAGAATGTGATTAACCAAATCATATACCCTAAGAGTTTCTCTCCATGTGTGCATTATTTTACTCACACATTATGAATTAAATTAAAGATTGAGTAAATTATCAACCACCCAATTTGGGTTGATTAACCCATGGTGAATCTATGCCACAACCACATCCACTTTCTAGTATCTTTACACGGATGTATTTCAAGAAAAACACATAATCTCTACTTTACCAAAATATTTGTTGGTTTCCAATACATTGAACTATTACTAGGGGTTTCCTTGAATCATGCTTATACTAATATACAAATAAATGTGCATTTTTCCATAATAATTAATTATTTAATTATCCCATAGGGTTATCTATTATGATTAACATTAACTTATAAACCCTTAAATTATCTTCAAAAAAACATCTTAATCTCTAATTTTTTCTAAACCTTTACTTTTATACCAGCTGTGAAAACATTGAATTGCACTCTCAGATTTGGTTCCCATAGACAAATACTTTACATACTTTATTAGACACCATTTTAACAAGAATATATCAAACAATCAGTAATTACAATATTAAAAAATTATTTCATCTCTTAAATCTAAAAGATATTTTTTAGGTTTAGAGATTTAGGAAAATGGGATGAAAAAATAACTAGAAAATCCCATGTTTATTGTATCAAATAGAATTTTTCTATTATATATAAAACAAGTCATTCCATAATATATATTCTATATCTCCCATAAATGCTTTCACACATTCTATCTTTGAAAAAAATACAAAAAGCATACTTTTTTATAAATCATAGGGAGATGAAAAAAATATAAGGGGTTGGATCAAACACCTAGTAAGTGAAATACATATCTGAATCAATAAGGGAATAAACATAGAATAAAAATTATGATATAATATGTAAACACCATGTATTTATAATCAACTCGAAACTGAGAGTATTCTATATCCATTATAATTAATGAAAACATGGATATCGATTGTACAGATATAATACTGATGGAATTCATAATGATAGATATTAAAAACCTATTTTGAACTCCTTGTGATAATACATTTACTTGTCATTGATACCGTAGTCAATAAATGATACTAAATTGGAAAGGAATTCAAAAAATACCTAAACCTAGTTTGCCTCATGAGACCTATAAATACATAGAGGGGATATATAATTTTCGGTCTAACACATCAGCTTATTAATTCCAATGTATTAACCATAAGTGTAAAAAATACTTCCATACCATTAACCCTAAAATATCTATCTAAATAAAATCATTGATACACATATAACAGAATATATGGAATATAAATACATGATCAACCTATATTAGTAGTAAATAATCATGAAGAATGTCGATAATTTTTCCCTTATCAATAAAATGGATATCAAGATCATAATACATATACAAAAAAAGGTGGATGGTCAAACAATACACATTCAACTTTCTAATAATAATCTATATTTGATTAAAAACGTACAAAATTCTAATAATTTTCCACATGTTAATTTTTTTCTCCATGAGTACATCACCCAATTTGAAATATGTAAAATGTGATGTTTATGAAATATATATCAATGAGTATATGGTAATGTAAATATTGTAATAATAAAGTCATAAGCCATACAAAAAAAATATGGTGGATGGTTTCAAAAGAACATAACCCAAAAAATTACATATATTTTTCAAAGGGTTTATGTGGTAGGAAATTATATCCTCAGAAAACAATGAGAGTATGAAACATAATAAAATCCATGGTTAGAATTCAACCAAATTTTCTTAAATACATAAAAATAATTATCATAACTCAATGAATGAAATTTGAGTTACTAAAAATCCTTACTACTATGAAACAAATGAATCAACAGACACATTAATTAAGAAACATGATTTTTATAGTAAATCCTCTGAAATATAGGTAAATTAACTATAGAACATTAATGGGATAATAATTAAATATAATACCACACAAAGGGAACCTGGTGCATATCTTGTATCCTGTATAAAATAATTATAATTGAGACAAATAAATCCCTTTGGTCTCGAGTAACACTTTAATCAAAATTCCAAGCAAGATAGTGATTGTAATTGAACTTGAAATACCATGATTACAATATTCTTCATGATTTGATATAAAAAAAGGAATTAAATAAACCATAAAAATGAAATTATTTTTATAATACCAAGAATGTCTCAAATTCATGACATGATAACAAAAATATGATGCATATACACACTAAAATAATATTAGGTCCATGCTACCAAGAATGTCTCAAAGTAAGGTATTTGTGGCAAAACCCTTACCTATTTCCCTAACATTCATGAATATAATTTAACCTTAAATATCAAAAAAATATATCTTAAAATTATAACTCATTATCTTACTCCTATCCATTTTCGTTCATACTTTTCAAAAGTTGTCATTATATATATGAATTATTCCAATTTTCTACATCGGGTGTTTATGGTCTTGTTCATTTATACTAGTTTAATAATTGTTTTATCTATATTCATTATTTCTCAAAATTTCATCATTATAAGGTAATTTTGATTACTAATAGGTATGGTTTATAATTATTAATATGTTCTAAAATCCTTTTATGATGAAATTATTCTTTATCTTTGAAGATTAAAATAGAAAGAGGCATTTTTAGTGATTCTTATCAATCGAAGTGAGTTTTATTAATTAATGAATTACAAATTGATATAACATATAAAGAATAGGAAAATATTATTTAATAATTTATTTCATATTATACTAGTAATTATTTTCTTACAGTCATTCATGACCTAAATCAAACTATTGTTGTTGTATGTGGTTAAACTGGCCGAAATATGAACATACCATGATTTCTTGAATGATTATGAGGTGGGTTTTCTATAATATAATTATATTGGAAGTATAAAAAATTTATTTAGTGTTTCTTATAATGATACATCCAAATTTTAGGAAATTATAAGAATAGTTAATGTATATGAAAATATTAACAATTTGAATAAAATGTTATCCTCTTAATATGATTATTTTAAATGATTAAATTAACTATGATTGTTTATTGATCATATAATTTATAGGTTCTATAATTAATAATAATATAATATTAAATATTTCATAAAAATAATATTTATCCATTAATACCATCATTAAATCCATCTTTGTAAGGTGGTGATGGAAAATGAAACATGTCGCATCATGGAGGCGATAATCCACACAACACATGAACAAAAATTTTGTTTTTCCTTAATGGATTGGGTATGTGAATAAAAATTTATCATAGCCTAAATATATTAAAATTTTAGTATTTAAATGATACAAATATAATTATATTAGAGCGTTTAGAGTTAATTTTAAAGAAGATAATTAAAGATAAAAAACTATGTATTTGATAATACTCACATTTGGTACTTATATTTTCCTTGGTAGTCTCCTAGGAAATAAAGGCCCTATAATAAGTAATGGTTAAAATAAGATTTATAATGAGGGATAATGTTATATGAGGATATTTATTTTATATTTTTAAGGAAAAAATTCTAATTAATGTTGTTTCTTCATGTAGTTAATATGGTACCCTTTTATAGGTGAATGAAAAGGTAGTTTGTGAGTAATATTTTGATTTTCAATAATATAAGGTAACTATTTAAGTTTAAAAGTCCCAAAAATGGAAAGAGGGAAGGGAAAATGTGTGTGAGTTTAAATTCACATCAAACACTCTTTTTCTTTAAAACATTTCTTATTTTTAAGAATTTTGTGCAATATTTGGTATTTTAAGAAAATTTACTTTTACCTGGTAATTAATTTCTTACCTTAGTAATTAATCTTAATGATAATTATTATGATTGAAAATTTTTAATTAATTTGATACTTATAATTTTAAAATTTAAAATCATTTTATCAAATAAAATTTTTAACGGTGTGACGAGGTAATTTAAAATTAAATAAACTCAATCTCATAAAAACTATTTTAGAGAAATAATTTTTTTAATATTTGAATTTTTATTTATGATAAAATTATATTGGATAATTATTTTAATGATATAAATTGAATTTTAAAAAAAAAATGTAAATGATGCGTGCAAGGGAATACAGAAACATAATATTCCTTAAAAACTACTTGATTCAAAGAAAATACCCAAAGTAGTTTTTAATATAAATGTTATATTTTAAATAGATATAAAAAAGTTTTCCCTAGGATTTGTAATTTCAATGAATCTTTTAAAATGAAAATTTTTATTCCTCAATTTCATATTTGATTACTTAAATGGTTTTATAAATTTATAGTTCACTATTTTTTAATACTAAAATCATATAAATAATATGTTTTGTGAAAACTAAATTTTAATCTAAAAACTGACCTTTTTAGAAAAAAAATAAAAATTCATACTTTGTCATTTTTTATAGAAGGAAATCAAAAAACAATTTATGTTTTATAAATTTCAAAAATAAAATATTATAAATTTATTTTTTGAATAATATTATAAAATATAATTGAAACCCCATTTTAAGTGGGAAATGACATTTTCCAATATCAAGACAAATTATTATTATTTTGTATCATCAACTGTCATGACCAGACCCAATGAGGCCTTCCTGACTAGTGATGATCATGGTGTATCTACCCCAATCTCACCTCTAATATTCTACGGACTAGCTTCCATTTTCGAATAGGCATATCACACAAATGGGAGGCTTTTGCCTATGGTACCTGTACACATGCACATCCACCTCCATAAAATAGTGTATAGATAATAATAAAATTGATACAAAAAATTCATGTATACTTTTGTCCCATACCCAGTTTATGAAAAAAGTACTAAATGTATGATGGAAAAATACAAGCTAACCAAAAAATTTAAAGCATCAATCCTTCTCAGAAGTAGGGGACTAATATCAAATGAAACAATCAGTACAGACCTTAGTCGATCAAGCTCACTACGCTCCCCCAACTCTAGATCCTCATAGGACACCATCCAAAGTCCCTTCATCTTCATAATAAAAACATATATGGATAGATACCATGCAGGTTTGAGTTTATAAATAACTAATAAGTGGTTCGAAAACCCAAAATAAATGGATGAAACTAAAAGTAAATAGTTCGCTCGACCCAAATCCATAAGAGGAAACCCATGTGAGCGAGAATAAGAAACTCCATATCAATATCCTCTTAACTATACATGACTAGTTATCTCATCTACATATGGTGTTTCAATCAATTAATGTGACATCACTACATGTTCTCCCAAAACATCCCAGATATACTCATCTCAATCTCAAAGTCTTATGAGGTCCCAACTTCACATCCCACCATAGGATTCCACTTGAAGCTCAAAGTTATCACTCATCTAGTAGATCTCACTCAATGGGTTATGTTATCCCAAAAGGAACTCAACTGAGAGATATCACTCATTGGGTATATCTATACAATCATTGATGAAAAAAATATGAGAGACCAAACTCATTGGTTATCACTATGTCGATGGGACGTCCTCACCATCCTTGATGGAATACATGTGATAGATGGATCTCTTCAGGTCTCTCCATGAATAATTTCATGATAAAGCCCAGTGGATCTCGACACAAAGATAGTGGATATTGGCCATCCTTGATGGGGGACTCCACTAACCTTACTGGAAACATAAACTCATCACTCAAATAGGGGATCATACATAATACCACTAGGGGTCCCCAAGAACCCAATATAGAACTCGATAAATCCTAACACATAGATAGGGGATCACACCCAGGACCATCGGGAGACACCGAAAACCCAAATGAGACTCTGAAATATTATACTTGGATTGGGGATCTCACTTAGAATTGTTGGGAGATCCCATAAACCCAATCAAAAGAGAAACACCATGTATAGGATCATATAAACAATAATTCCTCAAACCCTACTAAAATCTATCATTATGTATGTGATATTATACTTGAAAATTCCACATACCCTACTAGACTAACCTACCAGATAGTGGATCTACACCCAACATGATGGTCATAGTGATACTACGAACCCCACCTAGGGAAGATAAAATGATAGAGGATCCCACCCTGGCCTACTAAAGGGATATTTGAACCATATCTGAGGTCATCCTATAGAGGGTATCACCATCCAACCCTAAGGATTCAATGACACAATGTACCATCATAGTAATAGAAAATGAGAATACAATTAATTGGTACTAGTCAAAAATATTATATATGAAGAGTCAAGGTTGTGCCACCTCATGCCATATCACTCACACCAAAATCATGGTCACCATCATGTTCTTTGCTGAAAATAACTCAAGATAGCTTACACATGGGCCTTCATCTATGTCTTGAATATAGAGATGTGAAAAAGGAAATATAAAGGGGATAAAATGGTGTCTACCCATAGTACACATCGTTTCACTCATAAATGGAATCCATGAATGTGTCCCCTCATAGTAATATATGTGCATTTGGGGATATACATGATGTGTACCTCATGTCTCATAGTGTATGTCCTCATAAGATCTCATGGGAGTGTCCTCACCTATCCACAGTTGGCCGGCCATGTCGCAATACATGAAATGCACCCTTCGCACATGGCATGTTCCACTTACCCTGGAACAAGCACATTTCGTTGGATATTCCC
This sequence comes from Viscum album, assembly GCA_963277665.1. Taxonomy (NCBI): domain Eukaryota; kingdom Viridiplantae; phylum Streptophyta; class Magnoliopsida; order Santalales; family Viscaceae; genus Viscum; species Viscum album. The sequence continues at coordinate 133,984,471 of OY728137.1, forward strand.
ATGTAATTCAACTCACGACGATGACATCTAGTCATGTACTTACACCCAACCATATCCTTCAACACAAAAATCATGTCCATGTACCATGACCACATGACCTGGACTCACTACATAACGTATACCCCCATCACATGGCTTATAGTCCCCAAATAGAATCTTCCCCGAATGGGAAGAACACATAGCGTTTTCTCTTACACCACATGAAATGTGATTCAAGATTCCAAATGGGAATCTGTTATGAGCCACTCGAAACCTCTGATTTTCAACTACAACCCACAAATATACTCTTAGAGGATATCTAGAAGTCTTAATAGGACTATAAAACCATAAAAATGAAACAAATTTTAATATGGATTTAAATATCACAAATCCACCTACCTTACGGTTAAATGACAAAGCTAATAGTACAAACTGATGTTAGGAACTTGCTACACCTCAATTTGGTGATGATCAGTGTAAAATAATAGGGATCAGTAGCACCAACCAACCTAGTTTCATCCTATGATCTTCAATCACCATGGGAGGAAATCATCCCCTCAATTATTCCATTTATGAATCAAAAATGGAAAGGGGTTTATTATTTTAAATTAATTAAATTAACAATCCTCCATTTAATACCCTGATAATGGTAACATTTGACCTGGAATCTGATACCAACAAACATTATATCATGCATAGGTTAAATCCCACAATATAAACTCAAAATAAGCCTTCAATATTCAAATCAATACTCAACAATATAGTTATTCCAAATTTACTAAAAAACCAAATGTGCGTGATTTAATATATTTAATATTTTAAATATCACCACACTGAGGTTTTATGGGATAAGGAATCCCACACCAACTCGGATCCTAGCTTCATAAATATTTCATGAAATATTCCAAATTCTTAACAAAATAGTGTCAATATACTCTACCAAACTTCAAGTATTTTCATCCCGAAGAGTGAAATACTACCCATATGGGAGAAAAATAAGATCATAATTTGATCACTCAGTCCAGTGAGATGACGAGAGGGTTCTTGTGCTATCTATAAACACACAATCATGGGACCCACTATCCCAAATGGGGTCCTCTTTGGCTAGTCTCTAATAAAAACAGGTACCAAAAACTCCCAAAAACACACTTAACATCTACCTCAAACCAATTATACATCATGAAATGAAGTTTTCACATGTATAAATCACTAAAACTAGTGGAAAAACAATAATAAGCTAGTATAACTACAATCATAGGGTCTATCGGTACACCACCACACTAACCCAACATAGATGCAATCATAACTGGGTAGTCCTCATCCACCACAAGATGATCCCTTGACATCCATCGATAATACCAACTTTGGGAGAAAAAACGTTGCCTCAAACTAACTCCAACTAGTAAAATAGTGACTTATATGATCTCCCAGAAATGGCCTAATATAGTTCTACATTGATGGTGGAGCCACAACTACATCATTCCAATATGAAATCTGGAAGCAATTTCTACTGAAAATAAATCATCTTCACAACTTTTATCCACCACCCTTCTTCAGGGTATAGTATTGAGGGAAATCATTCTCCTTAGTACCTCCTGTCATTAAAAGACTGGTGTCCTCATCATTCCACAAAAGGTTTACATACTACACATCTTTTAAAAGACCATCAAGAACATGTCCAGTGGATATCTATTCATGAAATATCTCACAAATATAATCATCTAGAATTTCCTCCCTACCACACTAAAATGGGGGGGTGACCACCATCAACAAGATATATGTGATGTTATACTCACCAATATGGGATAACTAAAAAGAGGTCATCCACTACACTAACATTCCCAAAAAGTATACTAAACCCAATGATGTGAGGATCTACAGTTGCAGCCACACCCTTGGGTGGATCTCAAGATAGCACAACCCCATCCACTACCAGGCCCACTTTCAATCCCATAAATAAGAAGACATATCATAATAAGTGGACTATGGAAAACTAGAACACCCTATACAAGAGATCCTCAAGATTTTGGTTCACATAGAGCATATATAGAATTCCTCATCATGTGTGTACCATTTGAGTCTAATTCTGAGCCCATGGGGGCATAAATTAAGAAGACCCCTATGAACTAATCCAAATGGGGGGTGAATGACTTGGTCTCTGACTCTCTCATCCATTTTTTAGGTCTACACAATGCGGCCCAAGTGTACACACTAGGATATTCCCAGCCCTTAATATGTAAACCTCAAACTTCACCACATCCCTTGAAACTCAATATGTTCCAAATGATATACTGATAGAGATATCATGGTATTCCATGGGTTTCCATTTATGATGAAAAATAAAACTATGTTAGGTGGTATTCCCGAAATTCCCTTGCAAAGACACCCCCAACACTACAACAATTTTAGGGATAAAAAGACTAGTGTGCTAATAATGTAATCGTCACCGAAGAAATATGATAAAATTCGGGTTTTTATTACCACAAATGAGCTCATATTGTGTGGCCTAGGATCAAAACTCTATAAAGGGAAAACAAATCCATCTCACAAGCTAGAAAAACATCCACCTCAACTGGTAGAAACAATTTGAGAATGGATGGTTGGAAACTAATCCATTTTGAGGAAGAAAATCATAAGTCTCCTCTCTACCAGTACATCTAGGTTTTATTCAAGTCTCTCCCCCACTAGAATCAGTTCACTCTATAGGCATGAGTGAAAGAACTCCAATCCTCTCTACTAGTGCTCCAAGAATAGGGGTTGATAAAAAGGATCCACTCATATCAATTATCCTTGAAAAAATGGCATTTCATGGGTTATGTGGCTCATTAATTTGCACAACTACTCAAGGAATAGTAAGGTCACATGCCACACATTGAACCATAATTAGACTCTATGCCAAAAGACCCTTATGATTAATTCTTATCATTATCCATGCTTGGTTATTCACCCTGAAAAGTGATTACTATGAAACCTCATAACAAAAACCCGCCCAGAACACACAATTCAAAGGAAATCATCCACCACACCATGACATTATACGCTTTGGGTGGAATTGACTCATCTAAAAAATTTTGTATAACATCACAATAAAATGTCTCAATGGGGGAACTATCCATCTTTCTTATTACTCCTATGAAATGTCAAACATCACCCTCATGGGTCTAGATAGATAACTCATGTCACCCAAGATAATACATTATCCATAAGTGGTAGGAAAGTGGTATATCACAGCTGTATATAACAATAATTTTGTAAAAGTATAAATGATATAGATGATACCTCTAATCATCCTTGGAGCCTTTAGGTCAATGGTCTATACTACATGTACCTGTCCTTTTCCCTATTATCTAGCTCTTTGATCCAGGAGTGAACCACCTAGTGGGGGTGGTGGAAACAAACTGAATTGTCTTCCACCTCTAACTATTCTTCTTTCTCCTCTGCCATGTCCTCCATCATGTTGAACTCCATACCCCTACCACTATCTTACTTTGTAATTCCATCAATTTTATCCCTCTTAGAAACATAGAAGATTTGAAAATCTCACGCATGATTTAACAATCCATCGCAAGAAAAGAACCACCACTCTTATGGCTGACTTGAACCGACTAGGGATACATGAGCTACAACCCCTCTGTCCTGGGATCATCTCTTGAAGCATCACACACATACAAAGATCTATGATCCTATAGTCAGATTCCATTTTTGAGCTCTCAAAATCTATGTTCCTAGAACCAATATTCAATGTCTTATAAGTAAGAAATATATCCACAACTAAATCCCAACTGAGCACCCTAACATGTGTGGGAATGAATAGAGATATCACATATGACTTGGTATCCCAATATACACCTTTCTTGATGGTCTATGATAAGAAAGATGGATCTTTAATCTTATCTAGGTAGTATTGAAATTGGTAATTGAACCTCACTAAATACTCTTCCATGGTCATGATACTCTTCCAAATCTACAGAAGCTCTCATATGAATACTAATCTCAACATCAATGGGTAAAAATATTCCTCAAAATGTTGCTCAAACTCTTTCCAAGTGAGATTTATCCCATAATGGGTCTACATCATGAGACTCCACCATCACCTAGTAGATCTATACATAATATTCTTCTATAGGACCACCAAATGATCGGGATGTCTCCTCACAAGACCAAAAAAGCATGTGACTTCCTCAAGAATGTCACCTACTGCATGGGGGTCTGGCTCACCCCAATACCCACAAGTTCATTGCCTACAAAACTCATGAATTGTATTGTTCTTGAATACATACTCTAATAGAAATACCATAAAAATTTTCCTCAATGCATGTGGATCAACTGCAATACCACTCAGAGATATTGCCTCCTGTGCAGACCCCTAAACCAAAGCCCCATCACTAGGTGGATCATAAGCAGAATCCTATAATGAAACCCTATATGGATGAAATTTTAGTGGAATAATAATATAGAATAAATATTCCCTGTGATCAATGAGTATATTTAGGGATATGTATTATGAAAAAACATGATTACCAAAACCCTGTCCAATATGATGCATGCACCAACATTTCTCGTAACTATTTCCGACATGTTTCGAATGTGAGAAAAATTTATCAGAGTCTTAAGAAATGGATACATTATTCTATGCACAAAAACTAGACTCCATAACCTATAATATAAACTTAAAAACACTAGAGCATTTTTATTAACACTCATACCAACCTCACAGCTATAAAAAATAAACACTACGGTCCCAAAGTGGAACTCTTGTTGATTCTAGTATGTCAGAACCCAACCCAATGAGGCCAACATGGACAATAATGAGCTGAGTGTGTCTACCCCAATCGCACCTCCGATAGCCAGGGGTTGGAATCCATGACCTAGTAGACATATCATATAAATGTGAGGCTTTATACTATGGTACCTGAACACAAAAACACACATATATCCACCTCTATGAAACAGTGTAGATATAATAGTAAAAATGATAAAACAAAATGCATTCATACATATATCCAAAAATTAGAGTACGAAAAATGTATTTAAATAGTGATGGAAAAAATACAAGCCCACAAAAAATTTAAATCATCCAAAAATCTCTGGATAAAGAGACTTCTTCCAAATGCAACCACCAGTACACACCTTGGCCTATCTATCTCACTATTCTTTTCTTACTTTAGGTCCTCCATGGACTCAATAGAATGATATCTCTTATGAATAAGAAATGAAATGAGTGAGTAGAGACTATGTATGTGTGAGAATAAAAATACCCATTAGGAACCCCAAAAATAAAAAATAAAAGGGATAAACTGAACATAAAGGGTTCACTCAACCCAAATCCAGTGGAAGAAACCCAAGAGGGAGGGAGCAGGAAACACCATCTTGACCACTTCCCAACTATACATGACTAATTAACTCATTTTCACATGGTTTTTCAATGTGGGTATGTGAAATCACTTGAAAGGATCCCTAAACATCCCAAATATAATCATTTGGACTCCAACTTCCAAAACCCACATAATTCCATAATATTCTACAAAAGGAATAATGGAATCGATCATATAGGATAACTCACTCCATGAGATCTTTCAACCTAGATGGAACTTAACCAATATATCTTGCTCATTGGGTATATCTATTCCATAACTGATGGAAAGGATCTGTGATATCACACCCATCTAGTATCACTAAGCTAATGGAACATCACTGCCATCCTTAATGATGCACATCTAATAGAAGGCGCTCATAGGGTCTCTCCATGAAGAAGGCCACACTGAAGCCCAGTGGATCTCAAAACATAAATTGGGGATATCTCTCATCCCAGGTGGGAGACTCCATGATCCCTCCTGGAAACCTGGTCTCATCACTCAGATATGGTATAACACCTAGGATCACTAGGGGACATCACAAACCCTATCTGGAACTTCAAAGATCATAATTCTCTGATGGGGGATCACACCACCAACTACTGGGGGATGCCTCAAACCCTATGAAGACTTAGAACCATGATACACGAATATGGGATCTCACTCAAAATCATTGTGAGATATCATAAACCCAATTCAAATAGTACACCAAATAGGTGATCATGTAAATGATGATTCCATAAACCCAACTAAAATCACCCACTATTTAGGGGGTTATATACTCAATGATATGAAAAAACCCTACTGGAATAACCTACAAGATAGGGGATATCCACCACTCATGAGGGTCAGGAAGATACCATGTCCCCCTCTGAGGGACGAAAAAATTATATAGGATCCTGCCCTGGTCTCCTAGAGGGATACACAAATCCTATACAATATTATTGAACACATGGGATCAAAATACTATACTAAGGATGAAATTCAAAATTGTAACCTTATAGTAATGGACCATGGGAACCCACTCAATGGATACTGGTCCAGATGATGTTATAATAAGTGGAATGATACCGTCACCTTGTGCCACATATCTCATTCCAAGACAATGGTCACCATCGTGTTTTACATGGAAATACACTCAAGATAGGCTATTCATGGGCCTCTATCCATGTCTTGAAGTTGGGTATGCAAAAGAGAGAAATCTAAAAGGGGAGTACACAACGTGTACCCATAGTACAAGGAATGTCTCTCATCAATGTACCCCTTGGATATGTCACCTCTTTGTACTCAGTGTGTAATTGGGAATATACATGGCGTGTAACCAATATCACATGACATGTGACCTCAACTGATCTCTTAGCCATGTCCTCACTCATACAAGGCTGGATAACCATGTCTCAATACACGATGTCTACCCATGATACAAATAATGTTCCTCTTGGACTAGACAAATATTTTGTCTTTGGTCGTACCTATGTATCTCAACCCATTCTTATGTCATATGGCCATATACTGCCACACAACTATGTCCCATGACATGGTAAGCATGTCCATATCCCACGAAGACATGAAATCAGCCCACTACACATCGTGCACCCATAGTACATGGTGTGTATTCCAAAAATATCATCTTTTTGAGAAGGAATAATACATAGTAAGCGATCTTTCACCACATATCATGAAATTAGAAATTCAAAACAAGAAGCCTCTATGAGCCACCCAAAACCCCTAATTTTTATATGAACCCCACAAATAGACCCCCAAGGGATATCTGGTCATCATAATAGGGATCTAAAATATTAAGACAATGAATCAACAGGGGTTAGGACATAAAGATAATAAATATTATTACCTTATGGAGAACCACCAAATCTTCTTGTCTAAAACGATGCATGGAAACTAGTGTGACTTTATCCAACAATGATTGATATTAAAAACGGGGATTAGTGGAAACTCATCACCTCATTTTTTCGTATCTTTTTTTCATCATAGGAGGAAAATGACCCCTAACTTATTCCACATGTGTCACAAAAATTAAGAGGGTTTTATTACTTTAATTTTATTACATTAATAAACCTCCCCTTAACACCTAACTAACGAACGCCTCCTACCGGGCATCTAATTCCCACAAACTTTATATTGTGCCTAGGGGAAACCCATTTTCTAATCATAACCTTAGAATCAGATCTTCAATCTTATATTATTATATATATTTATTACAGCTTTAATAAAAATCTAAGTGTGCATGATCAAATATATTTAATATTTTTAATATCACCGCACCAAGGCTCTCCAGGCCTTATAATCCCACGTAGACTTAGCACCAGGATTAACAAATATTCCATGAAATATTCCAAAGTAATACATGGAAAGATTAGAGCCTCTAAATCAACCAACTAAATTCAGGTTAGGAAATTATTAATATACAACTTACTATATCAATACTCATCTATTTCTTAAAATAGAAATATGAATTTCATAAAAGATATTTTTTTTTGAAAAATATCATTCCAAACAATAATATATATTATTAGTCATTTTAGGTAAACTAATTGAACTTCATTAATACTAAAAGTCTCTTTTAATTTTTAATTACATTTTATTCATATTGTGGTTACTCATGTTCATTCCCACTAATTCAATTTCTAGGTTTTTAATGGTTATATTTAAATATTTACATTTTATCATAATATATCATCTATTTTTGTATGTTCAGTGTTTCATGCGGAGAAAATAAGAAAAAACATTGTCTTATTTAAAGGCTATCATATAACATAATTTTATGGTGTTACATTATACACCCTTAAATAAATTTCATCCAAATAATTTGACTAATATGTTCATAGTAATTTATATTGGGAAATCATGATTAACCATACACTTCTAGATGATCATGGGTTTATTTAAGATGTGGATTGCTATCTACCATTGTGAAAATTCATTATAATAACATTATAAAGACATATAACCCATTATTAACTTCACATATAATTATACTAAGATCTAGATCCATAATAAATAACTTCCCACATACCCTGAAAATGATTTATATGATAATCATACCACTAGGTATTTTTATTTAGAATAGAATATATAGTAATTTGTGAAAACAAACATAGAATAAGAAACTATAAAATATATATTGAAAACTCACTCTCTAATTCGTTAGTAGTAGTTTCATAGGTTTTTCCATGTTCACATGGTTGTTAGGGACTACCTTACTTATTGGTCCTTGTATATGGTCATTTTGCCACATAATTTCTAACTCTCTTGCAATTGAATATGTAAATTTTTATATATTATCTCTTTTCCTTAAACCTGTGAATTTGATAAAATTCAACTTGACACTTATAGAATTTCTTTGTCCCTTTAAGGTAATTCCCCTCATGTTTCTTCACCCTTTTTTAACATATATGAAATTGAATATTTTTTCCCTTCACCGTCTTTGTCAGTTGATCTTTCTAGGGAATATAACAATACCTTATGTAGTTTGTTTGGGACATCAATTATGTTTAAATTGATAATCATGTTTTGTGATATCTGGTTTAGAATAATCAGATGATTTATCACTCTCGATCCCATTCTTCTAGGTTGTTCATTGATGTAATTTATGTATTTTCCCTCTCACCCATGGTTTTTTCTAGTTCTAACCATTACTAAAACCAAAATATTTAACAAAAATTTTGACCATTATAAGTGAATTATCATAAATAACCATGGGAGAATTTAACATTAAGTTGTCCCACTTTATAACACTATCACATTAGGATATAGTTTATACAAAACAACTTGGATCAGCCTTAGTTTAACCTATATCACTATCAGTTAAACATGTATCATTATTGGATCAACCAAGGTTACTTTGATTTGGGTTATCACATACTTATTAAAATTATACTTAAAATGCAGATCCCAAATTACTAATAAATTTCACAAAATATTAAAATCCTAAAAATCATTGAAATCTATTCTTTTAAGTTCTAACTTATCCTTCCTCAAACAATGTTAGTTGTTCCTAAAATAAAAAATGAAAGCATGCATATAATATAATAATATTATCTCACTAAAATACATTTCCCAAAACCTATTGTAATATCCTAAACATAAAACCATTAATATATTATGTATTCTTATAAAAATTAACACTATCTTTAACACTCAGATGGTTCTAACCACTAGTTCATGAGGTCACACACTAGTAACTATATATCATAATCCATGAAATGAGATTAAATACTTTGAAAATATCATGAGTTTATTATCATACCAAGTTTACAAAAAACAATCAAACATACTAATATAAAATCAATCCACCCTTTATTATCTCCTCATTATGTGTATACTAAACATAGGAGTTATACATACCTCAATCACGAGTTTTCCAATAGTTTTTCCCCAAAAATATAATCTTTTTATAACCAAAATTATATTTTTTATTAACACCACATAATATATTATTTGAAACCATTAAAAAAATACTAAAGATAGAACCTTAAATTTTTCACATAATCATCATAACTTTTAGAATATACCAGAATATTATATATAAATATCACTTGCTACTAAGAATATTTAAAATATTAAAGATTATTAAAATTTTAATCATGCTAACTTAGATAATACTAGGAATTATACCTTTTCCACAACAACAAGAAAATAATAAAGTTGTAAACCATTTAAGTATCTCCCCTTATTCAATTAGTATACATATTAGTTTATAAGATAATACCTTTCCCAGATTTATTTTTGCGATCCCGTTTCATCCAAATACTATAAAAATTGTATATTATAATATCCAACATATGTTTTGGAAAACCAAAATCCAAATATTTATTCCATTATAACCCCATTGTTTTCAAAATGTGATAATTTTTGATCAACATATGATTCTCTTTTTTTAATCCTCGTTTATACATGGTAATTTTTCTATTATTTTTTATAATTTTTTTGTTAAAATCATTATTAAATCCTTTACAATGGTTCAAAAAGGGAACATGATAATCCAAAGCACAACATAAAAGTGTGTATCACTAGGTGCGAAGTCTTGGTCCCACTCATTATGCACTAGAGTGATGATTGATTCAATACTTAACTGGTCCTGTTAAGGCAGATTATCCCTAGGTGCATATGTGACCCAACTATATCTAATTCCTAGAATATAGACATATATTTATTTCTTGTAAAACCATATAATATATAATTTAACAAAACATTATGATTTTATCCAATACATAGACTTATTTATAGGGTTTTCACTAAAATAATATTTTCAGAATCCCTAAATATATGTACATTATTTCCTTAAAATTGAATCATCTACTTACCATAAAGTGTTATATATTATGATAAAATCTAACTTGTTAACCCTTAAATTATCTTCAAATAACATCTTAATCACTATAGTTATCTAATCCTTTCCTTTAATACCAATTACAATGCCTATAACCCACAATCTCAGATCTAGTGATCATAGACACATACATCCCATACTTTATTTGATACCAGTTATAGAAGCCTGTATGAAACCATCATTAACTAAAAAAAATTAAAATTAGCATTGCATCTCAAAAATATGAAGGATATATTCAAATTTCATGTTTTTTATAATTAGGTAAAAATAGTAAATAACAAATCCCATGTTCGTTGAATCAAATAGATATTCTTTTACCATATATGAAACTACTTAATCCATAATTTTTCTTCAACAAATCCCATAATTTATTTCACAAATTATTTTCTTCTAAACATGTCACATGTACAAAATCTCTTTATAACCCAGGTAAATGAATACACAATAAGGAATGATCTTAGATGCATAGTAAGAGAAACTTATAACCATGGAAATAATAGAAAAAACATGATAAACATATTTTTCCAGAATAAGTAAATCACATAAATCTATAATAAACATGAAACTGAGATCATTCTATACCAATGTAAATAAATTAAAAACATGGATATAAATAATACTAATCTCAAAATGATATAATTTAGAGTACTAAACATTAAAACCCTACTATCAATGTCTTATGACACTATATTTATTTATCATCAAGATCACGGTAAAAACATGTTTCTAAATTACACTGGCCTACACCAAACTCCCAAAACTATTTTGTCTCATGAGACCTATTAATTAATTGAGAGGTTGTATAATTCTATATTTCATATTTCAACTGATTAAATCTAATTCATTCACCATTAATTTCAAATATACTTTTCCTACCATTCTCAAAATAGATTTTTACTAAAGAAAAACATTATTATCCTTATAACGATGAATACATTATGTCAATACATGATAATCCTTCATTAGTAGTCAATAATTATTAAGAATATCAATAATTTTCATCATGTTAAAAAAATGGATAACATGATCATCATACATCCAAATAAATAAGACTGATGGTCAAACAATATATAATAAACCTTCCAATAATCATCCACATTCTAACAACAACATAAAAAATGAAAATAATTTTCCCCATGTTAATTAAAAATCAATATTTATAGGTAAACATAATTTAATTGTAATTATGAAAAAAAAATTATTTTCACATAATATATATCAATGAGTATAAAACTAATTCGATACAGAAATAAAATGATCATAATCCAACAAGAGAAAGATGGTGGATGGTTACAAAGGAACATAACCTAAGAAGTTATTTTTTTTCAAATTTTCTATTTAGTTGGAATTTATATCCCCATAATAAAATTATAGAATACCACATAATACAATTATATGGAATAAGTGGATAAATTATTTGAAATAATTTCAATGAATGATCATAACTCAATGAAAATTGAGTTACCAATAATCCTCACTATTGGAGAAACAATTGAATCAATTTTTTCATGTATAAGGAAACATGATGTGTCTGGTAAAACCATTTAAATAAATAGAAGTAAAATATAGAACAACCATGAGATAATAAATTAATAGAACACTATATATACGGATCAGGGTCCTTAACATGTAACATGTCTTATACAATCAGAATTGTGACCAATAAAACCCTTATGAATAGAGTAACACTTTAATCAAAACCCCTTAAAGGACTATCTTTATAATGATACATAAAATGAAATTATTAAAATATAAATCAAGAAAATATATCTCAAATTTGTAATATAGAGACCAGAAAAATTGAATTAGGTGTTTAATACCAATATTGTCTCAAAGAGATGAATTTTATATGAAACCTTTACCAATTTTCCAAACATTCAAGAATATAATTAAACCTCACATATCAAAAAAATATGTTTCTAAAAATTAATTAATAAAATTAATCATATCCATTTTTAATCATGCATTTAATAAATAGTCAATCACTCTAGGAATTCTCCATATTTTCTACACTAGGTGTTTAAGATCTTTATCATTTTCACTAGTTTCATAATAATGGTGTCTATATCTATTATTCATAAAAATAATTTCTTTAATAGATCATTATGATTACTAATATAATTGTTTTATAATTATTTAATATGTTCAAAAATCCTATCAGATGTTTTTTAGTCTTTATCCTTGACGATGAAGTTGATATGAAGAATATTTCAATGATTCTTAACAATTTAAGTGTTTTCTGTTAATTGATGAATTAAATATTAATATAAAATGTTTATCAACCAAAAAAACATTATTTACTCATTTATATAATTTTATACAAGTAATTATGTTACCATTTTCATTTGTGATATATATATATTCATAATATTGTTTAAGAATGCGGTTAAACTGACCCAAACATGAACATATCCTGATTTAATGATTGATGATCAGGAGATTTTGTTATAATATAATTATAATAGAAAAATGATGATCTAATTTATTTCTTATTAGTGATATATATCAAAATTGTGAAAAATTTGGAGGGGAATTAATTTATATTAAAATACTACACAATTTGAAAAAAAAGGTTATTCTCTTAGTATGCTTATTTCTAATGATTAAATTAATGATGATAGTTTGTTGATAATATCATTAATAGATTATAAAAATATACATTAAAAACCTTAATTATTTCAAAAAATCATATAATACCATATTTATATCTATACATGTAAGGTAATGACAGGAACCAAAACACATTAGGTCATGAAGACGACAGTCCGCACAATGCATGGACATTGTTTTTTTATTAATAGTTGGGATATATAAATAAATAATGATAATATAATTAATATAGTAATATTAATGTCTATACATGACACTAATATCAATATATTAGTGTGGACAGATTTTTTTAAATAATATAACTAAGGAGGAAAGCTAAGTTATTTATAATACTCAGATCAGGGGATAAAATTTTAATTAGAAGTCACCTTGGAAATAAAGGTATTGTGCTAACTAATGTATATTAGAAAATTTTAAATGTGGAAGAAGATAATAGTGGGTGAAAATTAATATATTTTCAAGGATAAATTAAAATAAAAGTTGGGTCTTGAAGTGGTGAGATTTTACCCATTTATAAGTGATGGAAATGGTAGTTTTGGGAGTAACCATTTTCTTTTAAATAATGTAAGGTATATATTGATGTTTAAATGGAAAAAATTGAAAATTTTGGATAGGTAAGTGAGTGTGGGTATAAAGTCACCTCAAACACTCCTTTTTTATTCAACATTGAGGTTTTTGTCTCCTTATTTCTGCTCATCTAGGGTTTTTGCTAACACTGATCACCCAAGGAATGATGCAAGGTAATGTCTTCCCTTACCTTATTTTATCTCAGGAAATGGAACCCTTCCCTATTTCCCCAAGTGTTGGAGACACTTGTTACCCACATAACCTTGTTCTAAAACTAGATTTTGGGTTCAATCCCCACAGTCATTTGATGGAAATCTTGACTTGAGAATGTCGTTGATGGATTTTATAGAGGCCTCCTCCCTCTGTAATTATGGTTGTTAGGTTTGGTTCGATACTCCACCCATAATTTTTTTTACAAGTATGAAAATTTCTTTGGTATTTTAAGAATTTTTCTACTTTTATCTAGATATAACCAATCGTATTTCTATTTTATTTTCTTCACAAGTGGATTTGGATCACATATAGTTAGAAAAATCAATATATTTTGAAGGCTAATACTTTCTCCTATTTCACTAGATAGTGGAGATTAATTCCATTTATGATCGAACCATGAGATCTATTGGGTTGAAGCTCCACATTCATGAACTTACTCTATGAAAACATGTAAGTATTCAGTAATTGGGTTACTCTATCATTTGTTTTATTAGTTTCGATTTGAACACTTTCAATGGGAATTTTATTTTTCAGGAACACTTGTGTGTGGAAGTTAATAGTTATAAAACTCTTCCCAAATTTTTTGGTTTTATTTTGAGGGTATTTTCTACCTCAAGTGAAATTTTATTTTTTAATGTATAATAAAATTTTCCTCCTTATGAAACCTTCAAGGGTATTCGTCTACATCTTGTAGAACGTGGTATCATGTGAAGAAGAGGATATTGGGTTCTATGAATGATCATATGGATTCAAATATGTGCTCTTATAAGGATCATATTTTCCCTTATTGTAATGGGAAACAACCAATTGTTCTGAGTAATCCCCCCCCCCACATAGATAATTTAGTTATAGGGATGGATTCATCTTCAAATATTGTTGGGTGTGTGTTCTAATACAATTCTCTTCCCATAAATGAAACTATTGAGGCTACTAATATTAATTAAAAGTCTTCACAAAAGGAAAACCTATAGGGGAAAAGCAATGAGAAACCTGATGTTGATATCATTTATGGAGGATTCATCTTGGAGTGGTTGAAATCTTAGTAGATAAATCATACTTGTCATTACAATAAGAAAAATATTGTATAGGTGGGTAGTGAAAAACTTCTTGATTTATGTACTAAATTAGTAGATCCTAAAGGGGATTATTTATGTTTTTTCATCCATGTGTGTGGGAATGTTTCCTAAGTGGGAAATCGGAGTGGATTGAACTTGGTTTTAGCTTCAACGATTTCACAAGGGTCCCATGGATAAGAATGTCTTGAGGTTCAATCCCTTGATGTGGATTTTTGTGTCTCAAGTATTATAGGTTTTCAACCCTTGGAGGACCTCAAAAAGTAAAGGAAATTAAAAAAGATTAGATGAAATTGGGAAAATTATGTAGATACATATTGTTCAATTAATAAATTTTACAAACAGGTTGTTATCATAGACAAGAATACATGTAATGAACCAACCCGAAAAACTGCACAAACTGGTACCCGACCTAACCCATCACATACCTGAGGTCATTCCCGATTTCCAAGGGATAGTGGCTAAAATTTTGGCCTCAATAAAAACAAAATATAAATATTTCTCCCAACATAAATAACACAACATGACATATATACACATAGTAAGAAGAAAGTATATAAGAGAAAGAAATTAAATATATTCCCTAACTAAAAAGAGATAGCTGAAGTGATACAACCTAAAATTGGATAAACATACTCTATTTTATAAGTATATTAATAAAGGAAAAAACCGAAGATGAGAAATGACTACTCTATTTGATGAGTGAACAACATCTAGTTATCTCACCACCAGCTATCCAACTCACATGACAGGAACCTCATCGCCTAACCGCATTTCCATTCCTTTACCTACATCTAAATATATAACAATATCTACAATTTAATGAAGGGTGTGTAGGTTGTGAGATAATGGACTTAGTTGAGTCCCACCCAAGTGTTCCATAACAAGTTTCATTATAGAAATCTGAACATGTTCCAATTTAAAGAAAACAAGGCATGATAATCAGTCAAATAACTCCTATATCAAAAACACGGTAAAAAATTCAACTTTTATCCACAGTTTTAAATAATTTAGGTAAAATAGTTTCAAAGCATATAACATATATCAAAATTGTTCAAATCATGTATCATATATTAAATAAAACAAAAAAAATGTTTAACCAAAATCTTATGTAATATCATGCTAAGGATCACTACAGGACAAGAAATCTAGAACACTCATACCCAAACACAGATAACTGCATGAATTGTGTCTGTAGACATATGTGTCAAATCTAAATATTAGAGGAACACCCCATAAAGTTAATTTCCCTATAGTGTTTAATATGTCCCTATAATAACAGGCCTAGGGATTAGGAAAAAATCCCAAGAGTGAACCCCCCAATAGTATCAATTGATGAGGATTATTACTAAACCTTCCACCTAATTACCAAAATCTTCTAATGTGATACAATTTCCAAAAAAATTCATCAACCCACGATTTAAAAACCATTTCTCAAACTCATTTTAAAATTCTTTTAAAAAACCTTTTATTTTATCTAAATAAGTGGAAAACCATATTTTTACAAAAACCCATTTAAAAACACAGAAATAGATAAATAAATCATGCCATTTTATTTATTAAACAATTTATAAAACAAGATAAATCAAGGTTCATCAAATATAGGATAGAGACAAAATGACATACCTCAAACTCAGGTCACGCATTCCCTTAACTATATACAAAACTTCTTGAAGGAATGAAAAACAAAAATGGAGGCCCTACCTATGATTCCCACACCTCATAATTTTATTCTATTACAACAAAATTTGGTAGAGAGGTTAGGTCACACATATCTCATAGAAATCCCCACCGCCATATAGTAACCATCAAAACATCTAACCCTAGATTAATCTCACATAATAGATATTGGAAGTATTAATAAAAAGATCACCACTGGGTAAAAAAATATAAAAACATAGTGAAAATGTGTTGCTATGACTAATGAAAATAAAGATGCAGAAAGATCATTTATATGGAGATATGAAACACATCCACAACAAATATTAATAGCTAAAAATGATTTGAATGGAGAAAAGGTCCGAAAAATCACATGGGAGACATCCAGAGATTTGAAAGAGAGTTATATACATTGAATGAAATGAATATTCTATGTGTAACATGTTTAAAACACTATCCCTAAACCAATCATGATGTGAACTCCTTTCAGAATGTGAATTTCTTGATTTACAAGATATGATAAAAAACTGTCTCCCTAGATTAATAATAACTATAATAGACCTTTTTAGGATGCGATATAGTCTCACTACTTGTAATGTTTTGTCACTCTAAACAAATTCATGACATCATCCTGGTAAAATAATTATGTCCTATAACCATTTAATGATGTATAATTTTCTAGTAGATTGATCATAGTTTGGATTCTATAGAATAAACGTTAAAGACTTCAAAAGATTTCCAAACCAAATGAGAAACCTAGAAAGACTTTAATACATTTATAACATGACTCCATTAATTAAAACAAACATACATCCTTGAACATTGAGTCTTTTTCCCCTAAAAGGGATCTATATCCCTCAAAAGGTCCAAAACACACTCAAACGAAAAAGGACATAAAAAGAGATATGAGAAATACCTTAAAGAAGGTTATATGATGTAAAAAAAATTCACCATAATACTTTGTGTCCCCATGAATTAATGTGGAAAAATAGATCTATGGAAGAGGTGGTGCCATTGTTCCCTCATCAATATTTAATGCTCCCTAGTATCATGAGAATATGAT
Organism: Viscum album; assembly: GCA_963277665.1. Taxonomy (NCBI): domain Eukaryota; kingdom Viridiplantae; phylum Streptophyta; class Magnoliopsida; order Santalales; family Viscaceae; genus Viscum; species Viscum album. The sequence continues at coordinate 134,002,339 of OY728137.1, forward strand.
TTGTATTTCCATAACACTTTGACTAAGGGAATATAATTCCCACACAAAACATTAACCTAAGAGTCAATAAACTCTAGTGGTTGATCCACAATAGAAACTATTAGCTTTAATTTAATCTCCTCTAATATAAAAACATTATAGGGATTATGATGATATTTCATGAGCTGAGATATACATAAAAGATCATTCATACCCATCAACTGAACTAGAAATTCCAACTGATAAGAAAACATCCCAATCTGATCAGTGATGTCAAATAGTCCTATATATCTCAGAGGGAACTTAACCTATTTTCCAAGATGATGCTGACCCAACTGAGTGGATACTTTTAAGAAAATATTGTCACCAACATAAAACTCCAAAGGATTATGTCTACAATATTCATATGATTTCCCCCAAATCTGATTTCTATCAAAGGATGAAATACATCTCAAATCTATCCCAATGTCTTTTAAATGAGAATCAGTCTCACCAAAGAGGCATCTCCCACCTCTACCCAACAAAGTGTTGAACTACATGGTAGACCATACAAAGCCTCAAAGAGAGATATTCGGATTGATGAAAGATAAATGTTGTTATAAGACCAATCAACTATACCTAGTTAAATATCCAATTATCGAACTAAATCTAAGAAACATTATTGGATAAAATCTTCAAAGATCTGAATAGAAAGATTCCTCTGAATGTATTTCTATGGATGGTAAGGTGTACTCAACCCAACTTGTGTCCCCATCAACTCCTTCATACTCTTATAGAACTTTAAATTAAATATAGGATACCTTTTCTAAATGGTATTAGTGTGAACCCCATGTAACCTCATACTCTCTTATATATAAATCATACCTAGGTCTCAAAATTTAGTGGTGTACCTGATTAGAATAATATGAGAAAATTTCATCAACAAATCAGTGAACACCAATATATCATTTTTTTTCTTTGAGGAGTCTATTGTAATCCTTTAACAAAGTTTAGGCACAACTCATACTATTTCCAAACTAATAACAGAAGATGATAGAGTAAACCAAAATTTTTCAGATGCCCTTCCATTATCTGTTGGTAGGTTTAACAGTGGGACACATAATCTTCAATGGCACACATTATAGATAACCACTATAATTGTTGTTTAATTCCATTACATTGATTCATAGTGCATGAATGAATGGATAATGAGAAACAATGATTGTAAAAAAACTAATATCATTATAGATGATGGGATGAAATATAGAACCTGAAAATTGAGATTACTTTCTAAAGGGTGATTCCAAAAAGAAATGGTCTCCCCAAAATAAAGGGTGTTGATAATTTCATTGAACTCATCATCCTACATTTGAACATATAGAATTGATTCAAGGAGAGATGATGATAATTAAAAACTAGTCAAAAACATACTTGAAATATCCTCTTGAGTATCCAGATGCAACCAAGTAAGATTTCCATAAGGTTCCACTCCCAATTAAATTATAGAATAACATGCAATGGTACTTTCCCAAAGAGAGTGTCTACAATTACATTCCCCTTTTCTGAGGTGAAGGTGATGTTTAATTTGAACATCATAAGGTATTCAACCTACCATCTCCATCTTAGATCCATGTCCTTCAAAGAAAATATAAATCTTAGACTATTATGATAAAAAAAATATGAATCTATCACCAAAAAGATATTGTCACAAACACAAAAGCACATGCATAACCATTCCAAGCTCTAAATTAGGAGTAGGTTAATTGTTTTCATGCTTCCAATGATGATGTGATCGATAAGTAATAGCATGAACATCATGCAAAAGTATGCTACCGAAACTAGCACTAGAAGAATCATAAAACACCACATACCCCTCATCAGGCTAAAGTAAGATCAGAATAGGGTAAATTTAATAATCCATTTCAACTCAAAAAAAGAATACTCACATTTTAAATCCCATATGAATCTCACCACATTCCTGGTAAAATTATTCAAAGGTGATTCCAACATCGAGAAATCCCGGATGAACCATCTATAGTATCAAGAATGTTCAAGGAAGATACAAATATCAGTGATGTTACATGGTTCCTCCCATAAAAATATATCATTTAACCTCTCATGATCAACAGATAAGACTTTTTTAGAAATCACATGCCCCAAGAAATTCCATTCTTTGATCTAGAAACTACATTTAAAATGATTTTGGTTCAAAGGGTGACTCCTTGGGATTTCTAGAACCAAAATCAAATGGTACTCATGTTCATCCTTGGATCTCAAATAAAAAAATATATCATCCACAAAAAATTCCATAAAATATTTAAGATACATATGGAATATCTACCTCATCAAATCCATAGAAATTATAGGAGTAGTAGTTAGACCAAAATCCATCGCAAGGTATTCTTAATGACTTAAGATTCTACTAAAAGATGTATTCATTATATCACACTCTACAATTATGAGCTATTGATAACCCAAATGAAGATCAGTCATTAATAACTAGTTTACCCCATTAATCATGTCAATAAAATCATTTATACATGTTAAATGATACTTATTCTTAACATTTACCCAATTTAACTTTCAATAGTACACATAAAAATGGAGTGAACCATCTGCCTTCTTGGAAAAGAGTTCAAGGGATAGTTAAGGAAAAACACTATGGAAAATAAAAACATTTACCATCAGATAATCCAACTAAATCTTGAGATCTTTTAGTTTCATTAGTTCCATACAATTGGATGGTATTGAACTTGGACGAATAATTTCCCCTAGTTCAATCCGGAACTCCCATCCATCACTGAAAAAAGACCAAAGATGTATTCTATATAAAATATTAATAATTTAATAAAATACAGAGGGAAGATCAATAAAAAAAGAATATTTATTGGGATCAACTACAAAAATAGATAAGAAATGCTGGAGATATGGGATGGAAGGCCCAACATGACCATACCTCATATCGCACTATCCCTAAAACACCCAGAGACCCCATCGACATAAAAGAACATGACATACCAATGATAAAAATAACTCTTATCATTATGAAAAATAATTAAATGCATCCCTATATGGATATTGAAATGATCCAAATCAAGAATAAAGAAATCTTATACTAACTCCACCCCTGATATAGACAATGAACACGATGTATAACAAAAACCCTACTCTTTCATCTTTCCAAGAGTTTTTGCTAAATATATAACAACGGAAATGATCACTATTGGATGTTTAATAATATCAACAAAATTTATATAAATAAATGAGTGAGAGACACTAGTATAAAAATAAACCAGTTTCTAATAAAGACGAAATCAAGATGGTAACTCTCACTATCGATGGGACCACATCAACATCTACTGAGAACTCATCTACTCTATAAAAGTTATTCAGTACTGAGGATTGTGGCTAGAGCCCTATAATAATTAAAGAATATAACTGCACAACAATATATTTTGGAGCTAAATATAAATTACTATAATGATTCATGGACATAAAATGAAATAATAATTGAATATGTCCAAAGAGGCCACAAACATATCACATCATTTTAGGTGTAGGAAAACAACACCAGACGTGTTCGACCTTGCCACATTGATAGAATGTTATGGGCATACTACTAGATGTTTATGATGGTGTGTAGTATTCCCATTTTTGATAACTACCTCCACCACACATTAAATGCTAATTACACCCCCTCATCCATCGATGTGCACAACTAAAGTGGCCATTAGGTGGAAGATATGGGGAAGAATTACCAAGCATTCTTTCCATATCCATATATTCCATTATATTTTCTTCCATATTCACATTACTAAAAAGATTAATCATAAATACTTCTGATAAAAAATCAAGTCAAAAACCCTACAAGTACCTCTGAACCTTCAGATTATCATTCCTTACTACCTATGGATCAAAATAAACCATCTCCATGAACCGATTGTTGTACATTGACACAGAATTCTATCCTTGCTACAAGGAGAGGAACACAAGAGACTTAACCATAATTAGAGACTATGTATATAAAAATTTGAAGAAGATATTCTTGAAAACAATTCAATCCAATCCCAAATTTCAATAATATTGTACCATGGAATCCCACAATCGCTTGATTAGACCCTCAAGTCATAATGTGGTGCACTTTATGTTGATATTATCATATGTATCCAAGAATTCAAACACTAGATCGATATTTTCCATCTAGTCCTCTAACCTACTAGGTTCATTAATAAATCTAAAGGATTGTATCTTTTTCAATAATAATTCCTATGATCGATCCCCATCTCATGCACATCCTGGATATACCTCAAAAATAGTATTCTAAAATTATTTTACATTTTAGTCCATGGAACGAGATACTTAAACTATTTTCATTATATGATTCTTATCCAAAGGAAGATTCCATTGGGGAGCATCTACTGCACCTGCCTATGGAACCTGTTAAATACATCTCATAGATATATCACTGCACACTGAAAATAAAAGAAGCTATAAAATGATTTGAAAAATATTTTTTTTTAAACTATAATAAAAAACTGAGATCTATATTAAGAACTCAAAATAGAAGATACAAACCCTAACATACCATGTTATCTTGGGTTATTTCATAGAAATATATGAATATAAACTCACCCCAACCTACCCTTAAGACCTAAAAATCCAATATCTAGTCTACCTATGTCCCAAAATATAAAACAACCATCCAATGATACCAAAAGATAGCCAACTAACATGGATTCCAAAACAAATCATTACATGTCCCTAACCATCACATACCCAAAGGGAGTTCCCAACCCCACAGGCTGGTGACTAACACCCATGTATCAAAAACCAATATGGGGAATTATTTATCCCAACATAAAGAATACAACATTTAATATCTTCAAATAGGAGGAAGAAACAATGGAAGAGAAAAACATGAAATATATTCCATAAATAAAAGGAAATAGAAGAAGAGATACAACCCAATGGTGGGTAAACATACTCTAATATATGTGTCCAACAACACAGAAAAAATCCTATGATCAGAAATAGGTAATCTATTTGATAAGTGTAAAACGTCCTGTTAACTTACCATCAGCTACCCAACTTATACGATTGAAACCTCACTACCTCATTGTGGCACCTTGTCTTTCCCTGCACTAAAATACATAATAAGGTCTACAGACCACTGAAGGGGTGTACTGGGTGTGTGATAACATGCTCAATAGGATCCCACCCATGTGTTCCATAACAAGTCCCTATATAAGAATCTGAACATGATGAACTTTAAGGAAAATAAGGCATGATAATATGTTAAATAATTAATAAATAAAATTAATGGAAAAAATTCACTTTTTTTACACATTTTCAAATAATCTAGGTAAAATAGTTTCCAATCATGTCACATATAACAAAGAAGTTCAAAGAATGTATCACTGATCATTTGAAATAAAAAATAGTAGAATGAAAATTATAAGTAAAATCACGCCAAGGATTACTATTGGTTTGTTTAGTTAAAACACTCATACTCAAACATATACAATCACATTCATTAAGTCTCTAGACATATGCATCAAATATAAATAGAAAAGGAAATCCCATGAAAGGGAACCTCCAATAGTTTGTAACAAGTCCCTAGAACAATATTCCTAGGGAGAAAAGGAATACCACATGACTGAACCCCCTAATAGTATCAATGGAATAGGTCTATTACTACATCATCCACCTAAGTAACCAAGGAATCCCATGTGAAAAATTTTCTAAACCATTTCTTCAAACCATGATTTGAAAAATGTTTCTCAAATGCATCTAACAATGCTTTGAAAATATATTTTTTTAATTAGAAAATAGGAAAACTATATTTTCACCAAAACCTGTATGCACACATAACAATCAGTCAATAAGTCATGATATTTTATTTATAAAACTATTTATAAATCTATATTAATATACATTCATACAACACAAGCTATAGAAGGAACCACCTACCTCATAATTGGGTCATAAACACCCGAAAATGGATCCCCAATCACATAAAGGAATACAAAACAACAATCAGAGGTCTTTATTGGGATTCTGCCACCTCAAAATAGTATTCCATAATAATAATGTTTAGAAGAGAGGTTAGGTCACACATACCTTAGATAAATTTCCACAACTACACTATGACCATAAAATGACCAACGCCAAGAAGAGGGTCATATAACATATCTATAAAGGATAAATAATAACATCAAAAATTGATCAAAGGATCTAAAATCATAATGTAAAGACACTTATATGACTAAAAACAATGAAAAAGTAGAAAAATCACTTAAAAAAATATATAGTGCATCCACCACAAAGATTGATAACCAAATGAAATGATAAAAAAGGAGAGGGAAGTCCCCAAAATCACATGGGAGAGAACCTTGGTTTTGAGAGAGAAAAATGTAGGTACAATGAAAACAAAATATTATGCACAACCTTGTAAAATATTGAATCTATGATCCATTCCTGACATCAACCCATTTCATGATGTGAATAATATGATTCAAATGTTACTCTGAAAAAGCAATCACCACAAATTAAAAATAAATCGACTGATATTTTCCTAACATGAACCATTATCTCATCTTATAAAATATTTATTCTTGGAAACATTTCACAATATATACCTAGAAAATATTCATTTCATTTAACTAGTTCTTGATGTGAAAGTGTTCAGTAGGTAAATAACTATCCAGATTTGGTAGAAAAAAACATGAATGACTTCAGAATCCTTCTAAACCTAAAGAGAACCCCCAAAATCCATTGATATATTGATATCTTGACTCATTTAATTATAAAATCACACATAATTGAAAATCATTTAATTTTATCCATTAGATTATTTATATCCCTTGAATGGTCTAAAACAAACCCAAATAAAAAAGGGAATTAAAAAGAGAGATGAGAAATATATGAATTAAGGAAAAAATATTTTTCAATACGGATGATGGAGGTTTTACATTGATAACTAAGAAGAATCCAAGGATAAGAAAGGATTACTCACATCCTAGACCCACTATGTGAACCAAATCTACATCTTTTGTGAAAGCATGGAGGCTGTAGGCTAACCACTAGAGTACACTTGGAGGTGATTCTAACTAAGATATGAACTATGAGGGTTATAAAAATATATATTCTGAAATTTTATACTTTTATACCTATTTTTGGTTCTTAAATGTGGGATGTTATTTCATATCTAACCACTTTATATATCCCTTTTATCTTGTTATGATTTTTATTTAATAAAGATTAATAACCTCATCTTTTCTTGATTAACCGTAATTTACTTTTACCTTAATAATTAATTTATACCCTTAATAATTAATTTTAATGATATATATTAGGATTGAAATTTTTAAGTAATTTGAAACTTTTAATATTAAATTTTGAAATCATTTTATCAGAGAAATATTTAAAGTTTTGAAAAATATATTTTAAAATAAATTTACTTAATTCCTAAAAAACTATTTTTTAGAGAAATAAAATTTTAATTATTTAAGTTTATATAAAATATAAAATTATATTGGATGATAATTTTAATGACATAAATTGAATTATTAAAAAATTAATGATATGAGGCTTCCAGTACCAGCTAAAACTAAATATCCCTTAAAAAAATACTTGATTCAATGAAAAGTGAAAAAGTAGTTTTTATATGAAATTAACATTTTAATTAGTTATAAACATGTTTTCCATAGGATTTCAACGATAAAATAATATTTTAAAATGAATAATTGTATTCCAAAAATTAATATGTGATTACTTAAATTGTTTTTCAAATATATAGTTCATTATTATATAATGTGAAAGTCATACAAATTTCATGTTTAATTAAAATTATTTTAAAGGGATAATAACCCTTTTAAGAAAGTGATTAAAAATAAATAATAAGTATATTTTGATATGAGAAACTCAAAAATTATGTTAATTTTTATTTATTTTAAATTAAAAAATTTATTAATTTGGTTTTTTAATAAAATCCAAAAATATAATTGAAAACCCATTTTAATTTGAAAATGACATTTTCAAATATTAAGTTTTATTATGATTATTTCTTATCATCTACCAACTAAATTGGTGTAAACCAATTTTTAATATCAAAAATAATTTATCCTTAGTCATATTTTTCTTGAAAAAGAAATTTGTATTACAAAAAATGGATTTTTTTAGAAAAATACTACTATAAACAATAAATTATCTTATTAGTCATTTTATATAAACTAATTGAATTTCATTCACATTAAATGTATAATTTGTTTTCAATATGAATATAATTCATAAATTGGTTAATTATATTCATGGTTACTAATTCAATTACTAGGTTTTTAATAATTATATGTAAATATTAACTTGTTATCTAAATATTTTAGAGATTCATTTATGTTTGGTGTTGCTTACAGAGATATTTCTTGAACACATCGAATTATTTAAAGAAAATAATTTACTAAAATTTTAGGAATTTATAAAATATATTATTAATTATAAAAATATGTTTTTTTCATATTATTTTTCATTTTTTAGCCACTATACATTGAGAAATGTCCTATGTATATATGTTAGTTTCTAGTCTTAGTGAAAATTAAGTTTGAAATCAACAATTAATGAATTCTTAAAATGATATCAGAACATCTTCAAATCAAATCATAGTATTTCAAATAACATCAAAATATATAAAAAATAGTTATAAAACTTCAAATCCATCATCAATTACTTCCAAATATTCTCATACATGGTTGAAATCAAATACAAACCTTCAAATTTCATTGGGCTATTCAATCTAAAAATTTAGATTTATTGCCATATTAAAAAAATCAATAAAAAAATAAATAATACTCATTAAGAAATCATCATATTTTAACCTCAATGAAATAAAAGTGTCCTGACATAACACATTTAGATAAGGAACTTTTTTTGAGAAAATTATATCTCTCAATGAAATGAGATTTTTTTCCAAATGACTAAGATATTATTTCCCTTAACAAATGATCTCAAATATTTTTTCTCCTAATTATTTAAAATAACCACAACTTCATATTTAGAACAAGTAAAGAAAGAGTTTTACTAATACCCACTGATTATAGGATCCAAATAATTATGGGGGAAACTCCCCACTCATCCTTAAGGGAGAGGGAAAGGTTAAACATGATGTTTAAAATATAATTTAACGAACCTATCTATTAGAATTACTTTTATAAAGAAAACTATTATTTGATCCTTGGTAAATAAAATATTCTTAATATATCCATTTCCATTATTTTTGAGATAAAGTGATTCTTGATATCAATATTCTTTGATATTTAGTTTTACACTAAATTATTTAGTAGATCCATAACAATCTGATTATCACAAGAAATATATAGTGGATTATCCACTTTTACTTTCAGATCTTCCAGATGTATTTTCATCCAAAAAATTATTTTACATAAATTAATTACTATAAAATATTTTAGGCTTAGCAATTCTCAATGTAAATAAACTATTCTTCTTATTATAACAACTCACACTTATTTCAGTAAGAAGTAAATTTACACCTTATTTTTATTTTTGGATAATTTAACCACCATCCTTTCCTACATCTATGAAAACCAACAAATTTAATTCTGCACCACCTCTATATACAAGATTATAACCTGATGTTCCTTTAACATATCTCATAATATTTTTTACTACCACCAAAAATGTACTATTTAGGGTTACCCTAATATATAACCCAAAAAATCACCACATAAACTATGTCTGGCCTTGATTGTGATTACCCAAACTTCTTTATAATAAAATATCATTATAATTAACCATTTCATATATTTTTTAACATAGTATAATAGAAAACACATGAAATATATAATAAAGAAAATAAAACTAGAATATATTAATTTAGATCCTTGAATTTAGAGAATAAAAATAAATGAAATTTAAATCATCGCAACATTAAATATATGCGTTAAATTTTATAGAATAATTTTTTTATTAATTAATACTAGAATTTTTTTATAAAAATATATGTTTAATTTTCATAAAAAAATATTTTTATAATTATTTCATTAATTTTAATTAAATATTTTCTTCATGAAATTTATTTATATAAAAAATAGTAATTTGTATATAAATAATAATAAAATTTTATAAAATAATATGATATTTTTACATGGGCCAAAATAAGACTCTATAATGAAAAATTAGTATTTTTTTAAAAAATTATTTTAGTAAAAAATTAAAATTTTCATATTTAAGAAATTATTTTGATGAAATAAATGTTTTTTTGAATTATTATGTCAAATTTATCACTGGGTGTTTTTTTAGGATTTTTCTAAAAAAATTATTTTTTAGTAAATATTAAAAATTATTGTTTTTAAAAATACAATAATCTTTATGAAATCACTATCATAAAATCATGAATTAAAAATTTATGAAACCTTTTTACCAATAAAAAATTTTGGAGTAAAATAAAGAAATTTAAAATACCAGGTTGAATTTAAAAACCAATATTTGATAATTTGGAACATAATTTTTATTTTATTTTAACAAAAAATTATTTTTCATTATTTTCATTTAATTAAGGGGTTTAAAGGATCCATTTAGCTTTGACTTGATAAAAATATCAACTAACCCTGATTATTTTAACAAAAAAATAAATAAATTTTTTGGGAACCATTACCATACATGTAAAATTTCCAAAATGATAAAATAATCAATATTTTACCTTAAAACACCCCTTTACTCCCCTTATAAATAACACCAGCTTTACCACCTCACCTCCCATCACACGTTATTTATCTTAGATCAATAAAATTTAACCCCCAAATTCACTTATTCATGTCATGTAGGTTCTAGTCTCCCCAATAGACCATTCTATGATGGATTTATGTGTTGCCCAAAGGAGGAAAATCAAGGGGAAGGAAAATTATCTCAACCGTGTTCTTTTATGTTCTACACCTCTTATACCTTCTATAAATATCATTAAGCCATAATTATATAATTAAATTAGTATAATATGTTCACTAAAATATAATTATATTATTGAAATATCAGGCATCCCACTCCCTCCCTTTAATTTTAAAATGAAAACATTTCACATGATTAGGTTGGTTCCACGCCTCCATGGATGGTGTATTCAATTTTTCACCACTTCCACCATGGATGAATTTAATTTTATATTATTATGTAATTATGTAAAAATGATAAAATGATAAAATTATTAATATTTTATCATATAAATATTGAAACCACTTAATATCACAATAATTGATTTTATAAACAAACATCCATTCATGGCCTATATAATAGCCCATTAAGATGTTGTTTTTTAAAAAATATTACTACCTTAATTGAATGTTACATTAATAAATTTATGGTAAATATGATTCTAATAATTATAATATTATTTAATTCATGTTTTTGGATGAGGTGATTAATTATAAAACTAAATAAAAAAATCTCGTTTAAAATGGATGATAAAGTCACATAAATGAACATACCATTTAACAATAACATTTATATATTTTGAATCAAACTTATTATTAATGAGTATTTGAGTTTTAAAATATTTTTTAACTTCTCTAATCATATAAACTCCATACAATAAAACTAATACAATAATTTACCCTTTTCATAAGAACTTTCCTCAATATCAATAAACCATTAAAACCTTAGAATTACGAAACAAACATATACGTGATAGAAAAAATGATCATTATGTCCTAATAAAATGATCATGAAAAAAATAAATGAACTATAATATGTCAAATATATATTAAAATGGTTTTCAATAAAGTGTTTAATAAAAATAATTTAATTATTTATGAGGTTAGGAGCATATACCAAACAAGTAAGGAAATGAGGTAATAGAACATATGAACCACCCTAGTTTCCTTTGGGTTAATAATTTTATCCATATACCTCTTATTAATTCTCTATTATTATCATATAATCATTATATATATATATATATAAGTTTCTTACATATTTACCTAGTTTATTTTTCCATTATTTTCTGAGGTTTTATATGATTGTAAGTCTATTTCTTAGTACTTATGTAAAAAAACATGTTTAAAGGGAACATTACTGTTAATTTTTCCCATTCCATGTGTTAGTAATTTAATATTTGTTCCATATAATGATTTCCAAAAAAATAAAAACTATTTTATGGAATGTCATTCTGGTTTATTACTCGTTTTAAGGGAAACACCATGTATTTCTCCACTCCCCATTTTTTGACCTTTTTCATATGAATTTTATATTTAAGACTGGTTAATCTATTCAAATATGAAAATAAAAATAAATTTAATTCCTTCTTCTCTTGGGAATCATTATGATATATCCTTTTTTTATGTTTAGAGATATGACTATCTGACTAATTCCTTTTTCATAGGGTTTTCATATACTTATACACTATGTATGATTTCTTTATCTGGCATACATTTGCATGAACATATTATGATGTTATGTGTGATTCCATGATTTTATATCCCCAAATGAATTGGCTAATGTTTATACATAGTTATATACTTTGTATAGTGAATGACAAATAATACTTGAACACCACGTTATTCTATCTTATTAGATATCTCGGACTTGTTCTTATGATTTCAAGTTTTAAGTTGTCATCAAATTATTATGATGGAATAATCCTTTGATATATAATTATTTATATTATTATTCCATGTTATTATTCTATTTTAGGATATTAGGTTACACCTATTGACTTTTATGTTGTATTTACATATCATCTTTATTCACTTACATGGTTTTACATCCCCCCATTTTTATTCTGTATTCTCCCAAGGTTACCATTATGGAAATAAAAGATAACTTCACTTATAATTAAACAATTATTATCAAAATAATGGTGAAATAGTTAATTGCTATATTTATGTATTATGAATATGATATCCCAAAGACACTTGACCTTGTGATTTGGGGGGTTTGTTTTAGGTAATTATATGTTAAAAATCTTGTAATAATACCGGTATGAGTCTCAAGATACCAATGTTGGAATCAAAGAAAGGCATAGTTATTATTTGGGATAACTTTATAGAACCTAGAATGAAATTTACTATTAATAACCTATATTAAAACATAAATTCATATGTTAGTTTATACATTACACTTATAAGTTATTTTATTTTTAAAAAAAATTTATAGTTTTCCTTTTATATGGATATTAATTTGAGTATTATAGTCACTAAATTTTATTATTTTAGTAAATGGATTGAAATATGACAAATCATCCCAACAACCCATGTTATACACAATGTAATGATTTCCTAAATTTGATGCCTAATATGATGGTAGTGGGATTTGAGAACCTGATGATGGTACTTGCACAAACGACCTAGTTTAAGAATAATAACATGAATATTATTGAATTCCCTCCACTTAAGAGAGAAAAATATGTAGTTGATTCAATTATATTACAAATACCTCCCACTTTTTGTGAATTTATTTATCCATTTATTACATAATAATGTATTAATTACATTGATAATATATACTCTATTATCAAATGTTCTAAGGAAGAAATTGTTATATTGACTATTTATCATTTTGAGGGAAAATTAAATTAGTGGTGGACACCTGTCAAGTATACGTTACCCAAGAAGCATATCAAATCAATGGAAAAATAATAATTCAAGAATTTTTTTAAAAAAAATTTATCACACACTTCATCATAAAATTAAGAGGGTGTTTCTTGGACTCATGAAAAGGGAGGCAGGATCAATTGATTATAATTAGAAAAATATTACAAGTATTTCTAGTTATGCATTTATATTTTTCATTAATTATAAAATTACGAAAGTATCCTTATTTAGTGGAATAATTTTTATTCATGAAAACATTAGTAATTTGAGACTTTTACAGATATTAGTGAAAAAAAATTATGTTATCTAAAAGTTGGGATGACGATTTATTTTTCTCAAGGGTATCATAGGGAATGAGAAAAAAATAAATGAGTTTAATAGTGGAAGATAAATGGATAAATCTAAAAGAGAGAATAAAATAGAAATAACAGTGTGCCATAATTTTGAGAAGAAGAATAATTGGAAATCCATCTAGGGAATAGGATTATATAATTAGTGTGGAAAGTAAGCGCATCGAGAAAATTAATGTTGAAGGAAGTTGAAGAAGACAACTAATATGATATAATAAATGAAAAATATAATCAATCCTCCACTTATTGTATTTTGATTCAACTTAAAGAAATATGGTATCTATGAATGTTAGTGTACTAAGCTAAGGGTCTTCAAGGATAACTGGCGACAACAACCGCAATGATCAAGGGAGAATGGTTGATCTTATGCTATTATTACTCTTGATTTAGATCATAAAAATTAAGCAGTGACATGTACTTGTTATTCATTCAATAATATTAGGCATCCTCTTTTATTTTGGTTATATTCATTCTTAAATATCTCACAATTTTACAATAAATTTTCCAATATAACCTCTAGACATGGAGGTTGAGTTATCGATAAAAACACCATGTGGTGAAATTGCTATATATCTAGTATATAACTATTCACTAATTAATGTTTTTGGTATAAATCTTACATAAACCATATTATACCCCCTATTGTGAAATTCAATTTTATACTAGTCATGGATTTACTATCCTTATATAGAGCCATCATCAACTCCTAAGAGATGTAAATCACTTTCCAAATACCAAATCATACCATTATTCTATAAATGTACAAGGAGGATGGTGATTATTATTTGGAAAATACTCCTCCAACATGGAAATTATTACCTTATGACCGATCATATATAGTCGGAATTATTTATATAAAACATTAGATCACTATAAAGAAATGTACATTTTAAGAGAATATATAGATGTATACCCTGAAGAGTTACATGACAGTCCTCTTGATTATGAGGTTGAGATCTCAATTTATCTGATACATAAATATCATCCCATATACAAGATACATTATAGTTACAACACAATTGATATTGAATAACTAAAAACACCTTTAATAAAATATGGAAATAGGTTTCCTACAACCAAGTTCTTCACTACGAGGTGGACTAATTATCCTTATTTAGAATAAGGATGAGTCAAAGAAACTTTTCATCGATTATCATAAACTCAACAAGATACAAATAATTGTTTTTACCTTCCATAGATCGATTACATGTTCAATAAATTATGTGTTCCATTATATTTCTATAAGGTGGAACTTCTATAGAGATATCATCAATTAATGGTGATGAATTAGGTTATTTATAAGACTAAATTCCAGACAAGCTATAGAAACTATGTGTTTGTAGTGATTCAATGTGGGATCAAAAACTCTTATAATATTTTCATGAAGTATATGAATATTTTCTTTAAATATTACCTTGAATGATTTTTGGTGGTTTTTATAGATGATATTCTCATATACTCTAGGTGAAATGAGAAACATGAGGATAAAATTAATATTGTGACAAAGATATTGAGAACAAATAATTTATAAGCATAATATAGTAAATTTGTGTTTTTGAGGGATAATGTAAGATTATAGGTGATTTTTATCACAAGTAAGGGTATATATGTGGATCCTTAAATGATAAAGGCCATTGAGGAATGAACCAAACAAAAATATGTAATGGAGATTTTTATTTTCTTTGGTTTATTTGGGTACTCTTGAAGACTTTTGAAGAACATTTCTCAATTTTCAATCCCACTAACAAAGATAAAATAGAAGGGAGTAATGTTTATCAACACTGATGAATGTAAGAGTAATTTTTGGAGTTTAAGAAGTGGATAATAATCATATATATACTCGCACTACCCACATATGGATAATGATCTATAATATATAGTTATGTTTCATAGAAGGGATCAATTTGTGTCCAAATGAAAAATTTTAATGTGAATGATTTTTCCTCAAGACAATTGAAGATTTATTAGGAAAAATAACCAATATAAGATTTGGGGTTATCTGAAGTAATATTCACATTGAAAATGTAGCGGAATTATGTCAATGAATAAAAGTGTGAAATATATACTAACTGTATGAGTGTAATGTATTTATTTACATAGATTGATTTCAATATGGAAGAACTAAATTTTTTTCATAATCTATCCCTAACACAGTTATCCATGTTCTACAGTTTTTTGTATCACTAATAAACCAATCTATAATAGAGTAAGGTGTAGTCCAATGGAGGACAATAAAAGGGATAGGTAATTATCTCAACCATATTCTTTTATGTTCATATCATATTCCACTTCCTATAAATATATTACATCCAAAATGATATATTAAAATTAGTATCATATGTATACTAAAATATTATAATTTTAACGGAATATCAATTATCCTCCTTCCCCATTAAATTCTAAAAGGGAATCATTGTTGAGGTTTTGGTTATTTCAACACCTCCATGGATGATGTATTTTATTTTTTATTAGCACCATCATGAATAGTTTTAATTTTATATTAGTTTATAATTATGTAATAAATGAATACATGAATAAATTAAAACATTATAATATTATATAATATTAATATTGAAATAATTTAATTACATAATTGTTGTATTTATAAATAGATATTTGTTCTTGGCAGGTATAACCACCAATTAGGAGGCTGTTTTTATGAAAACATCACAATATTCAGGATGATTACAGTAAAAATTTTATGATTAAATATGATTAAAATTAGTATATTATGTGAGATAATGTTGTGGACCATGTATAAAAGAATTATAAAGACTATAATCCAGTCCAATGGGATCCACCAAGGCTATTTTGAATTAGTCATGTGTTAACTATAAGCTATCTTAATCACTTATGTATTTTTTATTCTTATATTTTTTACATATCAGAAATGGGAATTTATGTTTGGATTATGTAGAAATAAAGGAAAATGATAATGCAGAATGTAAACCATGAAAGGGAGACACCCCTAGAATCATCTTAGTGACCCTTCCTTGTCTCATAGCTATGCCTCTCAATTCAGTTCTCATTTTGTTCCAATTGGATACACACAACCTCACTATTTAAAATGTGTAATTTATTACCACACATGAAGAGAATCCCCTAAGTGATTATCCCATCACTCACTCAAAGGGGTCATAATCATGATCCCATCTAGTTCCCAAACCAATGCTACCATTGTACATTATAAATCAAAATAATGTAGAAAGAAAATTTGTTTAACTATGAGAAATGAAAGGGGAAGGTGAGAGAAATTATATATGATCAACTCCTCATCGTCAAGATATCTTGAGGTATACAGAATAAAATATAAGAAATCCATTCAAGTGCATGAACTCTGGTTCACTAGTTTTCATCTAGTTAGCGACTCTTGGGTTAGCCTTCCATCAAAGATAGAATTATGAGAGATCACTATAACTGAATAGGGTATGAAGTACTAAAAGTAAATAAATATTTGAATAAAAAATATGAATAATAACACATTTAAATTAACTCTAACATCATAAATTATAATAAACCCAAATTAAATAGGCAAGAGTGGATTTTTTTTAGTGTAGATGGGAAAAATATTTATAGGAAACATATTAATTTTACTACCCCTACATAGGTTTCAGTGATAAGTAGATAGCTTTATTTTTAACTTCATATGGGATCCACGTGTTCATGAAGAGGTTTTCGATTTATCTAGGTTGGTATTACATGAATCTTATTATTGAATAATTCCATTCAAATGATATAATTATGTATTCCTTCAGGAATAATTATCGAAAAAACGATTTATTGTGATGTGGAAGAGTGTAAATCATGTTCTATGTATCATGATCATGTAATGGTATATACCTTCCAAGTCTGCTAAATTGTGGTTTTTGTTCTTTGGAAGTGTTCAGAGGAGGATGAAAGGGAGTTTGGAGAATTTTGGTTTCCAAATCATGGATGAAGGGGGTTTACATGTCCTATAACTTGATTGCATGATATAAAACCATGTTTCACTATTTTTCATGGAGGTTTCATGATGTGAAATATTTTGAGGTTAGAAATAAAATGGAGAGGTGGTGTGTTTTTCTGTGAAAATAGAACCCCAGGTAGTACATGATGTGAAAAGGGATTACACATCATGTAATACCCTGATCATGTGTTGTTTTTAAATTATTTTGGCCAAACCATAATTTATTCAACCATTATTTTATTTCTAATCTTGTTTATGGAAAACACTAGGATCCCCAAAGTGTTCTTTGATAAATTTCCCTCCCTCTTCGATTCTTCGATCTCGATGTATGTTCGTTGGCTATCTATGGTCAATATGTGGTGAGTTATCTTATCTTTCTCCCATGATTTCTTCTCTTCCTCTCCTGAGGATAAACTGTTGCAGTGTTTCATTGGTTTGAAAATGTGTTGGGTTGCATTTTTAATGAATCCTTATTGTAGTTTAGGTTGACCCTTCTTTTTCATGGTATGGTTGGGATTCAAGAGAATTTTTCATTTCCCTACGATGATGTACAATTTTAAATATTCCTTGAGGTAGGATTTCCTTCATTTCTCATTATTTTGCATCATGAAAAGTATATTTTAAGTCTATTTACCTATGAATAACAGTTGTGTTATCATAGTTTAAGAAAAATAATGGGTTAATTGAAATTGAGGGGAAAATGGTTTTATTCATATTCTTGTATAAACTTGATTTTGTTGGTGATCTTTTGATTTTTTAGGCCTGATGCCCCACTGAAAATGGTTGTTGGTGGTGGATTTACTTTCGAACTAAATATATTAGAAAATTCATTTTTTCCTTTCATTGGAAAATTATATATAAAAATGGATTAATCAGGTATATTTGGATAATGAATAGATGCCCCAGGACCATACAGTTTCTAGGCTTTCTTCTGAATTAACATGGGGAATTAAATAAGATATGACTTATTAAATCAAGAATTTGGTGTTTTCCATGGAATGTGTGGTGATGTGATGTGTGCGTGGGATTGTTCTAGTGGGTGTTGTTGTTTGGTTGTGAGAAGGGTAGTGAGTTATGGGATGGCTTGGGTTGTTTAATCGAAACCCATTTTGATAGATTGATTGATTTTTTAGTGGAATAGAAGTGTTTTGTAGAGATTTTTAGAATCTATTTAGGTGGTAATGTGTTATTGAATGGTGTTGTGAGTTGGGGTTAGTTCTGTTGATATGTTACTTGAGTGGGATGAGTATGAAGAAGGACGATAGTGATTATTATGTGTAATTTTCTCAGAGTTTCTCCATGAGTAATGTGTAGGAAGATTCACCATGAATATATAGAGTGATATACGATATATCATTAATGGGTATTAAATTCATAGGAAATGTGAAGATCATTTAGGTTATCTGGGATCTTCACCTTCTAAAAATTGTGTTTCTTATTGTGTGTTGTTCTTGGTAGTGGAACAAGTAGTGATGGAGTAAATAAATGATTTATTAATAATTCCTCGAATGGATCGGTTTGGTTTCGGTAATAGGATGAAAATGGTTAATTATGTTGGATGAGAATGTTAATGGGTTTTGTGTCTCTTTGTGTGTTGTTGTGCATTTAGAGGTAGTAGCAAAGTTGGAGGTGTTGTGAGTTTGTCATTTATTTGAGAACCCATAGGTTGGGCATGAGTGTTTGGTATCATATAAGTATATATGTTTAGTTTTCCTTTTTATTTATATATGAAACCCAACCTAGTTGAAAACTTTGTTCTAAACAACCCCATTATCCCAAGGGATAGTGTTTTTCTAAACATTCCAATGGGAGGATGGATGGCTAGCCAACCACCCTTCCCTACTCCCTCTTCCAGGCGGTGGTATCCCAAGATTCTTTGGGAAGGTTGTGGTTTTTAAGGCCCTTGTGTGTAAAGATGAGTGGTTATTTCCCAAGTGTCTTTAGGATGAGATGTGTTAGGTTTTCCCATTTTTCTTCGAGATGTGATGTGGATTGTGTACTAGGTGTCTGCGGGTGGGATGTTATGTCATTTGTAACCCAGTTGTTTGTGGTCGAGATGTGATGTGGTTTTTGTCCCAAGAGTATATGGGTGAGATATGATGTCGTTTGTGGCCTAGGTGTCTACTGGAAGGATGTGGTGTGGTGTTTGAGGCCACAGTGTGTATGTGTGAGTTGTGATGTGGTACTTTCAGAAGACCTAGGAGCACGAGGACGTATTCCATTAGGAAAGAGTGGCTAATCAATTGGAAGTGGTGCAGGGTACCCTATCATAAATGTGAATTATATTAAATTGTAATACTTGAGTTATTTGTTGATCATTCCTTGGTGGGATTGGGATTTTTTTATACATTCTAGGTGCTATTTTGTTTTTATGTTTTCTCATAGGGACATTAGTATGATTTTTTCACATGTGCATGATGGAATTTAGTTTTCCTACTGAGTATACTTGTATTCTAACCCAATCTATATAAATTTCTTTCAGGTTTCAAGAATTATTTCTAGGACTATTCTAGACCCTACTAGATCAGATCTTGTTAATTTTTATGACACTACTTAGATTTTAAATTTGGTATTTATTTGTATAATTTTTTATTTGCAATAGTTGTATTATATGAATGCATATGGGATGGTTTTTGGCATTATTTTTTATATGTCTTGGTGTTTTTGGGTGGATGATCCATCATATCTCCCAATCTTGTTTTACTAAAAAGGTTAATTCCTTCCATATTGTGTTATCTGTATACCCTTTGTGTTAGTCACCAACACGAGGCCTACTAGAGGTGGCGAATCAGGGGTTATTATCTCATTTTCTCCATTTCCAGTCAAAGAGGGGTATTTTTAGAGGGAGGGGGTCATGACCAAATGGTATCATAGCTGGTTGTTGAGAGATACGATGAAGTTTTGGGTTAGGAAAAATGGTAATTTTATGGGTTCATAAGGTTACGGTGTTAGGTGTTCTTGTTGTGTGACATAGGCTTTGGAGGACTGGTTAGTACATGGGATTTTGGGGCCCACTATGATCCAATTCAAGGACTCTGAGCCTAATGAACGACCAAGTGAGGTTACAATACTTCTAGGGTAGAGACCCTATTAATGTTATATGCCTGATAATTTATTTTTCCTTGTTTTAATTGTGTTACTTTGGGAAATTATAAATGAATAAAAAAATGAGTTAAATGAGCTAAAATGAATAATAAATAAAAATTCAGTACAACTTGAGAGTAGGAACTCTTTTTTTTAACATTTTAGCTATGGATCCTAGTTGTCGTCCACATTGGCTCAGGTGTAGGGGCTCATAAGGATATTTTGGTTGATCAATATAGGGTTAATCCAGTTGAGTAGGATGACCAGTGGTTGAGGAAGTTTCATTCTTTCCAGTAGAATGATTTAGAAAAGTATGAGGGAAGTGTTTTCGACATAGAGATGGAAATATAGCTTGTGGATCTTGATATAACCTTTAGTTTGATCTGGGCTCTATCAGAGTATTGGTGCCATTTCAGTCTGATGCGAGGAGCTGTATATCAGTGGTGAATGATTTATCTGTGGGAGAGTAAGGATGTAGACGTTTTTTTGGTTGTCTATGAGATAGAATTCAAAGAAGGGTTCATTTAATTGACAATGAAGGCTGAGAAGAGGTAAGAGATACCCTCCCTTCAGTAGGGGAGTTTGTCAGTGTGGGAGAATGGGATAAATTTCAAGGATATTTTTTATTTTGCACTAGATCTCTTTATATATTAGAAGTATCATGCAAGAAATCTCAACTAGGAACTTCATCCTTCAATATTTCATGTGGTTACATCTTTCACGTAGCCAACATACTTAGAGGTTCAGAATAATGAATATGTTGTCGAGAAGATGCACTCATAAGGAGGTCTACCATGATAGGGGATCTAGTATAATTATTCGAGAGGTTCTGTTACCAGTGATAGGTCTTACATGCTAGGGTATTTGAGGTTTCAAATGTCATAGAGTGACCTTAGAAGAATCCTTTATGGCTATCTTATGCCAGTCTTTCCTGCAAATTTTTAGTGTGCTTGGGGATGATGTGTTTCTTATGTGGAGTATGTAGCCATCTTTATAACCAATTCTCGAAAGCTTTACATGATATGTTTGGTGGAGGTGTATAGGATTAACGTCAGTCGCAATATCATTTTCTAGTGATACAGTTTCAATATCAGGGACAATATGCTTTGGTTCCACCTAGGGGAGATAGACCAGTAAAAGGCCAACTTTAGGATGTTACTAAAGTTCAAGGGCCTCAAATTAGGTGTGATTGTGGAGGCATTCATTATTAGAGTGGTAGAGGATATAGGCATAGTTAGTTTCATGTAGCAAAGGCTGCAGTTCCAACAGAGCCAGAGTTCTTTAGAGGTACAGTTATTTATTTTAGTACCCATGCATGTGCATTGTCCGATTCTTGAGATTAACACTCCTTTATGAAACATACTCTAACCCATTCTCTAGGGCTAGACGTTTAAAGGATTCTCATTCCCCTAGCATTGAGTATTCCAGTTAGAGGCCCTACCATCTTGTTTGATGATTTTCGGGGATGTAGATTGATAATGGGGATGCATCAGTCCCATGTGGGTCTCTTCTTACTATCGATGAAACCATACAATTTAATTCTTGGTATTGACTGGTTGTATTATTTTCATGGCATTGTTGACAATTTCCAGAAGATATTTCTCTTTTTAGATGAGGATGGATATCATGCATTTTTCATTTGATAGTGGAGTTGTCAGATGGTAGTTGGTATGTGGAGACCTTTCATTCCTCATTAGCTGAGTTATTAGTGTAATCAGTGGATGCTAAAATTGTTGAGTTTCCTAGGTTTGAGGGTGATTTTTAGGATATTTTCCCTAAGGAGGTTGTGACACTACCCCCTCCACATGATATTTCATTTGGGAAAGAGTTACAGAAGGGTACTTCACTGATTTTGATGGGACCTTATCAGAAGGAACCTTCTAAGCTGCAGGAGTTGAGGATTCATATAGATGATCTGATGTATAATGGTTTTATCCAACCCATTTTTTTGTCGTGGTGTTCCCCAGTGTTGTTCGCAGATAAGGAAAAAAACGGTTTGAGGTTGTTCATAGACTACCAAAGGTTGAATATAGTGATTCTCAAGAACCATTACCCTCTTCCAAGGATAGAAAATATTTTCAACCGGTTGAGAGGGGAGATTTAGTTTTCTAAGATCGATATGTGGAATGGATATCAACAGTTAATGGTGAGGGAGGGCGATACACAAAGACTACCTTCATATGAAGGTATGGGATCTTTAGGTTTATAGTCAGGCCATTCAACATTTCAAATTAACCAAATGTGTCAATGAGAATTATGATCTCGGTGTTTCATGAGTTCTAAGATCGCTTCATCAGCATATTCATCGATGGTATCTTGATCTACTCAAAGTCATAGGGGGAGCATACTGAGCATCTCAGAACTATTTTGCTAGTTTTTTAATGCCACAAAATTTACAGAATGTTGAAAAAGACTAATTTCTTATTGCATGAGGTGCATTTCCTAGGGAATATGGTGTCTCATAAGGGTTCATAATTAGACACTTCATAGGTGTAAGTATTAGTTTTTTGGGAAACACCCATGAATGTGGCATAAGTTCATATTTTTCTTGGTCTTTCAAGATACTATCAGAAGTTCATACCCAATTTCTACTAATTTTCAGCCCCTATAGTAACTTTGATAAGGAATGACCAAGATTTTTTGTGGAGTGGGAATTTCCAGTCCGCATTTTTTAAGGGAAAGTTGTTCAGTGCTCAAGTGCTTCGGTTTCCTAAGGAAGGGGTATTGTTTGAGGTGATCTTTGATTCTCCATGTATGATCTGTGGATGTGTCTTGATGCAGTAGTGAGTAATGATGTATTATGGGTCTAGAAATTTATGTCCCTACAATAATAGTTATGCCACCCACGATCTATAAATACCATTGGTCATGTTTGTGCTAATGTTGTGGTGACATTACCTCATTGGGGAGTGCTTTGTGGTCTTCACATATCACAAAATTTTGAAGTATATCTTTTCCCAGTGAGATCTAAACATGTATCATTGGAGGTGGATTTAGTTTCCTTAGTAATATGATGTTTATATCTACTATACCTCAATAATGGAGAATTTTATGGATGACTCTTTGATAAAAAAGTCACATAAGGAGGTTGTTTCGAAATCTGTGGATTCTTGGAGAGTGATGGATAAGTTGGAAGCCTTGCACTAGGATGCAGAAGTGGATGATGGTAGAGGATATTTTTTTTTAAATGATATTGTAGTATCTTCTGATTATGTAGGTGTAAGGTTCTTAATGGGATGGCGTAGAGGATGAGGTGTTGTGAATATGTGTTGGATTTGGTGATGTAACACCCCGACCCTAGTTACCCAGAGTCTGTGCATTATTACATAACATTGGCATGATCACAAATGTTCAAGTCTCGAAAAACCGATTAGTTTAGTAGCCTTAGAAACACTAGATGAATTCATAAGTCTTACATTGCATGATAAAGTGAAAAACTTCAACAACGTAGTCTCCATAGTCCACACTCATATCACATCAGAATATCCCTACATTTGAGTCATAAAATACTTCTTCACATCCTAGGAAAAATAAAACATAGAAAGGGGTGAGCTCAGATGCTCAGGGAGGATAACAATACATCAGAAACTTTCATAAATATTCATAAACATTTAAGGCAATGTATATCTAAAGAAAAAGCCTTTTAAACATGAACTTATGCATAATATGGAAAAAATGAAATGAAATAATGCCATTTAATTATTCACATGGATATTCTACTAGTTGAATAATCACATGCAATATCAATAACCACTTTCATAATGATGGAATGCATAATTCTAGACTATCATAACCACATAGTCAAGGCCTTTTTCCAAGACTAAAAATAAGATTTTGTCAAGGCCTTATGCCAAGACACTAGTTTGTCTCATGAGACCTACCGATGCATCGAGGAGCTATAGTGGGCTCCACCCGTCACTTACTAAGTCCAATGCATTCCTCATATGAAGAGGTTTAAACATAACATAAACATTCATATTAAAAATGGAATACAAAATGTCAATACCTTACCGATAAACCATGAATGGTATAAAAAAACACATCCACAACCAACCATATCACAAAACCTTCAATACAATATGGAAGATTTGTATCATAATAAATCAACTTCAAACAAGATTAAAATCCATTAATGTATTTTGAAATAGATGAAAATGATTTGTAAAACTCTTGGAGAGAAATATCCCTTTTTCATGAAAACATTTAAAAGCCATAAAATTTAGATAGGAATACATTTAAAGACATTTTTGAATAAATGTGTCCCATGCCACTTTGAAACTTTTGAAAGTAATTAACATTTTATAATGTTCATGTCCATTTAAATAAATCCTTACAACTATTTTGAAAACATGGACATTGATGAGAATGGTTTAGAAGAATAAATCTTTAAAACAATTAAAATAATGTTTTATTAAAAAGTATCTTAAAAATAATCCCTTTGAAAACTATTTTATGAAACATGGACCTGGATGATAAATATGTCCCAATAGATACTTACTTAAAAACAACCTCGGATAATAAAGAGATTGTGAAATTAACCCTTACCTCGTTGTAATCAATCAATTCATATCTTAAATAGTCAATAACCACCAAATGAATCACATAATATCATGAATATAAATAGAATCATGATAATATATCAAATGTAAATACACAATACACTACATGAAATAAATAAGTGGTGAACAATGGAAATCTGATAGAATTAAAAGTGAGATAAGAAACCCCTTACCTCATGCCTAACTTGACCCGTTAGTTCTTTAATATCCTGGATAATAAACTAAAGTTAATTTATACTTTCTTAAGAAAATTTTTCAAGTTTATTTTTCCTTTTATATCACTTATTACCATGTTATAAACATTATGTAATCATTTAATTTAATAACATTTGTTTTGTCGATATTTGGCACTTGAGTCAAAAAATGAAAACATTATAGTTAAAAGTTGTTCACATGGTCAAAAGTTAATTATATACAAAATTATTTTCACGATTTAGATATTATATATTTCATATATATCCATTATATACATGTATTTACAATAGTACATATCATTTTGGGGTAAGAAATGAAATGCATCGTTCATGGAGAGGGTAAGTCGTACGTACGCATGAACGCTACTTTCATTTCTATTTATTATTTTAATGGAATTAAAACATAATGATACATAGGTATATTATAATTCCAGTATAATATCATATATAATATCACTATATACATCCTTTATACATCCCATATAGGGTATTAACGAGTGATGTCACTTTGAGGGGGCGGTAGTCCACACTTCCTCAAATGAAATTATCATGTTTACCCATAATGGAAACCATTAAGGTATTCCATAAGAGAAAAACACAGAATCATTAAGAAAACATAAACATAATATATATCATATTCATATAATGTTCCGTCATAATGGACACCAGGAGAGGCATTAGGAGGTAATTGAACAATCATCATTTCGTGAGGCGTTAGTTTTCCATCCACAAAAACATTATGTTCTTCACCCATGAGATGGAGGTGTATATAAGTGTAGTTATAATACTTCACATAAAAACATCCTAGTATATTTAGGATACTAGTGTTGTTATAAAATAATGTAATAAAAAGAGTTTAGGGGTTAGAGATGTAAAATAAAATAAAAGAAGTTAAGAGAAACTGTTACCTTTAATTTGGGTAACTTCCTGTGGTTTGAACTAAAATGAATTCTTGAAGTGCCTTATGCCTAAGGTAAGTCTTCTAGGTGGAGGAGAGGGATGTAGGGAGATAAACTTGGTAGAGTTTGGATGAGTCTAAAGGCTTGAGATGTGTGAGTAATTGGTTAGAAGTGGTCTCCTTTTATAAGGGGGGGGAGGGGCTCTTTAGGAATGTGTGAAAATATTATTTTATTATATAATGATATTCGGTTTTTAAAGATTCAAAAATCAATAGAGACGAATATAAGATGTCCCATGGTCGAAATAAAATCATAAAATAAGAATTGGACGTGTTTTGGATATTATTTTAATATTTATAATCTAATTTATTTAAATCATTTATTAATGAGGTAAATACTGCATCATTTTTGTGTCCTAAATAATTTAATTTATTCGATGTTTAAAAATTATAAAAAAATACCATGATGTAGGAAATATTTTTATATTTCTAATGAATATTTATAGTCAAAATTATTACTTATATAACACCATATAAAATTGATTACTAAACAATTTTTGTTTATGTCAATTTTGCCTTTACTTTAAATTAATTAATCTAAAGTGTCATTATCATTCATAAGTGGCTCCATGGGGTCCCAAAATCGACCCAAATATGACCATGGTCGTTAATTACTCATTCAATAAGGTTAGAACATGTGTTAAAGTAATTTTTAATTATTACAATATTCTTTTTACCTTGAATTACCTTATTCACCTTTAACCGTGATAAATAAAAGTCAAAAGTTACTATTCACCAAAAAAATATTTTCATCTTATTGAATCACAATTTACTTAATAAGGTTAACCATGTCTCTTGGATTTTTGAAATTCTACTCACAGAAGTGGTAAAATTATGTTTTATGCAAATTTTCAAATACTCCTACGAGGTGGGTAAAAGACGGTAAAAATAAATTTAAAATTTTTTTATATCTAAAATTATTATGAACTGACTCCAATGAATAACATTGAACTTATATAGGTATTATGTATCTATTTTTACCTAAAATAAATTTAAATAAAATAATAATTATTTAAATTAAAATTCGATTTTAAACTATGACTTAGTGTTTTTCACTATTCATCAAAAATTGAAAGTTTTCAGAAAAATACCAAAAATTAAGGCTAAGCTATATTTGATATTCTGAATTAAAAAATGATGTTTATTTTCCAAATTTCAAAACATATAAGTGGAATTAATTAATTTAAAATTAATTCCCGTTTTTAAAACAAATAGTGTGTTTTTAAGAAACAATAACTATCAAAAGATTGATACTTGTTTATGTCTAATTTCAAAGTGAAATTAATTCCAATAAACAACATTGGATTAAATGGTTAAAATATATTCTAATTAAACTTTAAAACCAATTAAAAATATTATCTAACCATATAAATAGATTAGATTAAAAGTCACTTTTGAATTAAAATACAGTATTTTTCACTAATCATTAAAAATGAACTTTATCGAAAAAATTACTAAAATTTACCCAAAGTAAATTTTGATGTCCCCATTCTAAAGGATAAATTTATTTAGTAAAATTGAATATATATAAGTTTCAAATATTGGTATAAAAAGGGTTCTCCATTAAAAGGCTATAAAATTGCATTTTTTTTTAAATAATTCTTTTATCTGAAAAAATTAATTTGTACTTAAATTATGAATAAGAAACTCATAATATGGATTCTAAAATTATAATTATTATATAAAGTTCAAAATTCAGTTAATACTATTCATAAGCACTTTTTAATGGCTAGTTTGGTAAGTTGTGGTGTGCTTGAACTCTATGTTGCGTGTAGTGCGAGTTATTGAATTACTTTGAAGAAATAACGTACTATGAAATATTGGGGTGTTAAAATCTTCCCTCCTTCAATAAATTGTGACCTTTCAATTTGAAATCATTCTTCAAAAATAAAAGGTTAATAATAGAAAATACCCTTGTGGGAAAACCCACATCGAAAATTGGGTTAATAAAATTTAGTCTTAATTAGAGGGAAAGGGGAATGAAAAAGTCACCACCAAATTATGATATCGGTTAGGAGAACATTGGAGGAAACTAGAGACACATAATTAGAGGAAAACATAAATATTTATAGGGAGTGATTGAGGTAATCAGTCACAAAAAATTGTAGAATTGAGGGCCTCAAAGCCATCAATCTATAATGATTTAAAATATATTCTATTCAACAAAACATAATGTATAAGGATAACACATTTTTAGTTTTATGATACCTTACCTAAAGTTTAAGAATTAGTTTATTCATATAATAAGAGAAGTAAAAAATATATACTTGACAATTATAGTTCCATCCTTTAACTAATTTCTACCACAAAATCATCTTTCACTCTAAAAGATAATTTAACATTAAAAAATATTCTATTTATCCAATTCATATAGGGTTCCAAAAAAATGAATTTATAATTCAACTATCAGACCCTTTAAAAAAAATAAACTACATTATACAATCTTGGGACTTCATGTAGTGCAGTTATAGGTGATAAATCCCAATCATACAATGGTTGTGAGTTCGATTCTCACAACTTTGTCCGACATGATGGGTTGTCGCATGGTTTCCGTGTTGTCCTTTTTAAAAAATTCCAAAAATAACCTTAACAATAGTATCATAATCCATTACAACCTTTAGACTTATCCAAAATAAATCTATCCAAACTCACATTCCAAAATTTATAAAGAAGTTAAACATAATGATGATCCTTTTTTCCACGTAATAATATGTAAACACCTTCATAATGTATTATTTTAAAACTTGGAAACACCCTGAATTACCATAAAACCTTATTGATTACATTCATGCTCCCTTATCCTTTATATAATACTAGATATATTCCTTATATCCAAAAATATTTAATATTCCAACAATGATGAAATAAACAAACTGTTAATCACTTCCATGGAAGTTAAGAATATCCAATATAATTTATCAAAAATCAACCATCTCTTATTCCAAAATCACTACCTCAGTATCAGAACCATATTATGGTTTATCTTTCTCTCAAAAATATATATTTCCAAAAATTTAACCTTTAATTGATTCACTTTTCATGGTTCCACACAATCTCGAGTCCTTAATGAAATAGTACTGCAGTATAATAATTATATACTCTATAATTCTTATAACATGTATATGATTATTACAATACTCAAATGACACAATACTTTAATAACAACGTAAGAAATCTAATCATTCCTCTTCATCTTCAGTAGTATCATAACTTTATTGTTATCCAATAGTAGCATGTGGGGTATACTCTGATGATTTGGACATTGATTCGCGTAGTGTCCTAACTCCTTGTAGATGAAGCATTATACATTGGAAACTTTTTTTCTTACCCTTGAAATCACATACTTGGTGTCCATTTTCTCCACACTTATAAAAAACTCCAATTCCCTTCATGCATTTACCAAGGTCATTCTTTCCACAGTTATCACATATGAGGAAATCCTTCTTTTCCCTCTTCCCTTTATCCATCTTTATCTCTTCCATCCTTTTCTTCTCTTTCTTCCATTCAAAGCCATAGGACTCAGAGAATTATTTACTTATCTTATTAACACATGATATTATTTATTTATATGTTGAGAATACATGGGATACTATTTCCCTTCTAAATTTTGGCTTAATACCATAAAAGATATGAACCTTCTTACTCTTTGGATAGTATGTATTGCTGGAGTTCACATTCCTTCTACTGGGCGCCATTTCTATAAAATGGAATAAACTAGATTAGTTTATGTATCGAAATACATAATTCCAAACTTGTAAAAAACTTAACATAAATTGAACAGTTTATGGTTATAATCCATAATCATAAAAAAAATTCTTTGAGGAAGTATATACTCATAAACCCCTCATAATGATTTGTAAAGAAAATGAGAATTAACCTAAGCATATCCCCCATGAGTGTCGTAACCAAGAGTGCAGTAAAGCCTGTTGTAATGCACCAAATCTCGTTTGAGTCTAGCTCAAACCGGTGTTTTTGGGTTTTACCCCTATGTACATCTATGCCAGAGCTGCCTCTACTTGCTCGTATCACGATAGAGATGTATTTCTCATAAAACTCACAAAATCTCTATATTAAAGAAATTCTAGGATGTTCTTCTATACTAATCCTTAAAATCTATCTTAGGGTAATGTTCTCTATTCTGAGTTTATCTAAATCTAGTTTCCAAGGTTTTTACTAATGTTCCTCTAATACCAATTGTAACGCCCTGACCCCAGTTACCCCCAATCAGTGCATTATTACATAACATTGGCATGATCACAAAAGATAAATTCTTGATATACCGATTAGTTTAGTAGCCTTGGAAACACTAGATTCATTCATAACTCTTACATTCCATGATATATTGGCAAAATACAACAACATAGTCTCTATAGTCCACAATCATATCCCCTCAGACTATCCTTGCAGGTCAGTCATAAAATACTTCTTCACATCCTCGAAAAAATAAAACATAGAAAAGGGTGAGCTCAAATGCTTAGTAAGGATAATAATATAGAGAAAACATTCATAAATAAGCATAAAAATTTAAGTTAATGTATAACTAAATCAAAAGCATTTTAAACTTTAACTTTAGCATAATATGTAAAAAATGAAATGAAATAATGTCATTTACTTACTCACATGGATATTCTACTAGTCGAATAATCACATGTAATTTCAATAACCACTTTCATAATGATGGAATGCATATTGACAGACTATCATATCCACATAGTCAAGTCCTTGTGACAAGACTACAAATAAGATTTTGTCAATCCCTTGTGCCAAGACACTAGTTTGTCTCATGAGACCTACCGACGCAACGAGGAGCTATAGCAGGCTCCATCCATCACTTACTAAGTCCAATGAATTCCTCATATAAATAGGTTTAAATATAACATAAACATTCGTATTAAAACAGGAATACAAAATGTCAATACGTTACCCATAAACCATGAATGGTATAAAGATAACACATCCACAACCAAAAATATCACAAAACCTTCAACACAATATGGAATATTTGTATCATAATAAATCAACTTCAAACAAGTTTAAAATCCATTAAAGGATTTTGACATAGATGAAAATTATTTGTAAACATTTTTGAGAGAAATATCCCTTTTTTCAGGAAAATAATTAAATGTCACACAA
This sequence comes from Viscum album, assembly GCA_963277665.1. NCBI lineage: Eukaryota > Viridiplantae > Streptophyta > Magnoliopsida > Santalales > Viscaceae > Viscum > Viscum album. Next base: position 134,034,110 of record OY728137.1, read on the forward strand.
TTCAGAAAGGAAGACATTTAAAGAAATTTTGAATCAATGTTTCCCATACCACATTGAAACTTGTAAAAGTAATTAACATTTTAAAATATTCATGTCCATTTAAATAAATCCTTAAAACCATTTTGAAAACATGGACATTAATGAGAAGGTTTAGAAGAATAAATCTTTAAAACATTTACAAAAAAAGTTTTAGTAAAAAGGCTCTTAAAAATAATCCCTTTGAAAACTATTTTATGAAACATGGACATGTATGATAAATATTTCCTAGTAGATACTTACTTAAAAACAACCTCGGATAATAAAGAGATTGTGAAATTAACTTGTACCTCATTGTAACTAATCGAGTCGTATGAACAATAGTCAATAACCACCAAATGAATCAGAGAATATCATGAATTTAAAGATAATCATGATAATATATATCAAATGGCAGTACACAATACACCACATGAACTAAATAAGTGGTGAACAATGGAAATCTCACATAATTAAACGTGAGCTAAGAAACCCCTTACCTCGTTCCTGACTTGACCTGTTCGTTCTTTAATATCCTGAATAATAAACTAAATTTAATTTCTACTTGCTTAGTAACCTTTTTCAAGATTATTATTAATTTTATATCACTTATTAACATGTTATAAACATTACGTAATCATATAAGTTAATAATGCACGTTTTGTCGATATTTGGCACTTGAGTCAAAAATAAAAACTTTATAGTTACAAGTTGTTCACATGGTAAAAAGTTCATTATATCCAGAATTATATTCATGATTTAGATATTATATATATCATATATATCCACTATATACATATATTTATAATAGTAAAAATCATTTTGGGTTAAGAAATGAAATGCACCGTTCATAGATATTGTAAGTCATACGTATGCATGAACACTACTTTCATTTATATTTCATATATTAATGGAATTAAAACATAATGATACATAGGTATATTATAATTCCAGTATAATATCATATATAATATCATTAACTCCATCCTTTATACATTCCACATATGGTATTAACGAGTCATATCATTTTGAGGGGGCGGTAGTCCGCACTTCCTCAAATGAAATTATCGCGTTTACCCATAATGTAAACCATTACGGTATGATATAAGAGAAAAATACAGAATAATGAAAAAAAAACTTAATATATATCATATATAAATACAGTTCCGTCATAATGTCCACCGTGAGAGGCCGTAGGAGGTAATTGAACAATCATCGTTTCGTGAGGCGTTAGTTTTCCATCCACAGAAACATTATGTTCTTCACCCATTAGATGGAGGTGTGTGTTAGATTATTTCGAATTCTTCTCATAAAAACATACTAGTATATTTAGTATATTGGTGTTTTTATAAAATAAAGGAATAAAAAGAGTTTAGGGGTTGGATAATTAAAATAAAATAAAAGAAGTTAAGCGAAACGGTTACCTTTAATTTGGGTAACTTACTTTGGTTTGAACCAAAAGGACTTCTTGAAGTGCCTTATACCTATGTTAAGGCTTAAAGTTGGAGGATAGAGATGTAGGGAGCTTAATTTGACCGATTTTGGATGATCTTAAAGGCTTTATAGGTGTAACGAATTGGTTAGAAATGGTCTCCTTTTATAAGGGGGAGGAGGTGCTCTTTAAGAATGTGTGAAAGTATTATTTTATTATATAATGATATTCTGTTTCTAAATGTCCAAAAATCATTAGGGTGTAAGATAAGATGACCCAGGGTCGAGATAAAATCATCCAATAAGAATTGGAAATGTTTTGAATATTATTTTAATATTTATAATATAATTTATTTAAATCATTTATTAATGAGGTAAATACCGCATCATTTTTGTGTCATAAATAATTTAATTTATTCAATGTCTAAAAATTATAAAAAAATAACATGATGTTTGATATATTTTTATATTTCCAATGAATATTTATAGTCAAAAGGATTACTTATATAACACCATATAAAAATTAATTACTAAACAATTTGTGTTTATGTCAATTTTGCCTTTACATTAAATTAATTAATCTAAAGTGTCATTATAATTCATAAGTGGATCCATGGGATCCCAAAATCGACCCAAAGATGCCCATGGTTAGTAATTACTCATTCAATAAGGTTATTACATGTGTTAAGGAAATTTTTAATTATTAAAATATTCTTTTTACCTTGAATTACCCTATTTACCTTTAACCGCGGTAAATAAAAGTCGAAAGTTACTATTCACCAAAAATTATTTCCATCTTTTTGAACCAAATTTTACGTACTTAGGATAAACATGTCTCTTTTATTTTTTAAATTCAACTCACAAAAGCGTTAAAATTACGTTTTATTCAATTTTGCAAATACTCCTAAGAGGTGGGTAAAAGATGGTAAAAAGTTCTGTAAACTTTTTATATATCTAAAATTATTATAAACTGACTCCAATGAATTAAATTGAATATATATATGTATTATGTATCTATTTTGACCTAAATAAAATTTAGATAAAATAAATAATTATTTAAATAAAAATTCTGTTTTAAACTATGACTCAGCGTTTTTCACTATTCATCAAAAATTGAAAGTGTTCAAAAAAATACTAAAAACTCAGACTAATCTATATTTTATATTATTAATTCTAAAATTATGTTTATTTTTCTAAATTAAAAACATATAAGTGGCATTAATTAATTTATAATTAATTCTCGTTCTTAAAACAAATAGTGTGTTTTTAAGAAACAATAACTATCCAAAGATTGATACTTGTTTATGTCCAATTTCAAAATGAAATTAATTCCAATAAATAAAATTGGATTAGATGGTAAAAATATATTCTAATTACACTTTAAAATCAATTAAAAAGATAATATAACCATATAAATAAATTATATTAAAAGGCACTTTTGAATTAAAATACAATATTTTCACTATTCAATAAAAAATGAACTTTATCGGAAAAATTCCAAAAATTTACACAAAGTAAATTTTGATTCCCCCATTCTAAATAATAAATTCATTAGTAAAATTGAATATATATAAGTTTCAAATATTTTATTTAAAAAGGTTTCTCTAATAAAAAGCGGTAAAATTGCATTTAAAAAAATAATTCTTTTATCTGAAAAAATGAATTTGTTCTTACATTATGTCTAAGAAACTCATAATATGGATTCTAAAATTATAATGATTATATAAAGTTCAAAATTCAGTTAATACTATTCATAACCACTTTTGAATGTCTATTTTGGTAAGTTGTGGTGCGCTTGAACTCGGTGTTGTGTGTAGTGTAAGTTATTGAATTACATTGGCAGAATAACATACTATGAAATCTTGGGGTGTTATAGGTGACACTCTAGAAGGATGGTTGGAGGATGGTCAAAATCAGTTGTTGTTCTTTGGGAGGATGTTTATTCTAGAGTAATTGCAAATATAATTCTTATTAAGTTTTAAAAATCGCCTTTTGAGGTAGACCCATGAGTTTCATAGATGTACTATGACTTAAGGATATAGTTTTGGTGGCTCAGGATGAAATGGGATGGGGCAGAGTTTTGTGGAGAAGTGATTAGTTTACTAGTAGTTAAAATATGAACACTAGGTTTCCAGTGGTTTTTGGTAGCCCTTGGATTTTCCCAAGTTGAAATGGGACAACATATTGATGGGCTTCATCACAAGTTTACCCAAATCTCAAGGACTTTGGGATGCTATCTGGGTGATAGTGGATCAGCTGAAGAATTATGCTCACTTCTTAGTGATGAAGGAGTTGTGCGTAGTGGATTCATTGTCCAATAGGTATGTGGATGAGGTAGTGCAGTTACATGGAGTTCATAGATCCATTGTTCTTGGATCAGGAGACAATGTTTTAGTCATGATTATAGAGGGTATTGCAGCATGCTTTTGGAACCGAGTTACGCCTCAGCACTATCTTCCACCCTCAGACAGATGGCATATGGAACGGACTATCCAGATTTTGGAGGACATGTTGTGAGAATGTGACTTAGAATTTTGAGAATCTTGGGTTTCACACATTACCTTGGTATAGTTTTATTATAATAATTTCTATCAGTCTTCCATTGGAATCACTCGATTTGAATATTTTCATGGAACACTGTTTCGTTCAGCGTTGTGTTGTATAGAGGTTGTGGAGACAATTGTTCTTGGTCATAAGGTATTATAGATCATGATATGGATGTTTTAGCATGTTCATGAGAAGATTAGAGTAGTTAAAGACCATAATAATTCTTATACTGATCAGAGGAAGATTCCCTTGGTGTTCGAAGTTGGGGACCATGTGTTCTAGAAGGTTTCCCCTCGATGTGGGAAGCATACACTTAGTAGAGAGAGTAAGATTTCTCCTAGGTTTGTTGGACCCTTTTAGGTGTTATGGAAAGTTGGTGAGGAGGAATACCTATTTTTGTTACCCCAAAAGTAGGATAGAATCCACTATGTCTTTGACATCTCTCATCTTCATCAGTATATTAACAATGACTCCCAAGTTATTGACTGGAAAGAGTTGGATATCAAGAATGATGTGGTGTTTGGGGAACGAATAGTGGGGATCCATGATCATCAAGGTAAAGTGTTTTGTGGATGGACCATTTCCTTGGTTTGTGTATTGTAGAGGCATGGTATCCTAGAAGAGAGAAATTGAGAATGATAAGCGCATATGTGTGCCCAGTAACTGGAGTTGATTTGATCTTAATTTTATCTATTTTACTTTGTAATGTGGTGTTTGGATCCTTTTTCTTTATGATGATATATTTCTATGGTTTATATTTTTCTTTGGTGTGTTTTGTGATTTAGTCATGACATCTGGAATGGGGAGTACCTCATTCCTAATCTAGATGCATTAATTGTGATGTGATTAAACCCATGTGGGTGAGTTAGTTCCATCCAGGGTGGATAGTATATTGACATTGAAGTAAAAATTCCCCGATTCGTGTGTAATAACATTGTATTTTTTTGGTATTGTGGTATTGTGGTTATGATGACATGGAAGTGAAGTGTGGTTTAGGTGGTTTAGTTTGGTGTGTTTAACTAGTGGTAGTGTTTGAGGTGTGATAAGATCCTTGAGAGGTATCTCTCAATGTGGTTATTTAGACCCTTTTTTTGTGGGATTGGTTTTTAATTCATGAGTTTGAGAATCATTTGAGTGTTATCTAATGTCACGGTGCATGCCTTCCTAGTCCATTGCATTGTGGGTTTGGTCATCAGTTGTGTTCAGAAGAGGCTTAAAGGGAGTTTTGAGAAGTTTGGTCCCCAATGGATTGAAGGAGGGGGACTACACAATGTGTAAATGAATTATATGACATGAAATCTAGTTTCATGGTTATTCTTGGAGGTTTCACAATGTGTAAATTTTCAAGGTAATAAAAATTAAAAAAATGGAGAGGTGATACATTTTTTAGTTAAAAAAACCCTGTGTATTACATGATGTGAAAAGGCATTACACATTATGTAATACCCCCAAAATGTGCAGTTTTTAAATTTTTTTTAGCTGAACATTTATTCATTCAGCCATGGTTTCCCTTATTCCTATCAATTTTGGAAATCACAAGGAACCCCGATGTTTTTTTATAGCCCTTTCCCTCCCTTTTCAATCCATCAATCCCAGTGGACATTCATTATCGATCTGTGCTCGATCGGTGGTGAGTTATCTTCTCTTTATGATCTTTTTTCATCTGTTACTCTATTGGGGATCTATTGTAGTGGTGTTTCATTGGTTTGGGGATGATTTGGGTTTCATTTTTATAAATACATGGTGCGGTGTAGGTTGATCTTCCCTTTTCACAGTGTAGTTGTGGTTCACGAGTGCTCTTACTTTTCTTGTGGTGCACAAAAATTGGAAAGATTCCTTTACAAAGGATATCATTCGTTTCTCTTTGTTCTACATCACGAGGGATGGTTTTTCACTTCTATTTACCTATAAATCATTTTTATTCCATCATAATTGAAGATAAATAATCGATTAATTGAAATTTAGGGGAAAGTGGGGTTTCTCATATGATTTTATAGCCTTGATTTTGTTTTTGAACTTGTGATTGTTCGGGCCTAATGCCCTAATGAACATTGTGGTTGTTGTTTGATTTGTTTTCTCAATAAAAAGATTATTGAATGCATATGGTTTGAATTTGGTTAGAAACTTATATATCTAAATGTATTAATCACGTATATTCAACTAATGAATGGATACCCTCAGATCACATAGTTTTAGTGTTAACCCCTAAATTAACAACATTAATTAAATAAGTGGTGCCATATTAAATATAGTATTTGTGCTTTTCCTTGGAATGTGTGGTGATGTGATGTGTATGTGGGTCTCCTCTAGTTTATGTTGTAGTTAGGTTGTGAGAATGGATGTATGATGTGGTATTACTTGGCGGTTTAATGAAATCTTATGTTGAGAGATTGATTGATTTTGAAATGGATTACTAGTGTTGTTCTATGGGTATACAAATATGGTTGTTCAGTAATGTGTTATCGAATGGGGCTATGAGTTGGGGGTCGGTCATATTGATATGTGACTTGACCGGGATGAGTTTGAAGGATGGTAGTGACTGGTATATGTAATTCACCCAAAAATTGTCCATGATTAAAGTGCATAATGCTTCACCCCGTATATAGATATTGATATGTGATATATCATGAATGGGTGTTAAGAATAGAGGAAATGTGAAGTCCCTTTAGTTTATTAAGACTCTTTACCTTAAAATTTTTTTTACTTGTTGTTTTTTGTGCATGGTAGTATATTGTGTCTAGATGGAATAAATAAATGATTGATTAATAAGGCCTAAAATAGCATGGTTTTGTTGGTCTAACAATATGGAAATGGTTAATTAAATTGTTTGTGAGTATGAATGAGTTTTGTGGATTTTTATGTGGTTTTGTGAAATTATATGAAGTAGTGAGGTTGGAGGTGTTGTGAGTGGGTTTTTATTTGAGTACTCATAGGTTGGGAATGAGTGGTTGGTATCATATATTTATATACTAGTATTTTTACTTTTGATTTCTATACGCACCCACCCTAGTTGAGCACTATGTGCCGAACAACTCCATCATCCCGGGGGATTGTGTTTTCCCAAACATCATGGGGAGAGGATGGATGGATGGTATCCCACCCTTCCATTCTCCCCTTATAGGTGGTGATATCCCCTGATTATTTTGTTAGGTTGTGTTTTGTGAGGCCCAGGTGTATGCGGGCGAGTTACGCTTTCTCACATGTCATGGGGATGAGATCTGTTATGCTTTACCAAGTGTCTTTGAGATGTGATGTGGTTAGTGGCACATGTGTCTATGGGTGGGATGTGTTTTGGTTTGTGGCTCAAGTGTTTACAGGTAGGATGTGTTGTGGTTTGTGGCCCCGGTGTCTCTAGGTGGGAAGTGGTGTGGTTTGGGAGGCATAGGATTGTGTGGATGGGTTGTGACATGGTACGTTCAGAAGATGTGGGATCACAAGGATGTTTTCTATTAGGAAAAGTGCCTAATTTTTTGTAAGTGGTGCGGGGTACCCTATCATCGATGTGAATTATATTATATTACTTTACTTGCATTATTTTGTGTGCATGACTTGGTGATATTCAGATGGTTAGTATACATGCTAGGTTCTATTTGGTTTTGCTATTTTCACATAGAGGCATTAGTATGATTCTTTTACCTGTTCCCAAGAGACATTGGTTTTCCTACTAAGTATACTTTTCTGTTCACCCTTTGTATATAAACTGGTTTCAGTTTTCCTGGAGGATTTCACAGATCGTGATGGACCCTACTAGCTCAGATCATGGCAGTTTTTGTGTCATTGCTTAGATTTACTTTTGATATTTACCTTGGAGACTTTTGTTTTTATAACAGTTCTATTTTATGAATTCATATGGGATGGGTTTTTTATTTCTTTTTTACTTGTCTTGGATTTTTTGGATGATCCATCATATCTCCCAATATTTCTTCACAAAAAAAGAATAATTCCTTCCATATTGTGTGATTTGTATACCATTGGTTCTAATCATTGACCTGGGTCCTACTGAAGGTGTGACTCAAGGGGGTCATTATTTCCATTCCACTATTTCCAGCCTAGGAGGGGTATCTTTAGATGGAAGGGTTCGGGATAGATCACATGAATCATAGTTTGAGTAATGCGTGTTCTCGCCCATGGTTGTACTATAATAGTAGTGGGACTTAGTGAATTTGGCCCTAGTTGTCATTGTGTTTATTAGAGTGTTTTTATTCACAACTCAGATGATGGGACTGTTCGAGACATGTGTTTTAATTGGTTTCATGGATTCCCTGTTATAATGTTCGGTCTTTAATGAACCTATAATTGGTTCCTTTGGGATTATCAATGTCACATTACCATCACCTTTTCATAGTAAATGAACATTGTATTTTTTTTCATATTCCCAAAACCTTCCTGAAACATAGATGAATATTGAATATGCATCAAACATTCTCAACACATTCCTATTTCTTGGAAATTCTTGGGTTAATTCATTCATTGGACCGCCCAGTCACAAGATTGAGTGGAGCTCTTAATCTTACTCAATGATTCTTAGTTGGTCTTTAAATTCAGATTACCATGAATATCATATCCTGAAATCTATTTTCTTATTTATATTTTCTTCAATCTCAATTATTTTTGAGTAGAGGCACTAAAATGGATTCAATTTGTTTCCTTGTTCACAAGTTTTAAGTGTTAATTAGATTTTGGTGTTCAACTATAGTAAGTCATGATATAATTACTTTATTGATATTCCATGTCTTTTGTTAGCTCCGATGAGTCTTAGTCTGCTTAGTTGAATGCATGTGGGGGATTATGGGCATTGTCTCTTCATGGGCCAGGTACAATTGCTTAGATCTTAAAGGGAACAGTCAATCATTGCCTCACCTCTTCATTCAATTGAGATGGTTGGGTACAGTTGATTGGTGGAGGGGTGTGGAAGCATGTATTTATTCACATTATGTTAATGGACATCTTGTATTATCATGAGAGATGTCATACAATGGTTTGGAATACTTCACATGTGGTAGGATGGGAATTGTTCTTGCGGTCACTTGGAGGAGATATCTAGTTTTATATTAGGATTAGGACAAGCATGGTTTCTTATAGTGGCATTGTAAATTTCAAAATTTTGATCATGGTAGGTAGATATATTTACAATAACATATTGATTCTTTTATGGGTTGTATATAAGTGTGGACAATCCATGCCTTTGTGGGATTTCCCGACATAGCCAGTCAGATTTCATCACATGGTCTCCTCACCATTTTCCATTTTCATATTAAATCTAAATGTAAAAAATGAAATTTTTTATTGTATGAAATGTTCTTATTAATTTCATAAATACAAAAACAATTTCAAATCATATCCTGTTAACAAATCCTTCTTTGAATCAGTGTATGGATTTAACGTAATTCAGAATTGAATAACATAATTAAAATTCATTATTAAATAAACTAAATAAATTAACTATAGATTATTTTCATAAATTAATAAAAAAAATAATTTAATAATTGAAAGGAAAAAACTATGAAATTATAAAATTTTGATTATATATATGGCCTTGACCATCAAATAAAAAAATTAAATAAATCTAAAAATGATGTTTTATGATAATTTTTAATGACGTTTTATATTTCATAGACAATATCCTTTGATGAATAACTTACCTTGGAATTATTTTTTTAGGGGGTTTATTTCAATCAATTATAATTTTTTTTTGAAAAATTGAGGTTCGGTCACTCCCTCACACATGAAATATTTCACTCTTGAGAAACACAATGAATTCAATTATTTGAAGACACAATCCTTCCAGTAAATATGTAAAAAATACAAATAAGAATAAAATAATTGATTCCTCATTTATTTGAATTATTATACATTCTTTGTGAAATTAATTAACTATCTCACATTATTTTACACACAATTTCATGTTTTAGGTGGTATATTGAATCAATCCTAGTGGAATAAATATTTTATCAAGTAGGAACTTCTTAAACATATTCTAAAAAATATTTCCTTCGAATGGTCATTTTTGAACTTCCTTGATACTCTCTAATTGTTTCCCCCTACGAGTGTAGTGGTAGGAATTACCGGAGTCATCTATGAGGAGTAGTATTTTGAATCATGGTGTCATAAATGAAAAAATAAAAAAAAATCAAGAATTTGAATAACTACGTAGCAAGGGACATGGTTTGTGAAGATCAGTTGAGAGAAAATTGATTGGTTTTTAGTTTAGTATTCCCACTTGGAATTTTATCATGGACCTTTTGAATTTAACTCCTTTGTTTTGATTAATTAATTTAAATAAAAGATTTAACATCTTTTACCTATGCCCACCCTTTATTAAAATATGATTGATAGTGAGAATATTTGTCCAAATTTCCTTGGTTGTATTATTATCCATCCAATAGTGTAGGGAACTGGGGACCTACCCTGGATCACCTATGAAATTCCTAATCAGTATTTGAGTACCATAATTTCATAGATTTTCCCACTATGTCTTCAACAGGTGTTTAGAAATCACTGACCACTTCTCTCTATGACACTGGATCACCCAATCAGTGTGATCCATTACCAAGAATAGGGATAAATAACCACATTAATGAAGGTAATTTATAAATGTTCATATTATAAATAAACAAAATCACATGCTATTAAAAATACAAGCCACCATTTACACACCCCATGAGTGGATACCCCACAATGACACCAAGTTTTGACACCACCCAGTTGTGGGGCGTGGAAAAAAGTTAATTGTTTCCTCTTAAGGGTGTAGTATTAGGTATGACCTAAGTCATCTCCCAAAAGTGGTGTTTTGAATCAATATTTCATGAATGAAAAAAAAATTAAATTAAAAATAAATCATTTAAATGACTAGGTATTAGGGGACATAGTGTGTCATGTTCAGATTAGGGAAATGTCATTGGGGTTTGGGTGTATCTTTCCACTTGTAATGTTATCATGGCCCTTTTGAATTTTACTCCTTGTTTTGATTAATTAATTTAATTAATGTATTAATAGTAATTTTTATCTATTTACTCACTTGATTCAAATATGATTTATAGTGAGAATAATCCTTATAATTTCACTGGTTGGACTATTCTCATTCCAATTGTGCAAGTAACATTGGATCTCCCCTTGATCACCAAGGTAATTCCAAATCAAGAATTGGGTACCCTAAATGATTATATTAACCCACTATGTATTCTAAAAGTGTTTTGTAATCACTAATAACATATCTCTTTGATATTGGTTCACCCAATTAGTGTGACTCAATACTAAGAAGAGGGGGGAATAAACTCATTAATTAAGGCAATTTAAGAACTTTCAGATCTGAAACAAAACACAATAACGTCCTATTAAAACTCTAAACTCAGAAATTGTTTTTTATTAAAACAAAATATATTGAAGAATTTTATAGAGATAATAATCCATAATTAAAATGGGTCACCACCACATCACCCTATCATAAAAGGGTCTACCCCTCCATAAAAAAGTTAAAAAAGGGGATAATGAGGAAGGAGACATAATGGAATAAAAATGAAAATAAAGTAGTAAAAACAAAGTCTCCATAGAAGCAACGTGATTTTTTTATTCGAATCATAAATTTAATTTTATCAAAATGTTTTCTATTATTTTAATAGGCATTGAATATTCCCTTAACATTTCTTCAAATATCCGTTGTATCTTCCACCCCGTTGAAATCTCTTCATTTAAACATGGATTTTTTTGATATGTGTGACTCCATGTGTCAATTTGGAAACCCTCATATATCTTGGATTATTTAAAAATATCCCATTGAATGTAGATTTTGGTATTCAACTTTCTTTATCACGTTCATGGTGTTCATGGAGGTTGATTAATGTCATGGTAATTGATGTTTGTCTTGGACATGTGGTAGTAGAATGGTGGTAGTTAAATGTCTGGAAAAAGGATGCGGTAGTAGCCATCAAACCTCCTCTGACCTTCATAGTGGTCATATGAGTAAATTTTTCTTCTTGGTGTTGATTATAAGTGGGAACTTTGGGGTATCACAAGGTCCCACAACTTTCATCATACCTCATCCAGAATTTACAGTGGCCGGATGAGTTGACTAGCTCAAGTAGGAAAGTATGGTGTCAAAGAAGATGATCCCCTATTTTGATGTAGTGGGGGTATAAGGTGGTCCAATGGTGGAAGGTTAGTTTTAAAGAGATCATTTTTATTCCATGGTAGTTGTTTGGGAAATTGCAGGTGGTGGAGGCAGATGGTGAGGTCAGTAGTGGCAACCTCCGTATAGTGGATCATGGGTCATAATCGGCACAATGGTGTATCATAAGTCACTATCTGATCCAATGGTTGATCATGAGTCACATTTGTCTTAAACTATGGATCATGAGTCATCTTAGACTCACCAGTGACTCCCATTTCACCATTGCCTTCAATGGTGGTTCAAAATTCATATTTGGAAAAAATCTACAATGGTGGATTATGAGTAATCGTTGGTTTCAATTGTGGCTTGCGAGTCAGTATTGGCTCAGCGATGGATCACAAGTCACCATTGGAACAATTATCTAATGGTGGATTATGTGTCACCATTGGATTTAACAGTCCATCATGAGTCACCTTTGGAAAAAATATGCAACAGAGGCTCTGGTGAACTCAATGGAACTGAACGTTAGTGCTATTCATGTTGGTACATTGGTTGAAGTGTAGTCGTGGGGCAACAGAGACACCTCATCCTCATCCAACCTTGTTTGTGGAAGGATAAGACTTGAAAAGGATCATGAAGGCCACTATTGGCGTAGTAGATAAATCATGACTGTTTGTAATATTATAGTATTAGTTTTATAAAATTATTTTGTCTCGTTTTGGTTTGTTAAATGAATTCCTATTTATGTATTGAGATTTTTAATAGGTTGCAATTGTGTTTTGTTATAAATCTAAAAATTATTAAATTTCCTTCCATAAAGGGTTTATTTTTACCTTCTCTTGGTATTTGATCACACCAAATGGGTGATCCAATGTCAAGGGGAGAAGTTCTTAGTGATTTCTAAATAAATACGAAGACATTGTGGGATAATATGAGCACTTAGAATACTCAATTTCTGATTTGGAATTACTATGGTGATACAGGGGAGATCCACTGTTCCTTACACTATTGGAAAGAAAATAATAAAACCTAGGAAATTGGGAGGATTATTCTCACTATCATTCATATTTTAATTATTGGTGGACATGGATAAATTACATTTAATCTGATCATTAAATTAATTTACCAAAATAGAGGAGTAAAATTCAAAAGGTCATGATAGCATTACAAGTAGGAATCCAAACCTAAAACACACCCACTTTTCTCTAAATGGATATTCACAAACCATGTCCCATTCTTCCTAGCAATGAAAATCCTTGATTTTTTATATAATGTTTTCATTCATGAAATCTTGACATCTTGATTTTCATTCATGTTGAATTAGGCCAACCATTCTTGACATCTTGATTTTCAATTATTTTTAATGAATAATATCTTTTTTAACGATTTATTTAATTGAACAGTGTTTTTTAGTGTGGGCCTAAAATAGCCTAAAAAGAATAATTTTTTAAGAAGTTGAAATTGGTAATCAATTCCTATATTCTTTATTTTTACATTCTATTGAAAATTTACTATGTGTATATATTTTTCAGGTATAAGAAAAATGAGGCCATTCAAGTTATCCCTCAACCTCAAGACCACACGCCACCTAGCCAGACCCATGGGTAGAATCCAACCATTATGCCACCAACAGAAGGCGTTCTTGAAGGAATATTGCCTGCACCGAGGTGGTCAGGCCCATTAAGGGTCCGCACTGGATAAATTTGTGGGTAGAACAAAGCTGGTCCACAACTAGGTTGTGTTGGCCCGTGGGGCTATAAGCCATGGAGATAAGGGAGGAGTGCACCATCGATATGGGGTAGTGAATGGTGGTTGGTGGGGTTCTTCTATCCCAAATGTGAATTCATTGCTGAGGGAGAGACACACTTTTCTTTAAAATATAGCACAATCCACTTCCAGGTTTCGATGTGCGATAGATTTTTAATCAGGTATTAATAGAAAATCCACCATTTTATCCCACTAATATGCACCATACCTCATAAAAATATCTTCTCCTATTGCTGCACCCTCCACCATACTATTCTCACTAGCCACCTCATATAACTTCTGGTAACCACCATGGCAGACCACCCCAATACCTGGGGTTGATCCTTTCACTGATGAAGAAGAACCCAAGAACCATAAATTATCTCTTATACCCTCGATGACCTTCATGATCCATTTTAAGGATCATCTGTCTACTGATACAGTTCTATGTGGAGGAGGAGTCTCCACTACCCTGTGACTGCACTTCAACCTCCACAGAAAATGGTAGAGAACTGCCACTCAGCTCCACAAAGTTAACAAGAACCTTTACGGTATATTTTTTCCAGCAGTCACTTGTGATACACTGTTAAAGATAACAGTGAATCATAATCCATCATTGAATACTTTTCCAAATTATGAATCATGATCCACTATTGGAACCAATAGTGACTCATGAGCCACCATTGATCTGATGTTGACTCATGAGCCACTGTTGAAGAGAAACATGACTCAGGATCCACCATTGGAACCAATAGTGACTCGTGATCCATTGTTAAAACAACATTGACTCAAGATCCACCATTGAAGCCAAGATATTGTTATGATCCAATATTGGACATTTTTTCCAATTGTGACTCATGAGCCACTGTTGGAACTAATGGTGGCTCGTGAGCCTCCATTGAGCGAACGCTGACTCATGAACCACCATTTTGTGGTCTCCACCACTGGCCTTACCATATAAATATACCAACTAAAAACTTATATACACCCACCATGGAAGCTCTAGGAGCTACTTTTGAACTCACCCTCCACCGTTGGAGTGCCCTCTACCTTCACTACTTCTAAATTGGATATCATATTCTCCAACTCCCTTCTTCCTTGTTTAATCTTATTTACTCATCTGTACATTGTAAAGTACATATGAGGTATGATGATAGTCATGACTTCTCACCATTGATGTGCCATAAAAACCCCAATATTGAACCACCATGAATAAATTATCATCTCACCTGACCATTACAAAGGCCAGATAAGGTCTAATGACCACTACTACGTCCTTCAAGAACTCCCTGGTTGCCAAATCCATTTCGTAAAAGACACTCACTCCACTTCCATGGACTCGATGCACGCCATGTAAATGATAAGGATAGGGGAATACCAAAATCCATGTCCACTAGGCGTTTTTTAAATCATCCATGCAATGTGAGTTTTTCTAAATTAGCACCCCTAGTCTCAAAGATATTAATGATTCTAATTTAAATGAATATTTTCCATTGGGTTAAATGATCATGGGGATATTTTATGAAATAAAATGGATTTAATCTCTACCAATAAATATAAGAGTATGCTCACTGATGAGAAGTGTTGGAGAACCCAAGTAAGAGATACATACTACTGATATAAAGACTATATTTTTACTATTTTATTTTTCATTTTTCTTCATGGATGTTTTCTGCCTAATCTAAAACAATTGTATCTTTTTTAAGGTAGGGGTATTCTCTTCCTATGATTGTGTGAAGAGTAGGTTACCTGTTGTAATGCTGGATTCTTAGTTCCATAAAGCTAGTCTTTCTCTTTTGGTTTGTTAAAATGTTTTCAATTTATGAATTCAAAGTAATAATAGGATGTTATTTTGTATTGTTTCAAATTGCATAATTCATAAATTTCCATAATAAAAGTGTTTATTTATCCCTCTTATTAGTATTGGATCACACTGATTGGGTGATCTAGTGAAAGGTAGAGAAGGGATTAGTGATTTCTAAACACTTTTGGAAGGCATAGTGGGATAATCTAAGCACTTAGGTTACTAAACTCGTAATTTATAACTACCTAGGTGATCTAGGGGAGATCCAATATTATTTACACCATGGGATAGAAAATAATCCTACCAAGGAAATAAGAAGTATTACTCTCACTATCAATCATATTTTAATCATGGTTGGACTCAAATACATTATTTTTAATATGTTCATTAAATTAATTAATCAGTGAAAAGGAGTAAAATTAAAAATTTCTCTGATAACATTACAAGTGGTAAGGAAAACCTAAACCCAATAATTTTTCTATAAATTAATATTCAAAAATCAAGTCACTATAATCCAAGAAATTAAAATTATATATTTTTAATTTACTTTTTACATATGTGACATCTTTATTTGAAACACCAATCTCATGAGATGACTTAGGTAATACCTACTACTAAAATTATATGGGGAAACAACTATATTTTTCCACACCACATGACTGGGTGGTGTCAAAAAATTGAGTCATTTTTAGGGAGTAGGTTATTAATCAAACCCACTAATAGCTTGAATATGACACGTAGTGAGTAAATCTTATATATTGACCCTGAGATTGATAGGGATTTCATGCATAGGCTCAGGACTCTTAAACATGAGAATATATTTGAAAAAATATTTTTAGAAGACTCATGTGAGACATCAAGTGTTAATTCTTATCCAATATCCATGAAAATTAACTGACTACATACCCTAAGGGACCCTTGTACCCCAAAATTTTACAATCTAAAAAATCAATGGATAATTCCTGTATAACAAAATGATTTGTA
Source organism: Viscum album (assembly GCA_963277665.1). Lineage (NCBI taxonomy): Eukaryota > Viridiplantae > Streptophyta > Magnoliopsida > Santalales > Viscaceae > Viscum > Viscum album. Next base: position 134,050,744 of record OY728137.1, read on the forward strand.
ATTACGACTAAATATGGTTCATGTGTTACCCAAGTCTCATCATCATGAAGGAGAAAACTTGAACTAAAACTTCCAGAATTTTAGATATGTTTATTCAAAATTCAAGCCAAGAGTGGTGGTGGTGAAACAAGTCAAGTAGAGGGCATTCCCCTTTTCACTCGAAGGAGCTTCCAAAGAATGGTTATACAACCTAAAACCTATAAAGATACATGATTTGTTTGATATAAAAGAGTTTTTAATGAAAAAAATTTTTCCCATCCTCTTGAATCACTAAAATAAGAAAGGAGATATACTCCATCAGACAAGTTATTGGAGATGCCCTCTATGAGTATTGGGAATGTTTCAAAAAGTGTTTTGAAAGATATATATACTAATATGTGTAAGATCATTACTTCTTATTATTCATCTATCTAGTCTTAATAAAGAATGAGAGAAACCTCTTGGATGCATCATCTGGTGGAGACTTGATTGATAAATTGCCCATGGAAGATAGGATCTAATTAAGATTATTTCTCAAAATTTCTATCAATTTTCCCAAAGAGGTATAAGAGCCAATAAGATCTATGAGGTAAAATATTATAACTCATCATCATTTAATGAAACCAAATTGGAAGTATTAATATTATTTGTAGGGTTAATACATGTATATCATGTGAATGAAAAACTATACCTGTCCTAGGTGTATGGTTTATATTCATCACCCTATCACTTCACTAATAAATTTGGAGAGTTATAGGGCATAGAGAGATATTAAGCTACATTTTATCCAATATAGTTCCAACAAAACTGAATGATGAGGTAAGGGAAAGAAATGAAGGAATATGTGGGTCAATAAACTCAATCTAGACCCACTTTATAACATCAATTATATAATCCATCCACTTTTCAATAGTCATACGAGATGTAGTACCAACAAAAAACCTACCAACCACCACCTTTTTAAAAATTATCCTATAGAAAACCCTCAACTAGTGCACCACTAGTGGAACAAAGGAAAGGAAAAGATATAGAGGAGTTAAAAAAACAGTAAAGGTTTTATTTAAATTAATTTGATAATATCAGGTGTATGATTCCAAAAAACCTAGGAAAACTCTTATCTCAGATAATCCTTAACCCAAAGGAATGTGTAAACCTGATAATCACAATTAGTGGCAAGGATATCAAGCCACCATAACCAAATGGATCCCATGTTTTCCCATAATAAGGTAAATTTATAAATTATACAAATTCTATATAGATTATAGAAAATAAATCCACTACTCCTATATAAGATGATAAGATTGAAGGGGAAGAATCCAAAACAATATTAGGAATCACTTCTAGAAAAATGATCTATACCAACAGTTTGGCCAAAACCATTGGTATAGGTCCATTATAGAGACCCTATACCAACGATTTGTCCAAAACCATTGGTATATGTCCCAAAATAAAATAACCTATACCAACAGTTCTCAAAATAGTTGGTATAGACCTATACCAACAGTTTTGAGAACTGTTGGTATAGGTACATGTATTTTTAAAGGAATCTTCTTTCAGATGACATTAAATAAATCAAATTTTAAAATACTTATGATAATATATATATATATATATATATATATGAAATTATGTTCACAAAATTATGTTATGCTAGTGGTTAGGTCGTTCAATCACAAACGGGAGGTTCTGGGATCAAAACAAACCAAAATATTATATTTTGAATTACATATTCCACAGTTTTATGGAACTTTTGGTATAGATTTTCATATTATTACTTATACCCATGGTTTTCAAAAATGTTGGAATAGGTCTATACCAATGGTTTTTAAAACCATTGGTATAGGTCTATACCACCGGTTTTCCCAAAATCGTTTGTATAGAACTATCCTCATAGATTACATGGCAACGGTGCCCCAAACCATTGTTATAGGCTATACCAACGGTTTGGAGGCCTATAACAACGGTTTCAAACCATTGGTATAGGGTATTTTTCCAGTAGTAAATCAAAGGTCAAAAACACCTTTCAAAATATGGATAAGAAATTAATCTCCATTTTATTCCAGTCTAGGTTTAGGGATTCTATGTATATTATAGAAGAGAAAATTCAAAAAGAAATCCCTAAGACATTTCAAAAGGATGAAATAAGTTTACCCCTCTAGGAATCCATAATGAAAATTCCCAAATACTCTAAATTCCTCAAATAAATTTTCATCATGAGGAAGAGGTCGGACATGATTAAAAGAAACAACCTATGGATATATGTTTCAGCAATGATAACATCGCCATTACCCAAAAAATTTCAAGACCCAGGTAAATTATCTATTCTTTATACCATTTCTTCATTTGATTTTTTGATTATTTCTGAGATCTTGGAGATTCCATTAATTTAATTTATAACTATATCTTTTTATTATTTTATATAGGTTAACTAAATCCCAACATATTGGATTTCAAACTGAAAAATAGTCCCATTTTCTTCTCAGTTTTTGTTTTGGAGGGTGTGTTAGGGGGTAGAAGGATTGGGTTTACTAGTAGATTTATAAGTGAGAAAAATGGAAGAAGTTAAAACACTAGGGAATTCAACCACCATTTTGGGAAGTCAATTCCTAAATATGGAAAGAACGATCATTAATGTACATGAAAAAACCCTCATAATGGATATAATAGATAGTAAGTTGTACTAAAATTTTCCTCACTCTAAGAGGAACCCTTAAAATAGTCAACCACTCTTTGTAATTATCCTCAAAGAAGGTATTGAGCCCATGGAATACTTCAGTATGATTCGATAATTTTTATCCTTAGGAAATAAATTTTCTTTTGAAAACATTAATGGATAAGTAAATTCTATAAAATGTGGATGTTGTGAACATAAAGAAATTATATCTTATTTTTTTGATAATTTTCTATAGAAACTTGATATCATACACTTATATTATGAGCCTTAAGATTTTCATGTATGGAGTTTGAATTCAATAACATCTATGGAACAACCCCCATTCCTATAACTAAAACCTCTCCCTTGTGACTTAAAATATGTGTATCTTTTGGAAGGATAAACATTATAGTGACCATATCTAATAACTTATTCAAAGATAAAGAGAAAAGTTTAATTGGCCTATTGAAAAGAAACATTAAACCCATAGTATAGAGCCTTTGAGACATCACTAGAATTAACCCCAAGATATAATCCTGCATAATATTATTATAGGGAGACTCTATACCTATTAGGAATTATCAGAGGAGGTTAAACCCCACTATTATGGATGTTTTTAAAAAATAGATTAATTTTTTTTGGCATCTGACATAATATACCCAATTTATGACCCACAATGGGTCAGCCAAATTAATTTGGATAAAAAGAATATTGGTTTGACAATTGTGACAAATAAGAACAATCAATTAATCCCCATGAGATTCCAAAATAGTTAGAAGGATGAATTGAATATATAAAATGAATCTAGTCACCCAAAAATATCACTTTTCTATCCCATTTATAGACTAAATGATATAAATTATGGAAGGAAGAAGTCATTAAATTTTTTATGATTGATTCTTTAAGTATTTTTACATACCCATTTCCCCAAAAGATCAAGGGAAGATAAAATACCCCTTCCCTTTCAAGAATGTTTCCTACAAGAAGATTCATTTGAACTTATGAAATGATCCTTGAACACTCCAGTGGTGTATAGAAAGTATTTTATCAGATCACATTAAGGACTTCCTTGAGGTATTCTTGGATGACTTTACTCTTTTAGGGAACTCTATTGGTCATTTCTTAGGGAACCTAGAAAAATAATTAAATACTTTCATGGAGAAAAATCTTGTTTGTAACTTTTGGATGTGTCACATTATGTTATAAAAATGGAGAGTTTTGGGTCATATTATCTAAAAAAAGTAATTGATGTGGATACGTATAAATTTAAAGTAATTAATTCTTTTCCATATCCCACCTGTTTGAGACATATAAGATCATTTTACCATGTGGGGTTTCATATAAGATTAATCCATAACCATAGTATGATTTCTATACCCCTTTCAAGATTACTTATATAAGATGTTTAATTTTTTTTAAAGATTATTTTACAAAGGAATTTTATGTGGCAATGGAGAAGTTGGTTCCCCTCACCTCAATTATGCCACCACTAGACTAGGAACACTAATTTGAGTTTCCATGTGGTGCACCAAAATAAGATGTTGGATGAGTATTGTCTTAAAATATTGAATTAAGACCACATGTTAAAAAATATACCCCAAGAACCTTGGATGAATCATAGATTAATTACACAAATACTGAAAAAAAATTCTTGTTTTTTATTTTCATTGTAAAAATATAGATCATATTTATTGGGAACTAATGTTATTTTATTTTTTGATCATATAGAAGTTAGGTACTTCATAAATATGGCTACATGGATACCAAGACTAGTGATATGGATGCCAATCTTGCAGGAATTCATCCTGGATATCAAGGAAAAGAAGGGAGCTGAAGAACATGTACCAAGACACCTCTATAAACTCCCAAACATTGCTAAAACACATATTCGCAAAATGATCCCTCTGAATGATCACATACCCAGAGAGAAATTATATGCATTGGAAGGCGAAGTAAAATCATATTCCAATTTAGTGAATTATTTGACCACCTATTAGATACCTTATCACCTTAACTATCATCAAACAAACAAACTTCAATATGAAACTTGATTCAATATTTTGGAATATCAGTTCCTATGTAAAATCTGTAATGATCAATTCATAAGGATATGGTTATTGGAAACTGAAATTGAATATGTTTTACAGTTTGGTCATAAATTTCCTTATATAGACCACGATGGATGTAAGAAAATGGATATAAATGTGTTTTAATATTGAATATGTTGTGAAAACATATTTAGTAATGCTCGTTAATTTTGTAAAAAATGTGAGAAGTGTAAATATTCTGGAAATATTTCTAAAATATAGGAGATTCCTAAAAATGTTCTTTTTTTGGGAAATATTTGTATTAAGGGGAGTTTATTTTATAGAACAATTTCTCATATACATTTATAATTAATTAATTTTTCTTATTGTGGATTATTTCTCATGATGGGTGGAAGCAAAAGATGCAAAACGGATGATGGAATGTTTTTTTTTTTTTGATTTTTTAGTACTAACAACTTTTGTAGAATTAGAGTGCTAAGGGCCATCATCAATGACCATGGGACTCATTTTTTCAATAGGAATATGGAGGTCATTCTTAAAAAGTATGGGGGTCCACCATAGGACATCAACCCATTATCATCCTCATAAAATGTCCAAATTGAAGTGTACATCCCAGTGATTTGTGGTATTTTAGAGAAAACAGATAAAACAAACCAGATGGATTGTAGACAATGACTTAAAATTTCTTTATGGTAATACCAAATATCTTACAATACACCTATCAATAAGATCCCTTCAAGGATGGATTATGGGAAAAAGTTTTCATCTTCTACTATAACAAGATAACCAAGCCTATTATGTTGTAAAACTGATGAACATGGATTTAGTAAGTTCTAGGAAATATAGAAAGCACCTGATATAAGAACGTGAGTAAATCATAATAATTTCTTTCAAAAACTCATCAAGTTATAAGTAGATAACAAAAGTGGCACATGAAAAACTGATCCACAGAAGAACATCTAACTAGGTAACCATGTCCTAGTCTACAATTCCAAAATGAAGTTAATTCTAGGTAAGATTCATTACATGTGGTAAAATCATTTTATAGTTACAAATTTTTATCCCTTTGGGGTGATATAGATTAATAGATTAGAGGAAGGAAAACTATTCACTGTCAATGGGAAGAGGCTAGAAAATTATCATGGTAATATACCTCAATAATCGGTAGAGGAGCTCCTAAATACATAACCCATCCACTAATTTATCGAAAGAGGTTAGGTCGAGCCAATGACATTAAAAAAAGGTTCTTCTTGGAAGGAACTTGGGTTTTTATAATTTATCAAGATGTAGGATTTGGTAACCCCTTCCCTTCATACCCTAGAATGAGTTGTTTTCTAGGTCTATAATGAGGGAAGTCATTACGAAACCCCATAAAATAAGAATGAAAAAATAATACAACAGAAGAAAAGATACATGGAAACAGGGAATTTATTCTTCCATTCATTATGTTGACGACTTCTTGCATGTTTCTGAAAATATATTATAAACTATAAATTCTAGTACCAATGTTAAATGAAAATTGTCTTCCCACATTTTAATTTATGCTATATTTAACGTATCTATGAGATATTAGTTCCCTAGAAACCCATGATTCTATGTTTTCAATTTCAATGTTAATAATATTTAATGAGTAAAATAGATAATTGGATGATTTAGGTGAAGCATGGATATTAAAATGAAGAATCATGATTTTAGAAAATTAGATGGTTATTGTAAATGAAATTTACCATTCATTTTCAAAAATAGAATTTGATAAATTCATGTGAATTGATTTGTTATTATTATTAATTCCTTTAATAATTGTCTAATTTCAAATGTCCCATTACTGATAGTATTTCTAGACCATGTAATTCCTATTTCATTCTTGAGTATACTTTTTTAGTGATTTTGGGACATGAACCCTTCTAGAACATTCACTTGAACCTATCAAAACTAAGACTATAGAAAAAAATTTAAAATGATTTGGGCATATTTTTGTAAAACCATTATCCTTAAAGATCACCTTTACAACAATATTTGATAACCCTTATAGATGCTGAATAAACTTGTTAGGATTGAGCCATGCTTTAATCTATTTTTACCCATTCCTACCCTACACTTAGTAATTTAATGATATTTTAAAGATGAAGTGTAGGGGTGAAGGGATTCATGGTGTATGGGATGAAATAAATTATAAGATAAATGTTTGTGGGGCAGATTCTTTGGTGATAAAAAATGTTATTGATTTATTAACTGTACAATTTATTGTTTTTCACCTCCTGATAAAAAATAAAATGAAAAATTTACCAAAAAAATGAAAAGAAAGGGTTGTGATATGGGAAAACCTAAAATTACCATTACTAGACCTATGATTTTTATCATATACGATTATGTGGTGGATGTGTGTTTTTTTCTAAGAATAACATTCCAAAAAATTGAAAAGATACTTTGAAAAAGAAAAAATAAGTGTATTAATGTGGGGAAAATTTCAAGAGGGTAAAGAAATCATTCACTAAGCTATATTATGATCATAAACATTAATTTTTATTTTGAGGGAAGTTTGAGTTATTACAAATTGAATGGGGGAACATCATTATACATTCAATTTCAGTATCATAAACTTTAATATAGAGATGAACCTTCTCCTTGAACATTAATTTTCAAACAAAAACAATTAATTAACTAATGACTTGGAGTCATTTTAACCTTAATGAAAATTCCTCATGATTTTATATGCCTTTTTCATTACAAAGTGGATAAAAGAGTTCCTTTATAATCCCTTGGATAAGGATAAGTTTATGATGATATGAGAATAATATACATGAATTTTAGGATGATATATGAGTGAAAATATTAAAAAGAATAGGTAAATGCTGATTTGGAATGTTCCATAATAATTAATTTAGGAGATTGAATATAAGAAAAAAGCAGTTTCTACATTTTGTAAATGGAGAAAGAAAAGTACATTAATTGATTATTTCTTTGAAAAATGGGAAATTGAATTGATATTTTATGTGGAAATTATAATTTTGATTTAACATTGATAATTATTTAATTTTATTAATTTGAAATTTGAATAATGGTTGCATTAGATCCCTCTGATTCTTAATGATGATATTTAATGATTGAGGAAGAGAAGAGTTTGAGTGTGGGGGTATTTGGAACACTAATTTTTTCTTGAAACTTTGGTTGGCCAATCTGTTGATTTTCATTGATTTATAATGAATAAAATCATTATTTATGATGTCTTAATTAACTGATGTGTATTTTGATATGTGGAATTGAAATTGTGAAAAAAAGAATTTTTTTTAAGAAGTTGAAAATGGGAATTAAAACATTAATTAATGAAAATATCATTGTTTCAAATAGATTGTCCAACCAAATTGTCCTGACTGAACATGCATCCACTGAGGTAAGACCTTATATAATGTAGGTTTCCTACACTAGGGGGTCAAGCCTATATAGAGCTTTAGGGGGTGAAGTCTGCAGGTGAATTATAGTAAGGTCACAACCGGAAAGCATGTGCCCGTAGTAGTGAAACCCATAGAGTGATAAGAGGAGAACATCACTGGCATGGGCTGATGTGTGGTAGTAGGCCTGGGTCCTCCATCCCCCATGAAACTTAATTGTTGCAAGAGATACACGCTTTAGTTTATAATCAAACATTCTCTATTTATAAGTTTTGATATGTGACATATTTTTAAGTGGGTTTTACCAAAAAAATGCCTCTATTATATCCTCCTCCTACATGCCTCACCTTAGAAATAAATCTCTACTACTCATCTCACCCTCTACAGCATTGATCTCATAAGTTATCTGTAACGCCCCGACCCCAGCTGCCCAGAGTCGGTGTATTACTTCGTAACATTGGCATGATCACAAGAAAGATCAAATCCCGAAAGACCGATTGGTTTAGTAGCCTTGGAAACACTAGATATATTCATAAGTTTTACATTACATCATAAAATGAAAAACTACTACAATAACATAATGTCTCCATAATCCACACTCATATCACCACATAATATCCCTGCAGGTCATTCATAACCTACTTCTTCACTTCCTGGGAAAAATAAAACATTGAAAAGGGGTGAGATCAAATGCCCAGTAAGGATAACAATATAGCGAAAACTTTCATAAATAAGAATAAACATTTAAGGCAGTGTATAACTAAAACAAAATCCTTTTAAATATGAACTTTCAACATGGTATGGCATAAATAAAATGAAATAATGCCATTTACTTATTCACATGGATATTCTACTAATCGAATAATCACATGCAAAAATCAATAACCACTTTCATAATGTTGGAATGCATAATGCCAGACTATCATAACCACATAGCCAAGGCCTCGTGCCAAGACTACAAATAAGATTTTGTCAAGGCCTTGTGCCAAGACACTAGTTTGTCTCATGAGACCTACCGATGCATCGAGGAGCTATAGCGGGCTCCACCCGTCACTTATTAAGTCCAATGCATTCCCATATGAAAAGGTTTAAACATAACATAAACATTCGTATTAAAACTAGCATACGAAATGTCAATAATTTAACCATAAACTATGAATGGTATAAAAATAGCACATCCATAGTCAAACATATCACAAAACCTTCAATACAATATAGAAGTTTTGTATCATAATAAATCAACTTCAAATAATCTTAAAATCCATCAAAGGATGTTGACATAGATGAAATCAAAATTCTTTTTAAAGAAATATCTCCTTTTATTTTGAAATCATTTAAGATCCATATAAAATAAAACATTTTCTTTGAAAATATTCTTATAAGCTTGTAAGGAAAACTTTGAAGATTTTATAACGGCGTAAAATAACCGCACCCGCCGTATAAGTTAAAAAAAACATTCTTACCTCAATTTTGTCGAAAAGGTTAAAAAGGGACCTTGTTTTGAAAACGACGGAAAGATTCCTTTATAAACCACTTATAAAAGTCAAAAAGGGTATAAATGACTTTAACTCATATTCTAGTAAATAGTAAAAATGTTTTGAAATACATTTTTAAGAAACATGGATGTGGATGATAAAGAGATCCCAGTAGATTATTACATATAAACAACCTCAGATAATGAAGAGATTGTGAAATAACCCTTACCTTGTACTTTTCCTTGGTTGGGGTAGGTTAACCTCCTGTATAATGGTGAAATAATTGTTATTAAATTATACAAGAATCATATATATTAATATGATATCATATATGATCTTTTAACATTGATTTATTAATAATATCTTAGAATTATCATCGTTTCGGGTGTTAACTTACTCATTTTCTTTTATATGTTTTTTTACATAAGCCATGTTTGTTGTATCTTATTCATATTCAGAATGATATCAAGTCCTTAAACATCATTTTTAAATCATAAAATGATAATTATACTTGAATGGATACGATGGAGAATGAATCTCATCGCGTTCGTGGAGACGGTAGTCCGTACGTACGCACGAGCGACAATATCATTCTTTTGATATTAAAATAATATATAAATGAATGGTATATCATATATACAGAATCATTAACATGTTATATTTATTATTTACATGAGTTACACATCATTATTATATCCATCCAAATAATATTATATTGAATAACAATTACACCACGACGTGGAGACGGTAAGCCGTACGTACGCACGTATGGTGACATGTTATTCAAAGGGTGGATAGAATACTGAATATGGTTGTACCATACTTATAATAACATCACAGTATATGTGAGATACTGGAGTTATTATTTTAGAATGGTAAGAACAAAGGAAGAAGAAGTGGAAGAAGAAATGAACTTAGAAAAGGGTGGTGAAATCATTACCTCTTCTTCGGGTTCTTCCTTTTGATTTGATCAAAAGGGCTCCTTAGGTTGGCTTTCTGATCAAAATAAGGCCTCTAGGTTGTATCGAGTGATGTTGGGAGAGTATTTGGGCAGAGTTTGGCCGAACCAAAAGGCTTTGAAGGTGTGAAGAAATGAGAAGGAGGAGTGCCCTTTTATAAGAGGGGTGAGGGGCACCTTTGGAAAAGCTAGAAATATTAATTTATAATAAATTCATATTCGGTTTCTAAAGGCTCCAAAGTTGACTATTCAAAGGATGAGGTGGGGATAGGTCGAAAACAACTCATCCAATAGAATTTAGACAGGTTTGGGTACTTATATTAACCTTATCTTTAAGTATTAACTCTAAGTTAATTAGTTTCACTTTTACAATGTCTCTTTGTATTTTATATATTATGGTTAATAAACTTACTATATACATCCAAGCGACCCCCAAGTGGTCCATTAATTATTAACCTATCATAATATAAGTCTCTTGGCCGAACCTTAGATTTTTAGGAATTTAATATCAATTAATAATATAATATTTGTTTTAAGAACTCTTTTATGTCAATTTTGACACTATTCAATAGTTGATTTTTGTGAAACTCATAACAGATTGATTACTTCGAACAAAGTCCATTAAATCAATCCTAATATATCATATTAGCCTAGAAAATTAGTTTAATTCATTAAAAGTTTCATATTGTATTTATTTGGGTATTTATAATATCAATTATTTTAATTTTTCACTATTATAGTAATTACTGCATCATCATTGTGTCATAAATAAAATAACTTATTTAATGTCTAAAAATTATAAATAAATTATCATTATGTAGAAAATCTTTTTATCTTTCTAATGAATATTTATAATCGAAAATCCAACATATATAACCCTATGTAAAAATTGTTGTTCTAAAAGATATATGCTTGTGTCATTTTTGTATTCATTTTAACTAAATTAAAATAAAGTGTCATTATCACTTACAAGTGGATCCATGGGGTCCCAAAATTGACACAAAGATGCCCATGGTCGACCATCTATCAACCAATAGGGTTAAGACACGTTTTTAGGGTAATTTAGTATTATTATAATATTATTTTTTTTAACCCTTATTTACCGGATTTACCCTTAACCATGGTAAATAAAATATTTACCGCAGTAATTATTCAAAATGTCTAAAAATAAAAGTTACCTATTTACACAATTTGAACATCCTGATTCCAAATATGGAATCCATTTTCCTAAATTCAAAACACAGAAGTGGCAGAAATTAATTTAAAATTAATTCCCGCTGTCAAAACAAAAAGCGTGTTTTTAAGAGATAATAACTATCAAAAGATTGACACTTGTTTATGTTCGGTTTAATTGTAAAATTATGTCCAATGACCAAAATTATATTAAATGGTAAAAATATATTCTAAATATACTTTAAAACTACTAAAATTCATAATTTATCACTATTAATTATTTTGATTAAAAAAGTTGTTTTTAATTAAAATTTAGTAATTTTCACTATTCATCAAAATATGAAAGTTATCCGAAAAGTACCAAAATTTCACCCTAGGATAATTTCGATATTCCGAATCCAAAAATGAAGTCCATTTTGAAATATAGAATATATATGATTTCAAAAAGTAGGTATTACTATTCACAACGGCTAATTTAATTAGTTGTGGTGTGTGTTAGAACTCGAGGTTGTGTACAACACACGCTATCGCATTATTCAAAGGGAAACGTACCATAGAAGCTTGGGGTGTTACATTCTCCCCTCCTTCAAATAATTGCGTCCTCGCAATTTCTAGGGTATTACTGCATAAAAAGACTCGGGTGGTTCTTCATCATAAGTTCCTCGGGTTCCCACGTTGCCTCTTCCATCTTATGATTTCTCCACAAAACTTTTACCAGACGCGTCGTCTGGTTTCTCAGTACTTGTTCTCTTGTATCAAGAATCCTGACGGGCTCTTCACAATAGGAAAGATCGGGTTCCAGTTCTAATTCCTCATAGGTGAGTACATGCGTTGGGTCAGGCATGTATTTCCTCAACAGAGATACGTGGAACACATCGTGAACTTTGGAGAGACTTGGCGGCATTGCCAATCGGTAAGCTACAGCCCCAATTCGTTCTAGAATTTCGAAAGGTCCGATGTATCTGGGACTCAATTTACCTTTCTTACCAAAACGTATGACTCCCTTCCACGGAGATACCTTTAGGAAAACATGATCACCGACTTGAAATTCCAAATCCTTCCTTCGATTATCGGCATAGCTCTTCTGCCTACTTTGAGCTGCTTTGATGTGATTTTGGATTACCTTTACCTTTTCCATCGTTTCCTCCACCAGTTCTAGACCTACAAGTTTTCTTTCACCGACGTCATCCCAACAGGTTGGTGTACGACATCTCTTTCCGTATAACGCTTCATATGGTGCCATCTGAATACTCGAATGGAAGCTATTGTTATAGGAAAATTCTACTAGAGGTAAATATTGATCCCACATACCCTGAAAGTCAAGTGAGCAAGATCTCAACATGTCTTCTAAGGTTTGAATAGTCCGTTCTGATTGTCCGTCTGTCTGAGGGTGGTAAGCAGTGCTCAAATTAAGTTCAGTATCCAGGGATTTCTGAAGACTTTTCCAAAACCTTGAAGTAAAACGGGGATCACGATCCGAAACAATTGATAGGGGTACTCCATGAAGTCTCACAACTTCATTAATATATAGTCTTGCTAGACGTTCCAGGGGTAGATCTTCTCTTATAGCAAGAAAATGTGCTGACTTGGTAAGACGATCAACAATAACCCATATTGCATCGTTCCTTCTAGGAGTCTTTGGTAGCCCCATGACAAAGTCCATCGTAATATTGTCCCATTTCCACTCCGGTATGGGAAGAGGTTGCATGACTCCTCCAGGCTGTTGCCTTCCAGCTTTCACTTGTTGACAAACCATACATCTTGACAAAAAATCAGCAATCTCCCTCTTCATGTTGTCCCACCAAAAATGTTCCTTCAAATCTCTATACATTTTGGTGCTCCCAGGGTGTATAGAGAAATTGGAACTATGAGCATCATCCAGTAATTCCCTTTTCAGATCAGGTAAATCGGGAACACAAAGTCTCTTACCGAATTTCAAAATTCCATCTTCATACACAAAGTCTCTCAATCTCCCATCATTCACAGCTTTAATCTTCTTCTGAAATTCTTCATCATCAGTCTGAGAACTCTTAATCCTTTCTAGTAAAGATGGTTTGGCAACCATTTGAAAAAGCATTGATGTTTCACCTTCCCTGGTTATTCCCATGTCCATCTTCACTAGATCCATGAAAATTGGATCCCTTTCAATTCTCATATTGTTCAAAACTCCATGGTCTTTTCTACTCAAAGCATCTGCCACCTTGTTTGCCTTCCCTGGGTGGTAGTGTATCGTACAATCATAATCCTTGAGTAATTCAAGCCATCTCCTTTGCCTCATGTTGAGTTCTTTTTGTGAGAAAATATACTTCAAACTCTTGTGATCAGTATAAATCTCACATTTTTCACCATAGAGGTAGTGCCTCCATATTTTCAAAGCAAAGATCACTGCTGCTAACTCGAGATCATGAGTAGGATAGTTTTGTTCATGAATTTTCAACTGTCGTGATGCATAAGCAATAACTCTATCATTCTGCATAAGGACACAGCCAAGTCCTTTCTTTGATGCATCACTATAAATAACGAACCCATCATTCCCCGATGGTAGAGTCAATATAGGAGCATTGACTAATCTTCTCTTCAGTTCTTCGAAACATTCTTCACACTCTTTTGTCCAAACAAATTTAACCCCTTTACGTGTGAGCTTCGTTAATGGGTTAGCCAATCGGGCAAAATTCTGGACGAAACGTCGATAATAACCTGCCAAGCCAATAAAACTATGTACCTCAGTTATACTCGTAGGTGCTGGCCATTCTTGGATTGCCTTGGTCTTAGAAGGATCAACAGAGATTCCATCTTTAGAGACAATATGGCCAAGAAAAGAAATCTCCTGAAGCCAGAATTCACACTTGCTAAACTTTCCATATAATTCATGCCTCCTCAGAGTCTTCAAGATAATGCGCAAGTGATTTTCATGATCTTTGTAGGTTTTGGAGTATACCAAGATATCATCAATAAATACCACCACAAATTCATCGAGATACTCCTTGAAAACTCTATTCATCAGATCCATGAATACAGAGGGTGCATTAGTCAATCCAAACAGCATTACAGTAAACTCGTAATGCCCGTACCTGGTTCGAAATGCTGTTTTCGGAATGTCTTCCTTCTTTACACACAACTGATGGTATCCAGATCGAAGGTCAATCTTTGAAAAGTATTGAGCTCCATGCAGTTGGTCAAATAAATCATCAATACGAGGTAGGGGATACTTGTTCTTTATCGTTATAGCATTGATCTCCCTGTAGTTGATACATAACCTCATAGATCCATCTTTCTTTTTAACAAAAAGAACAGGGGCTCCCCATGGAGAAACACTAGGGCGAATAAATCCCTTATTACTCAATTCCTCTAGTTGTTTCTTTAGTTCGACTAACTCTACAGTAGCCATTCTATAAGGGGTCTTCGATATAGGCCTTGATCCAGGAATCAAATCAATAGAAAACTCTACTTCTCGTTCTGGAGGATGTCCAGGTAAATCTTCCGGAAATACATCTACAAACTCTTTCACAATAGGTACATCCTCTATTTGAACATTCCTTTCCTCACCGACAGTTATTTCATTCTCTTCCTCCCCGATAATTGAATTAAGTTGAGCTACAGGGGGTGGATCTAAATAAGAATTAGGTGGTGACGATTCTGCTCTAAAAATAAGGTGCTCCTTATCATTATCATCAAGAATCGTAACCTCTTTCTTCTTACAATAAATCTTCGCATCATAGTCCGAAAGCCAGTCCATACCGAGGATTATATCAAACTCAATCATAGGTATGACGATGAAATCAGCAGATAAAGAAAATTTATGTGCTCTAATGGGGACTGATTCACAAAACTTTGTTGCAACGATACTTCCCTTAGGAGTTTTAACTGACAACTCCCTTATTAAATCAAATTGGAAATATCTAATTTTCTTAGCAAACTGGGAAGATATGAAACAATGCGATGATCCAGAATCAAATAATGCATTTGCTAAACTTGAGGAAACCATTAAATTACCTACCACCACGTCTTTCGGAGCTTCTACCTCAGCAGTAGTGATAGCATAAGCCTGGCCTTGATCCCTTGTCCTTTTCTGAGGTAAGTTCTCCTGACGCTTAGGACATGCATTTGCATAATGCCCCATCTCCCTGCAATTGTAGCACTGAACGTTGGTAGCTTCCTTCTTCCCCTTGCAATCATGAGCTTGGTGGACTTTTTCACCACACTTGTAACAGACTCCCATTCCCTTCAGGCAAGCACCGGGGTGTTTCTTCCCGCACTTACCACAAGATGGATATTCAACCTTTCCCTTCTTCCCCTTATTTCCATTCCCAGATTGATCAGCAGGTCTCTTCTTCTCTTGCTTTGCTTTAAAGTCATAAGACTTAGAGAATTCCTTTTCGGTCTTGATAGCACATGAGACAATGTCTTCGTACGATGAAAAGGATTGTGAGACTAATGCTCGACGGAGAAATGGTTTTAACCCATCAAAGAAACGATCAATCTTACTTCTTGGGTTGCGAATATAATCTCCAGCATACCTCGCTAACCTTGTAAAGTTAGCCTCATACTTTGTGACATTATCATCCTCCTTTTGTCTCAGACTCAGAAATTGCCTTTCCATATCTGCTCGATGGTCGCGAGGAAAGTATTTTTCTAAAAACAGATCTTTGAACTCCCTCCATTCCATGTTTGATACTTCATCATCTTCCTTCATGTTTTGAATCAATGACCACCATTGATCAGCATCTCCAGTGAGGCGGTAAACTGCCATGGTAACTTTTTCCCTTTCACTACTCCCCAAAGCCTGAAATATTTTCTCTAGGGAAAATATCCATTGCTCAGCTACTAAGGGATTTTTACTCCCATTGAACGTTGGTGGTTGTTGTCTCATGAATCGATCTAACATTGATCCTCCACGCTGTGGATCAGGGTGCTCCATACGGGTAAGGTTATTATTCATAACCTGAGTAAGTTGTCCCAGTACGGTGATTAGCTGATCAGCACCAGTTGCATCACCAGCCCCACTATAATTATCTTGAGCAGGAGGGCAATCCCTACATGGAGTGCGTGCATTGATACGGTTTCCATTTCTTCCACTAGGCGCCATTTCTAAACAATGGCATAAACTAGATCAGTTTATGAATCAAAATACATAATCCCATACTTATAAAACACTTAACATAAATTGAACTATTTATGGATATAATCCATAATCATAAAAATGTTTTCTTTGAGGAAGTATATACTCATAAACCCTTCATAATGATTTGTAAAGAAAATGAGAGTTATCCTAAGCATATCCCCCGGGAGTGTCGTAACCAAGAGTGCAGCAAGGCCCGTTGTCGTGCACCAGTTCCCGTTCGAGTCTAGCTCAAAGCGGTGTTTTCGGGTTTTACCCCTAGGTACATCTGTGCCAGAGCCGCCTCTACCTGCTCGTATCCAGACAGGGATGTATTGCTCGGAAAACTCACAAAATCTCTACAATACCAAAATTCTAGGAAGTTCTTCTATACTAATCCTCAAAGTTCATCTTAGGTCTACGTGCTCTAATCAGAGTTTATCTAAATCTAGCTTCCAAGGTTTGTACTAAACTTCCTCTGATACCAACTGTAACGCCCCGACCCCAGTTGCCCAGAGTCGGTGCATTACTTCGTAACATTGGCATGATCACAAGAAAGATCAAATCCCGAAAGACCGATTGGTTTAGTAGCCTTGGAAACACTAGATATATTCATAAGTTTTACATTACATCATAAAATGAAAAACTACTACAATAACATAATGTCTCCATAATCCACACTCATATCCCCACATAATATCCCTGCAGGTCATTCATAACCTACTTCTTCACTTCCTGGGAAAAATAAAACATTGAAAAGGGGTGAGCTCAAATGCCCAGTAAGGATAACAATATAGCGAAAACTTTCATAAATAAGAATAAACATTTAAGGCAGTGTATAACTAAAACAAAATCCTTTTAAATATGAACTTTCAACATGGTATGGTATAAATAAAATGAAATAATGTCATTTACTTATTCACATGGATATTCTACTAATCGAATAATCACATGCAAAAATCAATAACCACTTTCATAATGCTGGAATGCATAATGCCAGACTATCATAACCACATAGCCAAGGCCTCGTGCCAAGACTACAAATAAGATTTTGTCAAGGCCTTGTGCCAAGACACTAGTTTGTCTCATGAGACCTACCGATGCATCGAGGAGCTATAGGGGGCTCCACCCGTCACTTATTAAGTCCAATGCATTCCCATATGAAAAGGTTTAAACATAACATAAACATTCGTATTAAAACTAGCATACGAAATGTCAATAATTTAACCATAAACTATGAATGGTATAAAAATAGCACATCCATAGTCAAACATATCACAAAACCTTCAATACAATATAGAAGTTTTGTATCATAATAAATCAACTTCAAATAATCTTAAAATCCATCAAAGGATGTTGACATAGATGAAATCAAAATTCTTTTTAAAGAAATATCTCCTTTTATTTTGAAATCATTTAAGATCCATATAAAATAAAACATTTTCTTTGAAAATATTCTTATAAGCTTGTAAGGAAAACTTTGAAGATTTTATAACGGCGTAAAATAACCGCACCCGCCGTATAAGTTAAAAAAAACATTCTTACCTCAATTTTGTCGAAAAGGTTAAAAAGGGACCTTGTTTTGAAAACGACGGAAAGATTCCTTTATAAACCACTTATAAAAGTCAAAAAGGGTATAAATGACTTTAACTCATATTCTAGTAAATAGTAAAAATGTTTTGAAATACATTTTTAAGAAACATGGATGTGGATGATAAAGAGATCCCAGTAGATTATTACATATAAACAACCTCAGATAATGAAGAGATTGTGAAATAACTCTTACCTTGTACTTTTCCTTGGTTGGGGTAGGTTAACCTCCTGTATAATGGTGAAATAATTGTTATTAAATTATACAAGAATCATATATATTAATATGATATCATATATGATCTTTTAACATTGATTTATTAATAATATCTTAGAATTATCATCGTTTCGGGTGTTAACTTACTCATTTTCTTTTATATGTTTTGTTACATAAGCCATGTTTGTTGTATCTTATTCATATTCAGAATGATATCAAGTCCTTAAACATCATTTTTAAATCATAAAATGATAATTATACTTGAATGGATACGATGGAGAATGAATCTCATCGCGTTCGTGGAGACGGTAGTCCGTACGTACGCACGAGCGACAATATCATTCTTTTGATATTAAAATAATATATAAATGAATGGTATATCATATATACAGAATCATTAACATGTTATATTTATTATTTACATGAGTTACACATCATTATTATATCCATCCAAATAATATTATATTGAATAACAATTACACCACGACGTGGAGACGGTAAGCCGTACGTACGCACGTATGGTGACATGTTATTCAAAGGGTGGATAGAATACTGAATATGGTTGTACCATACTTATAATAACATCACAGTATATGTGAGATACTGGAGTTATTATTTTAGAATGGTAAGAACAAAGGAAGAAGAAGTGGAAGAAGAAATGAACTTAGAAAAGGGTGGTGAAATCATTACCTCTTCTTCGGGTTCTTCCTTTTGATTTGATCAAAAGGTCTCCTTAGGTTGGCTTTCTGATCAAACTAAGGCCTCTAGGTTGTAGTGAGTGATGTTGGGAGAGTATTTGGTCAGAGTTTGGCCGAACCAAAAGGCTTTGATGGTGTGAAAAAATGAGAAGGAGGAGTGCCCTTTTATAAGAGGGGTGAGGGGCACCTTTGGAAAAGCTAGAAATATTAATTTATAATAAATTCATATTCGGTTTCTAAAGGCTCCAAAGTTGACTATTCAAAGGATGAGGTGTGGATAGGTCGAAAACAACTCATCCAATAGAATTTATACAGGTTTGGGTACTTATATTAACCTTATATTTAAGTATTAACTCTAAGTTAATTAGTTTCACTTTTACAATGTCTCTTTGTATTTTATATATTATGGTTAATAAACTTACTATATACATCCAAGCGACCCCCAAGTGGTCCATTAATGATTAACCTATCATAATATAAGTCTCTTGGACGAACCTTAGATTTTTAGGAATTTAATATCAATTAATAATATAATATTTGTTTTAAGAACTCTTTTATGTCAATTTTGACACTATTCAATAGTTGATTTTTGTGAAACTCATAACAGATTGATTACTTCGAACAAAGTCCATTAAATCAATCCTAATATATCATATTAGCCTAGAAAATTATTTTAATTCATTAAAAGTTTCATATTATATTTATTTGGGTATTTATAATATCAATTATTTTAATTTTTCACTATTATAGTAATTACTGCATCATCATTGTGTCATAAATAAAATAACTTATTTAATATCTAAAAATTATAAATAAATTATCATTATGTAGGAAATCTTTTTATCTTTCTAATGAATATTTATAATCGAAAATCCAACATATATAACCCTATGTAAAAATTGTTGTTCTAAAAGATATATGCTTGTGTCATTTTTGTATTCATTTTAACTAAATTAAAATAAAGTGTCATTATCACTTACAAGTGGATCCATGGGGTCCCAAAATTGACACAAAGATGCCCATGGTCGACCATCTATCAACCAATAGGGTTAAGACATGTTTTTAGGGTAATTTAGTATTATTATAATATTATTTTTTTTAACCCTTATTTACCGGATTTACCCTTAACCATGGTAAATAAAATATTTACCGCAGTAATTATTCAAAATGTCTAAAAATAAAAGTTACCTATTTACACAATTTGAACATCCTGATTCCAAATATGGAATCCATTTTCCTAAATTCAAAACACAGAAGTGGCAGAAATTAATTTAAAATTAATTCCCGCTGTCAAAACAAAAAGCGTGTTTTTAAGAGATAATAACTATCAAAAGATTGACACTTGTTTATGTTCGGTTTAATTGTAAAATTATGTCAAATGACCAACATTATATTAAATGGTAAAAATATATTCTAAATATACTTTAAAACTACTAAAATTCATAATTTATCACTATTAATTATTTTGATTAAAAAAGTTGTTTTTAATTAAAATTTAGTAATTTTCACTATTCATCAAAATATGAAAGTTATCCGAAAAGTACCAAAATTTCACCCTAGGATAATTTCGATATTCCGAATCCAAAAATGAAGTCCATTTTGAAATATATAATATATATGATTTCAAAAAGTAGGTATTACTATTCACAACGGCTAATTTAATTAGTTGTGGTGTGTGTTAGAACTCGAGGTTGCGTACAACACACGCTATCGCATTATTCAAAGGGAAACGTACCATAGAAGCTTGGGGTGTTACATTATCACACGTAACTCTTTAGAACCACCATGGTAGACCACCACAAAGCATGGGTCACCTCCTTCTGCCACTGCAAAATCACCTTGGGGGAACCGATTATCTCATACAAAATCCTAGTATTTCATGACCCATTTAGAGAATCATCAAAAAAATAATAAGGTTGGATGGGGATAAGGAGTCACCACTACCCCATAGATTCACTTCAAACACAGAACCAATATGTACAGAAATTATGCTTAGGTCCACTTAGTTCACCAAGTCTACCATTGGATATTTTATCCAATGGTGATTGTGATCCACCGTTGATGCCCATGATGCTTCATAATCCAGCGTTGGATATTTTTTTCCAATATTAACTCATGATCCATATTTAGAACTAATAGTACCTCATAATCCATCATTGAGCTGATGGTTCCACTTGAGCCATTGTCGAATCCAACGGGTACTCATAAGCCACCTTGGGAACCAAAAGGGACTCACAATTCACTATTACGAAGAATGTGAATTTTAAGATATCATCGAAGCCAAAGGTAAATCATTATCCACCATTGGCATTATCACTGACTTGTGAGCCACCGTTGAGCCAACTATGACTCATGATCCACCTTTGAGTTGTTTCAACCACTGGATTCACTATCTTTTTATGCCCCCTACAAACCACTCGAAAACCACCATGGAATCCCAAGGAGATCTTTTTGAACTCCCCTTCCACTGCCAGAGTTCCTTCTACTGTAATTGCTTCTGAATAGGGGATCATATTCTCTAACACCCAATGACCATATTTGAGTTTCTTGACTAATTTGGCCACTATAATGGTTGGATGAGGTAGGATGATACCAATGGATGGTCACAAATTATGTGAAACCAAGATCCCACTACTGAACTCCCGTGAATAAATGCTTAGATCGTATGGACACCTCAAAGGAGGGATGAGGTCTGATGATCATTGTCACATCATTAAATATCCCCCACCTTTCTTCTTCTATGTCATCAAAGCCCAATAATCTACTGCCTTGGACTCCATGAATTCCATGAACGTTCATAGTGGAGGGGCATACCAAAATCAATGTTATTAGGAGAATTTTAAATCTCCGAAGAAATGTAGGATTTTCAAAATTTACACCCCAAGTCTCACAAATATTAATGATTCAAATTTAGATGAAGATATACAAGTGGGGAGGAAGATATAAGGGGGATTTGAATAAATCCAAATTTTGTTTACAATACATATACAAATTGGATGAATCCCACTAATGAGAAGGGTTGGGGAAACCAAAGGAAGAGACACCTTCTTCTACTATGGGGACTCGGTTTTTTGAATTTTTTAGATTACATGATGGGTTTTTCCACTTATACCCCCATTTTATCCTTTTTAATTTGGGGCTAGACCCTTTCTATGATTGGGTGAATGGGAGGAATCCTATTGTATTGATGGAGTCTTAGTTCTATAAATTACTTCATTATCGTTTAGTTTATTAAAATTATATAAATTTATTAATACAGAGTTTTAATAGGATGATATCGTGTTTTGATTCAAATTTGAACATTCATAAATTTCCTTTATTAAAGATTTTATTTCTCAATCATATTGTATTAGATCGCACTGATTGTGTGATCCAGTGCCAGTGAGAGAAGTGCCTAGTTATTTCAAAACACTTTTCAAAGACACAATGGGATAATATGAGAACTGAGAGTACTTAATTCCTGATTTAGAATTACCTGGGAAATTTTGGGGACATCTACTATTCTATTCACAATTAGAAAGATAATAATACAACCTAGGATATTGGAAGGATTATTATCATCATGAATCTTATTTTAATAAATGGTTGAAATGGATTAGGGATTTTTAATCCATTCATTAAATTAATTGATCAAAAAAGAAAGTAAAGTTCAAAAGGACCATGATAACATTACAAGTGTTTAGAAAAACCTACAACCAAGTCAATTTTCTCCAAATAGATATTCAAAGACCAAGCCCCATTATTTATAGTCATTAAAATTCTTGATTTTTAATTTACTCTCTTCATTTGTGAAATATTGATTTAAAATACCACTATTGGTAGACAACATAGGTCATACTTACCACTACACCCTTAAGAGGAAACAATTATATTTTTCCACAACCCATGGATGGGTGTGGGGGAGGTGACCCAATGTCCTTTCATTTTTTATAAATAGTGGAAAAACAATAAATTGTTTAATGAATAAATCAAAAAAACATCTTCTCACCAATAAATAACACCCCAACCAATTCCCTTACAATGTATTTCATCCCAACCACCCAGACACCCTTCTCCCCCACACTTAATCTTTAAAATATCATTCAATTACGAAGGTTAGGTTAGGAATGGATAATCATTTATTGAAACATGGATCATTATTAATAAAATTATTCATGGTCTCTATGGGTTATCAAATATTAATGTAAAGGTCGTCTTTATGGATAATGTCTTTTCAGGAAAATTACAATCATTTTAATTTTTTTTGTATAGTCATAGCTTTGATAAGTTTAAATGAAAGTTCTAGCATGTTGAATGTCCCAATATCGGTCAATAAATATGCTCAAGAATAAAATAAAAAGTATAGTATCTAGAAATACACTCAAGAATGGGAAATTTATCATTGTAAAATCACTCAAGGAATTAATAATAATAACAAATAAATTAAATGGAATTTATGATATTCAAATTTGAAAATGTTAGGTAATTTTCATTTATAATAATGAACTAATTCTCTCAAGTCAAGATATTTTATTTTAATATCCATGATTCACTTCCCTTGTAACAGTGATATGTTTTGAAACCACCCCTTCATGGGGTGTGGTAAAAGATAAATATTTCCCCTAAGGGGGTAGTAGTAGGTATATCCTAAGTCATATCCCAAGAGGGTTTCGTAAAATCAAGATGTCACAAATGAAACAAGTAAATATAAAACCCAGAATTTGAGAGACTTGGAAGAAAGGGAATTGGTTTGTGAAGATCGGTTTAAGGAAATGTGACTAAGCTTTTGGTTTGGATCCCCTTTTTAATTTTATCATGACCCTTTTGGAATTGAATATTTTGTTTTGATTAAATTGTTTCATGAACTGATTAATAATAATTTATCTTCTTCCACCCTTGATTTAAAATTGATTGGCAAGTATAATAATCCTAATGATTTTCTTGGATGGAAAATTCTTTTTCCAATTATTAAAGGCACAATGGATCTCCCCTAGAACACCTAGAAAACTGCATATATGGATTTGAATACCAAAAGTACACATATTTTCCCATTGTGTATTTACCAAGTGTTTATAAATCAGTATTCACTTCTCTCATTAACATTGGATCACCCAATCAATGTCATAAAATACCATAAGAGGGATAATAAAATTATTTTGTCTTGTAAATCTATGATTGTTAATATTTTCAACAATAAAATTGCATCCCATTAAAACGTTGAATTTAAAAATTGAACACATTTTCATAAAGCAAAATAGATTGAATAATTTTATTCAACTAAAACTGAAGCTTTAAAACAGGTTACCTCACCTTCACCAAATCAAAAAGTGGATATGCCCCTCTATTAAGAAGGAAATAAGGAGAAAGATGAGGAAATGACATAATGGAAGGAAAAAATAAAATAAATTATTAAAAAGAAAACCAAAAATAAACTAGTTATACCTTTTATAAGAATTGTTATCCTATGTCATCTCCTAAGAGGTTTGTATTCTAAGGGTATGGTAGTAGGTATGTCCTAGGTCATCTCCCAATAGTGGTGTTTTGAATAAAGATGTCCCAAATCAGAAAATTAAATTATAAAACAAGGATTTGAATGACTTGGAAGCAAGTGACCTAGTTCGTATAGATCAGTGTAGAGAAAAGTGATAGAGTTTTCAGTTTGGATTACCACTTGTAATATTATTATGGCCCTTTTTAATCTTACTCTTTCGTTTTGTTTAATTAATTTAATTAATGGGTTAAAAATAATTTATCAATGTCAACCCTTCATTAAAATCTTATTTATATAGATTATAATCCTCCAAATTTTGTTGGATGTGTTATTTTACTTCCAATTTTATAACGCAATGTGGATCTCCCCTGGATCACTTTAGTAATTAATTGAGTACCCTAAGTGCACACATTGGCCCATTATATCCTCAAAAAGTGCATAGTGATTACTAAAGAGTTATGAAAGACATAGCAGAAAAATCTAAGCACATAGGGTACTCAATTACAGATTTGGAATTATCAAGGTGATCCAGGGGAGATCCACATTAGCTTACACACTTTAGAGGAGAATAATCCAACCATGGAAATTGGGGGGATTATTCTCACTATCAATCGTATTTTAATCAATGGTGGACATTGATAGATGATTTTTAATCCACTCATTAAATATATTTATTAAAAAAAGGAGTAAAATTAAAAAGTTCTATTATAATAGTACAAGTGGGAAGCCAAACCTAATATACAGTTACCATTCACTAAACTTATCTTCAAAAACCAAGTCCCCTGATCTCAACATTAAAATTATTTATTTTTAATTTACTTTTTTCATTCATGACATATTTATTCAAAATAAAACCCTTTGGAGATGACTTAGGTCATACATACTTCTACATCCTTAAGGGGAAACAATTATTTTTTTCCCAACCCAATGATTGGTTGATGTCACGACTTGGTTACATTGTTGGGGAGTAGGTGTTAAATAAAACCCATATACACTTGCATGACTAAGAACTCCAACAAAAAGATATTAGATCTTGATCATGATATCAAGAGAGACCTCCTATCATGATTTGGGAAATAACTTAGACAATCTAGTTGAACAAATCATGTTAGAAGAACATGTGACACATCTAGTTCTCACTCTGAGCCAAAATACATTTCACTTAACCTATAACAGATCCTAAGGGATCTTTGTGCCCTGAAAATTTTCCAATCAAATTAATATATTAATAATCCATGTACAACAAAATTATTTTGTATTATGTTTCAATATGATTCATGTGTTACCCAAGTTTCATGGACATGTTAAAGAAGACTAGGACTGACACATCCCAAAGTTCAGCTATGTATGTTCAAGCTTAAATCCAAGAGGAGAAGTGGATGAAGATGTCAAATGGATGGAATTCCCATTTTCACTAGATGGAGTAGCTAAAGGATGGTTTTACAATATTTAACATTGAGTGATCCATTAATGGGAAGATCTAAAAAGGATTATCATATAGAGATTATTCCCACCCTCCCAAAGTAAGTCGATAAGGTAGGAGATCTATTTAATCAAAAATGCTACTGGAGAGGCCCTATAAAATTTTTGGGAAAGATTATAAAATATTTGTGAAATATTTCCTCACCATGTTGCAGAAGATCCTCAGTTCCTAGTCTTATTATACCATGGGATACTAGATAATGAGATAAACCTCTTGTATTCATCATCATGAGGATCCTTGATTATAAATCTCCCAAAGAAGCTAGGATCCTAATTAAGATTATTCCTCAAAATTCCTAAAAACCTGGAACCATAGGTATAAGAACCAGATGAATCTATGTGGTAAATGCTTCATAATCATTACCATTATATGAACCTAAAATAAAAGATTTAACAATCCTTGTAATGTAAATGTAAGTAGAGAGAGTGAATGAACAACCTTCCCTATCTTAGGTATATGTTTTATGTTCATCACCCCATCACTTCATTGATTAGTTTGGAGAGGTATATGGTATGTAAAGATATGACAATACATTCCAATAAAGAGAGTTTCAATAAAACCAATCATGGAGGGAAGGTAAATACTGGAAGGTATATGGAGGTCAACAAAGTCAAACTAGCCGCCCCTTTACAACAAAAATTCCAAAATCCACACATTACTGACATCCAAAAAAGAAGTATTACCAACAATAAGACTAATAAACACTAAATTTTGAATAAATATCATAATTAAATCCCTCATCTATTACACTAATAGTGTAAAAAAGACAAGGAATAGAGATGAAAGGGATGAAAAATATAGTGATGTGTTTTTCAATTAAATTTGACAATCACATGGAAATGTTATGCAAAAGACTAAAAAACACTCAACTCAGTCAATCCCAATCCCAAAATAATGTGTGAGAATGATCATCATAAGGAGTGTAAAGGATAACTAAGAACTAGAACCTATATATGCCCATGATAACCCAAAACAAGGTGATTCCAAAAAATTGTAGATCCTATATAGAATCTACAATACAAAACCACCCCACATTCACTAGAGGACAAGAAGGAAGAGGAAGAACCCAAGAAAAGATTTAGGAAGGAAATGATAGAAAACCCGTTATAAAATAAAAATGGAAAATAAGGACACCCCTTCTATTCCCTAACATATTTATAGAAGCTAATCTAATTGAGTAAGATAAACTTTTAAAAGAAATCCATGATTCATCCTAAAAGAATGAAATTAATATAACCCTCTTGGAATCCATAACAGAAATTATCAAATACACTAAATTCCTCAATAAAATTTGTATGAAGAGGAAGAATCTGGATGGGAATGAAATAATAAACTTAATGAGAAGTGTTTCAGCAATAATCACACCAACATTAACCAAAATAATCAGAAGACCCAGAAAAATTATCAATTCCCTATATAATTGGTTCTTTAAATTTTATTAATGACTTGTGGGATATTAGAGCTTACATTATTTTCATGTATAATAATTTCTTTAAATCATTGAAAATTGGTAAATTTAATCCTACCAGAGTTGTTTTCCAACTGAAAATAGATCCACTATCTTTCGAGATAGAGTTTTGGAGGATGTGTTAGTGGGAGTGGAAAGACTAATTTTTATAGCATATTTCTATGCACTGAAAAAGTATGAACATAAATAACTGAATATTTAACCCATCATTTTGGGAACTATGTTCATAAATATATCTATGATGATCATTAATTCACATTAAGGAACCCTCACAATATAAATATGAGATAGTAAGGTGTATTTAAATGTTCTTGACTACAAGAGGCACCCTTCAATGAATCATTCACTCTTTTGAATTGGTCACCAAGAAGGTATTGGGTTCAAGGAAGACTCATGTATTCTAAGAGAATTTTTTGTCTAAAGAAATAAAATTTCTTTTAAAAAAATTAATGAAAAATTGAATGCTCTAAAATATGAAATTTTTGATTTAGAATAAATTACATATGAGTTTTTTGATAATTTTGTAGAGGAACATGATATGATAAACTTTTCTAAAGAGATTCAAGCTTTTAAAGTATGAAAATATAATTACATATCATATATGAAACAAGCCCAAATACTAAAACTAAAAAAACTCCTTTTTTACTTAAAATATTTGAATCTTCTCTAAGGCAAAAAAAATTCAGTGGTCATCGCTAATAACCTATCCCAAGGCTGAGAAAAAATTTTAACTAACCTATTGAAAATAAAAATTCATGCCATAAGATGGATCCTTGGAGACATCCATATAAATATTCCCATGGTATGTTCTTATATATTTTTTTAGGAGGGAGACTTTAGACCTATTTGGAAACCCTGCCAGAGACTAAACTCCACCATTATGAAATTTGTTAAAAATAGAGTTAAAAAGGTTTATAGCCGACATTATAAACTCAATTTCATACACCCAATAGGTTATTCCCATTCATGTGGTTCCCAAGAATGGTAGTTTGAAAATTTTGATAAAATAGAATAATGAATTAATCAAAATGAGGGTCCAAAATAGTTTTAGGATATGAAGTGACTAGAAAAATTAATCATGTCATCTGAGAAGATCACCTTCCCGTCATGTTTATAGTCCAAATGATAGAAAGGTTGGTAGGAATGATATATTAATTTTTTTTTTTGGATGGATTCCACGGTTATTTACAGGTAACCATTTCCCCAGAAGTCCAAGAGAAGTAAACATTCAAACACCCTTTCAGGACATTTTCCTTCAAGAGGATTCATTTCAGCATGAGGAATACAGTAGGAACATTCCAATTGTTTGTGTTGAGTATTTTCTTTGATCAGATGGTGGACTTCTTGGAGGTATTCTTGAATATATTTATTGTTTCTGTAAACTCTTTCGATCACTACTTGGGGAACCTACCAAATGTTTTGAAGCCCTGTCTAGAGAAAACAATGTTTTGAAGTTCGAGAAGTGTCATATTATGGTTGAAAAGGGATAGTGTTGGGTTATATTATTTCAAAAAAAGGCATAGGGGGATAATTCTAAAGTTTAAGTAGTAAATTCTTTTCCATACACAACCTACGTGATTCATAAAAAATATTTTTGAGACCATGTGGGGGTTTATAAGAGATTCATATTGAACATTAGTAATATTTGTCTAACACTATAACGGTTTCTTTTACAAGAAGATGAATTTATTTTTAAAAATTATTGTATAATGGAATTTGATTAACATAAGGAAAAAAATTTTAACCAACCAATTATACAACCATTAGACTCAGAAAATTCATTTGAGTTGATGTTTGATGCCAGAAACCAAGATGTATGAGCAGTCCTCTCCCAATGAATTGAAGGAATACCGCAAGTCAAAACATATGCCTCAAGAACCATGGATGGAACTAAGATGAAAGTCACAAATAATTAAAAATATTTATTTCATATTGTATTTTCATTGGAAAAATTGAGACCCTATTTTCTGGGAACTAAAGTGATTATATTTTTGGACTATAGAACCTTTAGGTATTATATGAAGAAGGAGGATTCAAAACTAAGGATAGTCATATGGATACCAATATTGTAATAATTCATCCTTGAGATCAAGGCCAAGAAGGGAGTTGAAAATCAAGTAGTATATCATCTCATTAGACTCTCGAATAATGCTGAAACTAACATTCTAGAACTAATCCCCCGCAATGATCATATACTTGGAGATAAACTCTAAATAGTTGAAGGTGAAGTACCATGGTATGATGATTTAGTGAATTATTTGGATACCTATAAGGTTCCTTCTCACATTAACTATCATCTAAAGAAAAACATAAAGCTGAATCCAGATTCAATATTTGGGAAGACCCATTATTATAGAAAATTTATAATGATCAATTTATAAGGAGGTTCTTAACGGTAAGTGAAATTGAATATGTGTTCTAATTTTATCATAAATTTTCTTGTGGGGGTATCTTTGGGCCTCTAAAAAAGTATATAAAAGTGTTAGGACCTAGAATGTATTGGGAAACCTTATTTAAATATTCTCATGGATTTTGATAGAAAAATGTTAGAAGTGTCAATATTCTAGAAGTATTTGGAAAAGACTATAGATTCCTCAAAGGTCCATCATTTTTTGTGAAATCTTTAAGGAATGGGGATGGATTTTATGGAATATTTCCCATGTATTTTTAGAATTATTACATTTTTCTTATTGTGGATTATGTCTCTAAATGGGTAGAATCAAAGACCATCAAAACTAATGATTCTAAGGCTGATTGTGATATTTACTAGGGTAACATTTTTTTTAGGTTTGGAGTACCAAGGGACATCATCAATGACCAAGTTACTCAATTTTTCAATATGCCACAAATAAATTTTATTTTATTTCAAAAAGGGAAACAAGAGCAGTACAACTCATGGTGGCCTAAAGAAATGGAGGCTGAGAGCATCACTGATAACATGGGCCGCCCCACAAGGGGTAAGGGATCCAAGGGAGAAAAACTCCACAAGGGGGCACTCCAAAGAAGTAAAGGGTGACAAGAAGTCAGCCACCCGGTTGCCCTCACGCCACGTATGGAGAACCTCCATGTCGCCGGAGAGGAGAGTCATGCACTTACGGATCAGATAAGTGATATTCCAGGGGGAGGAGGAGGTGTCGGTGAGATATCTCCACACAATACTAGAGTCTGTTTCAATAGAGGACAAGGGAAGGTTTCTGGATCGGCAAAGAGAGAGGCTCCTGAGCAGTGCTGATGCCTCTGCCTTAAGGGAGTTCCCTGGTCCATAGAAGGCGCTGAAGGCGAAAATAACCGAGCCCGCTACGTCTCGGACCACGCCATCTCCACACATGGTGTCAGAGCCAAAGGCTCCATCAACGTTGAGTTTCAAGCCTGAAAGGGGGGGGGGAATCCAGCGGACCCATCGTCCCCGCTGCCTGGGGCTGTTACGGTCCAGAGAAGCAGTCCTGCAGGAGAAGCGGCAGAGAGAAGGCGCTACATCATGGCAGGGGAGGAGTCCAAACAGCTCTGAGGCGAGGCACTTGGCTCTGACCAGCAATGCCAGAGCAGAGCATCGATTCCCATGGCGCGCCTAGTTACGTGCCTTCCAAATGCACCACTAGCCCGCCAGTAGAAGGGTTTCCCTAGTCACAACCTTGTTGATGTTATCCAAGAAGCCGTTAAACCAGCTCAAGAAGAAAGCCTCTGGGGAATCCATGGCTCTAGGGGGCAGAGGGAACTCCCCAAGCTCGCTCCAGATCTACACGGCCCACTCACTTTGGAAGAAGAGGTGCAACGTGGATTCCTCGGAGAGAATCAAATAGCAAGCGCATTTGGAGGTAAACTGGACCCCCTTCCTTTAAATCGCCAAGTCCGAAGGGAGAGCCTGATTACTGATTCTCCAAAGAAGGAAGGAGAATTTAATTGGGGTGGCTTTGCACCATAAACGCCTCCCCCAATGGTTGCTCACAGACTGGGCAGACGTACAAAGAGGATAGGCTTTAGCCAAGAACTTCCCTATGGGGGAACCAGTGAAGATGCATCATCCGGGGAGCCATCCAAGAAAATGCTATCAAAGAAGGCCTTTTGAGAGGGATATAGAACCGCCTGGATGAAGGAAGGGTGAGCACTAGATTCCAAGAAGGAAATGTTTGGTGTAGGGAATCTAGGGAAGTCCAGCAGGTCGTCCCCCCAATCAGACTGCTAGAAGTTGAGATCCCCCTGACTTAGGACCCACTGAGAGTGACAAAAAAGTGTGGGAAGGTGAGTCCGAAGAGATTTCTAGAGGCTTGATGGCGATTTACCATTGTCACGGAGGCCATAACTGTACTTTCCTCGAATCAGTTGACTCCACAAAGATTTTCCCTCATTAACCTCCCATGCGAGCCTGCCCTGGAGGAAATACATGGCCTGGCCCATATCCCTGACCACAATGCCTCCCAACTCCACTGGCCTGGAAATCTTATTCCACGTGGACCACCAGCATCTCCCCTCCCCTTGGCTATCCCAAAAAAATCCATTAATGATCTTCTCAATCTGGATAATGGTAGACATAGGGGCCTTGAGGGTGGAGAGAACGTGTATAGGGATTGAAGAAAGGACACAATTGACGAGGGTGATCCTTCCTCCAAAGGACAGGAACTTGTTCTTCCAGTTGAGAATGAGGTTGGTAATTCTGCTGACCAAAACCTCAAAAACCCAAGCCCGAATCTTGCCCGGGGAAATGGGAGCTCCGAGGTAGAGCATAGGGAAGTTTTTACTTTGGATACCTAGGGTGGAGACAATGTTGTCCTTTCTCCTGGCCGGGCAAGAAGAGGGCAAGTAAACCGCACATTTATATCTGTTCATCATTTCACCACTCCATAAAGCATATTCATCCATGATACTAATAAAGCCCTTGATGGAGGCGCTTCCCCCATTGATGAAGAAGACCATGTCATCTGCAAAGATAAGGTGAGACACTCCCGAGACACGGGCCCCATAGTGATAAGGAAGAATATGACCACTTTGGATAGAGGAGGCCACAAACTTTCTCAGGACATCCTGCACCAGAATGAAGATGCTGGGAGAAAGAGGGCCGCCTTGCCTGAGTCCTCTAACTATCTTCAAGAAGCCGCATTGCCTCTCCATAAAGACCAGGTTGAGCCACGGTGAGCTATAGCAGGGAAACATGTGGTCAATAACCCATTCAGAAAACCCCATACTTCTCATGGCACGAATGATGAAACCCCACTCCAATCTATCATAGTCCTTTTCCATATCAACCTTGATCACGATGTTGGACCCTCGGACCTTCCTGTTGATCTCCCCAATCATCTCTTGTGCAATAGCCATTGCCCCCAGAATGGACCTCCCCTGTATGAAGGCATGTTGTTCCTTCGCAACCAAGTTGTGGATAAACTGGTAAAGTCTGCAGTTGATGAGGTTCTCCAGCACCTTGTACATGAAGTTGCACATGCTGATAGACCAATATTGCACTATGGTAGTTGGGTCACTAACCTTGGGAATAAGAACCAGGGTAGTAGCAATGGCAGCCCGTGGTAGCCCACCTCTATAGAAGAAGTCTCGAATGGCACTAATAAGCTCCTCCTTGATGATACCCCAAGCACTAACAAAGAAAGAGCCCGGAAACCAATCAGATCTGGGGGCACTCTCCTGATTCAAAGAGGTAACTGAGTCCCAGACCTCCTTCTCCTTCGGAGCTTGTCTGATGGCCTCATTGGTGAGATCAGAGACCACCATTGGGATTGAGCTGAAGAGATCATTCTGATCATGGGGATACCCATTCTGCCATTGGGGATTATTGTTACACAGGAAGGAGGTAAAATAAGATCCAACCATGTCATTGATGTCGTCCAAGTCGCTAGTAAAGGAACCGTCATCATGCTGGATATTCGAAAACTTTCGCCACTTCTTCTCCCTAATTCAAGCGTGGAAATAAGCCACGTTGCAGTCACCTTCCTTGATCCAGGTGGCCCGAGAGCGCTCACAAAGGAATCATTCCTGCTCCAGCAAACCATCACTAAATTGTTGCTTCTTGTGACTTAGAGAGGACAAAATTCCCTCATCCCAATGGACTTCTAGGATTGCCTCATCCCTCTCGATCTCAGTCTTCAAGGCCTCCAGAACAGGCTGCACAGTAGGGAGGGAGTCCGACCAGCCTCTGAGAGCAGACATTAGGCACTAAAGCTTATTATGGAGGCGGGTCCAGGGCCCCCCTTCACAGGGTTCCACCCAAGAGGAATGGACCAGCTCATGAAATTCGGGGAGAGCTATCCAACTTTTACTGAAGAAGAAGCCTCGCCCCCGGGGAGAAGCCGACCTGAGGTGGACAAGAAGGGGGGAATGAAATGACATGGCACTGGTCAAGTGGATGACCTCCGAGTTGGGGAAGTCAGAAATATCACGAAGGTTCCCAAAGCATTAGTCTAATCTGCACCATGTCCTACGGACTTCTCTCTGATTGTTGCACCAGGTGAAGATGTCGCCAGAAAAACCCAAATCAAGAAGCCCCTTTTAGGCCACAAAGGAAGAGAAGAGGGCCCTATAGCTCTGAGGGAGGGAGCTCCCCCCTTCTTTTCCAACGGGTCCAAGATGCAGTTAAAATCACCCCCAACCAGCCAGGGTTCGTCCCCAGGATTGAAGGAACTAAGGTCCAACCATAACTGCTCACGGAGTCATGCCTCACATTTAGTATAGACAAAGGAGAAGAAGAAAATACATTGTCCTGGGTCCACCTTGACCGAGAGATGCTGTCAGACCTGGCCAACTTGTCCACCAGAATATATTCTTTCCAAAAAAATCCAAATATTATGATTTTCTGGCTCACCATACAAAGAGAACTGCATCCTTGCTCTTCTAGCACACTCTCCAATTCTAGAAGAGTTCACCTTCGGCTCAAGGATAACCCCAAGGGAGGCATTGCTCCTAGCCACCTCATTGGATAGAAAGTCTGTTTTGACACGGGCTCGTAGTCCCCTAGCGTTCCAGATAATCAGTGACAGCATTAAAGAGAAAGGCTCCCGGTCCTGACCCCAGGAGAAGGTCCGCGTTGGAGCTCCCTTGAAGAGAGGAGAAGGGATTTTGCCACTGAACATGTACACATCTTGCCAGAGGGGGTACTGGGGGAAGTGGAGCGGGCTGCCAAGACAGGGGGAAAAGAAGAAAGCAGGGGATCTGACCCGCTCGAGGTAGAGGGTCGGGAAGGAGGGCTGGGCGGGGGGGATTGATGAGGACCAGACTTTGGCGGGGACCCAGAGGCGGGCCTAGGCAAGAGGTAGGGGAAGGGTATGGGGGAGGAGGGAGTGGGGATGGGAGCCTAGGGGCCACCGGAGAAGGAAAAATATGAGAAGGGGAAAGATTATGGGGAAGGGGGGCAGGGGGGTAGGGTTCATGCTAGGGGCCGAGGGGGGCGCAACCCACTGCACCGAGGCAACACGCCCGCCAGAAGGGTGGGCGTTGGACGCCGCCTGAGAGGACCGCCTGGAAGCCGACGATCTCTTGCACTCATAAACCGCATGGCCAAACAAGTGACAGGCAGAGCAGAACCGGGGCACCGCTAAGAACACAATATCTTGTCTCCAATCCAGGAGCTCCCCAACACTAAGAAGGATCTTGGATGGCGGGGGAGAAGAGATGTCCATCGCCACAGAAATTCGAGCAACCGCCGAACTCTGGAGGGAGAGATTTCGATCATCCGCACAGAGAAACTCCCCAATGGAGTTTCCAATCAATTCCCGAAACTTTTCGCACATGTAGGGCAAGGGAAGGCTGGGCAAGGATAACCAGACCACAGCGACCGGTGACTCTCGATCCCGGTGGACCTCCATGGACCAATGGGAGAGAAAGAACCTCCATCAACCAAAGGATCAGGGGCATCTGGCCCAAGTGTGGACGAAGTCCTCTCGGGATTCCAGGCCAACGAGGAACGACCTGCAGTTGAGGGACAAAACCCTAGCCGGACGGATGAGAGCCCAGCCGCGAACGAATTCTTGGAATACTCCAATCGGGGGCTTGACAGCCCCGAAGTGAGCCACCAGGAACCAGCTCAGCTACAGCGAGGTCTCCTTGAAGTCTGACTCCGACACACGCACCAGCGGAACTCCCCGCGGGCCCCCGGAATCCCCAGGAGGAAGCCAAGTGGAGGGAGGCACTGAAGGGCCTGAGGGTTGGGAGGCCGCCAGACATGGCGAGGCACTGAGGAGGACCTCTTTCCATGAGGGCTGTGAGAAACCGGCACCCCCTAAATCCGCGCAGGGGAAGGGAGCCAGAGGCGGCAGGGGGTCCGCCGTAGAAAACAAAAACAACGAGGGAGGCGGAGGCGGTGCGTTGAGCGCGTCCGAACTCGAAAACGAATCCATATCTTCATTCCATTTATTGTGCACTTTTCAACTCAATATTTCAATATGAATATGGATGATGAGATTAAAAAGTATGGGGTTTACCACAAGACCTCTACACCTTAACATTCTCAAACAAATGACCATGCTCAAGTTTCTAACAAAGAGATCAAAGTTATTTTAGAAAAAATGGAAAATCATAATAGTATGGATTAGAGATAAAGTCTTGAAGACACCTTAAGAGAATAATGGAAAACTTACAAGACACCTATAGGTATGATCCCCTATAGGATGGGTTATAGAAAAGTTTTCAACTACTGGTGGAACTAGAGCACCAAGCCTATTTGTCCATAAATAAGATGGATTTGGATTTTGTGAGTTATGGGAAAGAGAAAAAGCTATAGGTGTTAAAACTACAGGAATGTAGAAGATAGTATTTTGAAAACTCAATAAATTACAAGGATAGAACCAAAGTGGTACATGAAAAATATAATCCAACAAAATAACTTACAACCTTGAGATCATGTCCATATATACAATACCAAACTGATGTTAATTCTATGTAAGCTTCTATCGATGTGGGAATGACAATTTGTAATTACTAATGTTTATCCCTTTGGGGACATACAGATTAAGAGAAAAGACAATGTAAAACCATTCCTTGTCAATCGACAGTGGATGATAGATTTCCATGGGAATATAACTCAAGAGCCTATGGAGGAACTCAAACTTCTCAAATACATCTACTAATTTTTCCTATGAGGTTAATTCTATCCAATGATATTTACTAAAGGCACTTTCATAAAGGCAACCTAAGTTTTACTATTTTCTATGGATTTAGACTAGGTCACTTATTCCCTTCATTCAATGCTATGAGTTGTTTTCCAGGGCCACAAGGAAGGAAGAGAACATGAAACCACATGAACTTATATTTAACTAAGAATACAATGGATGAATCTTTTCATGGAAATACATAGTTTATTCTGTCCTTAATTATGTACGCAACCTCTTTAATTTTTCTAAAAATCTATTATAAACTAGAAATTCTAGTGGCTTTGTTAAATGAAAAGTGTATTACAATATTTGAATTTATTCTATATTTGAATTATCTAAGAAACATTTGTTCTTAGGAAACCTTTGACAACATTTTTTATATTTTAATGTTAATAAGATTGAATGAGTAAAATGGAGAATTGGATCATTGAAGTGATGCATGGATATTAAAGTGAGGAATCATGATTTTTGGGAATTAGTTGATTCTTGTAAATGAAATGTCCCTAGAATTCTCAAACATTGATTTTCTATAATTCTTATGAATTTATTTATTATTATTAGTCATTCCTTGAGTGATTCCCCATTGTGAAATTTACCATTCTTGATCGGATTTATAGACAATGTAGTTCCTATTTAATTAATGAGAATATTTATTGTGTGATCTAACAACATGAAACCAGCTATAAAATTCATTTGAATTTACAAAATATTGGAATATACAAAAATTACATATAATATTATTAAGTCATTTTCTAAAAATCCTTTGTAACACCCCTAGATTTTTAGAATTTTTGTTTTTCCAAATTAATGTAATATTTTTTATATTTGATCTTTAAGAAACACTAAATATATATTTTTTTATGGTATAAAGTAACTACGTTTGGGTTATGTTATACATAACACTAAGTTATTATTTCTCTACACAGAACATAGACTTGGATTGCATTGCACACAACACCATTTTTCCAAGAAACACCATTTCGTTGTTATATTTATTTATATAAGAGGCGTATGAACAAGACATTAAAATTAGTAATATGAATAGTAATAATTAATTTAAAAATATTATGATGGTTTTATATAAATAAGACATATTTATAATGAAAAAAATAATTATTTGGTAACGTCATTATGTGATTAAAAATAATATTTTCACAAATGAACTTTTATTGATGTTCTATGAAAAATATTAAATTTAATTTTAGAAACTATTAGAAATTTAATTTGATAAAATAAAAATAAATTTTGATTGTATAATTTCAAAATAAACTTAGGGTGAAATTTTAGTATTTTTCTAATAACTTTCATTTTTTTGACAAATAGTGAAATATACTACATTGTAGTCAAAGGATTTATTTTTTTATTTAAATAATTATTATAATTTAAATTGATTTTTATATTAACTATACATAAATAATTAATATATTATTTCAATTTAGGTTATTTGAAAAAAAATTATATTGAAATTAGATATACAAACTTATTGATCTTTGGAATGTTTCCTTTTACCCGCTTTCTCATCACATCTTTGGGATTAGTGTTAAACATAATTTAACCACATCAGTGAATTTAATTTCAGAAAAATGGGCACAAAAACGTATATTCAGTATTCTATTTAGATTAAAATAAAATAAATTTAATTTATTTGGATAATATTATTAGTAACTTTAGTGAATTTTTACCACGGTTAATGTTAAATCGTGTAGTTAAAGATAAAAATAATATTATAATTCTTTAAACTTACCCTAAAACTTATCCTAATTTCATTGGATAAGTGGGGTTCAACCAAAACCATCCACATGATTAAATTATAACCTTTTTATGACACATAGATAAGAATATGACGATTTTTATAGTTTATTTAAAGATATGTTAAAAATTTCACAATCATAGTTTTAATAACTAAATAATATTTAATATAGGGTTATAAAAAAAGATAAAATTGACTATAAAAATTTATCTAAATTATAATAAATTTTTATTCATCATCATAATTTTTTTAATTTTTTTATTAGAAATAATTCAAGTAAATGCTTTCGTATTAATGATGCAGTAATAGTTTAATCAAAGAAAATATAAAATAAATGATTTTAATAATACTAAAATAAATATAATTTGAATTAATTAATGATATCCATGAATTTTATAGATAAACTAGAGATGTTATTGAAATATTAGAAGTTTATTTTCGAAGTTATCATGTTATAATGATATTTTTAGAAATAAAAATAATAAATTGTACCAAAATTGACATAAATGATAATTTAAAATAAATATTAATTTATTAAATTATATAAAATATATAAAAATATAAAATCTGGTAAAAATAATATAACCAGGTTAAATATTTTTTCAATGATCCATTTTGGGGAATGTTTCTCATTTTATAGTAATTATATTAACCCTAAAATGTAAAAAGACATGCTGTGACTATAAGATTTAAAAGGTTTAATAAAGGGTTAAATCCAAAAGATAAGGTTCATAATGCCACATAAAAATATATAAAAATAATTGGTTAGGATTATTATGACCCATCCTCATACTATATTATATATAAATTTCTTTTTTATCCATTTTAAAAATAAAATTAATTTATATTAATTTAACATTTTTTAGGATTCCAAAAGCACCCCTCACCTCTCTTATAAAAAGGAACATCTACCCTCACTTCTTGACACCAAATTGAGGATTCTATATAGAAAAAAAACTACTCATTTATCCTCCAAACATCTTTATCCATTTTCTAGAGCTTATGGTATTCCATAAAATACCTACCCTAGTGTCTGTAAGAGGTGATCGAAAGGAGGTTTTCTAAAGAAAGAGGTAATGGTCTTTACCGACTCCTTCATGATTATTTATTATTCTAATTCCTCTTCTTGTGTTGTTTAAATTATAAAGTAATTAATATATTATATCGTATATTATTATATCTTATTTTGATTATGGAACAACCATATTATAAATTTTATCTATCCTACTATAAACAATATCAACATGCATGCGTACGTAAAAATTATCGTCTCCACATCGTGATGTAATCTTTTTTTCATCAACAATTTATTTGGATGGGTATAAGGATGGATATAAAAGATATCAATGATAAACATGAAAGGATATTTATTAATTATAATTTATAAACCTTCAAATTTCATACCCTTTTACCATTAAGGGAATTATTATTCATAACCTAATATAATGTATGTCATTGATTAGAAATAGAGCTTAGTAGAAAGAACGTAAACTATATCAATGCATGTAATCCATATAGGGATTACCATCCTATGTAAGATAATGATATCGGAGTAGTTTCTATAATGGGTGCTGAATAACTTATAACTATATGAGGACAACTGAATAAGGTTATAAACAATAACCTTACATCTATAGAGAATCCTGATCCACAATGTGAAGGAACAATGTTAGACTAATTCATGACACAAGAACCTTCAACATTCAATGGGACTAAAAATCCATTTGAGGATGAATAATGGATAATTTCCTTATAGATTATATTTCTTACTTTGGGATGCAATGAAAGGGATAAGGTTTTAATTTCAGTTTATTGTTTCCTAATAGATGAAGATCAACGATGGTCACTAATTAAAAACACAATGTAAGAGGAAAACATTTCAAGCATGAAATGGAAGAATTTTAAGGAAATTTTCATGGAAACATATTTCCCTCATGGACATAAAAGGGATATGAAGAGAGAATTATTGAATCTGAGGGAAATAATGATGATAATGTAACTAAATATGAAGCCAAGTTTAAAAGGTTATAAAGGCATGCTATATATTATGTACACAACTCAAATAAAAGTATTGATTTATTCTTTGATGGGTTGAAACAATTACATTGAAGGGAACTATTCTCCAAAAATTTCTTATCATATGAATATAAAGTGTAACTCCTTGACCCCAATTACCTAGAATCGGTGCATTATTACATAAAATTGGCATGATACAAGGAATCATGTCTCGAATGACCGATCAGTTTAGTAGCCTTGGAAGTACTAGATACACTCATAAGGTATACATTACATCATGAAATGAAAACATCAACAAAATTTTGTACCCTTTTTAAACACACTTATATCCATAGCCTATCCCTATAGGTCAACCATAAAATACTTCTTCATATCCTGGAAAAAATAAAGCACATAAAGGGGTGAGATCAGATGCTCAGTAAGAATAACAATATAGTGGAAGCTTCCATAAATAAGAATAAACATTTATGGAAATGCATAAGACTAAAACAAAATCCTTTTAAACTTAAACATCAACATAATATGGAAAATATAAAATAAAATAATGCCATTTAATTATTACCATTGATATTCTACTAGTCGAATAATAACATGCAATATCAATAGCTTTTTTCATAATCATGGAATGCATAATCCCAGACATCATAACCACATAGTCAATGCCTTGTGCTAAGACTACAAATAATATTTTGTCAAGGCCTTGTTAGAAGACAATAGTTTGTGTCATGTGACCTACTCATGCATCGATGAGCTATAGCAGGCTCCACCCATCACTTACTAATTCCAATACATTCCTCATATGAAAAGGTTTAAACATAACATAAACATTCGTATTAAAACTATCATACAAAATGTCAATAATTTATCCATAAACCATGAATGGTATAAAATATAACATCCATAGTCAAAAATATCACAAACCCTTCAATACAATTTGGAAGTTTTGTATCATAATTAATTAACTTCAAACAAGCTTAA
Organism: Viscum album; assembly: GCA_963277665.1. NCBI lineage: Eukaryota > Viridiplantae > Streptophyta > Magnoliopsida > Santalales > Viscaceae > Viscum > Viscum album. The sequence continues at coordinate 134,092,276 of OY728137.1, forward strand.
AATCCATCAAAGGATGTTGGAATAGATGAAATCAAAACTTTTATTAGAGAAATATCTCTTTCTATTTTGGAATCATTTCAGAGTCATATAATTTTAAAGAAAACATTTATTTTGAAAATATTCTTATAATATTGTAAGGGAATATTTGACGATGTTATAATGGTAGACAATAACTGTACCCTCTGTATAAGTTATAAAAGAAATTCTTACCTTAATTTTGTCGAAAAGGTCATAAATTACCTTGTTTGGAAAATGACTGAATTATTATTTTCAAAACATATTAGTTCAAATAAGGGTATAAAGTACATTAACCCATTGTCTAGTAAATAGTAAAAATGTTTTGAAATATATTTTTACGAAACATGGATGTTGATGATAAAGAGGTCCCGGTAGATACATACAAAAAACAACCTCAAATAATAATGATATTGTAGAATTAACCATTACAGATTTGTTAATATACGAAACATACACCCCATGAAAGAAAGATCATCCAATGATGATGTACATAACCTTAAATTAAAGTATATTACATAAAACATACAATCATGGGAAGTAAATACACTACAAAAAAGGTAATAGTGGTGAATATATCATGAATCTCACAGGAATAAAAGGGAGATGAAAACGTCTTACCTTGTACTTTTCCTTGGTCGAGGGTAGGTTAACCACCATTATAATGGTGAACTAATTGATATTAAATTATACAAGAACCGTATAAATTAATATGATATCATATATGATCTTCTAATATTTCTTTGTTAAAGATATTTCAGTAGTATAATCTTTTTGGGTGTTAATTGATTTGTTTTGTTTTATATGTTTTGTTATGTAGGTAATGATTGAATGGATACGATGGGGAATGAATATCATCACGTTCATGGAGACGGTAATCCGTACGTACGCACGAGCGAAAATATCATTTTTTTATATTAAAATCATATATAATTTGATGGTATATCATATACATAATCATTATCATGTTCTATTGATTATTTACATCATTTATACTCACTATTTTACCCATCCAAATGATGAAGTATTTGCATAACAAACTACACCACGACGTGGAGACGATAATCCATACGTACACACGTATAGTGACTTTGTCATTTACATGATTTATAGAATAATGAAAAGGGTTGTACCATTATTATAATAACATTATAGTATATATAAGATACTGGAGTTATTATTTTTGAATGTAAAAAACAAAGAAAGAGGATGTGGAAGAATAAAATAACTTGAATGAGGTGATGAAATATTTACCTCTGCTCCAGGTTCTTCATTTTGATTTGATCAAAAGGGCTCCATAAGATGGATTTCTGACTAAAGTAAGGCCTCTATGATGAAGGGGGGATATTTGGTAGGATGTTTGGGTAGGGGTTTTCTGAGACAAATGACTTTGAAGGTTTGAATTTGAGAGAAGGGAAAGTACCCATTTATTAGAGGGGTGAAGGGCACCTTAAGAAAAGATTGAAATATTATTTTATAATAAAATCATTTTAGGTTTCCAATGGATAAAAAAATGAATTATTTAAAGGATAAGTTAGGGATGGGTAGAAAACCTCTCAAACAATAGGTTTTAGACATTTTTGGGTCACTATATTAAAATTATCTTTTAGATTTAATTCTTAGATAAATAGTTTGACATTTACCATGTCTCTTTGTATTTTTATATTAAATGGTTAATAAACATACTATAAACTTCCAAGTGAACCCCAAGTGGTTCATTAATGATACAAATATCATTATATAAGTCTTTTGGCAGAGCCTTAGGTTTTTACGATTATTATAGCAACCAATAATATTGTATTTGTTTTAAAAACTAATTTATGACAATTTTAACATTATTTAATAATTGATATTTGTTAAAGTCGTAAAAAATTTATTACATCGATCTAAATACATTTAATCAACCCCAAAATATCATACTAACCTATTAAATTAGTGTAATTAATTGAAATTCTCAAATTATATTTATTGGTATATTTATAATATTAATTATTTTAATATTTCATTAATATGGAAATTACTGCATCATCATTGTGTCATAAATAAATTTAATTATTTAATATCTAAAAATTATAAATAAAATACAATTATTTATTAAATATTTTTAGTTTTCTATTGAATATTTATAGTCGAATTTATCTTATGTGTAACCATATATTAAAAATGGTTTATTTATTAAACTTTGAATTTAACACTTTTAACTCTTCTTTGAATTAAAAAAAATGTCATAATCTAATCCAAGAGGACCTAAAGGATCATATTTTATTCCTATGGTTGTTTTTGGTCAAATTACACTTATTAAATAGAAATATGACTTGTGTTAGGTTAATAATAACATCATTTTTACCCTTAATTACCCTATTTATTTTTAACTGTTGTAAATAAAAGTAAAAAGTTACTAATCACCAAAAATTATTTTCATCTTATTGAACCACATTTCACTTACTGATATCAACTGTGCCTCCCAGATTTTTGAAATTCTACTCACATAAGTAGTAAAATTATGTTTTATATAAATTTTCCAATGCTCCTAGGAGGTGGGTAAAAGACGGTAAGAAGTTCGATAAAATTTTATATATCTTAACTTATTATAAAATGACTCCAATGAATTATGTTGAAATTATATAGGTATTATGTATCTATTTTTACCTATAATAAATTAAAATAATATAACTAATTATTTAAGAAAATCGATTTTAACCAATAACGCAATGTTTTTTCACTATTCATTAAAAATTGAATGTTTTCACAAAAATACCAAAAATTTAGCTTAAGATAATTTTGATATTATGAATCCAAAAATGAACCCTATTTTACCAAATTCAAAACATAGTAGTTTCATTAATTAATTTAAAATTAATTACCGTTGTCAAAACCAAAAAGTGGGTTTTTTAAAAGTTAAAACTATCAATAGATTGACATGTGTTTATATCAAATTTAAATATGAAATTAATTATAATGACATACATTGTATTAAATGATAAAAATATAATCTAATTATACTTAAAAACCATTCAAATTCATAATTTAACACTATAAATTTTTTCGATTAAAAAATTTGTTGTCAATTAAAATTTAGTAGTTTTTAGTATTCATCAAAATATGAAAGTTATCCGAAAAGTACCAAAAATTAATCCAAAATAAAATTTTATTTCCTAATTCTAGAGAAGAATTTAATTTCATTAAATTTAATATATAATAGTGTAAAATATTCGTTTTAAAAAGGTTTTTCTATTAAATTGTGTAAAAATTGCATTTTTTGAAAAATACTTCTTTTATTTGAAAAAAAATGAATTTGTTCTTTTATTATATCTAAGAAACACATAATATAGATTCTGAATTGATATAGAGTATATAAAATTCCAAATTCATTTAATACTTATTCATAACCTCTTTTGAACGGCTAGTTTGGTAAGTTGTGGTGCGCTCGAACTCGGTGTTTCATGTAGAGAAAGATATTGAATTTAAAGAAAATAACTTACTATAAAATCATGGGGTGTAAAATTATTCCCCCTTTTTGGATATTGTGTCATTGCAATTTTAAAACTGTTCTTGGGAACTTCATTAACATTCCTACATCAAAAAAAAATTCAATAAAACTTTCTCTTTAAAAGAAAGAAAGTGAAGTACAAAAGTCACCCGAGATAACCCATACTAGGATTCCATATAAGAAAACATGGATATGGAAGATAAAATACGAGTCAAATTCGGGTGGAGAGTGATAGAAAACATGATCAGGAAAAGTTTAACAACAAGAAAACTAGAAAACTATGTTGGTATAAAAATTCATTAGTTTCCTAGTAGGAAAAGTAAATAGATAACATTTTTATGTTTTAAGTTCCATTTCATTAAGTTGAGGAATTTTTCTATGAGATTGACTAAGAACATAAAGAGATATACTTAATTTTTAAGTATAGTTTCATCCTTTAATAAATTTCTACCACCAAATCATATTTTTTTCAAATGGTGAGTATTCAAGAATACATGGTCACACCTGAAGCGCTAGAATCCATATCTAGAGAATCACATAATCCATAAAGGATAAACTATATATATTTACCTTGTCTTTAGAGATTAACCAAAAACAAAATTGTTAGTACAGGATCAGATGATCCCCAAAAGGTTAATCCTTTAAAGAAATAAATATTAATCTAAATTTCTAATATTAAACCAACAATGCCCAAAGTTTAGTAAATACCCTTCAATAAACAATTGTCCTTAAAATCCTTCAATATAATCCAAACTAATATTGAAAACCAAAACATAGAAGAATTTGATTACACAGTATTCCACATTAAAATGTATCTCCAAATAACATCCACTGCTCTAAAAGTCACATACTTAAAAGTAATTAACCTAATCACATATTCTCTATGATAGGTTCATCATTTCCATAAATAACCCTAATCGCTATAAATCCACAATAAAAACATAGATAAGAATCCACCATTACTCTTCAAATGAAATCCCATTGTATTTTATTTTCCTTAGGCACACAGTATTCCCAATAGAGTGAACATCTTCCAAAATAACATTTATCACTTAATCACCAAATCATTCTCCTATAAAAATATATCCATTTGATAAGACATAAGATCCAAAATCAACTTATTATTGATTGAGAAAATGATTTAACTAAAAATAATTAGTCACACTAACCCGGGACTTCACGTAGTCCAATGGTAGGCGATAAATCCCAATCGCACTATAGTTCAGGGTTCGATTCCCAAAGCTTTTTCTGACGTGATGGGTTTTCACACGGTCTTCATGTTGTCCTTTTTCAAAAACTATATTTTATAAAATTCCCAAAATGATAAAAATTCATCAAAATAATTATAACATAATTTCACCACAAATGTTATCTCATACATCGTATTTTCATCTAAAAATTTTAATAACTTGTAATTTCCTCAAATTCAAAGATCATATAAACCCAATTGGTTATTTATAACTATATCAACAATAAAATAGAAAATTATTCCTCAAATAGAATTTTCACATAAAAAACTACAGGGTTACACATACAAGAGAAAAGTCTTCCAATGTAATCCCATAAACAAAGATTACTATTAGTTTTAAACATTTCACCTATTCATTTATTTCTAAATGGGTTCTTCCTTGACCAAGAAGTTACCCTATATAATATGGCATTCACTCGGGTAATGCCCAGGTCCCCTACATTAACAGAAAATGACTGTAAATGGATTCTTTTTATTTTAATCCATAATAATATCCATTTTTCCTCGACAATTATTTATTTATGTCCTTCTTTTCCACAAAAAATCATGTCTTTGTTTCATTGAGACATTTACCTTGGTGTTTCTTTCCACATTTCCTACATTATGGAAATTGATCTTTCTTTTCTCTATTGTATCCACTGTTGGAGCTCTTATCATTCACCGCCTTTCTCTTCTTTGTTGAGTCTGAGAGTTGGTTAATATATATCTTATGGATCATATTTTTTTAAAACTGATTCTTTATGAACATGATATATTTTACACCTATCAACAGTCTATTTCATTTCTTATTTCCACTCATGTGACAACCTTGTATATCATGTTCAATTTAACTATGAATTCCTTGGAATCCAACCATTGAGTAACAGGAGAATGTATAGTGTGAGTCATAAAATCTTTTAGATAATATCATAACACCTTATTTTCAATCTAAAACACCTTAGGATTAACCAAGGTTATTTATTCGCAACTTATATTTAAATCTTTCAAATTGTTTTGTAAAGAAAATGTGAATTATCCTAAGCAAATATCCGGATAGTGTCTTAACCAAGAGTGTAGTAAGGCCCGTTGTCATGTAACAAGATACCACGGGACAAGCCCGAAACTCCTTTTCAGAGATTCCACTCCCAGGTACATCTATGCCAGAGCTGCCTCTAATTGGTCGTATCCAAACAGGGATGTATTTCTTGGAAAACCCACATAATATTTACATTACGAAAATTTATGGATGTTATTCTATATTATTCCTCAAGGTCTATCTTAGGGTAGTGTTTTCTAATCATAGTTTTTCTAAATCTAGCTTCCAAGATTTGTACTAAACTTCCTATGATACCAACTATAACGCCCTAACCCCAGTTACCCAGAGTCAGTGCATTATTATATAACATTGGCATGATATAAGGAATCGTGTCCCGAAAGACCGATCAGTTTAGTAGCCTTGGAAGTAATAGATACACTCATTAGTTTTACATTACATCATGAAATAAAAAACATCAAAAAATATTTTACCATTTTTAAACAGAATTATATCCTTATCCTATCCATGTAGGTCAAACATAAAATACTTCTTTATATCCTAGGAAATATAAAACATAAAAATGGGTGAGATCAGATGCTCAGTAAGGATAATAATATACCGAAAACTTTCATAAGTAAGCATAAACATTCAAGGGAATGTATAAGACTAAAACAAAAGCCTTTTACACTTAATCATCAACATAATATGGAAAAGCTAAAATCAAATAATTTCATTTACTTATTCCCATTAATATTCTACTAGTCAAATAATCACATGCAATATCAATATCTACTTTCATAATGATGGAATGCATAATGCCAGATTTCATAACCACATAGTCAAGGACTTGTGCCAAGACTACCAATAAGATTTTTTCAAGGCCTTCTTCCAAGACACTAGTTTGTCTCATGAGACATACCGATGCATCGAGGAGCTATAGAGGGCTCCACCTGTCACTTAATATGTCCAATGCATTCCTCATATGAAAAGGTTTAAACATAACATAAACATTCGTATTAAAACTAGCATACAGAATGTCAATAATTTATCAATAAACCATGAATGGTATAAAATAACACATCTATAGTCAAACATACCACAAACCCTTCAATATAATATGGAAGTTTTGTATCATAATAAATTAACTTCAAACAAGCTTAAAATCCATCAAATGATGTTGACATAAATGAAATCAAAGCCTCTTTTTAGAGAAATTCCTCTTTCTATTTTGGAATCATTTAAGATTCGCATAATTATAAACAAAAAATTTATTTTGAAAATATTCTTATAATACTGTAAGGGAAGAATTGATGATGTTTTAATAGTGGAGATTAATTTCACCCACCGTCTAAGTTAAAAAAATACATTCTTACCTTAATTTTGTCGAGAAGGTCATAAAGTACCTTGTTTGGAAAACGATTGAAAGATTCCTTTCAAAAAATATAAGTTAAAATAAGGGTATAAATGACTTTAACCCATATTCTAGTAAATAGTAAAAAGGATTTGAAATGAATATTTAAGAAACATGGATGTGGATGATAAAGAGGTCACAATAGATACTTACATAAAAACAACCTCGGAAAATAAAGAGATTGTAGAATTAAACCTTAACGATTTGGTAACTTACAAAACATACACCCCATGAAATAAGAGTTATAAAATAATGATTTAAATACCCATAAATTAAATTATATTATTCAAAACATACAATCAGGGGTAGTACATACACCACACAAAAGGTAATAGTGGCGAATATAGCATGAATCTCACTGGAATAAAAGTGAGATGAAAACCCCCTAACTTGTACTTTTCCTTGGTCAAGTGTAGGTTAAACTATTTTATAATGGTGAAATAATTATAATTAAATTATAAAAGAACCATATTCATTAATATGATATCATATATAATCTTTTAATATTTCTTTGTTAATGATATTTCAGTAATATCATCGTTTCATGTGTTAACTGATTCGTTTTACTTTATATGATTTGTTACGTAATTAATATTTTTTATAGATAGGATGTATCTTATTCATATTTATAATGACATTATATCTTTAAAACATTATTTTTAATCTTAAAATGAAAATTATTCTTGAATGGATACGATGAGGAATGAATCTCATCACGTTTGTGGAGACAGTAATCCGTATGTAAGCACGAGCGACAATATCATTTTTTTGATATTAAAATCGTATATAATTGGATGGTATATCATATACAGAATCATTATCATGATAGATTTATTATTTAAATCATTTATACTCATTATTATACACATCCAAATGATGAAGTGTTCGAATAACAAACTACACCATGACGTGGAGACGGTAATCCGTACGTACACACTTATGGTGACTTTATCGTTTATATGATGGATAGAATAATGAATAGGGTTGTACCATTTTTACAATAACATCATAGTATATATAATATACTGGAGTTATTATTTTATAATAGAAACAACAATGAAAGAGGAAGTGTAAGACGAAAAGAACATGAAAGAGGTGATGAAATATTTACCACTTCTTCAGATTTTTCCTTTTGATTTGATCAAAAGGGCTCCATAGGTTGGCTTTCTGAGTAAATGAAGGCCTCTAGTATTAAGGAAGGATATTTGAGAGGATATTTGGGTAGGGTTGGCTGAGCCAAATGGATTTTACGGTGTGAATTTTAGAGATGGGGAGGTTCCCTTTTATAAGAGGGATGAGGGGCCCCTTAGGAAAAGATTGAAATATTATTTTACAATAAAATAAATTTCGGTTTAAAATGTCTCCAAAATGAATTATTAAAAGGATAAGGTGGGTATGGGTCTAAAACCTATCAAACAATAGGTTTTATATAGGTTTGGTTCACTATATTAACCTTATTTTTTTATATTTAACTCTTAGTTAAATAGTTTGACATTTACCTTGTCTCTTTGAATTTTTATATTATATGGTTAATAAACACACTATAAACTTCCAATAGAACCTTAAGTTGTTAATTAATGATAAAAATATCATTTTATAAGTCATTTGGAATAAAATTAGTTTTTAGGATTATTATATCAACCGATAATATTGTATTTGTTTTAAAAACTCATTTATTTCAATTTTGACATTATTTAATAATTGATTTTTTTAAAGTCCTAACAAATATTTTACTTAAAAATAAATACATATACTCAACCCTAACATGTATTATTAAACAATAAAATTATTTTAATTCATTAAAAGTCTAAAATTAGATTTATTTTGATATTTATAATATCAATTATTTTAATCTATCATTAATATGGTAATTACTGCATCATCATTGTGTCATAAATAAATTTAATTATTTAATGTATAAAAATTATAAATAAAATACCATTATGTAGAAAATATTTTCATTCTTCTAATTAATATTTATAGTTGAATTTATCTTATGTTTAACCCTATATTAAAAATGTTTTAGTTATTAAACTTCGAATTTAACACTTTTAATTCTTCATTGAATTAAATAATAATTAATGTCAAAATCTAATCCAAGTGGACCTAAAAGATCATATTTTATTCCTATGGTTTTTTGGTAGAATTTAACTTATCTAATAGAATTAAGACATGTATTAGGGTAATAATAACATCATTTGTACCCTTAATCACCCTATTTACTTTTAATCGTGGAAAATAAAAGTAAAACACTACTATTCACCAAAAATTATTTTCATCTTATTAAATCACATTTTACTTACTGATATCAACCGTGTATCTCAAATTTTTGAAATTAAAATTACATAAGTGGTAAAATTAAGTTTTATACAAATTTGCAAATGCTCCAAAGAGGTGGGTAAAAGACAGAAAAAAGTTCGATAAACTTTTATATATCTACAATTATTATAAAATGGCTCCAATGAATTACAGTGAAAATATATAGGTATTATGTATCTATTTTTACCTAAAATAAATTAAAATAAAATAACTTATTATTTAAACAAAAATTTGATTTTAACCAATAATGCAGTGTTTTTTCACTATTCCTTAAAAATTGAAAGTTTTTAGAAAAATACCAAAAATTTACCCTAAGATATTTTTTATATTATGAATTCAAAAATTAATTATATTTTACCAATTTAAAAACATAGAAGTTTCATTAATTAATTTAATGTTAATTCCTGTTGTCAAAACCGAAAAGTGGGTTTTTAAAAAGTGAAAACTATCAAAAGATTGACATGTGTTTATGTCAAATTTAAATGTGAAATTACTTATAATGACATACATTTTATTAAATGATAAAAATATAATCTAATAATACTTACAAACAATTCAAATACATAATTTAACACTATAAATTATTTCGATTAAAAAAGTTGTTTTCAATTAAAATTTAGTATTTTTAAATATTAATCAAAATATGAAAGTTATCGGAAAAGTACCAAAAATTACTCCAAAATAAAATTTTATGTCTCGATTCTAAAGAAGAATTTAATTTCATTAAATTTAATATATAAAAGTTTAAAATATTTGTTTTAAAAAGGTTTTGTGATTAAATGGTGGTAAAATTTCATTTTATTGAAAAATACATCTTTTATCTGAAAAAAAATGAATTTGTTTTTTTATTATGTCTAAGAAACACATAATATGGATTCTAAAATTATATAGAGTATATAAAATTACAAATGTAGATAATACTTATTCATAACTTCTTTTGAACAGCTAGTTTGGTAATTCATGGTGTGCTCAAACTCAGTGTTGGGTGTAGCGCAGGCTATTGAATTTAAAGAAAATAACATACTATGAAATCTTGGGGTGTTACATAAAGTCTCATGTCCCATAAATACCTAGAAATAATTCTTGAAGTCTTATGGATTTTAGTGAAAGAAAGAGAAAAAGAGTACAATGGAGAAAGAGATGGATATGGGAAATAAGGGAAAGAATTATTTTCCTATACGTGATAACTGTGGAAATAATCACCCATGGAAGTGCATGAAAGGATTGCGTGTTTTTTATATGTGTGGATAAAAGGGCGACTAGGAAGAATAATGAAAAGGGAAGAATGAAAAGAATGATATTCACTGTTTCAACTATATTTAAATAGTTTACTATAAAAATAATATAACTAAGCCTAAATGAAATACAGATTAGAAAAAGAAAAGGGATCAAGGTTAACAATATGTTCTTACTACATTATAAGTGAAATAATTAATGTAGTTTTTTGAAATCAAGAATTATATTGTAAAATTTTTTCTATATGAATCGTCAGATATAAAAGGATTGAACTGTAGTTATTATTATTTAAGGACTTAGAGGCATAGAATTTCTATTATGGTTTTTAATGTGATCAAATATTTGGTTTGTGTCAACAAAATCTAAATTATGTTGTTTGGGGGATCTGGTGTTATGATTGATTTAGGAAATTTAGGGTCCTTTTTGAACTATTAGTTTGGAAAGAAGTTATTTGGATAATTAGTAAGGTTGGAATGAAGTAATTTGAACAATGGGTATTAGTGTTTTAAGTTAAAGTATTAGTTATTAGATTCCTTAGGAAAACATTTTTGGATTCAGTAAACATTTGAAGGATAAAGGAAATACTTTTGGACTAAATGATTCATCAAAACTTATTTAGGAATGAAAAATTAAATCCAAACATTCATTTCCAGTTATAAGGGATGAATTGAAAATTGATTGAAGAACATCCAAAATATGATATTTTGTTTATGACATGGAATGAAATAAATTAAGTGCTTATATTAATAGTAAAATAATTAATCATTTTTATAAAAAAGGATCTTGAAACCAAAAATGTTGTCCTAGTACATTCTTTTTCGATGAAAAAAATGGCCCCTTAAACTATCACAGATTTTTGTCTGTATGATTGTTAACATTTTCCTGACCATGTTATCTATCACTCTGCATTAGAACCTGATATTTATATTTATCATCCATTCTAATGTTTTCAATTGAAACATATGTTCTTCAATGTAGGAACCAAGTTATGAGTTATTTTGGGTAACCATTGTATTCTAAAATCCTTTTTTGAAAGAATGATTGAGTCATAATTTTTTTATGTTGTGAGTTTCTATGAAAGGAAATATCAAGAATTAATCCATTGATAACATAATTAATTTTGAGTTATATATTAATTTTAAGGAGGAAGAATGTAACAACCTGAGATTTTGTGAATTATTATTTTTCCAAATTAATTTAATCTTATTGGTATTTTCACTTCATGAAACACTGAATATAGATTTTGGTTATTATATAAAATCACTTTGTTTTTATTAAATTATACGAAACACCAAGTTATGTTTGTGGTATACACAAAAACAACTTGGCTCGCATTACACGCAATATCGAGTTTCCACGATGCATCATTCTATTGTTATAAATATTTAAATAATACAGTTATGACCTTGTTGTTAAACTTAGTGATATGAATATTAATAACTACTTTTCTAATATTATGATGTTTTTATATAAATAAAACATATTCATAATGAAAACCATAATTGTTTGGTAAATTTTTTATACGTTTAAACATACTATTTTCTAAAATGAACTGATATTCATGTCTATCTATGAAAAATAATAAAATTAATTTTTGAAACTATTAGAAATCTAATTTTATAAAACATACACAATTTTTAATGTATAATTTCAAAATTAACTTATGGCGATTTTTTTTGTATTTTTCTGAGAAGTTTCATTTTTTGATGAATAATGAAAAATACTCCATTGTAGTTAAAGGATGCCTTTTTCGTTTAAAAAATTATTATAAATTAAATTCATTTTTAGGGTCATAGTAGGTAAATAATACATAAATTAATCTAATATCATTTATTGGAAGATTTTTTATATTGAAATTTTATATGAATACTTTTTAAACTTTTGAACGTTTCCTTTTACCCGCCTTCTCATCACATCAAGGAGATTAATATTAAACTTAATTTATCCAATTCTATGAATTGTATTTGAAAAAATGTACATACATGGTTGTAATAAATATGATATTTATAGTTTAATATGATGAAATTCATTTTTTGAATATGATAAATGGTAACTTTAGTATATTTTTATTTACCACAGTTAGGTCAAATCGGGTAATTAAAGGTAAAAATAATATTACAATATTTTAAAATTTCCATAACACATGATATAATTTAATTTGATAAATTTTCTTTGACCAAAAACTTTCTTGTGAGGAAATTATTACCTTTTTTATGCCACTTAGTAAGGAATATTAAATTTATTATATTTTATTTGAAGAGAGGTTAAAAATGTCATACTCATAGTTTTAATAACTAACTCATTTTTAATATATGTTAATTAAAAATATAAATTTAAATATAAATATTAATTTAAAATATAATATATCTATATTCATATATATAACTTATTTTTTGTTTTTAGTGAATAAATAATTCAATTAAAGGTTTTATAATAATGACATGATAATTGTTTAATGAATGAAAATATCAAATAAGTGATATTAAAAATATTAAAATAAATATATTTTGACATAATTAACAACATAAATTAGTTTTATAGATACCATATACATTTAATTGATATATTATAAGTTATTTTTCGATTTTATCATTTTTTATGATATTTTTAAAAAGACAAATAATGAATAGTATCAAAATTGACATAAATGACATGTTAAAATAAATAATATTTTATTAAATGATATACAGTTTATAAAAATATAAAACATGTTCAAATAATTATAATAAGGTTAAATATATCATCAATGATTCATCTGGAGTTCTTTTGGTATTTTAATGTAATTATATTCACCCTATAATATAGAAAAGACATGTTGTGATAGTATGAGTAAAAAGGTTTAACTAAGGGTTATATCCAAAATATATGATTAATAACATGGACTAAGATTGTCTAAAAATTGGTTTTTAGTATTATTTAGACCTTTATTAATCATATATTATAAATAAATCATTTTTGATCCATTTTTAATATAAAATTAATTTATATTAATTAGATATTTTAAGGGATTCCAAAAGTTCATCTCACCTCTCTTATAAAAAGGCACAAAATCTCTCACTTTCTCACAGCACATTGACCCTCATATCATGAAAAGAATCTTACTATATATCCTCTCTAAATCTTTATCTTGGTTCTGGAGGTCCTGTTATTCAGAAAATAAAAACCCTAGTGTTCCTATGAGGCGATCTAAAAAGAGGTTTGTTAAAGAACATGCAATCGTCTTAACCGACTCTTTCATGATTATTTTTTATTATACATACTATTATTGTGTTGTTTCAATTATAAAGTAATAAATTTAGTTTATACTCCATGATGAGATTTTATTATGATTATGTAGTAACTATATTGCACATTTTATGTGTTCTATGAAAAACACTATCAACAGGTGCACGTATGTGTGGATGAAAGTCCCCACATCATGGTGTAACATGTTTTTCATCAAAAGTATCATTGGATGAGTTTAATGATGTATATAATGGATATAAATAATAAATATTATATGATATTTTTTTTATAATTAATATAAAATCTAATTACTTACCCTTTTACCAGTAAGATAATTTTATTATTGCTCGTGCATACGTATGACCTACCGTCTCCACGACGCGATGAGATTCATCTTCATTGTTAACCAGTCAAAAATGATTACAAAATGTATATAATGAATCATGATAAAATATATGACATAATAATTATAATGGAATAATGCATATATACATATATTATATTTACCTTCTCTCATTCAGTATGATAATAAAATAGAAACAACGCTCATGTGTACTTACAACTTAGCATCTCCCTAAACAGTGCATTATATTTCATATATCTATATATTATATATATATTTATATATTAAATATATATGATATATAAATCATTTTTTATACTATGTATGTTTTTGAATCATGATATAATGAATTTTACCAAGAACAACAAGTCAAAACATGTACGATAAACAAAGCAGTCATTACCTGAAACATTGCTTTAACATGGAATTGTTAACAAACGGGTAATATAAAGTCATAAATTAATAATTTATTATTTAATAAATATTATTATGATTATTTTATTAGTTAATAATATGTTTAAAACCACTATATAAGAATTTTCTACATTCAAGGAGGGAATCAGACCTAAGGTAAGGGTTAATTTCCCAACCTTGTTATTACTTGGGATTGTTTATACATATCTCCTAGGGAATATTTTTCATCTATGTCCTTGTTTATTCAAAATATTTTTACTATTATCCTACCAATATATTAAGTATTTTAAGCATGTTTTAATTTTTTTTAAAATGTCTTTAAATGAATCTCTTTTTCTTTTTCCAAATGTGGTACTTTATTAAATTTTGGTCTAAAATACTAAAATAATGATTATTTTTTGCTTATACGACTTGAGGAGATTTTTACTAAATCATTGAATCATGATGTTTTGATTATTAATTTAAATGTTTACAATTTTTTTGTTTTAATTTTTCTTTTATAAATTTGTGACTTTTATATATATGATTTCAAAGAGAAAGGGTGATTTTCTCAAGATATTTCATATGATCTCTCTAAGTATTTTCATATATGTCAACATATTTATTTTGAAAAATATTTTTGACTAAGGTTGATCTATTATGAAACAATATATGTTTTTATTGAATGTTTTATGATCAGTTTTAATATGGATGTTCTATTTTAATACCATTCATCATTTATGGTTAAAGTATTTACATTTTCTATGCTAGTTTTTTCAATAAAAATGTTTACACTGTTTATATTTTAATAGGAGGAATACATTGGACTTAGCTAGTGATGGGAGGGGTCTAATATAGCCCCTCGATGCATCAGTAGGTCGCATTAGATGAAATTAGTTGGCAACAAACCCTTTTCATTTGTTTCCATACAGTTTTAAATATTTAGGACGACAGATCTTGCTAGAAATCAAATGGGTTTCAACCCACAGACTTAAACTATCACAATGATAGATCTTAAAATTATATATCCTATGGATGTATATTGATAGTTCATACATATGATATTATTAATTCCCTCATTATGATATTACTTATTAATATTCTATTTGATTATTTGGCTAGTAGAATATTCATGGTTATGTTTTCTAGCTCATGTGACTATTTTATATGGTATTGTTTATTGTTTCCATATTATAATAAATATTATGTTTAATGGTATTTTGTTTTATTTATACACGTTTCCTTAATTTTTATTCTTATTTTTCTTAAAATATTCTATTGTACGCAAACCATTACTGATAATGTAATCTCACCACTTTCATATGTTTTATTTTTACAGGGATGCCAAGATTTGTATAATTACTGATATGTTAGGTTATGATAGGAGAATAATGGATTTCTCAAAATATTTTATATGTTTTAAATTTTAATTTATGGTTAATGTAGGTAATCTATATTCCAAGACTACAAAATTGATCAGTCCTTTGAGATTAGATTCCTTGAAATTATACCAATGTAAAAAAGTAATGCAATGACTCTGGGATTCTGGGGTTGGGGTGTTGTAGTCCTTATACATAAAGATCACATTTAAATCAATACTGTTTAACCCATATATACCATGAATAACCTATTTTGTAATGTTCCATGTTTCAATCCATTTTTACCCATTCTTAACATACTCTTAGTAATGACATGATATTTTAAAGATGAAGCATGAGGGTAAATGGAGTCATGGTGGATGGGATGGAATATATTATAAATGAAAAGTGCCGGGCTTCTAGTGGTGGGTGATGTGAAAGGTTTGGTATTTATTCATTGTATTGTTTAATGT
Source organism: Viscum album (assembly GCA_963277665.1). Lineage (NCBI taxonomy): Eukaryota > Viridiplantae > Streptophyta > Magnoliopsida > Santalales > Viscaceae > Viscum > Viscum album. The sequence goes on from OY728137.1 coordinate 134,108,803, forward strand.
TTAACCCCTTTTGATAAAAAAATAAAATGACAAAAATAACAAAAAAATGGAAAGAAAGGGTTCTGATATAGGAAAATGAAAAATCACCATTACTAGTCCTTCGATATTTAACATATATGGTTTGGTGGTGGATTTGAAAATTATTATAAGAATAAATTTATAAAATTAATTAAAAATTTACTTTGAAATAAAAAATAAGAGGATAAAAGTGGGGAAAATACCAAGAGGGTTCCCAAATAATTCATTATGCTATATTTTGATCATAACCATTTCTTTGAGTTTTTTTGGGAAATTGGGGTTACTAATTCAAATGGGAGAGCCAAAATAATCTTATACTTTTAATATCATACTTTATTCCTTAAGAGATAAACCTCCTCTATGAGCCTTAAATTTTAAAACAATAATTCCAAACCACCTTAAGCCTCAAATCCATTTGTATCTTGATTTACAATCCCTAGTGATATTATATACTTTTCGTCTTTACAAAGTAGAAAGTAGTTCCATTACAAGCCTATAGATAAATATAATTTACTCATAATATGAGTATAAATCCACTTGAATTATATCATGAGTGATGAGAGAAAAGATTCATGATAGATAAATAATGATTTGGAATGTTTAATGATGATAAATTAAGGAATAAAAAATAATAATAAGAGAAGCTTCAACCATTTTAAAATGGGATAATGTAAAATATGTGAGTTGACTGTATCTTCAAAAATTGATAAATTGAATTGATATTTTATGTGGAAATTTATATTTTGATTTAAAATTGAAAATTATTTGATATAATTTCTTTGAAATTTGGATAATGTTTACATTGGATCCCTCTTATTATTAATTCTGAGATTTAATGCTTGAGGAAAAGAATAGATTATGTGTGGGGGTATTTGAAACACTAATATTTTCATGCATATTTGTTCATCCAATCTATTGAACTTCATTAATTTTCAATGAATAGACTTATGTTTTATATTTATTTAATTAATTGATGGGTATTTTGATGTTTGGGATTGAAATGGTCTAAAAAAGAAGAAAGTATAAATAAGTCAAAATTGTGAATTAATTCCTACATTATTTATTTATACATTATGATGAAAATTTACTAAGTGTATTTATTTTTTAGTAATTAAAAAAATGGGTCCAGTCATGCTATCCCTCAACCTCAGGACTACATGCGACATATTGTGGCCCATGGGGCCCGGATGGCCATGAAACCATTGAGAGAAGGATAGGTTGAAGGAAGGTAGCATTTTCAGGGATTCAGACCCTTATAGGAAACATGGTTGCGAAATATGTGGGTAAATCCTAGTTGGGTCATAGTTAGGGATTGTCATATGATGGTGGTTAAACCCACAGAGTGATGATATGAGAGTGTTATTGGAATAGGGTGGTTCATGGTAGTGGAAAGGGGTCCTTTGACCCCCATGTGACTTCATTATTGAGTGATATCCATGATTTTATTTATAATATAATGCACTATGCTTATAGCTATCAATATGGGACTACATTTTAAGTAGTTTTTAAGAATAACACCCCCATTTTCTCCCACTCCAATACAATCCACCTCCTAATCAAATCATTGTTTCTTGTCATGCCCTCATCCACACTGATCTCATGGGCTGAAACCTAAAATTCCTGGGGACCACCATGGAAGACCTCCCTGAAGCTTAGCAACGAGCCTTTAACCACCACTAAAGTACCCGAGCACCATGGATTATCTCAAAAAACCTTAGAGAGATTCATAAGTTATATCAAGGATCATCCAGTCACTGATACAGTGGGATGAGGTAGAGGAGCATGCACCACCCCGCGACCATTGATCAACCACCTAACATTCAAATAGAGATGCATAACTCAGATCCTCTAATTCCACCATAGAAACTATTAGATATTTTTTCCAACGATGACACCTACACCACCGTTGGACCCAACAATGACTCATTATCCACTCTTGAAACAAAAAGTGTCTCATGATCCACTATTGAGATAATAGTGACTCACAAGAGAGCGTTTAGATGATGCGGACTCAAGAGCCATCGTTGAGGCCAATAATGAATAATGATCCAAAATTCGAAATATTCCCAAGGGTGATTTGTGAGCCACCATAAGAACTGGCAGTGCCTCATGAGCTGCCATTGAGCCGATGGAAACTCATGATCCACTGTTGAGTGGTTTCCACCACAAGGCTCTCCATCTATCTTTGTAGCCTAAAAACCACCTAAAAACCACCATGGAAACTCTAGGAACTCTTTTATAACTCACCTTCTAATTATGGGGTGCCTTCTACCACTGTTTCTATTAAACATGGGATCATCTTATCCAATTCCTTTCATCCCTCCTTGATATAATAGACACATCCAACCACTATATAGGTTTTATGAGGTATGATGAATGATGTAGTTTCTTACAAAACCTCAAAGTTCCCACTTCCATTCTCCACCACACAGAGAACTTGAATCTTCCAGACAATGTGATGGATATATGATGTCTGATGGACACTCATGCATCCTTCATGCACACCTTGCACTCCCACCATGCCAATTCCATATATCCATGCCAATCATCAATTTCCACTATATCAATCACCCTTCATAAACATCAATTATATGTTATGGGAAGGGGCATACAAAAAAACATGTCTTCTAGGATATTTATAAATCATATAAGATATACGAGTGTTTCTAAATTAGTACCCCAAGGCTCATAAATTTTATAGATATAGATTTAAATGAATATATGCCATTGGGGAAGAATAACCTGGGGAAATTTGAAGAGACATGAAGGTAAACCTCATTTACTATAAAAAGACTACGAATCCCACTAATAAAAAGAAGGGGTGTAGAACCCAATAAAAGAGGAACCTCCTGCTACTACAAAGGCTCTGTTTATAAAATTATAATTTATTTTTTCTTCCATGTTGTTTTCTGATGAGTCTATCAACATTTTATGTTTTTAATAGTGGGGTAGACCCTTTCTATTATTGGGTGAAGTGGAGGTGGACCGTTGTAAAATTAGAGTCTGAGTTCTATAAACATCTAATATCTCTTTTTGTTTTTTTAAAAGGTTTTCACTTTATTAATTTTATGTTTTATTAGAATGTGATTGTGTATTGTTTAAAATATGAGCATTAATTAATTTTTATAACTAAAGAGTTTATTTATCCCTCTTCTTATTATTGGATCACACTAATTGAGTGACTGGTGTTTGGGAGATAAGTTCTTAGTGATTGATAAACACTTGTGGAAGACATAGTGGGATAATATGAGAACTTATGGTAATATATTCCTAAATTAGAATTACTACGGTGATCTTGGGGAGATCCACTATTCCATAAACAGTTGGAAGGGGAATAGTCCATCTAAGGAAATTCTGACGATTATTCTTGATGTTTTATAGGATTAAATAACAACTGTGAAGAGGGGGGTGAATAAATTATTATATTTTTATAAGTTTAATTTCTTTTCAAAACATAAACCCTACAACATGTTAATATTTACATACTTATCAACTTTTAGTAAATACTAATGCCTGAAAATCTAGTAATGAAATTAAATAACATAAGATTTAATAGGTTTAGCCTAAGTGTGAGAAACTACATGATTTCCATTGTCACTCCCATGGGTCTATGTAAATTAAATATTATGAATAAGTGAATAAAATATGTGAAAAATACCATTATAAAATTTCTATCTCATGATAGGAATTATTTTACGGAATCATATAATTTTACAATGTTTTCATATAAAAATTTTGATCCAAATAAAATAATAGAAAATTTGTTGAAATTAATACAAAATTACTTAGTCTGAATCCTCTGTCTTACTTGGATGGATCCAATTTTCTTAATACGATGATGTTGGATTCAATTTTCTCAATAAATAGATGATGGATCCCATTTTCCATAAAAAATGTTGATTAATCATATTCTGTGAATATGATAATGATGGATCTAATTCTCTAAATATGATAATGTTGGATTTGATTTTCTAAATATGATAATGTTGGATCAAATTTTATGAATATGATAATACTGGATCTGATTTCCTCTGTACGATGAACTCACTCTCAATTAGAAAAACTCAAAATCTTCTAGAATTCTAAATACAATTCTTCTCCAATTATATATGAATATTCACTCTAAATTATCTAGTGCTATCTCTTTTATGTGTGTGTGAATGTTGAAAATTATCAAATGATCTAACAATGTATTTATAGGAAAATCATAAAACAATGGAGGGAAACATCAAATCATTCAACAATTCCTAAAATCTCAAAATCTCCAAAAATATCTTTCATTAAAAAATTCAACTTTGACTTCTTTAAACATCCTTAGTTTTCTATGAGATTTATGAAAAATTAAAATTCATTCTTTACCACATAAATTATTCATAAAACATCTAAAATTTTCTTTTTGAGTATTCATCCTAATCATCTCATTACAATTTATGTTTCTTTCTTAGTTAATATGATTTGAGGTTCTTTCTTAGTAAGAAGTCTTTATTATGAATACTTCAGTATGATTTCATCAGTATGAAAATCTGAGTATGAAAATATCAGTATGATTTTCCCAGTATGAAAATATCAGTGGAAAAATCTATGTACGAAAATCATAGAATGATTTTTCCAGTATGAAAATCTCTATATGAAAATCTGGGTACGAAAATATCATTATCATTACCCCGGTACCAAAATCCAAGTACAAAAATCTTAGTATGAAAATATGATTATGGAAATCTCAATATGAGAATCCCAGTACAAAACTCCCTATACAATTGATTTCTTTCTCATGCTCAATAACCTCATTTTATTTCTCTTCTCATCATGATGTAATTCCCATTACGATGAAAATCTCATTTTTCATCTATGTAATTCATCAAACCTCTCCCCAATTTCATCAAAAGATTTTTTCATGAGAGTTTTCATTATTTGTGAGATATTATTGAACAGAAAAAGATCGTCTAATTTGATTTAGAAATTACGAAATCATTCAAACCCCTAACATCACAATCTTATTTTAAAACTCTTCTGCAACAGAACGACTTCTAAACTCAAAAAAATATTTCTTTTTAACTATGAAACTTATTTCTTTCATAGAAAACAAGAGAGAAAAACTTCAAACAAAAAAAATTCTACCTTCAATTATTTGATTATGATGATTTTCAGAGTCGTGTCGATGGACCTGAATACGATAACATGTCTGATCAACAACATTTTCACGACCCAACCCATACCGGGCTTCGAGCCATAACTACCCCAATCCCTCCTCCATAGGCCAAGGAATGGAGACTAGCGCCGAAGGCACAATAACTGGGGGAGGCCTTTTCCTAAGAAACGGTACACACACACGTAGCTAACTCAATGCAAAAGTGCAGAGAAAGGAAGGAAAATACAATAGTGATACAAAAGGGAAACCAACATACATGCATCTACCTTTAACTAGTATAAGTAAATTGATGAAAAGTACTGACAAGATAACTGAACAGAAAAAGGGGCAAAACACACAACCAATTAGAAAGGTGCCACAACCTGGCAACAGGAAAACAAAAGTAAACAGCTGGTGAGTCTCACACCCAGAAATCCTCCTATGTCCATTGAACGCATCCCCCGCTCTTGTGTCTTCTACGATCCTCCGTAGTCTCAGCCGACCTGTCTGAACCCACAGTCGCAACTTCTAATTGACGCCCGAATCCCTATTGTGCCACCCTGAACTCTGGCCACCACCCTTACAAGAGCCAGGACTTCCGATGGCCTCTGCCACCGCTCCGTTGGCCCAAATTGAAAACCGAACACGGGTGGTTAAATGCATGGTTTGATGGTCGTATTCATGCAACGATCAATAACGATAATCAAAACAAAGATCAAATGACGATGGTTCAAATAAATTAAGAATTGAAAACAAGGGTGCAGAAACATTGACAGGAATCCTACCTTTTTGGATCTGTTCGTCATTGGTGATGTCTTCCTTTCCCTCCACCTTCAATCCTCTGAGGTTTTGGTGAAGATCGCTCCTCGATCCGGTGAATAACGGCGAAGAACGCTGAAGAACATTGGAGAGAGAGAGAGAGAGAGATAAGGGAAACCCCAAATCTAAACTCATATTTTTCTATTTATAGAAAACCCGCTTAGTGCAAAATCCGAATTCACCGCGCCCTCTCATTTTACGTCACGCCTAGGCAAAATGCCCTGTTTCAAACTCAACAGAAGTCATGTATTTCCTTTCCGAGGGTTCGTTTGAATTTTATTTGAAAGGAACGTCAGTGATAAAAATCACTAATTTATTATTTAAAAAGAATGACGATTTTTCCCCTTGGTGACATCTCTCACAGCAGGCCCGCGCCCGCAACTTTTACACCCCATATAGGGTAAACGACACGCTCCAGATGTAATAGTGCCCTTGAATTTTTGATCTGAGCTGCTTTTTAGGATAAAACACAACCCCAACACATGCATAGTATAAAACACTTAATTTTTTTATAAAATTTATTCCAGGCACACTGGGCCTCAGAATCACACACCGTCTTCGCACCTAGCTTTGGAATAATATGCATAAATATTCCAAAGTCTTACAGCAAAAAAAATAGGTCTCTATAAACTTCATCTTCCTAACTTATTCTATGTCCATTGTAGCTCAATACAAAAAATCTAGGACTGGAAACATGTTTTTGAAAAAAAAACTCATTATGATAGAAAGGTCTGATTTCAGAATAACAAAAATTCTCCAACAAAAAGGTTAGTTGTCAACAAATAGAAAAAATGTTGTTTAAAAAAATATAACCACAAAGGTTCTTCAATCTCCCCATTAAGATTTTTTTACCAACCTTGTTGAAAACTATTCAACTCTAAAAAAAATTCACAACTCAAATTTTGAAAACTAATAATGTTTTTCACTTTTATCAAAACATAGCCTATCTCAAAAGATGGTTTCTCAACACCATAGTACTAGATAATGTAATATTTTTGAAGGAATTATATCCCTCTATTGAAATAAATTTTTTTATCCTTGTATATTTAAAATCCCCCTAACTTTTTTATTTTCTTCTCTCACATTTATTTTTCTCTCTCTCCCTTTCTTTGATAACCATTGCTTCAAATTCATTAAATAAAGACAGTAAAATATTATTACAACGTAAAAGTTGTTAATTTCCCTCTGACATTTTCAACATATTCCAAATCACTGTGGGGGTTCTTCATTATGTAGTTTAGAAAGACATGGGAGGAGGATGAACAAGAATATGAAACCACAATTCTACAAACATTCCTTCATCATTACTTTTGTAAAGATATTAGAAATATAATATTTTGTTGACATTAATTCCTGAAAAATTCATATCCAGTAGTACTTTGTATTTTATAAAGTGAAAATTTATATCAATTTGTTTTGATCTTGAATATTGTATAGTATTTTTAGAAATATCAATTGCACTCTTATTACCACAAAGTATCTTCAATGGTTTATAAAATTTTACTTTCAAATATTCTAGCTGAACTTTCATGCAAAAAAATTTTGTACAAGCTTCAGTAGCTGCAACATATTCAGATTCAGTAGTGCTCAATGTTTCTAAACATTATTTCTTACTATGAAAACTCACACAACATTTAACTAAGAAAAATGTTCTTCCTGATGTTGATTTGATATCATTATAATATCCCGCAAAATCAACATTATTAAAACCATGAATATCCATCTCAATAGTTATTTTTTATTGCAACCCATGTGAAGTTGTTCCTTTTACAAATGTCAAAATCCTTTTTTCTGCCAACATATATGATTCTTTTGGATACTTTTTATATATGGCTCACAAATTCACCGCATAAACAATATCAGGCCTTGAGACTGTAAGGTAAAGAAGAATTATTATAAGTTTCCAAAAGCCTTTTTGATTCCCACTCATTCCAAATTCATCTTTATTCAAATTTATACTCACTGAAATATGAGTTGAAACTTCTTAGATTTTTATATCCCACATTTTTTTAACATTTCCCTGAGATAGTTTTTTTGAGATAGAAAAACGAATTTCTATATTTGTTGAACTCGTAATCTAGAGAACAAAATTTATTCACCAAATATAGACATTTTGAGGTTCTTCTTAATTTCATCACAAATTTTTTTACAAACATCTTCTCTATCCCCTCAAAAGATTATATAATCCATAAAAATAATGACAATTAGAGATTTGGACTCAATGTATTTCACATATAAGATTCTATCATCTTCTCCTTTAGAAAATTTCAAAATTATCAAATAGTTTTCATGTTTGGAATATGAGTCACATAGATCTTGTTTCATTCTATACAAATCTTTCTTCAATTTAAAAACATTATTTTCATCTTAATCATGTAGAAACCCACAATGATGTTCATTGTAAACTTCTTCAGGAATCTCATCATTTAATAAATTTAACTTCACATACTTCTAATAATCAGTTTAATTATGATGTACAATCATTGAATGAAGCATTCTAAATGTTTCTAATCTTGAACTAGGGTAAACTATTATTCAAAATCCACACATTAAACTTTTCCATAGACATTATGAACAAGTGTTCCTTTTTTATTAAAACATCTTCATGTTCATTTAACTTTTTTTGTAATCCCACTCGGTTCAGATAACATTTTAATATGCTGGCCTGAAACCGGTTCCCATGTTTCATTTTCCACAATTTGGTCCAACTCTCCCTTCATATCATCCACCCATTATTTATGTTGAATAACTTCTGAAACTAATTGTTGTTCAACTTTTGAGATAACTGATGTCTGATTATCTAATAAAAACATTGTTCCTGTCTAAATTAGAGCCTTCTGATTTCAAATATTTCTTTCTAATCCAACAAGTGTTTGTTAATTAGTAAATTTAAAATTTTATTTTCCAATTGGAATTTCCATATCACATGATTCTTCAAAGTATTTATAAGGATGTTTTTAATTACCTTCACCATTTTTGGAATTCACCAGTTTATCCTCATCATCATTTTCAAAATATTTTGTTAAGGAACCTTTATTTTCAATTATCTTCACATTATATGATTCCACGAACTTTTTTAAATGGGTTTTCCAATATTTGTAACTTCATCCATTTTGTGAGTAACCCATAAAAGTTCTTTCCTCATCTTTCTCATCAAAATTTCCCAAATCTAATTTTTTGGTTTAGAGAAAACATGGACTTCCAAAAAAATTGATGTATTTTAATGAATGTTTTTATACCAAATTTCATAAGGAGTCATGATTTTAATGGGTCATGATAGTTTTCAGTCTCAATAAGTATCTATTTTGAATATGTACAACAGTACTAACAACTTCTCTCCAATTTAATTTTTAATGTTTGAATTATTATATCATACTTCTTACCATTTTCACCAAACTTATATTCTTTCTTTAATCTACTCCATTTTTTGAGGAATATAAGGAGCACTATACAGATGTTTGATACAATTCTTTCCCAGATAAGTTTCAAAATTATTTCTTTTGAATTCGGTACTATTATCCATTTTAAACTTCTTTGTGGAAAACTATATCTTTTTATCAATATATTTTCTAAATAATTTAAAATTTTAAATAGACTCTGACTTGTGCTTCATAAACATGATTTTTATGATCTATGTGAAACCATCAATTAAAGTGATAAAGTATACATATCCTTTTTTTATTTATATCTCACCGGCCCACATAAATTAGATTGAATAAGCTAAAGTGGTTTGGTAGATTTAATCTCAATTCTCTTATGACTTTGGTTAGTCATCTTTCCTTTTTGGTAAGTAATACAAACATCTTCATATTATCTTTTGAATTATAATATATTCTAAAAAACATAAAATTTTTAATGTTTATTCATGTTTTTCTATCTATGGTGTTTAAGCCTTCGAGGAGACTATTTTTTCTATCTTCATTACTCAATCAACATAAGTTATTGAATTCTCATATTTGAAAGAGATTCCCACTGGTTCATTATCCTTTTATAATGAATTTTACATATTTCACGCTTTCAATGATAAAAAATATTTTCTAAAAACAACTTATTTTCTATAATCCCAAAGTTTAACTATAGTAAGTAAGATTTTCTTTATCCCATCAATAAATAAATCTTCCTTATATTTTAACTTTTTGGCTTCAATCTTAGCCATTCTGATTCCTCTGATTTTTAAGGAACTTTTATTACCAAAGGTAACTACTACTCCATCATGAATTTAAATATGTTTCAAAAAATTTATATCATCTGTAATATTTGAAGAAAAAACAGTATCAAGTATCTATGGTTTGTTACTTTTAATTAATTATTTCAAAAAAAATTTCAACAAAAAAGTATCATTCCTTAACTTTATTATTTCCAGATTTCTTTTTTTATATCATAAGAAACTTGTTCTTGGAATGTCATACATATTTAATAATGATGACTAGCCTAATCACATATTCCTCAATCTTCTTTTATTCATTCTAATTTGCTTCTTATTGGAATGTTTCTAACATCTTGAGAATTCGCCTTTTCATCTTTCTGAATGTTAGGAATGTTTCTCATTTAACATTGACTATTTATTAATCTTTTCTCAAACCTTAATATGGATAAGGAAAGGTTGTGACAAAAATTATAATCCCTATTCCCATTGATTCTAAAACACAAAAAATTACCATAAAATCTTTATTTTCAATTGAAATAAGATCTTTCTCTATTGAAACATTGTTTTGGTTGGTAACATCTTTCTACTCTAACATACTCAGGATGTGGACCATCATTTCTTTTGAGTGAGATTACTAATTTTGTATATTTGATGGGTTTATCACATAGTTTCTTTACCCAAGATTTCCAAATACTTTTTATGAATTTTAAAATATGAAAATAATTTGATGAAAAATTATTTATAGTCTGATAATATTTCACCTAAATATCATATTGAGCTTTCTCAGCAACTTTAGAAGTCACTTATTTTAATTATGAAGCTTTGTTGATGTTTTCATTCATCTTACTCAATATATTTTTGGATTCAGGAAGTTTTTATTGAAAATTTTTAAACTCTTATTCCTTAGCTTCCATCTTCTTACTAATATCTTCAATCAAATTTCCATTCTCATAAATTATATATTTGTAACATAAAATATCTGGAATATATTCATCCACCTACTTGGTGACATATTTTCTTCCATCAACAACCTCTTCACAATCTTTATTTATTACTCTAATTAATTTCATGAGAGTATTGATTTTACCAACACACGAAACAAGTTCTGTTTTGAGAAGATACTCTCTATATGAATTTTCACCACCTTCATCACTCTTTGAGGATTCATTTATTTTCTCAACTTTTTCAATGAAGGTTATGAAATTTTCTAAAAATTAATCTTTAAAAGAATTGTTTTCAGTTGAGTATGATTCAAATTTCTTAATCAACATAGTTATTTTGTTTCCAGTTAACATCTTCTTGTATCTGTTGTAATACATTTCTTCTTTATAATTTTTTCAACTATTTATATTGAGTTTTTCCATTATAATCATTTTGGTATTCTCTAACATTCATTTTAGGGAAATTTATAGAAAATTAACTGATTCCACCACACTCAAAACATTTGATATGTTGTTTACCTCCATAATTTCCTCTTCCTATTTGATAGTTCTTGGATATAAGAGACATTATTTTTCATTCATCTCATTATCCTCTTTATCTTAGATGTCAAATGGAGAAACATATTCAACCTCTTAAATTTTAAACTTTCTCATTTCTTCAAAATACATTTCATCTTTCATATTATTTTTAAAAAATAGATCTTTCCTTATTTTATAAGAAACAATAATGTTATGAAATTCATCAAGATATGAATCATATTTATCTTATAAAGAAGATATTTTCGAATCAATCATTTTTAGAAATTTTATCATAAGTTTCTTAACAATTGTAAAATCATCCATGAAATCTCTGAATCCTCTAATATTTCAAACAATTTCATTTACTCTGGTAAAATATTCATATTTTTTTTATTCATATCTCATTATGATGTTCTCATACGTACTATGCCATATTTTTAGCATTGCATCCTTAACTTCTCTATTCCCTTTGAAAACACTTTCCATCTTATCCCACATACTTTTTAAAGTTTTGAATCCCATCACCTTTTGACAAAAATTTTCAGATAAGGACATAAGGATTGAATTTATAACCTTCCCATCAACTTCTATATTTCTATTATCAAAAAATATCATTGGATTATATTTCTCAGTAGGTGTAATCTAATAGAAGAAGCATAAAAACATCAAGGCCAAGATGTAGAAGATAAAGAATCATTCTAATCATCCTTCCATAGTTATGTTTTCAATTAAATGTACGAATTATTAAACTATTGCTAGAATTAATATTTTCCATGATAAGGATTCAATGAGGGGACCTTCTATCTATTACTAATTGTTGTTCCAAAGGATAGAATAAAAATTGAGAACCGGAGGGGGGGATTCAGTAAGTTGTTAAATTTTTATAAGATTAAACTCTTTTTCAAAACATAATCCATGCAACCTGTGATGTTTTATTTCCTTATAAAATTTTATTAAATTCTAATGCATGAAAAAATAGGAAAGAATGCAAAGCACACAAGATTTACAAGGTTCTGCCTCAATGTGCGAACCAACATTCATTCCAAAGTCATTCCCAGGGGTCAATAGAAATACAGTATTATAAATAATTGAATACAACTTGTGTCAAATCCCATTAGATACCTTTTATATCCCTATAAAAATTTGTATAATGCATCCCATCAGTTTAAAATTTTTTATTATAAAACAATTGGTCCAAACCAAAGAATAGATATTTTGTATGGATTCTATTTTATCAATACAGTGATTTTGGATCAGATTTTCTCAATACTTAGATGCTAGATCATATTTTCTCAAAAAATATGTTGGATTAGATTATATGAATACAAAAATTCTACATCCTATTATCTGAATACGATAATGCTAGATCTAATTTTCTGAATTTGATAATTCTGGATCTGATTTTCTCAATACGACAATGCTTGATTTGATTTTCTCAGTATGATGAACTCAATATCAATCTAAAAAACCCAAACTCTACTATATTTCTAAAGAAAAATCTTCTTCAATAATAAGGAAACTATTACTTTGAATTCTCAAATTCTCTTCCATTTGTGCTTGTTTGGAATTTTCAAATAAACAATGATCCAAGGAAGTATTTATAGGCGACTCAGAAAACAAAGGCTGGAAAATTGAAAAAAAATCCTTGCTTCCTCAAATATCAAAATATCCAAAAATTACTCACATTTAAAACATCAAATTTGACTTATTCAATCCTCCTATAATTTCTCTGAGATTTATGAAAAATTTAAATTCAAGTTTGGATAGTTTAATTATTACTAAAACTTTTGGAATTTTCTTTTTGAGTATTCTTCATAATCAAATCATTATGATTTCTGTTTATTTCTTAGTTAATCTGATTAATATTTCATTCTTAGAAAAAAATCTTCACTATAAATACTTCATTATTATTTCCCCATTCTAAAAATATAAGTATGAAAATATAAGCATGATTTTTATACTATTAAAATCCCAGTACAAAAATTTGAGTACAAAAATCACTATAATATTTCACTAGTACAAAAATATCAGTATAAAAATTATAGTACGAAAGTATCAGTATGATTTTCCAAGTACAAAAATCTCAGTATGAAAAAATAATCTTGAAAATATCACTATTATTATCTCAGTATAAATCTCTTATTATTCTTTATTTCTTCCTCAGGCTCATCAACATCTTTCTCTTTCTCAGCTCATTACGATGTAATTCCCATTATGATGGAAATCTCATTTTGAATCTCTAAAATTCTGCAAACCTCTCCACTATTTATTCAAAAACAATTATCATGACAATTTTAATTATTTATGGGAACTTCTTGATGAGAAATGAATCATCTAATTTGATTTAGAATGTATGAGAAATTTATAACTCTTTAATTCAAAATCTTATTTTAAAATTCTTCAAAAACAAAATGACTTCTATAATCCACAACATATTTCATTCTAACTTAGAAACATAATTTTGTCTCAGAAAATGGAAAAGATAAGCTTCCAACAAACAATACATTTTTCCACTGATTCTTTTGAATATAATGATATTCAGTTTCATGCTAACATATGTAAATACAATATAGTTTCTGATCAACATCTTTATCTTACAAACTTATTCAATGTTTAATATAGTTCAATACAAAAACCTTGGTCAAAAAACATGTGTTTGGAAAAAAACCTCATTACGATGGACTAGGTCTTGCTTCTGAATAATAAAACATTCTTCAATAAAAATATTAGTTGCCAAAAAATACAAAAACATTATTTAATAAAATTTAACCACAATGGTTTTTTAACTATCACTATCAATCATATTTTAATCAAGGGTGAAAATGGTTAAAGTATTTTTAATCAATTCATTAAATTAATTAATTGAAACAAAAGAGTAAATTTAAAAAGATCCTTGATAATATTACAAGTGGGAATCCGATCCAAAAACCCATGAAATTTTCTCTTAATCGATCATCAAAAAAACAATTCACATGATTCTTAGTCATTAAAATCCTTGATTTTTAATTTATGTTTTGAATTCATGACATTTTTATACAAAAAACCACTCATGGGAGATAACATCATCATACCTACTACTACACCTTTAGGGGGGTACAATAACATTTTTCCACACCCCATGACTGGGTGGCGTCAAAACATTGTTCCATTTATAGGGGATGACTTAGTTTATACCTACTACTAAACCATTAGGGAGAAATAATTATATTTTCCACACATCACAACTTAGTGTTGAAAAATATAATTTTTTATCCCTTTTGGTGTAGTAGTATGTATGACCCAAGTCATCTCCCAAGAGTGGTTTTTGGAATATATATGTCACAAATGAAAAAGTTAACTTAAAAATAAGAGAATTTGAGAGACTAATAAAGATGAGAATTGGTTGGTGAAGATTTTTTTTTGAGAAAAGTGATTGGGTTTTAGGTTTGTCTTTCCACTAGTATTTCTATAATGACCATTTTGAATTTTAGCCCATTTTTTAATTAATTAACTTATTAAATGGATTAAAAATCATTTATAAATATACAACCTTAATTAAAAAATGACTCATAGTGAGATTAATTAACCCAATTTCCATAGTTGTAAAATTATCCTTCCAATAGAGTAAGGAATAATGGATCTCCCTTGGATCCCCTAGTTAATTATATATTAAGAAGAAATTCATAGTGGTCAAATATGAGCACGTAGACTTCAGGTTTTTTAATCTGATATTTTCATTTAAATTTGGATGAAAATTTTGTTGATTTTAATTTATTTTCAATGGAAAAAATCATTTTTTTATGTATTAATTAATTTAGGTGTATTTTTAAGTGTGGATTTGAAATGTTCTAAAAAGGAAGAAATTAGATAGAAGATAAAATTGGAAATTAATTCAAGATTTTTTTTTCTACATTCTATTGAAAATTTAAATGTGTATATATTTTTATCGTATTAAAAAATTTGGGGCATTTAATCTATCCCTAATCCCCAGGACTACATGCCACTTAAGCAGGACCATAGGGCCCATATGGCCATGAAACCACTAAAGGAAGTCCTTCTTGAAGGTAGGTAGCCTAAACTAGTAGGTTCGTCCTATCCAAGGCCCATGGTTGTGAAATCCATAGGGAACTCATAGTTGAAACACAACCCAAGAACATCAATACATGGAGGTGATACACACATAGCGACAAGAGGAGAGCATCTCCAGCATGAGGTGGAGTACTATAGCAGGTGAGGGTATTATGTTCTTTGCATGACATCATTGCAGAGGGAAATCCACACATTGGATTATAATTTAGTGTGGTCCTCTTCTAAGTTTTTATTTTAAATGTATTTTCAGTAGGGTTTTAACAAAAATGAAATGGTTTTTCTCCCACTCCTCCGCACCCCACCTCAAAAACAAATTTCTCCCACTTTTCATGCCCTCTACCACATTGATCTCACTGGACACCATCTGAAACTCTCAAGAACCACTATAGAAGACCACCTCGATGCTTAGGATCAATCCTTCTACCACTTTTAAAGCACCCAGGTTCCATGGATTATCTCGTACACCCTCGATGAACATCATGTTCCATTTTAGGAATCATCTATCTACAAATAAGTCTAGATAAATAGGTGGAGTTATTATTCCACTAAAACCACACTTTAACCACCTAACCAACATGTAGAGCACCACATCTCAACTCCAATGAGTTCAACAAGTCCAACATTGGGTATTTTTTCCAATGGTGACTCATGATCCACTGTTGAATCCAATAGTGACTCATAAGACACCATTGCATATTTTTTCCAATGATGAATCATGATCCACCATTCAGCTGATGGTGGATGGTGATCCACTGTTGAATCCAATTGTTCTTCATAATACACCCTTGTAGATTTTTCCCAATCATGACTCTTGTTAAAAATTTCATTGATAGAGACTCATGCACTACCATTTAGATGACAGGGATTTGGGATCCATTGTTAAATCCAACAGTACCACATGATCCACTTGTGGACTTTTTATCCTATGGTGACTCGGTATCCACCATTGGAACGAATGGTGAATCATGATCCACCATTGATTGGTTTCTATCATTGGACACACCTTCCACTTTCGTTTCCCAAAAACCACCCAAAAACTACTATAAAATACCATGTAGATTTATTTGTACTCAACTTCCACCATTGGAGAACCTTCTTCCACCACTGCATCTGAACAAGTGATCATCTTCACTAATTCCCTTAAACACTACTTGAGATACTCAACTCATTCAGCCACTATAAAGGCTCAATAAAGTATGATGAAATTTATTGTTTCTTATGGAACAAAAAATTTCCCTATTTTATTGTCCACCAAGAATAAAATGTGACTCATTCGGCCACTATGAAGGTCACATGAAGTCTGATGGCTACTACAATGTCCTTCATGCACACCATGCCCTCCCACCTTGACATTACCCCATGTACAAGACCATGATCCATTTACATGACATAATTCACCCTCCATGCATTCAATATACGTTCTAAGGGGAGGTTAATGCCAAAATTTATGTCCATTGGTATATTTTTAAATAATCCATGTAATTCGGGTGTTTCCAAAATAACATTCCAAGTCTCATTGATCACAAAGACTCAAATTTAAATGATGATATTCCAGTAGGGATGAAGATTGGTGGGAGAATTAAAGAAACATGAATGAAGATATCATTTCATATAAAAAAGAAGGAATACCTCTAATGAATGGAAGGGATGGGGAATCCAAAGTAAGATACACCTACTACTATAAAAAAAAATTTATTTTTATTTTTTCCTTTTTTTATTCCATGTTGTTTCTACCTCTCCACACCCATTGAAAACCTTTTAATATAGGGGTAAACCTTTTGGGTTATTGGGTGAAGTGGAGGTGACATGTTTTAATGTTGGAGTCTTAGTTCTATTCAATTATTCTGCCACTTTTGGTTTTTTAATTTTTTGAGTTTATTAGTTCATAATTTTAGTAGGATGAAATTGTTTACTATTTTTAATATAAAAATCCCTATATTTCTATGATTAATGAGATTATTTCTCCCTCTTCTATGTATTGGATCACACCAATTGGGCAGTCCATTGAAATGGAGAGATGTTCATAGTGATTGATAAATGCTTTTAGAAGACATATTGGGCTAATCTGATCACGTAGGGGACTCAATTTAAGATTGGGAATTACCTATGTGATTAAGGGGAGATTAACTGTGCCTAAAAAAATTATATGAAGAATAATCCATTAAATTAAATTAGGAGGATTATTTTCACTATCCTTAATATTGTAATAAATGGTGGACATGGATAAATGATTGTTAAGAAATTCATTAAATTAATTAGTTAAAAAAATAAGTAAAATTCAAAAGGGCCATGATAAAATTAAAAGAGGGAAACCAAAGATAAACACAATCACTTTTATTTAAAATTTTCATCAAAAACCAAGTCCTTTCTTTCCTAGTCATTTAAATTATTTATTTCCAATTTACTTTTTCAGTTTTTGATATCTTGATTCAAAATAGAACCATTTGGAGATGACTTAAGTCATACCAAAAACTACACTCTTTGGGGGAAATAATTATCTTTTTATGCACCCCATGACTAGGTGGTGTAAAAACATGGCACCACTTCCAGGGTGTGGGTATTTAATCAAACCCAATACTTGTATGACTAGGACCTCCAACAAGGAAATATTAGTTCTTGACCCTATGATATAGAGGACTTTCCTAGATAGGAATTACACTCTTATCCATGATAATAACATTGAGAAAATCATGTTAAAAAAATAAATTGAGAGATCAAGTGTTAATTAATAGCCAACATCCATATAAATTAACCCAAAATAGACCCTAAGGGACCTATGTGCCCCACAATTTTCCAATCCAAATAATCAAATGACCATGCATCTATAACAAAATGATTTCGAATTATGCATCGATATGATTACTATGTTACCCAAGTTTCATGGCCATGTAGTAGAAGTCCTAAACTGGCACATCCATGAGTTTATCAATGTCTATTTAGTATTCAAGCCAAGAGGAGTGGTGGATGGATAATTTAAGTGAAGGGAATTCCCCTTTTTATTGGAAGGAGCTTCCAAGGAATGGTTGCACAACCTAAAACCTGGAGAGACTCGTGATTTGGATAATCTACAAAAGAGTTTCATACATATATTCTTTCCATACTTCTAAGGAATTATTATAATAAAGGATATCTATTAAATTATAAAAGCTACTATGGATACCCTCTATGAATTTTGGGAAATATTCCAAACAATGTGTTCTAGATGTCTACACAATGCTATGAAAGATCCTAACTTTCTAGTCTTATTATACCATGAGTTATTAGATATAGAGATAAAACTCTTTTATAAATCATCTAGATGATATTTTATTGATAAATCACTAGTATAATAAAGGATCCTTGTGGATAATATTGTTTATAATTCAAAAAATTTGGAAAAAGAGGTATAAGCACCAGAGGCATCTATGAGGTAAAAGATTCTAACACATCACAATCTCATGAAACAAAACTATAAGAATGAACATTACTTGTAAGTTAAATGGTTTTAAATTAAGTGAATGAAAAACTTACCCCACCACAGGTACGTGGTTTATGTTTATCACCCTATCACTTCACTGATTAGTGTAGAGAGGCACATGGAATGGAGAGATGGAAAACTACATTCCAATCAAGATAGTTTCAATAGAACCAACCATGGAGGGAAGGTAAAGCCCAATAGAGATATTGATATTAAAAAATACATTATATACCCCATTTTTAACAAAAATTAAAAAGTACACTCTTTTTCAAACATATATACATGCAAAAATACCACAAACAGGCCTACCAACCACTACCTTTTCCATAAAAATCATATGGAAAACCCTAAACTAGTGCACCACTAGTTGAAAGAGGAAAAGTAATAGATATAGAAGAGATGAAAATTATAGAGAAATATTTTACAAAGAAATTTGTGAATCCCATGGACTTACTGTCCAAACAAATTAGGAAAAATACATGTTCATACCATCCCAAAACCAAATGAAAGTGTGAGCATGATCATCACATGGAATGGGTTGGTGATCCAAGAACCAAAACCCAAGGAAGCCCAAGATAACCCAAAAGATGGTGAATCTAGAAATTCTACAGATCCTGGATGGATTACATAATACAAAACTACCCCACCTTCATAATAGGATAATAAGGAAGAGCTACAACCCAAGAATATATTTTGGATGGAAAGAACAAAAAGTCCTTTAGAAAAGTCAGAAAGGGAAAAAAATACATCCCCCTACTATTCACTACCAAATTTTAAGAATAAAATAATATTTAGGAATAGAAACTTCATGAAGAAATATATGATAAATTTCAAATGGTTGAAATTAATATACCCTCTTGGAATCCATAATTAAAATTTTAAAAATATTCCAAACTCGTTAATTAAATTGTCACCAAAAGGAAGAAGTTGGGTGGGAATGATATAATTAACCTAAAGAGAATTGTTTAAGACATGATCAGAACACCATTACCCAAAAATTTCAATACCTAGGGACATTATCTATTACTTTTACATTTGGTTCTTTAAAATTTCTAAATTCCTTGTGTAATCTTTGATCTTCCATTAATTTTATGTCTAACTCAATATTTTCATCCTTAAAAATAGGTAAAAAAATCCCACAAGAGTGTTTATCCAACTAGAAAACAGATCCACTATCTTCCCAGTTGGATTTTTGTAGGATGTATTCTTAGGAGTGGATAGAATGGTTTTTCTAGAAAATTTATATTTACTAAAAATAGATGAATGATAAAGCACCAAGGAAATCACACATCAGTTTGTGTAGGACATTCCTAAATATAACCTTGATGGTCATTAATGTTCATAATGGAACTATCACAATGGAACTAGGGGATAGTAAAGTCTACTTAAATGTTCTAGAATCCAAGAAGAATCCATCAAACACTTAGTCACACTTTTCTATTGGAAACTAAGAAGGTATTAATCCCTTGTAAGAATCAGATATACTTGGGGATTTTTTATCCTTTGGAAGTAGCTTTCTTCTAGAAATATTAAATAAAAATTTAATGATCAATAATATGTAAGTCATGGTCATGAATAAATTACATCCTAATATTTTTATATTTTTATAGAGGAACCTGATATGATACCATTTTCTATGGAAATTTAATCATTTGTAGTATGGAATTAAAATTTTATCACTTTTCTGGAACAACCCCAAATCCTAGAACTGAAACCTGTCCCTTGTGACATGAAATATGTGTATCTTCTTGAAGGAAAATAATTATCAATGATCATTTCCAACAACATATCCCAAGACCAATAGAAAATTTTAATTTATATTTTGAGAAGAAACATCCAATCCATAGGATAGATCCTTGGAGACATATATAGAATTAACCACAAGTTATGTTTCCATATATTTTTTCTAGAGGGATACACTATGCAAATTGTGGAACCCCAGAGGAGGATAAACCCCGCCATAATAGAATTTTTTAAAAAATATACTGAAAAACTGTTGGTGGCTAACATAATATAACCAATTTTGGACTTATAATGGCCCATCTCCATTCATGTAGTTCCCAATAATATTGGTATAAAATTTTTTGATGAATGAAAATAATGAATTAATCTATATGAGATATCAAAAGAGTTGGAGGTAATGTAGTGATTAAAAACTGAATCAAGTCACCTAAAAAATTCACATCCCTCATCCCCTTTAAAGACCAATTTCTAGAAAGGTTAGAAGGTAGGACCCATTAGTATTTTTTGGATTAATTGTGGTTTTATTTTCAAGTAACCATTTCTTAGAAGTCCAAGATAATTAAACATCCCATTAACTTTTGGGACCTTTTCGTAAAGGATGATTTCTTCCGGCTTGTTTGATTCTCAATGTAAATTTTAATAGTGTTTGGTGAATATTTTCTTAGATCACATGAATGAATTATCAGAAGAATTCATGGATGACTTTACTATTTTTTTAAAATGTTTTGATCACTTCTTGGTGAACCTATAAAGTGTCTTGGAAACTTTCATAAAGAAAAATTTTATGTTAAACTTTGAGAAGTTTCACTTTATGGTTGAAAGGGGATAGTGTTGGGTCATATTATCTCAAAAAAGGAATTTAGATGGCTAAATATTATGTTTAAATAATTAATTATTTTCCATATCCTACATATTTCATATGTATAATATAATTTTTAGTCCATGGGGGTTTTATAGGATATTTATACATAAGTTTAGTAAGATTTATATTCCCCTATCAAGGTTACTTTTAAAAAAAGATATCATTATTTTTAATGATGACTGCAAAAAGAATTTAATGAAATGAAAGAAAGATTGGTTATCCCACCAAGTATGAAATCTCTATACTCTTAGCACCCATTTTAGTTATTGTGTGATGCGTCAAACCATGTTGTAAGAAAAATCCACTCCCAAAAAATTAAAGGAAGACAACAATTCATAACTTATTCCTGAATAACCTTTGATGCAACTCATCTCAATTACTCAAATACTAAAAAATTATTCATTCCTATTTTATTTTCATTAGAAAAATTTAGATAATATTTTCTAGGAAATAAAGTGATTATATTTTCTAATCATGTAACTCTTAGGTACTTTCTAAAGAAGGATCATACCAAACAAAGGCTGGTGAGATGGATACTACTCTTTTAGGAATTCAAACTTCAGATCAAGGACAAGAAGGGATCTGGAAATAAATTATTAGATCCCCTCAATGGACTCTCCAAAAATATTTAAATATATATTCCAAAACAAATAACACTCAATGATCAAATTTCCGGAGAGAAAATATACCCATTAGAAGGTTAAGTTATATGATATGATGAATTAGTTAATTATTTGGCCACTTTTAAGGATCTTTGTCACCTTATCTATCGTCAAAAGATAAAACATAAAGATGAAGAAAAATTATATATTTTGGAAGATGCATTGTAGTGTAAAATATAAAATTGACATATTAAAGTGATGTGAATATTGAAAAGTGGAATTTAATTTGTGTTCTGATTTTGTCATAAATTTGACTGTAAATGTCACTTTTGACTTCGAGAACGGATATAAATGTGTTTGAAAATTGGGTTTATTTTCCCAAATTATTTAAATATGATCATAAATTCTGAAAAAAAAATTATAAGTGTAAATATTCATGATATATTTTGAAAATACATGATATGCCTAAGAAACATATAATTTTTGTGAAATCTTTTATATATGGGGAATTAATTTCATGGGAACCTTTCCTTTGTCTTTTGGGAATTCTTACATTTTGTTTTTTGAGAACAATGTCTATAAATGGGTGGAAGATAATGCCACCAAAACTGATGATTCCATGGTTGTTTGGTATTTGTTTAGGTAGAATATCTTTTTTAGGTTTGCAGTGATAAGGGACACATCAGTGAAAAAGGTACACATTTTCTCAATAGGAATATGTAGTCTATGATTAAAAAGTATCGGGTGCACCATAAGATATCTACACCTTAACATCCTAAATCAAATGGAGAAGTTGGAGTGTCCAAACAAGATATCTAATGTATTTTGAAGAAAAATATTAAACATAATTGGAAGGATTAGTGGTAAAGGCTTAAATAAACCTTATAAGAATACTGGATAGCATACAAAACACATATAAGTATGATCCCCTATAGTATTATTTACTGAAAAAAATATCATCTGATAGTGGATCTGGGGAACCAATACTATTAAGATATAAAGTAGATAAATTTAAATTTGGTGAGTGTTGGGATAGATATAATTCTCTAGTTGTAATTACTAAAGGAATTTAGAAGAGAGGCTGTAGAGAAATCAAGAGTTTAAAAGGAGAGAACCAAAGTGGAACATGAAAAACTAATCCAGTAAAATACATTCCAACATCAAGACCAAGTAATGATATACAATTCTTTATTTGATTTAGTTATAGGTAAGATTCAATACAATTGGGAAGGAAATTTTATAGTTACTAATGTTTATCCCTTTAGTTCTATACAAATTAAGAGTGAAGAGGAAGGAAAACAATCCACTATCAAACAGAAGAGGCTGAAAATTTTCCATGGGAATATACCTCAATAACCTTTTAAGGTTCTCAGAATTCTCCAACCCATATAATAATTTTTTCCATGAGGTTGTTTGGAGACAACAACATTAACTAAAGGTGCTTCTGAAAGGCAACCCAAGATTTATTATTTTTATAGGATTTTGGATGTGGTCACCTCTTCCGTTCTTACCTTAGTATAAGTTCATTTCTATGGACATAAAGAAGGATGTCAACAAGAAACCCCATGAACTAAGAATTAACTCACAATATAGTGGAGGAAAATCTTTATAGAAATGGGAAGTTTATTCTATTATTATTTATGTTCACAACTTCCTTCATGTTTCTGAAAATATGTTATAAATTAAATATTCTAGAAGCTGTGTTAAATGAAAATTTCATTAACACATTTAAATTTATGATATATTTGACTTATCTATGTGAAATGAGTTATTAGTAAACCTATGATTACATATTTTAGATTTCAATGTTAATAATATTGAATGAGTAATATAGATAATTTGATGATTGTAGTGAATAAAGGATACTAAAATGCAGAATCATGATTTAAGGAAATTAGTTGATACATGTAAACGAACATTCACTAAATTTACCACATATTGAATTTATGAAATTCACATGAATTGATTTGTAATTATTATTTATTACGTGATTGGTTTTACAATGTTAAATGTCCCATTCTAGATAGGATTTATAGACCTTGTACTTCCTATTTTATTCGTGATCATATTTCTAAGTTATCTTAGGACATTCCACCTATTAGAAAAATAATTTGATCTTATAAATGATAAGACTATATATAAACAAATTTAAATTGATTGAGTAGTTGTTTGAAAATATATTATACTTAAAGACCGCCTTTACACCAATCATTGATAAAGCAAAAAGACCAACAATAATCCTATTATGAATGAGCAATTTTCAATCCATTTTTACCCATCCATACCCTTCTCTTAGTAATTGAATGATATATTAAATATAAAATATGTGGGTGAAAAGATTCATAGTGTATAAGATGAAATAAATTGTAAAGGAAACGTCTGGGGGTTCTATTTGTTTGGGATATGAATTTTTTTTGAATTATTCATTGTACTCTTTATTGTTTTCCCCTATTGATAACAAATAAAATGAAAGAATAACAAAAAAAATGAGAATAAAGGGTAGTGATTTGTGAAAACATAAAATCATCATTAATAGAATTATGATTTTTATCATATGTAGTTACTTGGTGGATATGTCTTCTAATCTAAGAATAAATTTCAAAATAGAAATTATAATTTGATTTGAGAAAGAAAAAAAGTGTATACATGGGGATAAATTTTTCAGGATGGTTCCAAAATCATTCATTATTATATATTTCTATCAAAATACATGATTTGAGTTTTGAGGGAAATTAGAGTTTCTATATTAAAGGGATAATTACATTAAGCTTATATTATGAATATCATTCTCCATTCTTTAAGAGATAAACCTCCTCCTTGAGCCTTAAATTTTTAAACAACAATTCCATCCCACCTTAAGCCTCAGAGTCATTTTAACCTTTATTACAAGACCTATGGATTTTATATGCCTTTTCTTTTTAGAGTGTGGTGAGAAGTGTTTCTTTAAATGCCTATGGATAAGTATCATGTTTTCATGATATTACCATAACTCTACTTGAATTTCATTATGAGTGATGAGAGAAAATATTGAAGAGATGTAAATCATTATTTGGAATGACTAATAATAATAAATTAACGATCTTTAATGTATTATAAGAGAATTTTCCACCATTTTAAAATGATAAAAAGTAAAAAATGAGTTTATTATCTAAAAAAATAGAGAAATTGATTTTTTTAGAATATGAATGTTTGATTTAACACTGAAAAATGTTTGATTTTATTATATTTAAATTTGAATAATGGTATCATTGGATCCCAATAATGATTAGTTTTAATATTTAATGCTTGAAGAAAAGAATAGATTAATTGTGGGGGTATTTATTAAACAAATATTTTTACCCCAATTTGGTTGGCCAATCATTTTATTTTCAATGAATAAACTCTCGATTTGGAATATTTAAACTAATTGATTGTTATTTCAATGTTTGGAATTGAAATGGTCTTAAAAATATATTGGTATGAATTTAAAATTCATAATTAATTACTAAATTCTTTATTTATAAATTTTATATAAAGTATACTATGTGTATATATTTTTTAGGTAATAAAATAATGATTCCATTTAATCTGTCCCTCATCCTCAGGACCACATGCAACCTAGTCAAGTCCATGGGGCCCGGCCTACCATTAAGCCATCGAGGTAAGGCCTTATTGAAGATAAGTATCTTACGCATGGGGTTTAGGACTGTATAAGGCTTTTGGTGGTGAAATTCATTGGTGAATCATTGCTAGGATGTTTCTTGGGAGAATCGGCCCATGGTGATGAACCCTACATAGCGATGGGAGGAGAGTGTCACCAGCACGTTGTGGTGCATAGATGTGGGAGGGGGTCCTATTTCCCACATGTGACTTCAAATATAAGGGATAAGAATTCATAAGATTATATGATATTGTTCTACACTTCTTGGTTTTTATGTGGGATGAATTTTTATGTGGGTTTTGATAAAAATTCCACACTTTTGCTCTAACTACTTCATGCCCCACAAGGGAAACAAATATCCACCACTCATTGTACCCTCCTTCATACTGATCTCTTAGGATACCTCCTACTATTCCTAGGAACCACCATGAAGGACCTATCCAATGTTTAGGGTCGTGCCTTCCACCACTACTGAAGAACCCACGAACCATGGTTTATCTCCTTCACTAATGGAAACCATCATGATCCATTTCGAGGATTATCTAGCCACTGATTAGGTTGGATGAGGAGGAGGAATATCCACTTCCCTATGCAAGCACTTCAACCACCACACCAATAGGTAGAGAAGTTACACTCACCTCTAATAATTTCTCCAGATCTAATA
The DNA here is from genome assembly GCA_963277665.1 of Viscum album. Classification (NCBI taxonomy): domain Eukaryota; kingdom Viridiplantae; phylum Streptophyta; class Magnoliopsida; order Santalales; family Viscaceae; genus Viscum; species Viscum album. Next base: position 134,135,411 of record OY728137.1, read on the forward strand.
CTGAGCACAATAGTTACTCATAAGCCACCGTTAGAGATTTTTCCCAATGGTGACTTGTGTGCCAATATTGGAACCAAGGATGAATCACAAGACAAAATTAACCCTAAAGTGACTCAAGAGCCTATGTTGAAGCCAATGGTGACTCTTGATACACTTTCGGATATTTTTCCCAATGGTGACTCATGATCTACCATGGGATCCAACGGTGACTCATAAGCCACTTTTTGACATGATGGAGACTTTTGAGACATCGTTGAAACCAAGTATGCATTGATAACCACCATGGGAAAAATTTTCCCAATGGTGACTCATGGTACACATAGGGTAAAAATGGTGACTAATTAGCCACTATTTAGTAGATGGTGACTCACAAGGCACCATTGAACAATTTCCACCATCAACAACACCATCTTCCTTCACCACCTGAAACCACTAGAAAACCACCATGGAAGAGTGAGGAGTTGTTTTATAACTCACCTTATACTACTAGAATGAATTCTTATCCCAATTATAATGATTTTGGGATTATGTTATCGGTCACCCTTCATCCATGACTAAGCTACTCGACTCATCTGGAAACTGTAAATGCTGGATGAGGTATGATAAAAATTATGGCTGCTTCTGGTGCCAGAATTTTCTCACTATCCAGATTTACATGAGTAAAACACAAATGATCCGGCCACTACGAAGGCCGGATGTGGTCTGATGGCTTCTAAAACATCCTTCACTAAACCCATGAACTACCACCTTTCCACAACTTCATGTCTAATCCTATGATACCTTTCCACAACAACAATCACCCTATATGAATTCAATGCAAGTGTTAAGAGGAGGGTCAAACAAAAATCCACCTCAGATGGGAGATTTTTTAAATTAACATTACAATACAAGTGTTTCAAAATTAACACCCTGAGTCTCATGGAACTTATAGATCCCAATTTACATAATGATATTCCTGTGGGGAGGATAATATTGAGGATATTTGAATGAACCCAAATGCATTCCTTTATACCTATAAAAAGTAGAGGAATTCATATGATAAAAATATGTGGAGAAACCAAAATAAGAAACTCCTCCTACAACTATAGAGATTATGTTTTTATCACATTATTTTCTTTTTTGATTCAATTTTTTCTTTATCCTTGGCTGACTCCATTGTTTCCTTTTTTATAGAGGGATAGACCTTTTTTATGATTAGGTGAAGGGGAGGTGACCCATTGTAATGATTAAGTCTATGTTCTAATTTATTTATCTTTTGGTTTGTTAAAATGTCTTTAATTTATAAATTTAGAGTTTTTATAGGATGAAATTGTGTTTTTTTTCAAATATGAATATTCTTAAATTTCCTTGATTAAATATTTTATTTATCCATCTTCTTGGTATTGGGATACACCTATTGGATGATCTAGTGTTAGAGATATATGTTATTTGTGATTGATAAACACATTTTTAAGACAAAGTGGGGTAATATAAGAACATATGGTACTAAATTATAGATATGAAATTAACTATGTGATCAGGGGAGATCCATTGTGCCTTACACAATTGGAAGGATAATAATCCAACCAAGGGAGGTAGGTGAATTTTTCTCATTAATAATCATATCTTGATCAATGGTGTACATGGATGTATTATTTTTAATTTGGTCATTAAATTAATTAATCAAAATAAAAGAGTAAAATTCAGAAGGTCTATTAAAGCATTACAAGTGGGAATCCAAACCTAGAACCCATTCACTTATTTCTATACTAATCTTCATAAAAAATGTATCCCACTACCTAGTAATTTAGATTCATTATTCTTAATTCACTTTCTAACTCTTGATATATCAATTAAAAAAATATACTTGAGAGATAAATTAGGTAATACCTACTACTACACCCATATGAGGAAACAATTATCTCTTTCCTAACCTGGACATGGGGTGTGTAAAAATCTAATTTTCCCCCTAATGGTGTAGTGGTAGGTATGACATAAGTTATCTACCAAGATTGGTGTTTTTAATCAAGATGTCACGAATAAAAAAATTAAATAAAAAATTATCAATTTGAATGACTTGGAATTAAGAGAAATGGTTTGTGAAGATCATTTTAGTGAAAAGTAATTTGTATTTAGGTTTGGATTCCCTTTTGTAATTCTATCTTGGACCTTTTTAAATTGAATATTTTTTTGATTTTTTTTGAAAAAAGGATTAATAATCATTTACCCTTTTCCACCCTTGATTAAAAATTGATTGATAGTGAGAATAATACACCCAATTTCAAGGGATGTATTATTCTCCTTAAAATTCTTAAAGGTTTAATGGACCTCTCTTAGATCACCCAGGAAAATCCAAATCATAATTGAGTGCCCTAGGTGATTCAATTTCTCCACTATGTATTTCCCATGTTTTTAACAATAAATAAAAAATTCCCTCCCTGAAACTGGATCACCTAATTTGTGTGATCTAATACCAAGAAGATAGAGAATAAAATTATTTAACGAAAAAAAATTTAAACATGTCCAGATTAGAGAAAAAATAAAATGACATCTTATTTTAACTATGAATCTATAAATTTAAAACATTTTAATAAAACAAATAATATAGTGGAATTATATAGAACTATGAATTCATCAATATAGTGGGTCAGCTCCCCTTCATCCAATCAATTAATAGACCTACCCCTACATTAAAAGGTAAAAAATGGAGATATACAAGGTAGAAACCATAATTGAAGCAAAAAATAAAATAAAGTAGAAAAAATAGAGTCCTCATAGTAGTTTTAGGAGACAATTTTTTTGTGTCTTCCTATACTTCTCTATTAAACAATATGGGACCAAAGGGATTAAAATTAGTAACTATAAAATTTCTTTTCCACTTGGAAAGAATATTACCTAGAATTAACATCAGTATGGAATTATAGAGTAGGATGTGGTCTCTATATTGGATGGTGTTTTTCTGGATTATTTTGTCATGTGCCACTTTTATTCTCTCCTTGTAAATTCTTGAGTTTTTGAAAGAATATCTTATGATATTTTGTAGTTATTATAGTTTTATATTTATATCTTTCCCAACACTTAATAAATACAAATTCATCTATTTTACATCCTAATAGTATTGATGATCCAGTTCCACTAGAAGATGACAAATTTCCCATAAACCATTTTCTAGGGATCATATCGATTGGTGTATTATATGTTTTCTGGTATTTCATAAGGTGTATTTAATTCACTTTCTTCTATATGTTAGGTTTTTTCTCCATTTTCTCCAAAATACCATTGATCTCCCAATTGGACACTTCATCTTGGAAATTTCATTGAGTATTATAAGGGGTTGGTGTGTGGTGGTGAACCCCATTCTTTTCATGTATTTTTTCCATATTCATGATTCAAAAATGAGTCCATTGGTCATTGGTGATTACCCTTGGCACTCAAAACCTACAAAATATTTTACTCCTGAAAAACTCACAAAAAACCTTGTAATCCATTGATTTGGAGGCCTTAGCTTCCACCCAATTAGAGATACGATCCACAATAAGAAAAATGTAATGATTACCAAAATACATGGGGAAGGGTCCCATGAAATAAATGGACCATACTCAAAACAATTCATAAACAATGATGTGATTTTCATGAATATCCTATATTTTAAAATATTTTTAGAATATTAACACTTATTAAATTTTTTATAAAATTCAAGAACATCATTAAATAATAATGGATAATAAATTCTAGAGTATAACAATTTTCTAGACATTCATTAAGGTCCATAGTGGACTCTAATAGAAAATTTATGAAAAATTAGAACATAGATTATATTTAACTGACCGATAATCTCCTCCTTATGACTTGATAATTATATATTTTCCACATGAATAGATCATCCCAAAAATAGAATCTGGATTCCACTTTATGTTTTATCTCTTTTAGATAGTTAGGGTGAGAAGATACCTGAGATGTGGCCAAATAATTTACCAAACCGGAATTCCATCATACTAAACATTAAAATATATAGAGTTTCTCTCTGGGCATGTTATCATTGAGTGGGTCCAGTTCTAGAATTTCTATTTTAGTAGATTTTTGGAGTCTTAATAAGGATATCATCTATATGGTTTTCAGAAACCTTCATGTCATTGATACATAAGTTGAATTATTATAAGAGTAATATTTATATCACCAACCATGGTTTGGAAACAACTTTCTTTATCTAGTACCTAATTTTTTCATGATCAAAGAATAAAATTCATTTTAGTTTATAACAAATAAAATATAATTTTTTCCAATACAAATACAATATAAAGAATTTTTTTTAGTAGTTGTGTAAATGAGAAAGGTTTTATCTAATTTTTTTGAGGAATATCTCATGACTTATGATTTCCCTTCAATTAATTGGGAGATTAAGTAACATACATCTTGGTTTGAGGCATCACAAAACAACTATAATGGGTGTTCCTAGTCCAATGGTTTCATATTTAGTGGGGGTAACCAATGTCTCCTTTAGCTCATGAAATTCCTTCCAATAATCATCATTAAAAAATTATATTCTTCTAAAAGTAACCTTGAAATGGGTCGTGAAATGTTAATAATGTTTTGGATGAATCTTATGTAAAACCCCACGTGGCCCAAAAATTATCTTATATGTTTCACACAAGTTGGATATGGAAAAAGAATTAATTACTAAAACTTTTTAATTATCCACCTCAATGCCTTTCATTGAAATTATATGAAATAACATTATCCCCTTTTTAACCATAAAGTGACACTTCTCAAAGTATAAAATAACGTCTTTCTCTATTCAGGTTATCAAAACTATTTATAGGTTCCCCAATTAGTGATCGAAATATTTTCCTAAAATAGTAAAGTCATCAAATAATACCTCTAGGTTATCCACTTTATTTATTGAGAAAATGATTACCATACAAAACTGGAATGTACCTAGAGCATTTCACAATATAGAAGGAATCCTATTGTAAACAATGGTCACAAAAGTGTAAGTGGATGTTTTTTCAATTTGTATTTTGGGGAAATGGGTACCTAAAAATAACCAGAGAACTAATCGATGAAAATTTCTAGCCTACCAACCATTCTAGCATTTGTTCAATTAATGGGATGGGAAGGTGATATTTTTGAGTGAATTGATTTAGTTTTTTATATTCAATATATACACTCTAATTGTTTTGAAATATAATAGGTATTAATTCATTTTTCACATTTACCACTATTTAAAAAAAAATTTAGGAACCACATGAATGTGGGAGAACCATTACGAGTAATAAATTGTGTCTAATATGTCAGGTGCCAATGGTTTTAATCTATATTTTAACAAATTTTATAATGGAGGGGTTTAGTCTCCTACGAGGTTTTTAATAGGTCTAGAGTATATAAAAAAAAATACTATTCAACCAGTTTCATAATTCCCTATATATATCCATCCATTTTTTCAATTAGAACTTATTGATTTTTCCCAACCAAAATTGTGCAATTCACTATAGTTATAGAATGATTATAGCTAAATATGGAACTCAACTATCCAAGGATATGAGGTATCCCCATGAATAATTGTAATAGTCAAGGAATAGAAGATAATTCTTGGGCATAACACTCTTAGGTTTCTCAAACTCTTATTATATGGATCGAACAAACACATATAAGTGATAAGGTTTTCTTAGGAAGACCTTAAAATATGGTCCTATATTCTTATTTTACTCGAATTCATATAATCTGTCAACTTATCTTTTAGGGAGGTTCCCTATGGTTTTAATCAATCAGTATGGTCAGATTACATAGGTTTTATTTCATCACTCTAGTTCCCTAAAGCTATTATTTTGGTTTCACAACATTTGTTTTCATTTACCACTCTTTTCCCAGTTCTAAAGAAAATAATTCCATGAATTTAGAGGTATTTTCAGTAAATAATCATCCCACTATAACAATTTAAAAATAAATGAACTCTTTTCATTATTGAATTCCATTTTTCCTTGGTAATATAACATTCATGTAATTTAATGTTTGAGAACATACAAAAAAATATTTATAAAAACATCTTTTTATAGAGCATAATTTGTTGTATATAGAATATTTCAATTAAAAATTAAAAAAAAACTAAAAATAAATATAATAAAATAATTTAAATGACAACCATAGTTATCCCCACCCCCACATTTTATTTTCACTATATCCTTCATGAAATTCCACAATTATATGCATATTTCAAGTAGAATTAAAAATATAAGATCCAAAAAAAATATAATCGATCGAGAAAACATGGGTGAAGTTATTCCTCACATGTGGAATGTATTGGGAAGATGTGATTCCCACTTATTATTATTCTCTAATGGTATTCATGTATGTTTAAAGAGAAAATGTACACTTTACTTCAATCACATAAAAACAATTAGAATCAATTCTCTTATTTAAATTTAAAATAAAAACTAAAAATAATGGGAATGTGGAAATGAGAGATGAATATTTGATAAACCCTCTAGTGGTGATGTATTTTAGTCTTTTTACAGTAGTAAACATTGGTATTTTCCCCAATCTATTGGTGGTTCTAGATTTTGTGGTAATATCCACCTCATTTTTCACTCTCCACTACTTTTCTTATCATACATATTCTCATGGTGGTCTCCATATTCATAAAATTATAGTGTGTTTCACCTATTAGAATTATTTTACAGATTTTAAGGTAGGGCTATAGTGATAATATATGATTCATAATATTTTTCTTTTCTACCTACCTACATTTTATTCTATTAATCCTCTTAAGGGGACTCTTATTATTTTACTCTTAATACCTATTTTGCATCAGGTTTGTTACCATTACTCATATGGAAACCTAATCTAAATCCTTCAGGGCCTGTGACAAATGAGGATTTTTCTTTACAGTGAAAACAAGGGAAATTATCTCATAATTAATATTTTGTAAAAACAGTAAATACACAATATATATATATATATATATATCTATAAATCTAATCACCTTTATGATCCCACTATTTGAAAAAGGTACGTGGGAGGTTGTTCAAAGTCCTTGCAATCCAAGGTTCTTCATTTCTATATTCAATATAGAATTCCTCCAACTTATTCCTATTATTCTAAAAGGTAGGTACCAATTTGGTGGAATCTATTATTACTGTAAAAGGATGATGATATTATAAAGAAATATGAGTAAAATTTGAAAAGATAAATCAAATTTTAGATCAATTCCCACTATGTTTTTATAATGTAGTTTTTCCTCAAGGTGTAATTCCTCTTTGAAAACATTTATTATAAATGGGGAAACAATTGTCTTTCTGGATTTTCTAAAAATTTGTGTCCACATTTTTCTTCATTCTCATCATCCAAATGTTGGGCCTATAACCATCCTTATGGTACTTTTTCACTTATAAGATAAGAGGGATTAATAGTCAATTGAGTTTTAATAAAATTAGGTTTAAAATGTTAAAATTAGAGTCCGTCAATTATTTCATCCTTTAATTACACTTTAATTTATAAAGACATTATGAATATTAGTTTAGGATTAAGTAGTGGTACATCATCCTCTTATCTGATCTCTTTATGTCCCCCTCCTCCTCGGTTTTTATGATAACTCTGAACTGAATTTTAGGATCATCTTCTGTAATATCATCTCAAACATCTCCTACTTTTTGTTCTACAGAATATTGAAAATTGGATTTAATTTCATCAATATGGGCCTAAATTTCAATTCTAATGAGAAATTGTATGTCATTGTATTCTTACATTTGGGGTATTTATTTATACATGCTAGTTCATCCATCATCTCATGATATGATCCATTAGGAATCCAATGGTCATTGTCAAATTATTTGATTCCTCCGTAACTAGAGTTACTATATATTGATTGTTGTTAGAATGTAAACTAATCATAGGAGTGAGGATATAATATTTTATTTTATGTTTTAATTTCATAATAGTAAATAATTTTCGAATGTAATAAAATAAATTTCTTACTAACCTAGTTCCCTAGAAGTAGCACTAGTGATGAGAGAAGTCATCGCGAGCTTCACATAAAATAAATATAAAATTGTTAATATAGTCTAGTGGGTATAACTATGGATTTTTATCAAGGAGTAATGGATATTTTATTCACTATATTGATCACTTATATATTTTTGCTTTGTATTTTTATGTTTTTAAAGCATCCATAAAGGGAATTGATGTTTTATTAATGAAATAGGAAATGATAATGATAATGAAGAATTCCATACAAGAAATGGAAACACTATTGGATTCAACTTAGTAATTAATTTTTATCATAAAACAATGTATGTTAATTAAATTCTTTATGTGTTCCATCTCAGTACAAATGGATTCATTGTGTAAAAGGTGTGAATGATTTTTAAACTCATAAATAATCTATTATGTGATCATCTCATAACTCTCAAAAATGGGTCACAATCATGATCCCATCAACTACTTAGAACATCCCTCCCATCATAAAATAATAATAAAAAAAATGGGATAGGAATTAATGTTCAATAATGTGAAAGAAAAGGGGAAGACAAGAGACATGAGGTAAGATCATCTCTTTAGAGTCACACTATACTGAGATCCTCCTAAAAATATGAGAAATCAATCCTAGTGAATGAACTATAGTTCACCAATATTCATCCAGTTGTTGACCCTTAAGTTAACATTCCATCATGGATGTAATCTTGAGAGATAATTTTAATTTCATAGGGAAATATGTACTAATATAGGGGAATGAGTAGAATAATATTAATGAATAATAAAAAAATGAAATTAACAAAAATTAAAAAAAATTCCATAAAACCTAATTAAATTAGTTGGAGAAGAATTTTTTTTCATTAGAGAGGGAATGTTTAATTTATAGAAAATAACTTCATCTTAATCCTCCTCTATGGGTTTCAGTGATAATCAGTGATCTCCTTTTATAGCTATAGTTGGGTTCTATGTGTCCAAGTTGAGGGTCTTGATTTCTCTAGGTGGGTATCACAAGAATCTTCTTATTGAACTATTCAATTTATATGATCTAATTTGCATTACTTTAAGAATAATATTATAAAAAACTATTTCCTATAATGTGGCATAGAATAAATCAAGTACCTCTTGGCGTGATCATGTGATGTGGAGTTTGACTGACACAATGGAAATATCGGGCTTTGACTACAAATGTAGTTCACCATGGTAAATTTGGGAAAGGATGTTATTATATTTATTGAATAATCTATATTCACTGCTTATATGTTATAACTATCCAATAATAAGGATTGGATTGGTTTTAAGGATACCTTGGTCTTATGTACCACCTTCAATGAACCTAAAACCAGTATGTTGGGGAATATGGAATCTTATTGTGTTCATATCTATATAGAAAAAAACCCAATAGTTTTTTATGTTCTTATGACTGTATTTTAATTTGTATAAAGATAGAATCTACATCATAGGGTCTTGATGCTTTCATAAAATTCGATATGCTAGGGTTGGTTAATCCCTGGTACACCCAGGTCTTGATCTTTTGTGGATCTCTTTGTCTTACTCAATTAGTCTTGATTGGGATTTTAATTCATATTAAAATGATTCTCTGACCCCAACATCGATGTTGTCGTTTTGGTAACATTTAAACTCCACAGTGTTGAATCATGGGCAGTGAAATGTATTTAGTTTGGACCATTTATAACATAGGTTTAGATTTAATTTGTTTTCACAGGTAAACTATAAAGATTCATGTTTTAGTTTCTTCATTATTGTTACATGGATTCTATCGACACTGATCAATCTTGGATGGATCAATTGATTTCATGTGGAAGCATGTGGTCATAGATGATTCAAGGAAAATTTTTGATCTATTAGAGAATGAATAGAATAGTCAATCATGTCCCCCTCTTTATAATCAATCTAAATGGTAGGGTGTGTTTGATTGGTGGAAGGGTACAATAGCGTAATGTTTTTCATAGTAGATTGATGGTCTATTGTAGTATCATGAGAGATTTATAAAAAACCTATAATTCTCTACATGTAATAGGTTGGGAATTATTCATGTGGACACTTTGAGGTGTTATCTTATGGTATCATGGGATGAGGATAGTCATGGAAGCCTGTAGTGGATTCAGAAATATTGAAAGTTTTAGCACTGTAAGTTGGTGAATTTCTCACGGTAGCATATAGATTATTAATGGGGAAGGTACGAATTATTAGTCTATGCCTTTTTCCAAATTTTTACACGTGGTATGTGAGAATTTTTCATGCAGTGGATTTATCATTTTCCATTTTTATCTCCAATCTACACATTAAAATATCACAATCTACATTGTAGTCTATGTTCAGAAAAATTTCAAATATAATAAATATAATTGAAAGATTGAATTTTAATATTTTAAAAACTCCTTCATCGATTTAATATTTATGTTTAAATTAATTAAAAAATGAATAAAATAATTCAAATCATGATTAAATCCATTTAAAAAATTAATTATGGATTAATTATAAAATTTAATAAAAAAACACATCAATTGATAGCCAAAAAATAATATAATTCCAAAAATTGACTCATGTATATGGCTTGGATCGTTAATTAAAAACAGAATCTATCAAAAACCCATGTTTTAATATAATTATCAATGATGTTCTATATTTCCAAAAAATATTAATAGATGATTAAATTACCCACAATTTAGATTAATCAGGGGTTAATATCATTGTATTACAATTATTATTTTCAAAAAAAGTGACATTTGATCAGTATATTATAATTTACATCATTTTTAGGAAATGATGAATCATTAAATAAATAAATAAATAAAATATAGTTTATAATTATTAGTAAAATCACTTAAACGAACATACCATTATAAAATAACATTTAGACTTTATGAATTATATTTTTTTAATGAGTATTTTATATTTAAAACATTTTTTAACATTTGGAAAAATATTAACTCCATACTATCAAACTTATTGATTTATTTACCAATTTCAGAAGAACATTCATCATTATGAATAAACAAACATGACCATGTAATTATGAAACATACATACATATGATAGAAGAAACAAACATTATTTAAAAATAAAATGAACATAAACATCATAACATAACATAAAAAATAAAATATATGTGAAAAATTCTCCAAATAAATTATTTAATGAACTAAATATGATTATTCCATAGGTATAGTACACATACCAAGAATGTCGGTACCCTAGGTAAGGAAACACCTGAATCACCCTATGCTCCTTTAGGTTATAAAATTTAATTCTCTATCATACTTTAATTATTTACTATTCTCATGAAATTATAATATATTATATATATATGGGTTATATAAATATACTCAATTTCATTTCCATTAGTTTTTTAGGGTTTTACATGTTTTTTAGGTTCCCTACTCAAAAGTTTTCTAAAATAAACCTATTAAAATATAATTTTTCTTGTCATTATTTACCTTTTTATTTCAATCATTTAAATTTTTTACCTTCCATGATTTAATAATAATAATAATTATTTTATGGAAAACCATTGTTGTTTATTAATGGATTTGTGGGGAAAACTATGTTCCTGTTTTCTTTAATGGTTCCTCACTCATCCCATGAAACAATGTTTAAGAGGGTCGATTTTTTACCTAATGTTCCTCTCCATTTTTTTTAATTTTATATATTTTAATTTAATATTTAAAACCTATGATACATTATTAAAAAATGAACGTCTAAAAAATTAATTTCTTCTTATCTTGGGAATATTTATGATATATCATTTTTTATTTTTGGGGATATGATTATGTAACCCATTAATTTTTATGGGGTTTTCTTATTCATATGCCTTATTCATGAATTCATTATGTATTAAAATTTTATATTTAAATATTATGACATGATGAGTGAGCATAGAACTATAAAACCACCCTAATTAATCGACTAATGTCTTTATCCCATGGGATAACATGTATGGTGTATAATAAATAAGCCTATAACATTATGTTATGTTTTCTTAATAATAATCCACAACATATACTTATTATTTCATGTTTTATGTTGTTTAAAAATTACCAAGATTCCATGATCCTATGATATATATTTTATTCCTTGATTCCATGTGAATATACTATTTTATTATAACATGTGACTCTTATATAATATTTTATTATCATGTTAATTACCTTACAATGGGTATAAAGATCATCATTTTCTTTATATAAGTCCCCAAGGTATCCATTTTAATAATAAAATAAAAAAGGGACCTAGGATCGCCCTATGATCATTGAAATTACATTGAATTAATTTATTTATATATTGATTTATTATTTATCTAATATCCAATAGACAATATACCTCTAGAATTCAAGGATTTTTCTTATATAATATTATATTATAAATATTGTAATAATAAATGTATGAGACCCGAGATGCTATATTGATGCAATTTGATAAAGAAAACATCCAATATGTTATGGGTTTTGAAACAAATTTATAATTATCCATGACAAATTCAGCAAACATTTCCTTGGAATAATTTTCTTGGGATAAGAATATATAAATATATTTTAGTGTAATCTATAATATTATAAAATTATTCATTTCACCTATCATATAAATCTCAAAAGTAATGTTTATTTTATTTAAAAAAAATTCATAAGACTACTCATTGTCGCCTGAAAATATTATATCATAAATATAAATGTTTACAATTTTAACATATGCTTCCATATATTTTACATAAATTTTTTGTATAATTTTCATTTAATAATGTTGAAATTCATTATACAACTGTCTAGTTTAGATTATTATGATCCATAGAAGTATTTTTTTGGAATAAAAGCTATATTTAGTGTTCCCCCAAGATATTGTCACTAACAAGAATAAATACATCATATTACTAAATATTAACTTCTTCTTATAAGTTACGATTTTAGATGGAAAAAATCACTTCCATATGATATAATTTGTAGTTTTTCTAAGACAATTCTAAATGAAATATTTTTATAGCTTCCAATCCTCCCATTGGTGATAATATGTCTTCAAAATATATTCCTTCCTAAATTAGTTAACCTTCATATACAAATCTAACCTTGTTTCTAGACACCACCCCTTTCCCATTAATTTTTTTTCTTAATAGCCAATTGGTATAGATGTTTTTTTCATTTCATAATACAAGTTCCCATGAGATATTTCCCTTTATTTGTTATAGTTCTCCATTCATAGAATTAACCTATTTAAAATACTTAAATGATTTTGAAACCATTTATGACTCAATCAAGGAAATAAAATTTGTTTGAGTTTTAATCCTTAGTCTTATTATTATATGTACTGAAGCCTCTTTACTGCCAATAATATATTTTTTAATTTAACATAATTAAACAATATTATATTTCTCAGTTTCTCATTTACATGAGCCTTATATTCATCACTGGGTTTAGAAGAATTAACTTCCAAAAAATTCAACTCATTTCCAGATTATTATTCATTTAATTTATTAATGCATTTTATTCCATCAACTTTAGATTTCCTTATGTATTATTCTACTGTAACATCGAATTTAGATTTATTTTCAAAATATTCATATTAAAATCCTAATAAATATTTAAATACTTTTATTTTATAATATTTATCACTAATATTAGATAAAAATCCCATGTAAAACCATTTATTAACATTCACTTCAAAGTTTCCCAGATTGATGTATTTTACCCAGAAAGCTCAGCAAGAGAAAGACCTCTGACCATTTATTAAAATAAACAAAAAGTATAGAAAACAAGAAAAGCACAACAAGGACACAACAAATCATAGAAATCATCCTCATCACCATATTCCTGATGGAAAGTTTCGTCTGCAGTAGCCGATTCCCACTCTGAGCTTTCATAATGCTTCAGGACCATATCATACTTCTTTCTCAAATTCAGCTTTTCCAATGCGAGGAACGCCGTAGGAGATTGCATTCCCTTATTCATTCCATTGAAATCCCTTGAAAATTTCTCTCTCTTAGAGGATGATCTGGTAGTAGCTGGGTTTGGTAGGTATGACTAATCTTTTCTCGTTCGTCTTTTTGCTGAAGCAGTCATCCCCTATACACCTGCAGTCAGTTTACTTTTTCCACTTTGAACAATATCACTATAAGATCTTCTAGAGACACCACTCACATTATCCTTGTCACTATCAAAGAAACTTCCCCATTTTCCAGTGATGCGCACTGAACCCACTCTTTGGCATCTATCAGATCCACCACTCAATATACCCTTTGAAACCTAAACACACCCTCCCTCCGCCAACTTCAATTGTACATCATTCAGTTTGATACATTGGAGGGGAATCTCATTGCCACAAACATCATGAGGCTCCTTCCCAAGAATCACCTACCTTATTTCCGGCTAAGAAAATGGAATAATCTGCATCCTCTCAGACTCACCCCTTTGCGAGCCTTCCTCAATGGGAGTATTCCTCTCATTCTACAGCACATCAAACTGATTATGAGTTAAAAAAGAAACAACCTACAGTTGAACACTACCATTGACATCAGGAAAGGACCACTTAAATCCCCCAAGATCTACTTTTTAGGTGATCAAAGACTTGCTGCATAGTAGGATTCAAAGAAGGCTGCACCTCCTTCACCACAGATGGAGCCACAAGAGCCTCCACAACTTCGCCTTCCACAGCCAGATGCGACCTCCCATTCAACCTCACTCATTGATCACAGGAGACCATCTTTCCAGCCCGCTTCGTGAACTCTGAATACAGAACCTTCCCCTAACTTACACCCTTTGAAGTTCTCCCGCACAAGGAAATCCCAGGCTATACCTCAAACCGCAATTGATCCAAGACATTGATTCTAGATCCACCAGCGCCCAGTTCCACTGCTCGAAAATTCCCAGTCACATTCCTACCGCGACAGACATGCGCAAGATGACCAAATCGATAACAATTTCCATAGTAACTCATCCATGACTCAAAATGACCTCTTTCTTCCACCTAAATTCTTCCCCATCCGTGATCCACACCCAATTCACAAGTGGCCTAGAAACATCGATTTCAACACAAATTCTTGGACAGACGGGGTGACACAGGACCTCCGTTCACCGATCAGAACAGTGATATATTCCAATAATATTCCCAATAACAAAAAATATCAATGGATTTTGAGAGGAAAGAGGGAGACCAGGGAGACTGACCCAGGATGCGACAGTAGATGGATCGCGCCACATATTAAACTCGAATCACCAGTGAAACAGAAGGAATGAAACTCTGTTGCATCTTCGGGATGCCCCAGACCAGGCGACCACAAGATCCTCCTATGATTGAAACCAAATCATAATGTGACGACGATCAAGAAGCCCAAAAACCACGCACTCATGTAGATTCCAGGAACCAGAGATGAAATGATCAAATTCATCAATTGATGGATGATGATGGCGGAACATAGCAACCAAAGTGAACATGAAAAGGTCTGTGGAATATTTGAGCTCCATCAGGGATAAAGGGAGATGATGCGCATCCTGAAATAAATCAGGGACCTTAGGAGACAACGAAACCTTAGGGAAAGGAGGGAGAGAATCAGGGTTTGAAAATGGCAAGAAGAACTCGCTCTTACTCTGCAAATGAACTCGCGAACCTCCCTCCTCCGATCGGGAGGAGGGAGAAAGATCACGCCGCATTAGGGTTACGCCATGGTCACGAGGGAGAAAGATCATGCCACCCAGTCCCTGACCAATTGAGTATTCTTGATGTATTTTATAATCATGTAATAAGGAATTAAAAAACATTAATATACTTAACAGTTAGATTATACTTATAAAAAATTTCATATGGTGTCAGGTTCATCTCAATTCTATATAAAAATATATTCTACATATGTATAAAATTATATATGATTTTATGTTATTAAAATTAGGGATATTGTGTTCAATTAGCATGGTTTTACCCATTTCAATTGTAAATACCCAAACCCTCGTACCCTAATGTCAGTGGTTACATTATTACATTGGAAGTAGATAGATGTGACCACATCCTAAAAGACCAAATATTTTAGTAATATTGTAAAACTAGATACATACTTAGATATCACATTAAATTTGAAAAAGGAAAATATAACATTATATTTTATTTAAAAACACCACTATTATATCAATCTTATTACAATCCTAATATCATTGGGAATAAAAACGTAAGAAATAAGTTAGATAAGATGTTAATTAATGGTATGCATACAATATAAGATATCATAAATAAGACATAATAAATATAAAAATATAATTATATGAAGACATTTTCCAATTAATCAATATCTTAAGTTTGAAGAATAATATGGAAATAATAAATGATTATCAAATAATATTATATAAATAATCACACGTGCTTGAAACTTGTACTTGTATATCATAAATAATCAAATAATCACATGAAAATACATAAAAAATCTTATAATGAGGGAATTCATAATTTTGGATATCATAAAAAAACCATCAAGGTTGTGTTCCTAGGCATCTTACATAAATGGGTAAGTCCTCAGATAAAAATTCCACGCTAGTTGGTCTCATTAAATCTACTAATTAATCAAGGATATATAGAGGGACCCATATATAATATACAAATTCCAATGAATTAAAATTATTAAATGGGTAAAACATTATCAACAAAAACATTTATATTGAAATATAATCATACAAAATGTTAATAATTTCCTGAACTAATAAATAGAATCATAAACTAACCAGAGTAATATAGAGAATTAAATAAAAATAATACAACCCTATTCAAAAAAATTATAAACCATATATAAACATAACGATGATGATTTCATTAAAACCTATCCCTATTAGATCATAAGTAAAATAGGATTTTTTTCATCGATGAATAGAAAAACCAAAAACATTTCATTAAAAAAAATCATTTTGGAAATGCCCCTTTTTGTCTTGAAAATAAAATTTTAAAACAAAAAAATCTATAATATTTAGAATTTTTTTTTTGAGAAGAAACCTATGATAAATTAAAATATTATTCAAATAATTGAGTGTTCATGCCGTCTAGTAATTCTGTATATGCTGTTAAAATAAAAATTCATTTCACACTATTATAAAAATGCCAAAATGAACATCATTCGAAAAATGAAAAGAATATTAACATTAAAAATGCTATAAAAAAGTAAAATTTGGGAAAAAATACTTTTTATAATAATAATAAGATATTTAAATAATTTTGAAAACAATGTTTTGAAAATATAGACATGTAAGACAAATGATTTCAGACTGAAAAAAATGAACTCAATTTTCCTTAAAATCATTTGTTTAGTCTATTGAGTTAATAATGATATGAAATTAAAATAAAAACATTTAATTTATATAAAAAAATATATGATAGTAAAATATTTTTTCTTTTTTATGGAAATATAAAATAATTTACCCAATGGAGACTTAAACATAATCAATCCTGAATAACGATGAGATTATGAAAGAAACCCTTACCTCATGATTGATTCCATCATATATGTTAGAACCTATAGTATAATAAAAATATATTTATTATAAATCTATTATATAAACATAATAATATATATAATTCCATGTATGATTGACTTATAACCATTTACCACCTGTTTATTAATGACTCTCTATTAAAATCACTATTCCTGATGATTATTACTTTTTCATGTATTTTTTGGTTTCATAATTTAAATAATTTTACATTGATCATGGTTACATCATCTAAATAATTTTAATTAGGATTTAAATATAATAATTATCCATTATATACATTCTTCGAGTCATCCATAAAATATTGTGATAAAAAAATGAATTACACTATTCATGGAGTTGGTAGGCCGTACACATGCATTGAGATTGCATTAATTTTTTATGGATGGAATAAAAGAAATTTAAATAATAAATCACCTTCATATAATTATTTTTTATATAATAAATATCCTATATATTCATTAAATATATGATTATTACCATCCATGTTAAACTAAAATGAAAGACGCATCACATTTCTTCGTAGAGGGGGTAGTTCACACAAATGCATGAGGGACGTTATCGTTTTTCAGTATTTTGGAAGGTATTAAGGTGTATTTTTTATTGTAATTATAGATATATAATAATTTTATAAATATCATATATATATATACACTGAATCCATCATTATATCCATCCTTGAGATGCAGTGATGAAAAATAAATTACATCAGTTCATGAGGCGACAGTTCGTCGTACAAAAAATTTATAGTTCTTTTCCAATTTAGTGGAAGAGGGTATGAATATAGTTTATAAAATTATGATAATAAAATATTAGTATTTTTATGATAATTTTTTATTATTTTATTATATTTTTATAATATTTTTTGGGGGTAGAAGAAGAAATGAAATGAAGACGAATGGTTAAGAACTATAACTCTTCTTCAAATAACCTATTTCTGTTTATACCTAAAGACATATTAGGATGGTATTTTAAATAAAATTAGGAATATAGGTCATCATGATGGATGTAAGTATGAATTTTGGTCTATTATTGGTATTATGAAAATGATATTGAAGTGTGGAGAAGATAAGAGAGGGGTATCCTTCTATATGTGGGGGGCCTTTTTGGAAAATTTCTAAAAGAATACAAAATGATAAAGTCACTCATAATAAATTGATTAAAAATTTAAATATATTATAATTTGGGGTAGGATAAGGACTAAATATTCTTATAAAATAGGATTTATATAGGTTTATTAGAAAAATAACCCTTAATTATGTTCCTAACCCCCAGTAAACCTGCTTTAACTATAACCAAGGTAACTAATTTTTATTGGTTTTACGATTCATTATGACAAATATTTAATTTTAACTTATAAATAATATTAATTATGATTATGAAAAATAATTAATCCATTTTACCAAATTCAATTAATTGAGTTTTCATAATTTAATTTAAAATTAGACCAGCA
This sequence comes from Viscum album, assembly GCA_963277665.1. Lineage (NCBI taxonomy): Eukaryota > Viridiplantae > Streptophyta > Magnoliopsida > Santalales > Viscaceae > Viscum > Viscum album. The sequence goes on from OY728137.1 coordinate 134,154,281, forward strand.
ATCCTGATAAAAATGAGGATTTCCAAAGAAAATATTTCTCAAATACAGAATGTTTTCTATCAAAATTAAACAAAAAATTGATTCCAATGAACTATATTAGATTAATAATAATATAATTGAACTAATTTTACTTTAAACCCCATTATAAAAAATGGATCTTTGTATAATATTTAAATGAAAAAGTAGTTCTCAATAAAAATGTGCATTTTACACAATTCGTTGAAAAAAATAACCTTTTTATAAAATTATAAAATAATAAATATTAGCTAATTTTTGCATGATTATTTTAAAAAATATTTAATTTTTCAAATAAATTTTTTAATATTGGGAGATTGAAATTTTAAATAATTGCACAAAACACAATGAAACTACTTTTTATAAAAATACAATTTCTATCTATAAAACTAGATTATCCATTTTCACATGCCTAAAAAATAATAAAATAGTTTATAGGATACATTAACTAGAAATTTCATTAAAATAATTCAATATTATAGATTCATTTTATTTATTAATATTAAAACACACTACACTTATAAAAATAGTTTTTTCATAAACTTATTTCTCTTTGATTCAAATGATTTTTATTTTTATTTTTATCGATTGAAAACTAAAAAAATTATTTTATACATATATAAACCATATAAAATTTATAATTTATTATGTAATTTTCATACAATCTAATTGTATAGTTTGGTTATAAATGTATACCATATTATAGATCCTTTATACTTGAGGTTGGGTGTATCCTAAGTAATAAAAGAGGTTAAATTTATTTAAAAATAAATATATAATAATGTATCGGTGTGTTGAATTATTCCCCAAAAAAATTCATACTCAAAATTCCTATAATTTAACCTCATGATCATATTTTTAATGTTCTTCATAATAATTTCTCTAGGCACCCACGTCTCCTCATCTATCTTATGAATTCTCTAATGTATCTTTACCAGCTGAGTCATCTAATTCATAAACACATTTTATTTAGTATCTAAAATCTACATATCCTCTTCATAATAAGATATACCATGTTAAAAATATATTTCCTCATAGGTAATAACATGAACTAGGTCATTCATGTACTCTCTGATAATGATATATGGAACACCTCATGTAGTTTAGAGAGACTTTATATAATTTCAAAATGATAAGACATTGATCAAATTATTTATAGGATTTCAAAAGGTAAGAGTACCTAGGGCTCAGTTTCCCTTTCTTAACAAACCTTATAACAACCTTCCATAGATGTAATTTTAGTGAAATATAATCTCTCACTTAAAATTCCAAATTTTCCCTCCAATCATTAGCATAGATATATTTCCTACATTGAGCTAAATTGATATAATATTCTTGAGTCATAACATTTTCGATTGTATCATCCAAATTTTTTTGTTCTACAATATTCCATTCACTAACTTTATCCCTATAAGTTGTAATATGATTTCTCTAACTATATAATTCATTATATTATACTATTTGAAAACTTGAATGGAAGCTATTATTATAGGTGATATAAAAAAAAGGTAATTAATTACCCCAAATTCCCTAAAATTCAACATGGAGTGATGTAAATATTTCTTCTATGGTTTGAATAGTCCTTTTAGATCATCCATTGGGTTTAGGGTGATAAACAGAGGTGAGATGAATCACAGAATCAAGATCCATCTTAAAACTTCTCTAGGTATTTTTTGTAAATCATGGATCATGATCAACCACATTTGAAATTGGTGCTTCATAATGGCTTAAAACATTATTAATAAAGATCCATGAAAGAAAATGAAGAGGTAAATATTCTCTCCTAGTGAGAAAACTTTTCGGTTTGGTGAGGTGAAAAACAATAACCTATATTGCATCGTTCTTTCTAGGAGTCCATAGTAATCTAGTGACGATTTATATGGTAATTCCATCCTATTTTCTTATAAAAATAGGTATAGGTTAAATAAATTCTTTAGGATATTGTCTCATAGAATTAAACTACTGAAATACCCACCATCTTAACACATAATAAAAAATTTATAGTTTCATATTATCCCACAAAAATTGTTCCTTCAAATATCTATACATCATGGTGCTACTGGGGTGTATAGATAAATTCGATCTTTGATAATCATCCAACAATTCTCTCTTCAAATATGGTATAGGTGGAACACATAGACTCTTTAAAAATTTTATAGCACCATCACCATTATCTAATTCTAATAATTATCCAGCATTCACAGCCTTAATATTCTTTTTAAAATACTCATCATATGGTTTATAACTTTTAATCTTTTTGAAAACATATGGTATGGTAACCTTTTATGAAGAGCGAGGTATCCCATTATTTAATAATTCCCATATAAATATTTACTAAATCCATGAACCTTGGATACTTTTTTATCCACAATTTATTCGAAACACGATGGTCATTCCTACCCAATGAATATGTTACCTTTTTTTTCTTCCCTAGGTGGTAGTGTATTGGGAATTCATAATCCTTGTGTATCTTGATCTATCACATTTTCTAAATGTTTATCTATTTCTGTGAAAAGATAAATATCAATATTTAGTGACATATATATATATATTTCTCACATCATTCACCCTGAAAATAATTTCTTAATATGTTAAAAGAAAAGATTATAGCTTCCTACTCAAGATTATGGGTTGGATATTTTTTTCCTAAATATTTAACTACCTTGTTGAAAAAGAAATTACATTATCATTATGTATAAGGAAAAAACCAAGTCTCTTCATCGATGCATCAATATATATCACAAACCCATTACCTCTTGATGATAGAGTGAAAATCAGAGTATTCAACAATATGTTGTGCAATTTTTCCCAAAATTCTTCAAAATCCTTTATCTATATACACTTAACCACTTTACAAATAATCTTAGTTATTTGTTTTTTCCAATCAGGATCTTTTTTGAGAAAATCACAAATAGTAATCCACTAAACTTGTGAAACTATGTTCCTAATGCATGTTCATTAGTGTAACCAATTCTTGTAATTCCTTTTTCTTTGTAGGATAAACTAATTCTCAATTATTAGAGATAATATAGGAAAGAAAAAAAGTTTTGAAGATATAATTCACACTTTCTAAATTTACCATAATTTTTTTAATTCGATGTTTCCGAAGAATGATCCTCAAGTGATTCTCATAGTCATCATAACTTTTGTGATACACTAATATATCATCAATAAATAATACAAAAAACCTCAAGATATTCACTATATCCTATATTAATTAGATACATAAAAATAGAGTGTACATTATTCAATCCAAATGGTATTACTATAAACTCAAAATATTCATTCCTCATATAAAATGTTGCCTTCGGAAAATATTCCTTCATTACTCACTAAATATTATACCCAGAACAATGGTCAATCATTGATGAATATTTACCTCTCTGAAGATGATCAAACAAGTCATCAATATAAGGTATAAGATTCTTTTTCATTAGCCTAATATAATTGATTTACCTATAATCAATGAACAACCACATAGATCCATATTTCATCTTAATGAAATGGATAGGGGATTCTCACGGTGAAATAGTAGGGTGTATAAATAATTTATTACAAAACTTGAAAAGTTGTTTCTTCAATTCCACTATTTCCAAAGTGTCCATTCTGTAGGGGTTCTTTGAAATTGGTCTTTCATTAAAGATAAAATCAACAGAAAACTCAAATTCAGGATCTAGTGGATATCTAGGTAATTACATTGGAAATACATCAGTGTATTACTATACAATAGGTACATCCTCAATTTGAATATTTCTTTTTAAATCTATAAATAATGTGTGATCTTCTTCCCTAATAATCTAATTCAGAAGTGATACTGGGGGTGGATCTAGAAAGGACATAGATGATGAATTCTTGTGTATAAAGATACAAAATTACACATATTCATTACAAATTCTAATTTACATACCATTTCTATAAATATTTGCATCATATTTTGAAATATAGTTCATACCATGGATTATATTGAAATAAAACATTAGTATTATAATAAATTTAGTAAATAGTGTAATTTTATGTGTTATAATGAGAACTGATTGAAACATCCTTATTATGGTGAGTACTCAACTAAGATTATTGACTGATAACTCCATTATTATGTTGATAGAAAAATATATAATATTATTAGAAAACATTAATGAAAAAAATATTGAAAATATCAAGCATCAAAAAAATCATTATCTAAATTAAAGGATATGACAAAAGTACAAGCCACTACATCTTTATAAACTTCAACCTTAGTTATTGTGATCGTATAATATTTTCCTTTATCCCTTTCCATTTTATAAAGAAATTTTCCTTGATAATTTGGAGAATCATTTACATTTTTTCTAATATCCTTATATTTGTAGCATTGAACATTTTCATCTTCTTTATTTCCCTTAATATCATGACTATGGTGACCTCTCTCTTCACACTTTTTTAAAACTCCAATTTCCAAAAAGAATGATTTATGATGTTTCATTCCACATTTATTACATGTTGAAAATTCTACCCATCCCTTATTATTATTTTCCATATTTCATTTTCAAGAGTTCTAAACCACCAACTTTTATATTTATTTCCTTTGATTTTATAAGACTTGGAGAATAGATTTCATGTTATAATAAAACATGATATTATGTCTATGTAAGATGATAATTCTTAGGATAATAGTTACCTTACATGTATTAGATTTATCCCTCAATGAATTAATAAATCTTACTCTTTGAATTTCATACATAGTTCTTAATATACCTTTATGACCATGTAAAGTAGATTTATATGTAAAATCATTTTACTCTTCCTTTAGTCTCAAAAATAATAATTGTCTCTCTATATCCACTCATTTTTCATGGGGAAAATATTTTTCAAAGAAGAGTACCTTAAAATCCATACATTGAATGATCTATATATCATCCTCATACTTAGTATTTTGAATCAATGACAACCACTGATCCTCACATCCTGATAGATAGTAAACTTAAATTAAAAACATCTCTTATTCATTACTTTCCAATGGATGTAAAATATTCTCTATGTAAATTATCCATTTCTAACTTCAAATAAATTTGCAGGACTATTAAATGATAGAGGTTTATAATATATAAATATGTATAACATTGTTACATAGTGTTTCAGATCAATAAGATACTACATACGGGCATGGTTATAGTTTATAACCTAAGTCAACTACCCCAATATAATTATAATTTGTTAATCTCTAGTTAAAACTATAACTCCATCTTTATTAACATCCTTTAAGGGTGTTAAATACATAGAATACATGAATTGATATAGTTACCATTCCTTCAACTAGGAACTATTTCAAAATAATCACATACAATGGATTATGTCATAACATTTTTAATCATAATGTATAATTCATAAACTAGTGTAACACTTAACATAAATTTTAAAAATAATGCACAACTAATCTCATAATTGTAAACATGGTTTATTTTGGAAAAATTTAAAATAAAAAAAAATATTTTGAAATATTTCAAAATATATTTTAAATAAAATGTGAATTATCCCAGTTAAATCCACTGGAGTGTAAAATCAGGTGTGTCATGAGGTCATTTTCATAGACCAGGTGATGATCGACTCAATGGCCAATGTTCCCTTTTTAGAGTTATTACCCCAAGTTTCAACTATTCTAGAGATATATCTACTTGTTTTATCCAAAGAAAGATGTATATCTTGAAAACCCACATAATCCCTACCATACCAAAACATTAAGATGTTATCCTATATGTAGAATTTTCCTTAAATAATTAATTAGGTTATGTTCTATAATCTATGTTTTCATAAATCCAATTCCCATGGTTTTTTCTAAATTTTATCTGATACCAACTATAATGATTCTAACCATAGTAGTCCAGAGTCATTGGTTAAGTTATTACATTTTCACTAGATAAAAGAGATAACATACCAAATGAATAAAGAGTTTAGTAGTCCTAAAAAACTCGATACATATCATAATCTCACAATACATTTAAAAATATAAAATATAACATAGTATTTTATTTCATAATACGACTATTCTCTTTATCATATCCCAACATATTAATCATAATAAATTTATTGACATCCAGGTGAAAGGATGTATAAGAAATGGGTGAGATCATATTATCTTTAAAGTAATGCATGTATTGAAAGATATCATAAATAAAGAATAATCAATATAGAAATGTAAGAATATGAAAACTCATTCTATTTAATCACTAACATTAGGATGAAGATTAATATGGTAGGAATAAATGCTGATCAAATAATGACATATAAATAATCACATGAGCTTTAAACTTAATCATGTATATCATAACTAATCAAATAATCACATGTACATCAATAACTAATATTATAATTAGGGAATTCATAATTATGAACATCCTAAACATGTTATAAATCCCACATTCTAGGGAATATTAACAAAATGGGTAAAGAATCAGCCTAAAACGTAAGCTATTTTGTTTTATGATACATTCTTATGCATCTATGTGATATTGTTTCCCCACCCAACACATACTATGTCCAATTCATTCTACATATTTAAGGGGTAAAACATAATCAATATAAATATTAGTATTGATGAAATATCTTACGAAATGTTAATAATTTCCCCAATAAATATACATAGTCACGAACCATCAAGAGTAATATGGATAATGGTATTAGTATAGTATATACCAAATCAAACTAATCATAAACTATTAATATAAATAAAAAGGATTGTATAATTAAAATATATCCTTAGTGGAGAATAATTAAAATACGGATTGTTATTGTTGATGAATAAAAATACCATAAAAATGACATTAATAACAGTATTGAGTAAAATACCCTTTTCACGTGGAAAAAGAATTTTAAAAATTACATTTTTCCAGAATATAAGAAAAAAAATTATATAAAAAATTATAAATTGTAAATGAGACTTTAAAGTAATTGGTGGTCAGGGTAGTCATTAATCTCATACATTCTATTAAAATAAACATTCCTTGCACTCTACTATAAAATGGTCAAAAACATCTCATTTAAAAAATACAAGTTGATTCTATTTAATCAATTTTGTATAAAAAAATCAAATATGGGTAAAAATTAATTTTAAGAATCATATGTTTTATTAAACCTGAATTTTTGTTTGGAAATTTTCATTTCAATTATCATATAACTGGATAAAAATAAAAAGATCATGTTTAGGTGCTTAAACATAGAGTATACATTTTCATTTTAACAATTGATCTTCTATCCATGTGGTTCCAACACCCTTTATTTTTATAGAGCGATTATTTCAAAGAATTTATACACCTTCATCATGTTCTTCAATATCCATAAAATTTTTTGTGTCCCCAAACATATATTAGGGAAAATGAAATCCTAGAATCTATGTTTTAGCTTCCATGATATCATTAAAATAATCTTATACAATTAGTAATTTTTTTTCTTTTTCCACCTTCTCAATTCCATTTCCCATTTCACTTTTATCTTATATAGAGAAAATAGAACTTCCAACAATATTGGAAAGTCAATAATTTGAATATTCATTTAAAATACTCCCTCGTTATTTTTAAATAAGAAATTTCAACAAAATATTGGAAATTTTTAGATTCTAAATAAGTTATTTCCATGTGAAAATGGTATTTTCATCAATAAATATTCCATGTAATCTTTTAAATACATTTTCATCAATGATGAAAAATTTTTATATTATGGATTATTTATAAATTCTGTATGAATTCATCTTACATGTATAAATATATCCCTCTATTTTGAATTGGTGGGGTTATACATGCATTATCATCATTTCTGAAATTCCTTCTTTATAAAATCTCTTTTGATTAATATTTGTTGAAATATTATGAAAAACATTGTATTTCTATCCGTAAGGATTATGTCTATACCTTATGATTGATATTATTTTTATAGAAAACATAATCATGATAATTTTATTTTGGGTGTTCCCAGATTTCACTATAATGGGTATCTAGGGTAGTCATTATTATCATACATTCTCTTAAAATAAACATTCCTTACACACTATTGTAAAAAGGTCAAAAAAACCTCATTCCAAAAACTAAAAGATGATTTTGTTGAATCCGTTTTGTTTGAAAAAATTAAAATATGGGTAAAAATTAATTTTAACAATCATATGATTTATTATACATGAAATTTTATTAGAAAAAACTTCATTTAAATCATCACATAATTGGAGAAAACTCAAAATATCATGTTTAATAACTTAAACATAGAGTGTAGATTTTCATTAAAACCATTGATCGTCTATCCATGTGGTTCCAACACCCTTTATTTTCATAGAATTTTTTTTAAATTATATATACACCTCGATCATGTTCTTCAATATCCATAATGAGTTTTGTGTCCCCAGACATATGGTAGGGAAAATAACATCCCAAAATCTAGTATTTTTATATTTATGGATCAATAGTTCCTCTTCTCATCCATAAGGATAGACTTGATTTATATTGGTAACTTATATCATCATGATCTACATGAAAGCTAGTATTTTTAAATTTATGGATCAATAGTTCCTCTTCTCATCCATAAATATGGTATATATACATGGTATGCCAAAAATACATAAGGATAGACTTGATTTACATTCAATGGATGTCACATGGGTCTTTTTGATAACTACCTACCATGCTTAAAGCATATAAAACATCTTGAAAAGTACATATAATACCATAAATGAATGAACCAATCAATAATTCTTATGAAACTATTATGATCATCGATTCTTCTTCAAGTGTCTAAAAAACATTTTCATAAAGAGATGAATCTCATGTGACATGTGAAAGAACCCCCTCTTGGATTTATCCTTATTGACCCCCTTCACTATCTTTTCAATTTATGTAAATTAACTAAGTCCTAGAAGCCTCTTTGATCTATCATGATGAATCCTGATCCCATGAATACATGTTGCTTCACCTAAGGCTTTTATGGAGAGTCATGATCTTAACAAAGTATTAATGGTCTATAAGATTGGAATTTCATTTCTATTCAGTATTATGTCATCAACATGTACTATAAATAAAATTATTACAGTCATAAATTTTGTTATAGAAACATGTCTCACATTAATTAATTATGAATCCAAATATTATTATGGATTCATCAATCCAAATGGTCTATAACCTGGATTCTTGATTCAATTCAAAATTTTATTTATGAAACTTACATACCTTATAGTTATTATTTATAGTCACACAACCTTATTGTTGTGTTATATTTATATCTTTCTAAACATTACCATTATGGAAAACTATTTTGACATCCATTTTAGAAATTTAATTGTCAAGGTATGTAGCTATGGAAAGTATAATTATGATATATATCATTATAGAAACATGTAAAAAGGTTTCATCATTTCCTATTCTCTTACGTTTTTAAAAACCTCTTGAAAATAGTTTCACCTTATAGGTATTAACATTTCTATCCATGTCTCGTTTCTTCTTGAATACCCATTTTTAATTAATGGGATTTACATCTATCTGATATTCTACAAAAATCCATACATGGTTTTGGTATATAGTATCCATTTCATAATTCATGGTTTCATTTTTTTTGTTTGTTTTTATTCCACTTACAGCTTCTTTATTGGTCACAAAATCATTATTATCTACTAAAAATTAGTCATTTTCCATGGTGACTAGAAAAAATATATTTTAAGCTTCTAAAACATCTCTTATGCCCTTACATAGTAATTATGTCTCTACAATATCAAATTTCCCAAGGATGTATGGAACATTTTCTTGTGATAGATTTTATGTTACATGAGATATGAATTTGTCAAAGACTATTTCACTCCCAATATATTTTTTAGAAATATGGTCCCACTCAAGGAATCTAGATTTTCATTATAGTATTACCTTTTCTATTGGGTTTGTATAGGTAATACCCTTTAATTTTTTTTATAATATCCAATAAATGTATACTTAGTACCTTGGGTTTCTAGTTTATTACCTCATGTGGACTTAATAAATTATTTGCATCCCAAATCATGTAAATGTGACAATGTAACTTCTTTCGACTCCATAATTCAAAAATAACACCTCTTAATAATTTAGTGGCACTCAATTTAGTGTGTATTCCATTTTATATAATTAATATCCCCAAAAGGATAATAGAAGAATTTCATTACTCATTATTGATATTACCATATCTAGTAAGGTATAGTTCCCCCTTTCACTAACACTACTCAGTTAAGGCATATAAAGAGGATTGATTTCAGATAATATCCCAAAATCCTATAAATAATCAATGAATACATTATTATTATATTCTACACCAGAGTTTGAGTGAAATTTTGTTTTGCTCTTACCAGGTAGTTTCTTAACTAAATTCTTGTATTTTATGAATTATTTAAAATAATCCAACTTATTATTAATTAATTTTATCATTCAATATTTTCTAATGTCAGTAGTTATAGTTACGAAGTAAGATTTTCCACCAATTTCTTAAATTTGAAGTGGTCTATACACATTAATAAAAACTAATTCCATAATCTCTAATACTTCTTCACCTTTTCCACCAAATTATGTTTTGGTCATTTCTACTTGAAAAAAGAATGAAATATTCCAACTGTTTTTTGCATCAAAATACTTTAAATATCCATCTTGGTATAATTAATCATGTGTTTTTAGTTTACATGACATAAGAAGCAATGCTATATTTGGATGTGATATAAGTCAGGTGAACTGGATTTTTTATCAATTCATGTTACATGGTTTGTGTAATTTAATACTTAAATACTTTTATTAATTTATTTCATACCATAACATATGCTATAATTATAAAATAAGAAATATTTATTACCAAATATTAAAAAAACCATCTAAATTGATATTGGACAAATAAATATTGTTTTTTTTATCAGTAGACAACATACACTAATAATTATTGAAAACCAAGATCATTATAGTAAGTAATGTGGGGTGGTAATCTCAACCAGCTACTAAGGTAATATTAGATCTATTAGAAGCTCACAAGTCTACCTCACCTTATAAAATTATTCTATATCTACTTACTTCCTATAATTGGATAAAAATGTGGGCTCCCTATACAGTATCTAGTAACCAATTAGTAAAATAGATAGATTGTACTCAATAATAAATTCACCAAAATATTATCCGTACTTTTTTATAGTGGTTTATTTCTACTTCATATGGCCCTTCTTACCAAATATGAAAAAAAATCTTTCCTTTCTATTAAATTGATCTTCCGAATCTTGGAATGACATTTAAAAAAGACATGGAATTTTTGTCATTATAATTAATTTTCATTGCATCCTTACTTTTTTTCACCATAATAGTGGAAGGATTTTTTCACATCACGTCCATATTAAATTTTTGAAGAAGAGTGAAGAAATATTAGAGAGAATTATAGTATTTTCAGGTTATAATTAAAAAAAATACATGGAAGCTCTATGTGTGTAAAGAAACAAAGACATCAGTGTGAAATTATTTATGTTTTTTTAACCTTATAACTTTTCGGCACTAAATGTATCTAATGATTTTTCATATGTGAGGTATATTTAGTGTACCATCTCCATGTTTTCTCATGAATAGTTACCTAGAGATATCAAACTACTCTTATTTATCTCTATTTTAACAATTATCAATGAGATTCTTGAGTATAAAATTGAAACCCATGCTCTCATGTGACTTCATGAGGTTGATATACATCATCAGAATCATAAAAAACTAAACATATAGCACATTGTTCAAGTTTTTTTCATTTACAATTAACTCTTAATCACTATCTCATTAGTAGGAGTATCTAATATTGGTGATTATAGTACATAAAACTTATGTTCATGTTGTAATACAATGTGAAAGCACTTGTTCCATTCCTAAAAGTTAATTCTATTTAAGAGGTTATCTTTCTCATGTATTGATCATAGGGACAACGTGATAAATGAACTTTCCATTTTACTAAAACAATATAAATATATATTATTAATACTTTATTCTATTAAAAATAATGCGAATTAAAAAAATTTAAATATTATTATTAGTCTGCAACAATTTTTTCAAGATCCATGAACTCCCAACATTAGACCTAAAATGTAGTTTTAAGATAAAATTATATTGGTAAGGACCCATATATCCCTTATCATAACATAGAAATTGGCTCTACAAGATATTCAATGGTATTTAGGAATGAGGCCTTTCTAACTGTAGGATTGAATCTATTTAATTTCATTGATTGGACTCCCCAATCACAAGATACTTATTTGGATTTCCCCAACAAATGCCTCTAAGTAACACCAAGTCCTACTTCAATAATGAATCCTTGATTCCCCTCAGTTATGTTGAACAAAAAATTTTAGTTAGAACATCCAAATATTTTAAAATCACCCTAAATCTAGCTGGAAAATACTTTAAACTGTGGTTTCACCCATAACATAAGTAATCAAATTATTTTCTTATGTAGAATTTAATTGAGTGACTTTATTCATTATGTGTAAATTTCATATATTATGATTTTTTATTTATTATTAATATTATGTTTATTTTACATAGTGATTATCCATGTGCTGATAAAATATTAACACAAATCCTTATTTTATTTATTCTATATTATCATCAATGTTATTTAATTAATTTATTCATTTAATCATGAATTAACATACATAAAATAAAATAAATATCAATGCGTATGACAGAACAAATATGTGGCATGATCATGATTTTAATCAAACTATTTTTTCAGTGGATAAAAAATAAACCATTGACTATAGGGGAAAAACTCCTTGAGATGGTATTGGAATGAGATAAAACATTCCACCTAAGCTATATGTGTCACATAGGTTGGATTCACCACTATTCTATCTTGAACCAAATTCATATGATAGTGATATTCATCTTTACAATGTGTTTAGTTCATATATTGGTGAAGGGAACCATACATGGGTTAATATAAAAGAAATAAAGGACATGAAAACCCTTACATAATAAGGAGGGAGGGATCAGTGAAAAAACATCATTTTAATTTAATAATATTAACTTTACAAAACTCATGAAATATTTCAATTAAAAAAGACCACACACCATCAAAGGTTAGTCTAAGCCCATGATCATCGGCACATGTAACAAGTATGTATTTCATATAACTGGTTAATATGTTTTTAATTTAATTAAATGAGTGTGAATTAATTCAATTAATAATATTTTATTAATAAAATAATTAATATTTGTCTTAATATTCCTACTATGTATATATTGGTGATTCCCAAATATTGTGATTTTAAATAAATAAAATTAATTAATTCTATTTAAAAATTTGATAAAATAAGTACATAGTTGAACTTGGATGGAACACAACAGATACTTTCATGAACAACCATACATGGTCCTTGTTTTTAATAGTGTAATCATATGAAATTTCTCATATATTAAATGAGATTTAATTTCACAACAGGTACGATCAATAGATGACATAGAAGACACTTGAAAATTACACCGTGTGTATTGATTTAATTTAAGGAAAGTATAAAATATTTAATGATGATACATGACTTATTGTACCAGATTTTATAAAGAAATTATTATTAATTCAAAAATATAATTTTTGTATTTTTGATTGTATTTTAATAATGTATTCCCTTATCTAAAAGTCACATGTAATGTAAATCCATCCCAAAAACCCCATCAAAGAAAACCACCACGATGAAATTTTACTCCCATCGCAAATAAGTTTTATTTTTTTAAAAAAAATAATTGTGATATATTTTGTAATCTGTTGAAATTTGATAAATATTTTAAAATTTTAAAATTAAAAAAATTAGGAAAAATAAATAAAATATAATAAAAATATGAAAAACATTATAACATAGTTTCATAGGTAATATTTTTATAAAAACAAATTACACCATAGACAAAAAATAATTGAGGATCATTTGTATCAGGTAGAGGAGGATCAACTGAAGGGTTCGGGTACTCCATACCATTACCAGATGCAAGACATGACATATTGTTAGACATCTACTCACCTATCTGATGCTACAACACACGCTCCTCATTCCACTATCTCAGTATGTGATTTATCATCTTATCATAAATCATAACCTATCTTCATTCTTTGAAGCAGATGATGATGATGAATCTATGCGAGGTCCCTTTGAGATGATTTATTACATAGTATAAGTACCATAATAACTAGTACATGCTAATAATGAACCTATACCGGTCACCTGAAACTTCTCAACATAATCTGTAGTCACCTTTTCTAAGACCCCTCATTAAAACAAGTCTATAACATAGAATATGATTCCTTCTCATCATGACTTTATAATGATTGGAAATTTTCATTATCATATATTTACTTCGAATATATTTTTAAATTAAAATAATATTAATTTAATTAATTTAATTAATTTTTTAAAAAAATACTATACATAATCTGGTGTTTTCTGTCACTGAAATGGTATCCTATATTGGGATAATATTACATCTTCTTATAAGAATCTAAATACATAATAGTGGGTCTAGTAGCATCCTGTATTATATAACAATCATATTAAATTTAAAGTATATATACATTAATAAATAATATTACTTTTCATATGACATTGATGTATACCAAATATATGACTCTCAACCCAATGTGTCACCTCCAACCTCTCAGGTATCTGACAGATCGATTATGAAATCCTCTTAAAACTCTCTCATATCTAGTAGGAACATAATAGATCCCATAACAAAGCTGAGATATAGTCAGTTTGATGAGAGATAAAAGGCTGGTCAAAACAGTAATGGAATCTCTATACAAGGATCTCTCTCTTAGGTTGTATAAAAATGTTTAATAATTTCATGTATACAATTATCTCATGCCTCATGGAAATGATCTATCATTCTATCATCGATTTGAGGCCATAAATTCTACAGGAAAATTAAAAAAACATGTTACTAATTAAATAATTTCCAAATAAAATATATTATTTATTAATGTGCAATACAGTGTTCAAACATATGATGTCTCAAAATAATTTGAACATAATCCCATGACACCCATGGAACAAAAAAATATATTATTAGAATCACTCTAGCATATCCAATAGCTTAATGTGAAAAATTGTGAAAATAAAAAAATAATTTGAATATTATTACAAAAAGTTATATAAAAACATAAAATATATTAAATATATTAAATAATTTAAATTTTTTTAAAATTATTATAAAAGTCAATATATAGACTTCTTTTTGGAATAGCTGAAAGAATAATTAATCTTTTAAGTCTAAGGATCCTCCTAATAGGTGGTGTTGTAGTAAAATTTTGGGAGTAAGATGAATCAGGCTCATCATCGAGAATCCCAAAATAAGTGAGAGAATGGAATAGATCCTTGTGACCATCTCAAGACATTTGGAAAAAATTATATTAGCTATAAAAAAAATTCTTAATATAAACATCAAATAAAAAAACTAAAAAAATACCAGAATATAATAATATTAACTATAAATAATTTTATTGAAATATCAAATATAAAATACTAGAATGTAATGATTACCCATAAATAAATACCAAAATATAATAATATTTCATGTAAATAATTGTTAACATAAATATGAAATATAGAAAATAAATAAATACCATGTAAAATATAATAATATTAACCATAAATATTTTTTAATAAACATTTTTTATTTTTGGCAAGAATGATTTTATATTTAATGTCAACGAATCTTTATTGCGGATGAACTCGCTACCATCAATTAGTATCAAACCAATGACATTTAATTTTTTTTATAATTTTCTCCTGGAAAATATAACTCAATTATTTCATCTTACATGTCATAAAATTCAAATCCACTTTCTTTATGATGAAATCCATTCACTGAAACACCACTATTCATTGATTTCTTTGATTAACCATATAAGTGTTTATGAAATTGAAATCCATTAACTAAGTAACCATTATAAGATTTTAAAAATTTAGAATGAGGGTATTTATCTTGCATAATTGACTATAATTTTTACTTTCATGATGTTTTCCATCAAATAATAATCATTAATAATAATATATGTCATTAAAAAATTGATTTAATTTTTCACCATAAAAAAACAACATAACAGCCTCTAAAACCAATATGTAATTTTTCTTGTCATCATTCTTCAAGAGCATCATGGGTAAATATCATAAATTATTTTTTGACATATTCATCATATAATCCACAAAATAAATAATGGAAATAAATTTATCTCTTATAAAAATAAAATAATAATAATGAAAAGTATTAATTAAATAGATATCATGTCATTTCATCACAATTTAGTAGAACATATGTATGATCTCTATGTTTTTTTCCATTAGAAATAAATCGTTCATGATAACCCTGAAAACCAAGATCAGGTTGATTAAAAAATAACAATTTAGGGTATGTGATATCATAAAAATTTACCTCATTATGACCCATGTTATTTTCTTTTGAATAATATTCAGATTTAAAATAATAGGATCATAAATTTGGAATTTCCTACTATAAGTATGTATCTTTAATTGAACCTGTAATGGAGTATTTGTTACATACATTATTTTTTAAAATATTTAATACATATCTCAATTGGGCATATCTATTAGAATTTTATTGGCCCTCCACATTTAAATTCTTATAAAAAAATCAATATTAAATGATCTATTGAGTCAAATAAGGCCAACATGAATATTTTATCTAATTTACATAAAATTAAATAATATTTTTACATCATAATCAATTCCTCATAATACAATTTTTATTTAAAAATATCTCAAAAGAAATATTATGTTTCGGTCCACACATTTCGGATTGAAGAATTCAACAACCCTTAAAGACCAACAAGTATTAGTCTTTGCATTATTACATTTAATTCATGAATTTTTAACCTAGAAATATGTCCATTGGAATTTCCATGAGAAACATTAGATGAATAACCATATGATAAACTCAAATATCTCATCTATTGAAAGAATAACATATGAATTTCTTTAGAAAATGCATAAGATTATTTTGACATCATTAAATTGTGTGATCCTTCATTTTCAAAAAATTCATGTTCAGATTGACTAAAATTTGGGAATGATCCAACCATTCCTTTACCTTATCTTTGGTCTTACTGAGTGTGTCCAACATGGTATAAAATTTGTTATCAACAAAATTTATTCTTGGTATGAATCACATATAACATGTTACCGACCAAAAAATCAATTACCAAAAACTAATCCACTTTATCCAATTATGATATCTACCAAAACCACATATTTTTTTGTTCACTTATAGTTGTTATAAAAGTAATATGAGGTAATGATGATATGATAAATTTTAACTAAAAAATTGAGAGCACTATTGGATGTTTATTTATTTTAGTTCTTCATTTTGTAATTGTTTTCAATTTCTTCAAAAATGGTGATCTGTTAGAAGAAATATATGATGATAATCAAACTAACTGGACTTTCTTCCCTTGAAAATAACACAAATATTTTTCTCAACCATAAAGTATAGACCTGATTTTAAATCATGAGTTATCCATCCATATAACATACCATATTCTAGAAAGTTACTGATTGTCCACATTAATGCAACCTCTAGTGTAAAATTTTGATGTCCAACTATATCATATGCAGTTACACCATCATTCCATAATGAAATTAAATCATATATTTTTGGATTCAAATAAACATCAATATTCTTCTTTATGTGTCTTGGAATTAATAATTATATATATATATATATATATGGTTCCTCCATTTTTCTATTAGGGGGAAAGTTGTATATAGTTATGAAAATATTTCAACAAGAATATTGACCACTATATGAACCAAATAGAAAAAACACATTAATAGAAATACTCAACCGTATGTTATGAGATTTTTAAAAAAAAATAAGGAATCGTTTAATCAATGTGTTTACCTTAATCACCATCACATGGGCGATTTAAGATTTTATAGATGAAAATGTTTGATTTATGCTATTTCATCAATGAAGTTGTATTCTGGGACCTAAATAGATGTTTTAAATGGGGTGTAATTGAACAATTACTCAATTATTTCATAAAAAATATGGAATTTACATGTTTTATATCTTTATAAGTTGATTCTACACATGTTTGAAAATTAAATAAGGATTCATAATCACCATAATAAAAGATGGATTCATTCGAACATGCATGGATCATCTCATAACTAAGACCCAATTTATGGACCAAATTCTTACTTTGAAAGGAACATACAGGTAACAACTTTTCATTAAGAAAAAATAGTTTAACCTAAGAAAATATTTAACCTTAACAACTATTTTATATTCTAAAATTTTGTTTAATATCCATAGATTTTATAATAACTTTAATATTTATTATTTGGAATCCAATAAATAAGTGTTCCATAAGATATTTCATCAAATTAAAAGAGTGATATTGTTTTGATTTAGGATTTGGAATATTATTCATAGTTTTTATTTCCTAAATAGATGGGCCATCAACCTCATGTACTAAATTCTGAAATTTTGGATTTTTTTTAAAATGACATAAAAATTAATATAAAAGAAAAATATTACATTAGTATAAAGGATGATATTGTATAACAATCATTATCATGATGATGAAGACAATTAGTGGGAATATTCTCAAGCCATGTAATGTCTTGATTTACTCCTTTGTTATCAAGTCCATCTGCAACCGTATTAGCTTCATGATAGATATGATTGATGATGTATTTTATGTCATGAAAAGAGCTACTGGAATCCATCCATCTGGTAGTGATTAGCCACGCAAGGTGTGTCACATTGTTCCAAATTTCTTTCACCATGGTAGTCAAATCGATTTCAAACAAGAGATTGTTCCCACCATGATTACTTGTAAAAGAAACAAAATGTATCACACCAATCATTTTGGCCTCCAGAGAAGATTAAATGTCATAGTTCCTAAGAAAGAATCTAAGGATCTCACCAAGGTGATTCCTAAAGATTGCGCCACAACCTATGGGACATGGATTGCCTTTTGAGGCACCATCAAAATTGACTTTAAACCAACCAGTAAAGGGAGAACACCAAAACACATCAAAGGTATGATGCATTTGACAAAAATTTCCTTCAAACCGAAGACGTCACATAATTATAAACTCATCAACAATGATGTTTCAGTGACCCTTTTGCATCAATACAACATCACGTATGGAAATAATAATCCACCTTCGACCCACATTATGATTGAGTGAGGATTTGTTATATGTAATGCCATTTCTATAATACGAGATCACATGATGGAGCTCAGAATCATCAATAAGGAAGAGGTTCTTAATTTTTAGTTCTAAAGAGAAGAGGAAGTAGCACAAGGAAATGAAGAGGTTGTTAGTGTCTTCTCTATGTTAATTAAAGTGCCTATATTTGGAGCCAAGTTGAATACCAAATGATTGAAGGGATCCGTCTCTAGGAATTTTGTTGTGAGAAAGGTACCAAATAAGAGTGAATCTTGAGGGCTTTATCCATGTTTTTTCAAAGAGTTTTATCCCACCAAAACCACTTTCATAATTACAGATAAAATTATTCTAAAAGATTTTTTAATTAAGTATAGCATTGTGAGAATGTTTCCAAATTAAAAATTCATCAGTTTTTGAGAAAGGATAGTTGTTAATGATGTTCATAATGGCTTCAGTAAGATGATAATTATGAGAATTTATCATATCTTAAATATGAAATTATGGATTTATAACCAAAATGTTTATATATCCTACAATATTTAATTCACAATGTTGATAGAAAAAATAAAATCTTTCGGAAAATAAAATTAATGTAGATAAAGTCCAATAGTGTCAAAGGTTTCAAATATTTTGAGATCATATTTCATACTTGGATATTTAATTGATCCATCAAAAACAAATTCTAAATTTTATGATGTAAATGATATAATTTTTTTAACAGCCTCAATATAGAAATGATTTATACCAGATCCATTTGATTTTTTATAATGATTTATCCAATCATGATCGCATAATAGAAACAAGTGTCTAATTATTGAGTCCATAATTATATAGGAAACAATAGAAATAAGAATAATTAATATATATGTTGACTAATTCCATATTCTTATCAAATTTTAATTATATATATGTAAGACTACTTATCATGAATTCTTACTATTTTTTACAAATTATAATTAATAATTATTAATTATTACCAATTATTAAAAAAAATCAGATAATAATAATTTTTTATTAATTATAAATAAATTTAAAACTAATAATTCAAATTGTTAACAATTATATATATATATTATATTTTTTACAAGTTACTACAATTTATCATCATTTGTACTAAAATTTAAAAATTATCAATAATATTTACAGATTATCATTAATATTTACTAAATATTACTAACATTAACTAATGAATTTTTAATTCTAATTTTTTTATAATTACATATTTTTTTAATTTTTACAAAATATTCACTAAATAGTTTGAATTTTTTATAATTATTAGTATTTTATAAATTGTATAACTATTTATTAAAAAATATCAAAAATTATTAATATTAAAATATTATTACAGATATTTATTAATTAATACTAACATTAACTAATTATTAATAACATCGATAAAATATTTGTTAATTACTACAAATTATTTAAGGATTTTTACTAATTAAATAAATTATTAATGCATTTTTATTAATTAGATTGCATTTTTAATAATTAATTGAATTATATATATATATATTAACATGTTATTAAAAAATTCATACTAATTATTAATAATTATGTTATTAAAAAATATTATATATTTTTAAAAGTTATTAATATTTTATATTTTTTTACAATTTTAACAAATTATCGTAATTTACTAATATTTAATTATTATTACTAATATTTCTGGATTATTTATTAATTGTTAAAAATAATTTGATAATTAATAATATTTTTTTTTATTTTTACTACGTTTTTACTATTTTTTAATAATTTTTAGTATTTTTTATTGATTTTTACAAGTTTTCACAAAATTTCTACTAATTGTTAAAAAAATATTTATTTTATAACACTAATGAATTTGTAATTATAAAAAAAATTATAAATATTACCGAGACATATAACTAATCTCAAGCATGAGAAATGGTCAAATTCCATAATATTAATAATCAAATATCATTAAAAATTGATGTTAAAGTTAAAATAATTAATAAAATCAATAATCCTAAACATGTATAATAAATTCAAATATTACATACATATTATGCTTCGTAATAATAAAAACAAAAAAAGAGTCAAATAAGTAAACATATTAATAAATCATATGGTGTGACCACTTATGAATTGTATAATAAAAAATCTATAATTATTGACAACTCAAAATATACCCACGATCAAATATGCCATAATAATTTGAGGCTCAAACAAAAATGTACCTCACGAGAAAAATTAATTTTAAGAAAATTCAAATAAGTGATTAATTTTAATGAAATCTTGAAAAACATGGAAACCACCATTAAAAACAATTTTCAAAACATATTTTGATTGAAAATATCTATTAAAATCATAATAAATAAGGAAAACGCCCAAATATGAAAATATATTAAATTTAAAGGTTAAACATTAGAAAAAAGGCCTCATATCAAGTGGAATCAACCCTTACAGAGCCAAAAAAATCTTTTCTTCTTTGGTGGACACCCAAATGGGGATAAATAAACCTAATGTAACCATAAATACCTAATAAACCATGAAAATAGGGAGAATGTTTTAAACTAGGGTTCAACTAAACCAATTATAGTGAGAGGGAAGGGGGAATTGAAAACTGCAGGAAGGAGGAGAGGGGAGGAGCTTGTACCTCGGGAATTTGAACCTTCATTAGAAAAAATTGGGTGTGATAGAAAAAGTTGGTGGTGGGTTGTGCAACAAAAGCACGATGAGTAGGGGGTGTCACGACCCCCTCCCCACAAGGTGTACCCCTCATGGGATGACAAAGTGATAAGGGAGATAATGACCCCCTGAGTCCCACCTCATATAGGCCCCATGATGGTGACTAGAACCAAGGGTATAGTGAAAAAAAATGGGAGGAATTACCCTCTAAGAGAACACATTCAAATGAGAGAGATAATATAGACACCAACCAACTCCAACTCAGACATCAATATAAAATAAATCCCAAGTACACATACATAGTGCCATGCAAAACTACTACAACTGAAAGGGGAAAACTAAAAATACCCAAAAGAACGTAAAAACATCAGCAACCATGAAGCCCAAACAGCTCCTACAACCCCAAGCTAGTATAAACTAGCATGATCTCCAACCTTCTCCAAGTGACATGAAAAATAGTTTATATAGAAATATGGTGAGTATAACAGTATACTCAGTAGGATACTCCTCAGATCCTCTCGTGCAAAAGTAAAGAAAGCAAGCCTAAACACAGTGAATAACAAGTGAAACTAACTCATCACCTAAACATGTATACTAAGTTCCTAGCCTCACCATGGATACTCTCACCAAGTCTCGCATACAAGAGTGTATAATATAATAAATAATATCAAGGGTACCTCGCTAATACCTCCTCGCTGGTTTGCTGCTTTTCCCCAACGTCGTGCGTCCAAAGCATCTCTCTCCAAAAAGGATTTCCTACAAACACCTAGGTGAAGCACTACAACATGGACCCCATGTAACAAAACCACCACGACAATGCAAGTAATGTAACCAGGTAGTTTTCGGGATCCACTACAGCTCGTATAATATGTATCATACATCAGACATTATAACTCAATCCATTACAACCCATACACTGAGTAAGGATCCTCAAACCATCACAGCCTATACATGTTACACCTATAGTATTCCATATGAAACTATATCCAGAATATATGTTTGTGAATAACCACAAGCCATTACAGCCCTCTACACACATATATAGAGAAAACTTAGCACTTTTCCAACCAGTATAAGTAAATACCACAAGAAGAGAGCAGGGCCAAAGGGGGTAGTCAACCATCTATCCTCCCACCAAAATGTTGGGAAAAACACCCCCAGGGCTCAGAATCCTTAGGGTGTCAGTTTACTTAATATACGGGGTGGAGTGGTGTATAGAAACACATAAAGTAAATAATATACTATATATCACAACCACACTATGGGAATAATCTAGTCTTAGACTGAACTATAGCTAGAATCTCTTAGACTCCTGACTGCCTCTTATAAAAATAGGTATTATATAAGTACACAACCATTTAAAGAGCTTGATTACATTCCTTCGATACCTTTTTATCAGTTTCACTTTAAATTCATTAATTATTTAATCATTAATTAACAATTAAAAATTTCCACATTATATTTTACTAGCATCACACCGAAATTCCATTGTTCCTTCAAATTACAACCTCAGCATTACATTCCAGAAAGCTCCAACCCCATGGGTTAACATCATTTATTTATTCATTTATTAACAAAATTATTATTTTCCCATATTCCCAGGCATTATAGAAAATCATTCCAAGCTACTAAACACATGGGGCTCAACATGGCGAGTAGATAAACTACCCTTTGAGTCTTTTCCACATATAGTAAGAGCATAGATCGATCCTTCCATAGGAAGCTAAAAACATAAAGAAGTTGGCATAAACCATGCGTCATTTCCCCTTTTGGAAGGAGGGTAAGAAAACCAGTTGCCTTGATCAGTGGGGAATTTATAGAAGATATATAACCAATAATAAATAGAAAGAATCCAAACATTCATATCCAACCCATTCCATAATCTTTGGTGTCCTCCCTGACACCCACATGCATAAACTGATGCATCTCCCCACTCAAGGTGTCAAATGCTGCCACAACCAATAAGAAACCTTCCCCACCTATCATAATATCCTTCCAGGATCACCTCACAACACTAATAGCTGGAAAAAAACCTCATATCAACTGGGCTCCTGGACCTTAAATAAGTAATAGGGTAACTCAGAACCATACAAGGAATTATCTTTTATTAATCAACCTGTTCTTTAATCCATCTTGAATTAACCAACTTAATATTTCTAGGTTCCAACATCAGGAAACCTAAATAGTAAGCAATCACAAATTGATTAAACATGTTTACTACATCAATTTGATTAACATCAAGTTACAACAACAACAAGATTCATTTACATGCCTCTTTTTCTTTAGCCAAACAACTATCAATTAATTCCATATTTATGTTCATTACCAATTTACATCAAGAATAAAAAGATAACAAAGCAAGAAAAGATATCAAACTATATTTCAAAAAAGAGGCAATAACATACGATCAATATCAATTTATTTATGTGGTTCAAATATTTAATATTTAAATTTCATTGTGATCTAGTGGGATAAAACATGTTAACTCTATAGTTGCACAGAAAAGAAAAGAGAAGAAATGAATTCCCTAACTCAATTAGTTCTTGATATTCTTTATACGAGAATGATCCACACAATGAGTTACGATCTCCTCCCCCTATGATAACGGTATCCACCCCAGGATGCAGAAACACCACCACATCGATCAACACCCAATAAAATTCTATTAAGAACATGTAAAATAGCATTCCAAAAATGGAAAGTAGAAATAGAATAATTTGAACCCAAAATAATGAAGAAATATCACACCTTATATCGAAGATTGATCGATATAGCTTGGTTTTACCAAAAACAGAGGGTGTACTTGCGACAAGAAGAAATTCAGGGGGAAAAAATCCAAGAAGGAAAGTTTGATCGCACAACTCCTATAGTATGTAAAGAAAGGTTCGAGCCTCTCGCACCAGAGAATATGGATGAAGAATAAGGGAGGAAGATATCTCGTCCCTTTTGAAGATTTAATAGAGCATCATTTTAAGATTCACTGGATTTTCCATTAAAATAGGATCGCATTAAACCACATGGTTTGACCCAATAAAAAATCTTGAGCCTCAAGAAAATTCATATTTGAGTTATGGCCTTTGAATCGTCTTTAGAGTCCATAAAACAGGGCTTAAAAAGCATTTTATGTCAATGGAAATGTTAAAGGGAAAAAACTGCAGGACATTAGAAAAATTGTACACCCAACATGAAATTTGGAATATGAAATAAAGGATACTATTTGAACCTCACCATTTAGGTAAAACATAGTTCATGAACTAGATATTTGGAAAAAGAAAATTGAGGCTACTGTTCGAACCTCACCATTCTGAAAATAGTGTTCATGAACTCAAAATTTGGCAAAGTAAATAGAAGCCATTGTTCAAACCTTACCATTCTGGAAACATTGTTCATGAACATAAAATTTGGAAAAAGTAAATAGAGGATACTGTTAGCACCTCACCATTTTGGGAACATTGTTTATGAACTCAAAATTTGGAAAAGGAAATAGAGGTTACCATCAAAACCTCATTATTCTAGAAACACTGTTGATGAACTTGAAATTCGGAAAAGGAAATAGAGGCTACCGTTGGAACCTCACAGTTATGAAAACACTATTCATAAACTTGAAATTTGGAAAAGGAAATAGAAGCTACCATTGGAACCCCACCATTATGGAAACATTGTTCATGAACTCAAAATTTTGGAAAGGAAATAGAGGCTACCGTTGGAACCTCACCATTCTAGAAACACTGTCCAAGAACTCAAAATTTGGCAAAGAAAATAAAGGCTACCGTTAGAACCTCCCCATTATGGAAACATTGTTTGTGAACTCAAAATTTGTCAACGAAAATAGGGGCTACTGTTATACCCTCACCATTCTAGAAACACTGTTCATGAACACAAAATTTGGAAAAGGAAATAGCAGCCCAGTTGGAACCTCACCGTTCTAGAAATACTGTTTATGAACTTGTAATATGGAAAATGAAATAGAGGCTATAGTTGGAACCTCACTGTTCTAGAAACACAGTTCATGAACATAAAATTTGGAAAAGGAAATAGAGGCTACCTTTGGAACCTCACCTTTCTAGAAACAATGTTCTTGAACTCGAAATTTGGTAATGGAAATAGAGGATACCATTAGGACTGTTCACATAAACCTACCGTTGGAACTGTTCACAAGGCTACCATTGGAACTGTTCACATAAGCCCACTATTGGAACTATTCACAAGGCTACCTTTGGAATTGTTCACAAGGCTACCGTTGGGACTATACATATAAGCCTACCATTGGAACTATTCGCAAGGCTATCGTTGGGACTATTCACATAAGCCTACCATTTGAACTGTTCACACCGGCCTCACAGATGGAATTGTTCACCGAATTGGAAATTTGGAAAAGTGTTGAGGTTAAGTCACCTTGACCACCAGAACATCATAAACACTAGATTTTCAAAGAGTAATGGACTAGAGAGGTCTAGGCCATTACATCAGAAACCTCTTAAAACATTCTCATCCCCAGGAATTAAAAACCTACCTAAAGGGAAACATAAACAGGGTCCGAACAACCACCCATCGGGATACCACTAAAAAAAAAGCAATCCACAAGATGATACCAAAGAAAGTCATCTCATAAACGTGAAATGTCTACAATCACAAAGTAAATTTTTTTTTACATGAAAACGGTTAAAAATTAAACAACTCTGGGTACTGAGCACTTATCTTCGACTCTCATTCCCAGGTTCTCTCCTCCACACCACCATGTCTCCACTAGACATGAACCAAGGGGATAGAATTCCCATGTAACACCTTATGCTTGCAGTTATGGATCTCTACTGGCCACTCCTCAGAGGTTGTATCATCATCAACATTGATCTCACTTCAATCAATGATGTGTGAGTCATCATGAAGATAACGATGGAGCTATGATACATGGAAAACATCATGTATTCAGCTCATCTCTGGGGGAGGTGCTATCTGATACGCCACATCTCCAACACAAGCCAAAACCATGAAAGGACCAATAAACCGAGGAGAAAGCCTAATCCCTAGACTGAACCTTCGCTGCCCATGATAGAGAGTCACCTTAAGAAACATGTGATCTCTAACATAAAACTCTAAGGGTCTCCTCCTTTGACCGGCATATGATTTCTGACTATCATGTGTTGATTTCATCCTCTCATGAATCACCTGAACCATCTCTGTCATATTCTACACTAGTTTTGGTTCGATAATTGATGACTCTCCAACCATAGTCTATCACAATGAAGAATGGAAAGGTTGGCCATACAAGGCATCAAATGGGGACATACCGATGGTGGAGTGAAACTATTTTTGTAAGTGAACTCCGTCAAAGGTATGTGCCTCTTCCACGAACCTCCAAAATCCAGAACAGAAGATCACAACATGACTTCAAGAGTCTGGATGGTTTTTTCTGTCTGACCATCCATCTGTGGATGAAAGGCAGTGCTAAGAAATAGCTGAGAACCAAAAGCATGCTAGAGACCTCTCCATACCCTAGAGGTAAAACGAGGATCTCGATCAAAAATGACCATCTTTGAGATTATGTGGAGTCTCACCACTTCCTCCAGATATTTCCTTGAAAAAAGCTCCATGGAGCTCAACTACTTGGTTTATATAAAGTGGGCTGATTTTGTTAAATGGCCCACTACCACACAAATATCTTCAAGTCCTCCCAGAGCTCGAGGTAAACCATTAACAATGTCCATTGTGATGTCCTCCCACTTCCACTGAGGAACATATAGTTGCTGGAGTAGACCAATGGGAAAATGGTGTTCGACCTTCACCATATGCAAGACCAAACATTGAGATACAACTCTGTAACCACACGCTTCAAACCATACCAACATAACTGACTCCTCAAGGAGCAGTACATCTTTTTCACGTCAGGATGTACCACTAAAGGCGAACAACAGAACTCTCTGAGAACTATCTCATGCATGTCCAAAGGAACTATTAGTCTTCCATGATACAATACTCGGTGTTGTTCATCCTCAAACAGACCATAAGTGGCCACACCACAATCAAATCAGTCTCTCCAGACCTCCACCTCAAGATAACCCAATGAGGACTCTTCCACCTGCTTCACCTGAGATGATTGCACCGTCATCTAAAAAAGACAACCTATGCCACCAACTTCTCCCATATCAAGATGTAATGTCGATAGTTCTTCCATAACTTTCTAGGAATCACCCCATTAACCACTGTATCACTAAGTGACTTTCTACTCAGCGCATCAGCAACAACATTCCCTTTTCCATGGGTATACGATATTTTGAATTTGTATTACTGTAAGAACTCCATCCACTAACATTGTCACAAGTTTGAGTCATGCTGGGAGAAACATACCTGAGGATCTTATGATCAGTGAAAACCAAAAAGTGCTTGCCAATGAGGTAATGTCTCCACAACATCAAATAAAACACCACGACTTCCAACTCAAGATCATGGGTGTCATATTTATGTTCATGGGGATGCAACTACTGATACCCATAAGAAACAACTGATCTCTCCTGCATCATAAAACAGCCTAACCCCATATGCAAATAATCTCATAAAACATCAAACTGAACTCCCTCTACTGGTAGACAAAGAATTGGAGGACTTACTAACTTCTCCTTCAGATACTCAAAAGCTAGATGACACTAATTAGTCCACATGAACACCTGATACTTCCTATTCAATGTTGTGAGAGGAGCTGAAACCTGAGAGAAATCCTCTATAAACCTCTTGTAGTAGCCTATAAGTCCAAGGAAACTTCACACTTATTCCACTGTCTTTGTGACTGAACAAGAAACAAATTCTTCTATCTTCGATGTATCCATAGATACTACCTGATGGGACACACCATGCCCCTATGAATTGGACTTCTCGAGCCCAAAACACACACTTCGACAACTTCCCAAACAGTTGATGTTGAAGAAGAATTTCGAAAATGGTGTGTAGATACGCTATATGATTCTCCTCAGACATGAAGTAAACAAGGATGTCGTCAATGAAAACCACCATGATTTTATCCAGGATCTCATAGAACACAGCGTTCATCAATCCCATGAACACAGTTGGAGCATTCATCACACCGAACGACATTACAAAAAACTCATAATTCCCATGATGATAATGAAAAGAAGTCTTAGGGATATCCTCATCCTTAAAATGCATCTGATAATATCCTAACCACAATTAAATCTTTGAGAACCAACATTCACCCTTTAGTGAATTTACTAAATCATCAATCTGCAGAAGAGGATATGGATTCTTCACTCTAACTTTGTTTAAGCGATGATAATCGATACACAACCACAAACTTCCATAAACCTTCTTCATGAACAAAAGTGGTGCACCCCACAGTGACACACTCAGCCACAAAAAACCACACTAAAATATACTATCAAGATGTATATGTAGCACTCGTAACTCAAAAGTGGTCATCCTATATAGAGACATAGAGATAGTAGATGCTCCTAGTTGTAGCACGATCCCAAACTCAATCTATTGTAGAGGGGGTAATGCTAAAACCTCTTCTAGAAACACATCAGGGAACTCTTACATGACCCTAGTAAACACCATCAGTTGTACCCTTGAAGAAATCAACATTAGATCAGCCATCATGGATGATAAGGATGGAACACACCTCTGACACATCCGACTATCTCGCTCACCAACAAACACCACTGGCTTTCTATCTGCATTGAAGAACACAACCTACCTCTTTAAGCAATCCGCGATAGCCTACACCGAATACAAAAAATCAATGATGAGGATAACATCATATGGTTGTATCCATAAACATAGTAAATCTCTCCAACAGCGGTGCTGCCCTAGCATTATCTCATAGTCTCTACATACTTCATAGAAGTCATCTCAACCTCCAACTGGCATAGTCAATGACAAGGGCACTAGAATCCTCTCTACCTAATGTCCCAAAGCATGGAAAAGGGTAGGTGATATGAAGGAGTGTGTTACTCCTTAATCAAACAAATCATACACCATGTCATAAAACAAGCAAAGGGTACCTAAAACATTGTCTGGATTGCCCGGTACTGGCAACACTAAAGCATGAAGCTGACCACGACCTCCTCTATGGCCCCTATGATCCTATTATGACCAACAAAATAACCATATTCGGATATATAAGGACTGTGAGCATCACAGGGCTATCCTATGCCTGCCCTATCTACCCTCTGCTGGTCCAAAGCTGGTGCAACCTGCTGCCGCTACCTCTGCTGGAACTGCAATAGTGGAGAACCAGGAGTGGAACACCTAATGAACGATGACTATTCTGAATGGTTAGGCACTCTCACTACTAATGACCTTTACCAACACAAGAAAAACAATCACTCGATCCCTTGGCATAGGCCTGAGTTTCATCTCCCTAAGTGAAATGTGATGCTAAGGGTTGGGACCTACCCACGACTGAACAAAAACTCTTCTACCCTGAAAACTGGGAACCCCAGACCACAACTCTGCTTCATGATGAATCATGATGACTCCTCTATCATGATTATTAGGTTATAATGAATGTCCTCTCGATGAACTATTCTCTTTCTAGAACCTCAGTATATGTCTTCAGCATAAATGGGGTGACCTGGCGCTGGATCTCTAGGTGCAATGCCACCTCAAAATGCCTCGTCCTGGCATCTTTATCTGGAAATAGGTCCGGAGCATATCATAAAAGGTTCATGAAATGGATTCAAAAATCTTGCACACTGGATCTCCCTTGTCAGATTTTAAGAATATTATGGTGACTTGTTGCATTCAAGGTCGGAGAAAGAAACATGACACTAAACTTGTCTTAGATCTCCTCCCATGAGATCGCTGACTCCTCACAATCCCTAAGGAACAAGAACCACCATTGCCCCTCTACTCCATACAACATCGTCACAACCAAAGACACCCAGTACTACTTCTAGGAATGGATCCAACAAAAGCCTATCTCAACTACCTCCAACCAGTATTCTCTGACTGCATCAGAAATGAAGCCCTCATACTTCTGTAGACACTGGTGGTAAAACCATTAGAGTTTCCTCCTCCAAGTGTCGTCATCATCAACCTCTACCCTGGTGTGATCTTATGGCAGAGCCTGCTAGATATCTTCTATGCGATCTTGACGAGGACTTTGACCGGATGTCATACCTATAAAATAAAAAACAGTTAGAGCTCCAAAACCTGGAATATGGAAGACTCTACATCAATTAATTATTTTTTTCTTTTATTCATTTTAGGAGAACTTATTCCAAGGTCTACCCATTAAAACATAGGCACAAAGAATAATGATGCATGATCCTATCCTAGGTCTCTACCCTGCAACTTGTGTCACCTCATTTAGTATCCATTGTAAACCTAAAGGATCGTGCATCAGATCACAGGGTTCCCTAAATGCCTATGTCTCAGCCGGTCTCCAGTGTTTACATCACTTTCTAAACTCAACTGACATTGTTTCACTACCATCCCATGAAACCTCACATGTGCTTAACACCAAGCTCCATCATATCCCTCAACCAGACCTTTGATACCACACTGTCATGACACCCTCCCCTCAAGGTGTACCCCTCCTGGGCCGATAATGTGAGAAGGGAGATAATGACCCCCAAGTCCCGCCTCCATGTGGCCCCGGGTTGGCGACTAGAATCGAGGGTATAATGAATACCCAAATGGGGGGCATTAACCTCTAAGAGAACAAATGTGAAAGAGATAGATAAGATAAACCCCAAAAAAATCCAACTCAGAAAGTAATATAAATGAAATCCCCAGTACACATATGTAATTTCATGCAAAACTACTACAACTAAAAGTGGAAAACTACAAATACCCAAAAGAAAGTAAAAACAACAACAACCATGAAGCCCAAACAGCTCCTGCAACCCCAAGCTAGTAGAAACCAGCCTGATCACCAACCTGCTCCAAGTGGCCTAAAAACCATATATATAGACATAGGGTGAGTATAATATTATACATAGTTGGATCCTTCCCATATCCTCTCATGAAAAAGTAATGAAATCATGCTAAAGCATATGGAACAACAATTGAAACTAACTCGTCACCTAAACAGGTATACTACCTTTCCAGCCTCACTATGGATACTCTTACCAAGTATTACATACAAGAGTATAAAATATAATAAAGAATATCAAGGGTTTCAAGCTACTACATCCCCACTGGTTTGCCGCTTTTCCCCAACATTGCACGTCCTAAGAATCTCTCTCCAAAAAGGCTAACCAACAGAAACATGGGTGAAGCACCACAGCATGAACCTCTTGCAACAAAACCACCACATCCATGAAATTAAAGTATCCAAGTAGTTTTAGAGAGCCACCATAGCTCGTATAACATGTATCATATGTCATGCATTATACCTTAAGCCATTACAGCCCATACACCGAGTAAGGATCCTCAACCCATCAAATCCTATACACATTAAACCTATAGTAGTTCATAGGGAATGTTATCTAGAATATATGTCGTGAATAACCACAATCCATTACGACCCTCTACACACATATAAGGGGAAAACTAAACAATGTTCCTATAATCACAAGTAACTACAAAGAGAGAGAGTGAGTCCAAAGGGGGTAGTCAACCATCTATCCTCTCACCAAAATACTGAGGAAAAACACCCCCAGGGCTCAGAATCCCTGGGGTGTCAATTTCCCTAACGGATGGGGTGCAGTGGTGTTTAGAGACACAAAATGTACAAAATATACTATATCACACTACCACATTGTGGGTGTAACCATGTTTTGGACTCAACTATAGTTAACATCTCTAGTACTCCCAGCTACCACTTCTAAGACTAGGTATCCTAGAAGCACACCACTATTTAAAGAGTTTGATTACATTACTTCATTCCCTTTTTATCAGTTTTATCTTACGTTCATTAATTATTTTAACATTAATTAACTATTAACAATTTCCAAGTTATATTTTAATAGCATCACACCCAATGTCCAATGTTCCTTAAAATTACAACCTCATCACTACATCCCAACAGGCTCCAACCCCATGCGTTATCATCATTTGTTAAAAACATTACTATTTTCCCATATTCCTTGGAATTCTATAAAATAATTTTAAGCTACTAAACACAAGGGGGATCAACATGGTGAATAGATGAACTACCCGTCTAGTATTTTCTACCTATAAAAAGGGCGTATAACCATCCTCTCTAAAGAAGTTAAACACAGAAATCATGTAGAATACCCCAATCATCTTCACCCCGTTGGGAAGGAGGATATGGAAACTAGCTACATTGAGTAGTGGGGATAGTAAAGAAGATAAACAAGGAACAAGGAAGAGAAAGCATCCAAACATTCACATCCAACCTATTCCATCATCTCTAGTGTCCTCCCCGACACCCACTTTCTTAAACTGATGCATCTCACCACTCTAGGAGTCAACTGCTACGACAACCAATAGGCCTCCCTACCCCACATATCACAATAGCCTTCCAGGCTCACCTCATAACACAATCAGCAGGAAAACAAAGATCATATCAATTGATCTCTTATCCCTTAAACAAGCAAGATGGCAACTCATAACCCTCCCATAAATTCTCTTTTTTCAAAAAACCATTTATTTAATCCATCATGAATTAACCAATTTATTATTCGTAGGTTCCAACATCATGAAACCTATACAGTAAGCTATGAAAAATTTATTAAAAATTCTTACTACATCAATTTGATTAACATCTAATTAGAAAAAAAACAACCAGATTCATTTACATGCCTCTTTATCTTTACCCAAACAATTCTCAATTAATTCCAGCTTTATGTTCATTAACAATTTCCATCTAGAACGAAAAGATAACAAAGAAAGAATAAATATAACACTATCTAGAAAATGAAGAGGCAATAACATATGATCTATATAAATTTAGTTATCCAGTTAAAATATTTAATATGTTAGTTATTTTGTGATCTAGTGGGTTAAAACATGCTAACTCTATAGTTTCATGTAAAAGAAAAGAGAATAAATGAATCCCCTACCTCAAACGGTTCTTGACGTTCTTTATATAAGAACGAGCCACACAATAGGTTACGATCTCATCCCCCTGTAACAACTGTATCCACCTGAGGATGTAGAGACACCACCACATCGGTCTACACCCAAGAAAATTCCATTAGGAACATGGAGATAGCATTCCAAAAAAGGTAAAGTAGAAATAGATGGAGATGAACCCAAAAAAAATGATGATAGATCATACCTTATATTGAATATTGGTCGATATTTCTTGGTTGTACCAAAAAAACAGGTGCACTTGCAACAACAACAAATTCAAGGGGAACCAATCTAAGGAGGAAATATTTATTTTACAACTCTTACAAGAAGGGAGTAAAGGTTCAAGCATCTCGCACCAAAGAACATGGTCGAAGGACAAGGGAGGAACATATCTCATCACTTTTGAAGATTTAGCGGAGAAATAGTTTAAGATACACTAGATTTTCCATTAATAGAAGATCCCATTAAACCACATGGTTTGACCATGTAAAAGAATCCTGAGACTCAGGAAAATTAATAAAGGAGTTACAGGCTTTGAATCGGCCTTAGATTCCTCAAAGAGAGGCTTCAAATGAATTTTACGTCAAAGGAAACGTTAAAAGGGGGAATTATAGGAAGCCAAAAACACTATACACCAAATATTAAATTTGGAAAAGGAAATAGAAGCTACCATTTGAACCACACCGTTTTGGAAGCACTGTTCATGAACTAGAAATTTGGAAAAATAAATAGAGGATACCATTTGAAAGTCACCTTTCTAGAAACATTCATGAACTCAAAATTTGGAAAAGGAAATAGAGGATACCGTTAGAACTTCACCGTTCTGGAAATACTTTTCAGAAACTCAAAATTTCTCCATGGAAATAGAGGCTACCATTGGAGCCTCACCGTTCTGGAAACACTGTTCATGAACTTGAAATTTGGAAAAGGAAATTGGGCTACCATTAGAACCTCACTATTCTGGAAACACTGTCCATGAACAAGAAATTTGTCAAAGAAAATAGAGGCTACTGTTGGAACCTCAACATTCTAGAAACACTATTCATGGACTCAAAATTTGAAAAAGGAAATAGAGGATTCTGTTGGAACCACACTATTCTAGAA
Source organism: Viscum album (assembly GCA_963277665.1). NCBI lineage: Eukaryota > Viridiplantae > Streptophyta > Magnoliopsida > Santalales > Viscaceae > Viscum > Viscum album. Next base: position 134,189,214 of record OY728137.1, read on the forward strand.
ACACTGTTCATGAACTCAAAATTTGGCAAAGTAAATATAGGCTACCATTGAAACCTCACCATTCCAGAAATATTGTTCATGAACTCGAAATTTGGAAAAGAAAATAGAGGCTACTATTAGAACCTCACCATTCTGGAAACACTATTCATGAACTCAAAATTTGGAGAAGGAAACAGAGGCTACCATTGGAACCTCACTATTCTAGAAACACTATTCATGAACTCAGAATTTGGCAATGAAAATAGGGTCTACCTTTAAAACCTCACCGTTCTAGAAACACTATTCATGATCTCAAAATTTGACAATAGAAATAGAGGCTACCATTGGAACTTCATCATTCTAGAAACTATGTTCATGATCTTGAAATTTGGAAATGGAAATAGAGGCAACTGTTAGGACTATTCAAAGAAGCTTACTGTTTGAACTATGCATAAGGCTACCATTGGAGCTATTCACATATGCCTACAACTGGAACATTTCAAAAGGCTACCGTTGGAACTTTTCATGAGGCTACTGTTGGGACTGTTCACATAATCCTACCATTGGAATAGTTCACCAAGCTACTGTTGGAACTATTCACATAAGTCTTCCATTGAAACTGTTCACACCTGTCTCACCTGTGGAACTATTCAAAAAATTGGAAATTTAGAAACTTTTTACGGATAAGCCACCATGACCACCAGAACACCTCAAACACTAGATTTTGACCGAGGAATGGACCAGAGAGGTCCAAGAAAATACAAGGTGGCTACATAATGAGGGAAGAATAGATATATGGGGGAGGATAGGGTTTGGGTAATTTTTTTAATTAATATTCTTGTGATGGGGTAATAATGAAAGATTTTCCATTGCTAAAAATATGTCATGGGGATATTTTACGATGGAAAATGTTATTTGTATCTATTAATCCTATCATGATGATAAATAGTGATAGATAATATGATCCATCCTAATTAGTTATCAAAAAATACATTAATTTTGATGGATAATACTAACTGATGCAAGATATAGATATTCATAGTTATTAGGGGTAGTTTATAATCTATTGCCACTAACCAGTCACAAATTTGATTTTTCTTGTAGTGAATTAATAAACATAACCTTTCAACTGGTGTGCACTATCAATAAATGAAACACAAAACATTATTGATGATGTTTGATGGATTAAATAATAAAAATTTTATTTCTACATAAATAGGTAGGATATATGATATATATAATCCAACCACACATTGTGTATGTGTCTTCATTGTATGACCATAATAAATTCTTAAGGACTGGGTGCATACTTCACTACAGAAATATATGAGGTATAGGACATGTACAAAAGTCACATGTCGTGTTATCTTTGTGTCAAAGGTTTTAGAGGAAGTGGAAGTGTATGATGGGTTATGCCCAACTTTTCATTATGTAATGATTAATTATCAATATGAAATATACATGATTATTAACACTGTGATTTAGAAAATTGAATCAAAGAAAAGAGGCAATATAAAAAAATTTAGAACCAGAGAGAGGATCATCCCATATTATTTATAATTAATTTAATCAATTAAAAAATTATATTTCAAAAATTATAATTTTTTGATGGAATTAAAAATAGATCTACATTTTATGTTCATTACATTATATGAATTAAGATCAGATTCCCTCTAGTGGTGATCCACACATGTTCCAAAAATCTCCAAAAAATTGCCTTAGGAATCTCTGGATTTCAAATGCAGGTCATATTACTTGTGTCGTTCACCTTTTATCACCATGATAAAAACTTCCAAAGCATTCTCCTTAATCTCTAAAGACTCAGGATTTGATGGTGGATAAATATCTCTCTCCGTTCTTGGGATCGTTCTTGGAGGGAGATATCTATATCGCCTGAGAGGAATCACTCAGGTTTTTGTTTTGCACAAAAAAAATATTTGTCTTTCTTTGAAGAAATAATATAATTGGGTTCAAATAGCACAAATGATTAGAAATAAATATTTACACAAGTTCCCTTAAATACTTATTTAATGCCTTATGAAAACCCATGTATAAAATTATAATATTAGTATTATTTCATTGATATGAACATAACTTGGGAATTAAATTAATTTTTATTTAATCAAATAATTGTTAATATATATTATTTTATACTGACCGTAAAAACTCAGTCCGCTATTCCACCATAATATTTATCAGGCCTTGAATAATGACTATTTATTTAATATATAAATTTTACTGAAATATTCACGATTAAATAAATAAATATTATATTCACTAAATAGAAAACTAATATTTTCTAAATATTCCACTCACATTAGATTCTCTTGAATAATCGGTGATAAAATATTTATAATCAAGCATACATGAATAATTATTGAACCATGTGGGGGAATAATACTTATTCCAAATTTTAAATTAAAAATAATATTGTATTATTTAACTGAGATACTGGATAAACTTGTGTGTGACCCTCTAGGATTATTTCTTAGTGGCATTAGGTGAGGAAGCCTAAAGTCTATGGTCAATGTCTAGAAACACACTAAGGAACCCGTAGATAAAGATGTTAATGTCGCAATGACATAATACAACATATGGACACTCACTTTTTAATATTTTCCTTTTGTCATGATATCTATAATCAATAAACTTGCATGTTGGTGCAATCAACCTATGAGCTTAATGACTCTTTCTTGAACTTCCTTAAAATAAATATTTCCCATTGAATAAATTGGCCATGGATTTATTTATGCTATACCATTTCCATCAAAGGGACTGAGATATCAACATCTATTAAATAATATATGGGAAAAATCCTTTATCGTGTTATTCATTAATGCAATACGACTCAGGATGCACCAAATATATCCTACCTCACTACAAACATATATCATCACAGTTTTCATCAATCAATCAAAGTATGTGACTTATAATATTCATTAATTTTAGTATTAAATTCAGAGTATCAATACCCACATATGAAGATAAGAACAACCAATGACACATATGAATGTTTATTTCCTACTATCAACTCTTATTATCATAATATCTTATGTTGGATATTACCAAGGGTGTAAAACATGAGAAGGTACATAAAATACCTACGATTATCAACCCTAGATAGCCTATATCATTTTTGTCCCTCAAATGATATCATTCTTCCATAGAACATGTATTTAATAATAGTGTCATAGAACTTATTATTCTAAACATAGTTGGGAACTGCTATGACCTTTTAGTATGATAACTAATCATAAGACTTTATCACATTATATGATATAAAGAATAATAACCGTGATGTGATAAGGAGTTTATTAATATTCAAAACTATGAATATAGGTTATCAAAAAGTATACAGAAGAGGGTTATAGGGCACCAACTCTGATAGACTCCCACTTTCACTAGAGACAATTGAAAAAAAACCTTTTGTAATCTAGCTACACATGATTCTGTTGAGATAGTCCTTTATTCCAGAGGTCTGCCATATTCTCTTCTGTGGGTACTCTACTTACTAAAACATGAACCCTATGATAAAAATACCTCAAGAGGTGATACTTCTGGAGTATATTCATTGTCTGTTAGTGTGAACTTGGCTCTATTTCAAGATCCCCCATGGTAGTATTATCACAATCCAATTTCATAGGACCTTTAATGTTAGAAACCACATCATACTCATGGAAAAAGTTTCATATCTAAAAGGCTTCAGTAGCTGCATCATAGGCCACTATATATTCGTATCCACTGTATAATCAGTAAAAAATATATGCTTTGAACTCTTCCAGCTGTCACGACCTGACCTGTACTGAGGCGCGAGCCACAACTACCCCAAGCCCACCTCCATAGGCCAGCGGTTGGCGACTAGCGCTGAAGGCACAATCAACTAGGGGAGGCCCTTGCCTAAGAAACTGAACACACACACGCAACCAACTCAATGCAAAAGTGTAGAGAAAATAAAGCAAGATACAACACTGCTACAAAAATGGGAACCAACATACATGTATCGACCTCTAACTAGTATAAGTAATGTGCTGACAAGTAAACTGAACAGTAAAAGGGGAAAAACACCCACCCATCCAGAAAGGTGCCTCAACCTAGAAATAGGTAAAACAAAGGTAAACTGCTTGTGAGTCTCACACCCAGGAAGTCCTGTTACGGCAACCGAATGCAGCTCAAGCTCCTATGTCCCCTACGCTCCTCTATAGTCTCGACCGACCTGTTCGTCATCTGCAAGGGCACACCAAGTGCGGGAAAAGCCCAATTAGGGGTGAGTATAAAAATACTCAGTAAGATGCCCCGAAAGCTCGAGGGAGCAACAAGGGAGGTACTAAAATGGGGAGCAGTAGATGGATCAAAGAATAGTGTAAGAGTGCAAAAGAGAGAAAGAGATTGCAGCTCAACCCAACAAGAGAAAAGAAGCTAACTCGTCCAGACGCAAGGAGCTAGAGACGGTGAGAAGATGAAATTATCAATGAGTCTTCACTACCTATAGCAGGAGAGTAGACTCGCCCAACCAAGAGGATCTAGAAACTGAAAGCATGTGGCATACCCAGCGCGTCTTCTCCCCATCTAGAAGGAGAGTAACTGAACCCAAGGAGTGGGAACAACAATAGGATGTATATATATGCTCAATGAGGAACCCGAATGAGTGGGTAAGGGGATCTATATCTCCAAGATCAGCCTGAGAAGAGTCACCAATAGTTCAAGGATATCCAAAATTGAACCCAAACATCCTGCACGTCAACCTAGGAGGTATAAGTTAATGGGTCTCAATCACCGCACCTCGATTCTATCCGCTTTGGGAAGCACTGACTCACCCGCACAAATTTTAGGTCGCGTCACAAGGACACATCTCGGTGGGAAAAGCACCCCTCGTCCTCATATGTCCTAAGGTCACGTCAAAGCTCTCACAAATAATAACCTACCGGTACAACCAAGGGTCCCTCTCCGGTAGTCATGGAGAAAAGTAACCGACTAGCCTAATAAGAAGGCCTGAGTCTGAGATGCCAACGGGTGACCCACTGCCCAGCCCTGCTCAAGGGTAAACCCTAATACATCATCAGGAGACCCACTGCCCAACCCTACTAGAGGGTAGACCCAGAAGAAGTCGACCGACGACCCACTACCCAGTCTCTGCTAGAGGGTAGACCCGGAACACGTCGATAGGCGACCCACTGCCCAGCCCTGCTGGAGGGTATACCTGAAAGTAGTTGATAGGAAACCCACTGTCCAGCCCTACAGGAGGGTTGACCCGAAAGTAGTTGATAGGTGACCCACTTCCCAACCCTGCTGGAGGGTAGACCTGAAAGTAGCCGACAGGCGACCCACTGCCCAGCCCTGCTGGAGGGTAGACCCAGAATAAATTGTCAGGCGACCCACTGCCCAGCCCTGCTGGAGCATAGACCTGGAAACAGATTCGACAATTCAGTACTGCAACTGACATCACTGTGTGTTACCAACATCTCTATCATGTGTTGGTTCGGAGTGCGTCAAAGGGACCTCCATCCAACACCCTTTCATGTTTCCACATTTAATAAGATCTCAAACGAGGCTCCACATGCCCGAATAGATCACACCGTTGCAATCATCGAGAAAACACACACGAGATAGACCATTTACTCGCTTGAAACAGTCAAACGGTGAATATGGAACTATTCACTGTAGCCAGCCCATGTGGGGCCCACACCAACATCCCGAAACTGAACAAATGGATCACACCACTGTGATCACCTCAAAAAACCCACGGAATTGACTACTCAATCACCCAAAACGGACACCCGGTGAAAAGGGTGCTATTCACCGTAGCCAGCCTGGGTAGGACCCACACCACGATCCTGAAAAAGGTCAGGTGAACTGTGCCATCATGAAGCTCTCAGAAAAACACATCAAAAGACTATTCTTTCTCCTCGAACAGACGTCTGATGAAAAATTCGCAATACGCTGCACACAGCTCAAAAGACGGCCCATGGGGCCCATGCCTCAACTCTGGCTTCATCGCCTAAAACCACCCTGGTCAACCTCGTCTCGATGCCAGGGTCACAACACCGCTGACGACGCCTAAAATGGACTCTGGATGCAGAAGCTGCAACTCCCCACGTTATATGCAAACGGGACCCCGTGGGGCCCACACCTCAACCTGAAATTAAGCGGACGGATTGCACCATCGCAATTCCCTCTGAAAAACACTCAGAAACGAGTACTCAAACACCCCAAACAGATGTCGGGTGGAAAAGTGGAGTTTCACCGTAAAATGTGCGAACTATGCCCTGTGGGCCCCTCACCTTTTCTCTAACCCAAATGCTTTATAAAGCACCTCAAAAAGTCCGCACGAGGACTGGGATCACGCTGCCGCTGACGGCACGTCAATCGGACATCCCAAGCAGGAGTTAGGTCCGAGGCAACAATTAATTAATTAATTTAACAATTAATTAATTATTCACATTGTGTTTCATGCCGCAGAGTGATGAAACCAACCCACAAAGGTTCCGAACCACATTGGAGGGACCGTATCAGCCCCAGGGCCATAGCGCCTCCAACGGCGCGTCAAACGGATGTCTGGCTCATGAGCCACGTCGGTCACAACTTTAATAATAATATTATTATTATTAAGTTAATGCGTTTCGGGGCACCCGTCTTTAGGAGAAGAACCCAAAAACCCTGGAACTCACTTCAAACAGTCTGCCTGCCAATACGAACTCACCGCCGTAGACGGCGCGTCAAACGGACGCGCCGTTTGGAACTTAAGGCCCCTCTTATGCAAGGGTGCCCAAAGTGGGCCAGTCCAGACCGGCCAGCCCGGTCCGGACCGCCGCGGCTCGCTCCCATCGCACCTGACCCCTCGGGTGTGGTTCTCCCCAACAGACCGGCCAAAAGGCTGGTCTTCACGTAGCGCCAGTAGGACCTGCATTCGGCGGGTCCTTGTCCGCTGGTTTATCCCCCGAGGTCAGCGCCTCGGGGGCCTCCTCCTTTGATCGAGACGGGCCGGTGCCCCCCAGCAGCACACCGCCGTGCCTCACCGCGGCCCACTCCGCCTGACGCAGCTCCGCCCCGGGCTCCCCTCTTTGGCCTCGCCGTCCCGTAGGGACTGCACGCCCAGCGCCTGGCTCCGCGCTCCGCCGCACCGGCAACCACCTCCTCCGCTCGACCACACCTCGGCGACACCCGCCGCCACCTCCAACGCACGACGTCTCCCCTGCTGCACCGCGCCGAAGCCCCGAAACACTGCTCTCCTGAGCGCCACGCTTCTGGCTGTGACCGCTGCCTGACAGTCGGACCCCCGCTACGCCTCCCCGAGCTCCGGCCACCGCCCTCGTCGGAGCCGGGACTTCCGACGGTCATCTCCACCGCTTCGGTGGCCCGATTTCAAAACCGAATATGGGTTCGGGTTCCTCGGGACGAGGCCTTCGCAGCACTCACCTCTGTTCGTCGATCCGACGAGATTTGGCACGTTTGGAGTTTTGGACGAAGAACGCTCAAGAACGATTTTTAGAACGGGGCTCGGACGATGGTCGTGTTTGTTCGGCCATCGTCCTGATTCCAAAATTGCAGAGAATAAACAATGAAATTGAAAGAAACACCGAAATTGATGAGGGTGCAAAAAATTAGCAGAAATCCTACCTCGGATCGCTCGTTCGTCATTGGCGACACGTCCATAACACTCCTGCTCTGATCCGCCAAGGCTCTAGCGGAGATCGCTCCTCGATCCGTCGAAGAATGGAGAAGAATGCAGAAGAATATGAGATAGAGAGAGAGAGAGAGAGAGAGAGAGAAATGGGTTGTCTCCTCTCAAGAGAATTTATAAAAATTCACTGAAACTCTCTCAACAGGGGTGGATTCCACAACCTCTGCGCCTGCCTATTTTATATCATGCCTAGGAAAAACACCCCATTTTTAACTCAACGGATGTCTCAGATTTCCATTCTGAGACTTCGTTTAAAAGTTATTCAAAATAATTCCAGTGATAAAAAACAATAAGTGGTCATTTCAAAATTACCATTTTTCCACTCGGTGACATTTCTCACACCAGGCCCGTGCCCACAACTTGTACACCCCACCTAGGGTAAACGGCACGATCTGGACTCAACGGTACCCTTGGTTTTCCCATCCGATAAACCTTTTAGGAGTTGTACAAGTTTGAGCTACTAAATGAATATATTAATTTAATTATCCATTTAATACACCGCTAACGAGCGAGGGGTCCGAACATCCTACAACAACTTCTTTTATGTCGTGCCTTGGGTAAAAACCTCAATTCGGACCCATCCGTACACTTGGATTTCTGATCCGGTTCTCCGTTTAGGAGTTATCTCATTTATTTTTCATTCCTAGTGTGAAGGCACTGAAAATTTAATTTCCACCACACCGGGGCTCAGAATCGCACGCCGTCTGAAGACACTGCTCTGGAATAACATCAAGAATATTCCAAAGTTTTTTATAAAAAAACCGGGGTCTTACATCATTCCCCCCTTCAAGCTTTTCTTCCCTGAAAAGATAAACCAGGGAACAACTCAGGGTACTAATCCCACACCTGGATCTCCCATACCCAGAAGAACTCTTTCACAGTTTTTTGTCACCGAACATAGACCAAATGATTTGGTCTATTCAAGAGAGGTCTTCCCTTTTGATGACGTGCATAGGAGCACGCACACATATCGTCCGGTAAGCCTTACAGGAGATGTCGTGCACCCACTCCCGACTTTGGGGGTCAGGGCAAGGCAGTAGAAAACCTCTCCATCCCTTCGCACGGTCTCAAACGGCCCAAAGCACCTCAAGGGTATCTCACCTACCTAGATGAACCTCTACATTGCAAACCGCGACTGGAATCACCGCCCACACTAAGAACAAGGCCTGGTGATTCCCTCATTCAGAATACCCATCTGTTGAAACACCCAATGATATCTGGTCACACAAGTTTTCATAGTCGGTGCATAACGACCAAGACTCTCTTACACGCTCAACCACTGAAGGAGTCGGCTTTATCAACTACAGAAAAGCTATACCCTCATGTAGAAACTCCAGCTAACACCGTCATCTCCGGTTCAAGTATCTCTGTGTGGGGACACACCTGAGAAACTGGTGGTCTGATCAAACCACAATGCGATCTCCTTGAAGATAGTGTCTCCACATTCTTAGGGAAAAACTATTACCACCAGCACCAACACAAGGTTACACCGATGCCCTGCGTCACCCTCGGTAACCCCTCAAGAAATGAGTTAGAGAAAAGAGTACCTCACACAGTTTCTAACAAGTTCTACTGAGAAAAGTAGAAAAATACACAGAGCATACCTCTCATAATCTCTTGTACTGCAGGATTGTAAACAACCACATCACACAGCCGCCCGCGGCCTGTCCATCAGCTCCCTGAGCCTGACATGGGCTACCTAGTGGTGGTGGAAGGACCTCGAAACATCATCCTCCAACCTAAGTTATTCCTGCTTTCTGCAAAAACCACCTCCCTAGGGACCACCCTATCATCACCTGGGAGTTCTCTTATCACGACACTGCCTCTGTCTTGGCGGTGCATCTACCAACTATCTGTAAGAATCAGCACATTTGGTCGAGTAGTCTCACGCCACATGATCTCACACATCACAAACATAACACTAGTCCTCCCTGGGTTATCTCTTTGCTCTACACTGTCCCCGACCATGCGCCTGAGTCTCGTCAAGGGGAAACCTCTGGCGTCGAGGCCCCACCAATAGATGTCCCTCTACCAGAAATTTCTCTGTCACCAGTGCCTGCTCCAGTACCCTGAGATGGGTGAGGATGCACAAGGGCACTACACTGGCATGAATCTCCTCTACAGAGAACTTGTTCAAACTTTTGTTCTCTGAATTTCCTTCATGGACCACGTCCGGGTAAAAACGTGCATGGTCTGCGAAACTAGTCGTGTACACAGGAACTATCATCCCTCCCTACTGAAACTGCAGGAGCTACTGGATCTGAATGGAGCGTAACCAGGAGGGGGTAAAACTCCTCATGAAATAGCAGTTGAAAGTCACCTCACGAAATTGAAGACTCATCGAGTATCCAAGTAACCCTGGCTCTATGATGCCAAACTGTGGGGTGGAAAAAGACTGGCTGTCAAAGCCACCATCTAACCTATCAGTGTCCGAACATGCCTGAAGAGGCGGACCGCCGACTCTATCCAACCGTCCACTACCTGAGCGTATGGCTCACCGTGGAACCTCAGCGGTCTCTGACGCAAGAACTCACGTAGCGCACCCAGCCTACACTCGTCATCGACCCTCACTGCCGGTACTATCCGCTACTCCACAGGTGGAGGTTCTACTGCCTGTCCTCCTGGAGAAAGGGTAATCGTATGATGGATCTTAACTGAGGCCTCTTCGCTCACAAAATCTTCGTCACGAACCGGAGCTAGTATCCTGGATGGATATCATCGTGAAGAAATCCAAAACCCGATCAAGGAGCACCGTAGTCAAATGAGCATATATATGTCAATAACGATGGGGAGCTGACTCAAGAAGGACAGTCAAGGAATCAATCCTATATGATGCACGAACCAATTTCCCTGCAACAAGTGTCCCAGTGTGCCGAGTCAACAAGGGGGTTATCAGGGTCCTCATGAATGGATACGTCGGCTGCCACACCATCACTGGACTCCCTGGCCTGAGAGCCGCTCTCGAGACACGTTGACACTATTTCCCCAAACTCAACCAATTCCTTTATAGGGACGTCTGAACATCGCCCCATGGAAAGAACCAGCTCTGATACCACTTTGTCACGACCTGATCCGTACCAAGGCTCGAGCCGCAACTACCCCAAGCCCGCCTCCATACGCCAGGGGTTGGTGACTAGCGCTGAAGGCGCAATCAACTATGGGAGGCCTTTTTCCTAAGAAACTGAACACACACGCGCATCCAACTCAATGAAAAAGTGCAGAGAAAAGAAAGAAAGATACAACACTACTACAAAAAGGGGAACCAACATACATGCATCGAACTCTAACCAGTACAAGTAATGTGCTGACAAGTAAACTGAACAATAAAAGGGGAAAAACACGCGCCCATCGAGAAAGGTGCCACAACCCGGCAACATTTAAAACAAAGGAAAACCGCTGGTGAGTCTCACACCCAGGAAGTCCTGCTACGGCCACCAAACGCAGCCCAAGCTCCTGTGTCCTCTACGCTCCTCCGTAGTCTCGATGGACCTGTCCGTCATCTGCAAGGGCACACCAAGTGCGGGAAAAGCCCAAGCAGGGGTGAGTATGAAAATACTCAGTAAGATGCCCCAAAATCTGATGGGAGCAACAAGGGAGGTACTAAAATGGGTAGCAGTAGACAGAGAAAAGAACAGTGTAAGAGTGCAAAAGAGAGAAAGAGAGTGCAGCTCAACCCAACAAGAGAAAGGAAACAGACTCGTCCAGACACAAGGAGCTAGAGATGGTGAGAAGACGAACTTCTCATCGAGTCTTTGCTACCTATAGTAGGAGAGTAGACTCTCCCAACCAAGAGGAGTTAGACACGGAAAGAACGTGGCATACCCCACACATCTTTTCCCCTCCTAGATGGAGAGTAACCGAATCCAAGGAGTGGGAACAAAAATAGGATGTATATATATATGCTAAACGAGAAACCCAAATGAGTGGGTATGGGGATCTCTATCTCAATGCTCAGCACGAGAAGAGTCGCCAACAGTTCAAGGATATCCAACACTAAACCCAAACATCCTGCACGTCAACCTAGGATGTACAAGTCAAAGGGGCTCAATCCCTATACCTTGATACTATCCACTTTGGGCGGAACTGACTTGCCCGCACGGATTTTAGGTCGTGTCGCAAGGACGTGTCTCGGTGGGAAAAGCGCCCCTCATCCTCATATGTCCTATGGTCACGTCAAAGCTGTCACAGCACTGACCCGTACAACCAAGGGTCCCACTCCGGCAGTCACAGAGAAAAGTCACAGACTAGCCTAATAAGAAGGCCTCAGTCTGAGATGCCAATGGATGACCCACTACCCTACCCTACTGGAGGGTAAACCCTAATACATCATCAGGCGACCCACTGCCCAGCCCTGTTGGAGGGTAAACCCAAAAGAAGTCGACTGACGACCCACTAACCAGTCTTTGCTGGAGGGTAGACCCAGAACACGTCGATAGGCGACCCAGTTCCCAGCCCTGCTGGAGGGTAGACCTAAAAGTAGTCGACAGGCGACCCACTGCCCAGTCCTACTAGAGGGTAGATCTGGAAGGAGTTGACAGGCGACCCACTGCCTAGCCCTGCTGGAGGGTAGACCTGAAAGTAGTCGACAGGTGACCCACTGCCCAGTCCTAGTGGAGGGTAGACCCGGAATAAATCGTCAGGCGACCCACTGCCCAGCCCTGCTAGAGGGTAGACCTGGAAACGGGTCTGACAACTCAGCACTACAACTGACATCACAGGGTGTTACCAACATCGCTACCGTGTGTTGGTTCAGCGTGGGTCAAAAGGACCTCCATCCAACACCCTTTCATGTTTCCACAATTAATAAGATCTCAAACGAGGGTCCACATGCCCGAACGGATCACACCTTTTCAATATTCGTGAAGAAACACGTGAGATAGACCATTTACTTGCCCGAAACAGTCAACCAGTGAATATGGAACTATTCACCATAGCCAACCCATGTGGGGCCCACAACAAGATCCTGAAACTGAACAAACAGATCACACCAATGTGATCCCCTAAGAAAAAAACACGGAATTGACTACTCAATCACCCAAAACGGACACCCGGTGAAAAGGGTGCTATTCACCATAGCCAGCCTGGGTGGGACCCACAACACGATCCAGAAAAAGGTCGAGTGAACTGTGCCATCGCGAAGAACTCAAAAAAAAACATCAAAATGACTATTCATTCGCCCAGAATGGGCGTCTGATGAAAAAGTCGCAATACGCTGCCCACAGCTCAAAAGACAGCCCGTGGGGCCCATGCCTCAACTCCGGCTTCATCGCTTGAAATCATCCTGGTCAACCTCGTCTCGATGCCAGGGTCACAACACCACTAATGGCGCCTAAAACGGACTCCGGATGCAGAAGCTGCAACTCCCCACGTTATACGCAAACGAGACCCCGTGGGGCCCACACGTCGGCCCGAATTTAAGCTGAAAGATTGCACCGTCACAATCCCCTTGGAAAAACACTCAGAAATGAGTACTCAAACACTCCAAATGGATGTCGGCTGGAAAAGTGCTGTTTCCCCGTAAAACGTGCGAACTAGGCCATGTGGGGCCCTCACCTTGTCTCCAACCCAAACACTTCAAAAAGCACCTCAGAAAGTCCACACGAGCACTGGGATCACGCTGCCCCTAACGGTGCGTCAATCGGACATTTCAAGCAGGAGTTAGGTCTGATGCAACAATTAATTAATTAATTTAATAATTAATTAATTATTCACATTGTGTTTCTTGCCGCAGAGCGAGGAAACCAACCCACAAAGGTTCCGAATTACATTGGAAGGACCGTCTCAGCCCCAGGGCCACAGTGCCTCTGGCGGCGCGTCAAACGGACGTCCGGCTCGCGAGCCACGTCCATCGCAACTTTAATAATAATAATAATAATAATAATAAGTTAACGCGTTTCGGGGCACCCGTCTTCGGGCGCAGAACCCAAAAACCCCGGAACTCACTTCAAACAGTCCGCCTAGCCGATGCGAACTCACCGCCGCAGACGGCACATCAAACGGAAGCGCCATTTGGAATTTATGGCCCCCTGTATGAAGGGGGGGGGGGGAAAGTGGGCCAGTCTAGACTGGCCGGCCCGGTCCAGACCGTCGCGGCTCACTCCCGTCACACCAGACCCCTCGGGTCTGGTTCTCCCCAGCAGACTGGCGAAAAGGCCGGTCTTTGCATCGCGCCAACAGGACCCACATTCAGCGGGTCCTTGTCCGCTGGTTCCTCCCCCGAGTTCCGTGCCTCGGGGGCCTCCTCCTTCGACAGTGACGGGCCGACGCCCCCCAGAAGCGCATCGCCTCACCTCTCCGCGGCCCGCGCCGCCCGACGCAGCCCTACCCCGTGCTCCCCTCTCCGGCCCCACCTTCCCGCAGGATCCCCACACCCAGCGCCTGGCTCCGCGCTCTGCCGCACCAGCAGCCGCCTCCTCTGTTCGACCCCACCCTGGCGACACCCACTGCCACCTCCGAAGCACGACGTCTCCCCAAATGCACCGCGCCGAAGACCTGAAACACTCCTCGCCTGAGAACAGCGCTTTCGGCCGTGACCGCTGCCTGACGCCCGGACCCCCGATGCACTTCCTAGAGCTCCGGCCATCGCCCTCGCCAGAGCCGGGACTTCCGACGGTCGTCGCCACCGCTCCGGTGGCCCAATTTCAAAACTGAACGTGGGTTAGGGTTCCTCGGGATGAGGCATTGGTAGCGCTCACCTCCGTTCTTCGATCCGACAAAATTTTGCGCGTTCGATGTTTTGGATGAAGAACGCTCAAGAACGGGTTTTAGAACGGGGCTCGGACGATGGCCATGTTCGTTCGTCCACCATCCCGATTCAATATTGCATATAATAAACAATGAAATTGAAATAAACACCAAAATTTATGAGGGTGCCGAAATTTAGCAGAAATCCTACCTCGGATCGCTCGTTCGTCGTTGGCCACATGTCCACAACGCTCCCGCTCCGATCCGCCAAGGCTCCGGTGGAGATCGCTCCTCGATCCATCGAAGAACGGCGAAGAACGCCGAAGAACATGAGATAGAGATAGAGAGAGAGAGATAGAGAGAGAAAGAGAGAGAGAGAGAGAGAGAGAGAGAGAGAGATAAATGGGTTGTCTCCTCTCAAGCGAATTTATAAAAACTCACTGAAACTCACTCAACGAGCGCAGATTCTGCAACCTCTGTGCCCGCCTATTTTATATCATGCCTAAGAAAAACACCCCATTTATAACTCAATAGAAGTCTCAGATTTCCATTCTGAGACTTCGTTTAAAAGTTATTCAAAAGAATACCAGGGATAAAAATCACTAAGGGGTCATTTCGAAATGACCATTTTCCCCTCGGTGACATTTCTCATAGAAGGCCCGCGCCCGCAACTTTTACAACCCACATAGGGTAAAAGGCATGCTCCAGATTCAACGTTGCCCTCAGTTTTCCCATCCAAGAAACCATTTAGGAGTTATACAAGTTTGAGCTACTAAATGAATATATTAATTTAATTATCCATTTAATACACCGCTAACGAGCGAGGGGTCCGAACGTCCCGCGCTGACTTCTTTTATGTCATGCCTAGGGTAAAAACCCCATTTCAGACCCATCCATACACTCACATTTCTGATCTGGATCTCCGTTTAGGAGCTATACCATTTATATAGAATTCCCAGTGTGAATGCAATGAAAATTTAATTCCGTCCACACTGGGGATCGGAAGCATACGTCGTCTGAACGCGCTACTCTAGAATAACATCAAGAATATTCCAATGTCTTTTATAAAAAAAACTAGGATCTTACACTAGCTCAAAACTCATCCATTGAGAGAGAGAGAAAATCCTAATAGTGACTTCATATCATTCTAATATTTATGGAAATTGGCATCAGTATAACCCTTGATGGCCAACTCCTCATTTCCTCTATACACTCAGACCAAATCCTCAGTTCTTCCCACATACTTAAGGATAGACTAAAGAGTTGAATAATGTTTTTCTCCTAAAAAAACTTGATAATTTCCTACCATGATCAATTTATAGACAACATCAAGTCCAGTAAATATTATGGTATACATGATTGATCCTATCTCTAAAGAGTATCTGATCTTACACATTATGTCTTTCTTCTGTTGTGTCAGTAGATATATTTTCATATAAATTTGTATACCACATGACACTATAACCAATCCCCTCTTATATTGTTCCATACTAAATCTATTTAGTATATGATTAATATATTTACTTTTGAATTAGTTCAAGCAGCCTCTTGGATCTATCATTAATGATCTTGATCCCTAGAATATAGGTTACTTCACTTCAATCCATCATGGAGAAAGATATATTTAACTAGTAGTTAATTGATCGTAATAAAAGTATTTCCTTTCCAATATGTAAAATTTCATCATCGTATACTACTAGGATAATGACTATTTTTTTTGTAAATCTTTTATAAACATGTGGATCACATTCATTCCTAATAAATACAATTCTTCTATAGCTACATGAAATTGAATGTTGCATGACTTGGATGCTTTCATCTACCCATAAATGGATCTATGCAACTTGAAAATCATTTTGGCGTCACCTGGTGTCGCAAACCCTTATGGTGGTGTCATATAGACATCTCCATGAAGGTTCCGATTAAGGAATTTAGTTTTTTTCATCCATTTACCAAATCTCATAATAATGATAAGCTGTTATAGAAAGTATAATTCTGATAGACTGAAACATGAAAACTAGTGAAAATGTTTTAATACAGTCAATTCCTTGACACTGTTTAAACCCTTTATCCACCAACCATTTCTTTATATGTATTGACTTTACCTTTAATGTCTAGTTTTATCTGGAATACCCATTTCACCCTACCAGATTTACATCAACTAGAACTTTGACAAGAGCCCAATATTGGTTATGTTACATGGAGTCCATTTCATAATTCCTAGATTCTTTCCATATTTTAGCTTCTAATCTATCTACCACCTCTTTATAGGATAAGGGATCATCATTTTCAACCAACGATGAGTAACCATCTTTGGTTACTAGATTTCCATATCTATCAGGTTCTATTACTTTTCTTGTACTCATATGCAGCAACTGTGTTTCATGAAATAATTATTCCATGGAGAACTATAGAACTAGTTCCTATAATAACTCTTGTGTATCTCATGCATCAACTTCATCAAATTAAATAGTACTCCCACTAACATTTTTAAGGATATGCTCCCTCTCATGAAATACGACTTTCCTAGTGATAGTTAATTTTTTTCTGAGGGGTTGCATAGGTAGTATCCATTTATTTCCTTTGGATACTCTATAAAGATACACTTTCTACCACAAGGTGATAGTTTTTTTCTTCATAAATCCTTAACAAATTCCTCACAATCTCATTAACATGTATGCATAATAACAGGTTTCTTTCCACTCTATAACTCAAAATGAATTCTATTTTATGCTTTTTGGGTACTCAGTTTAGTGTGTATGTCATATTTTGTCATTCATTTCCCCAAAAGGATACTAGAAGATCTTCATGAATCATTATCGAACTTAGCATGTATAATAATGTATGATTCCTTTGTTCACTAACATTATTCCATAGTGGTGTGTAAGGTTGTGTGAGTTGAGCTAGAATTCTAAACCCCCATAGAAATTTAATAAACTCTTGGTTAAGATATTAACCAAATTGATCTAATAGAAGATTATTTTTAGTATTTTCAAGTTGATTCTCTACATCATTCTTTAATTAATTGAATTTCTCAAAGGATTCAGACTTATACCTCATCAAGTTAGCATAACCATATCAACTCAAGTCATCAGTAAACGTTATGAAGTAAGAATACCAACCTCAATGTTATACTAGAAATGGTCCACACACATTAGTGTGTAGTAATCCTAACAAATATTTTTCTCTTTCACTCTATCCCTATAATGATGGTATTTTCATATTTCCTTACAAACAAGACTAAAATAATTCATGTGGTTTGAGCTCAAATGAGTCTAAATAACAATCTCGAAAGAGATTTGTAAAATTATTCTCATTTACATGACCAATATGGTGATTCCAAAGATGTTTGTTATATGAGGCGTGTGAACATGATTCATTATCTACTTCCAAAATAGGGTTTTCAGAATTTAATTCACAAAGGACATTATTTGAACGTTACATACCATAACATATGTTTTCTTTATTAAAGAATCTAATTTTATTTTTATACTTGAAAATAAACCCATATGTATCTTGGCATGATAAATAAATTCTGTTCTTGGTAACTAGTAGTACATAATTAAAATATTTTAAAACAAAAGTAAATTCTATTAGAAATGAAAGGTGGTAATCACCAATAGTTAGAGCAACTAATCTATCATCATTAGTAAATTTCTGATCCACCTCTCCTATATAAATCATTTGAAATATACTTAGTTCTTGAATTTAGATACAGATTTGAGCACCTCAAGTTGTATATAAAACACAATTTTTATATATTAAAAGATTTCAATTGATAATGAACAAACCTTTAGCTTCCCCTTTATTCGGGTGTAGTTCTTCTTCTAGTGGCTAGCATGCCACATGAAAAACATGTTGCATCCTTTTCCTTACCCTGCCTCAAGATCTAACTCTTCTTGGAAGGATGGTGCTTGGGAGCTTTGTACTGGTTTTGAGTCTTGGTCTCCTTATCCTTGTTATTCCCTTTATTATTCACTATATGGACCACTAGTTTATCATTCATGATGTACATATAACCTTGGACAATCCATGTAAGAAGTTATGAAATAATCTTCTCATTATTGATCATATTGTAATTAATAATAAAACTAGAGAAGGTATTTTGTAGTGAGGAAATTATGAGATATGTACACAAATCATATGAAAATTTAGTCATTAAGATGTCTAAGTTTTCAATATAGCCAATAAGCTTGACTACATGAGGCACAACTGGAATATAATCTCCAATATTAGTTATAAAAAAATCATAAAAGATCTTGTTTATCTATTATCTCGCTTTCTTTTGATAGAGACCTCAAAGTTGAAACATTATTCTATATTATTCCATTTCCTCATGTTGCTTCAAAATATCATTGGTTATAGATTATAGAATGAAACATTGAACATCTGTTGCATCATCCTAATGTTCCTCATAAAGAGAAAACTCTCCAAAAAGTTTCTTATTTTTTGGTGCATTAGGAATAGGCTCTTCAATCATATACAATTTCTTTTCATGGTGAAGGATAACACGTAAATTCCTTTTTCACTATTGAAAATTTTTACCAGAGAAGGATATCCTTATTAAGTATGGATTGTAGTGATATATTGGATGCCATTTTTATTTTTTGTCTACAAGTGAGATTATAAGATATTTTAGTACATTATCCAGTAAAATATAGAAAAATAAATAAATATTATATTTATTTATCTCACACTATTTTATTGAATCCCAATATTCCTCACTATTGGATTTTGAATATCCCATGGCATAAACATTATAGTGGAAAGAACATTAGTCCCCTTCTCATTACCCCAATATTGGTTGTTTAAGGAACATTAATGGTTTTAGGTAGTCATTTGAAATTCCAACTGCATTAACTCACAATTTCATGATATATTGAGTGGACCCCCAATCCTAAAATCCTTAAAATGGATTTCCTCAACCCTTTCCTCTCAGTTACACCAAGTCCTACTTTGGTAGTTAATCATTGATGTAAACTGTAGTAATCCTTATGTTTAACCATGTTTTAATGCTCACAAGTCATACAAATCATGTTTAAAAAATTCAAATCATGAAAATCATAAAAATCATGCAAATAATGCTTAAATGATTCAAATCCTAAAAATAGTGGAAATTATTCCTAATCATGTTTAAATTAGGAAAATCATGTAAATTATTCTAATAATTTTTAAATCATGTTTGATATTTGTTTGTATTATTATGATTCCATGCTTAATGGTTATAATTTTAAATATCCCAAGTTATTCTTAATCTTGTTCTATTGTGTTTTTATTATAAAATAAATTAACATTAATCTATTATGTGAATATTTCTACTTAAGAATATCTATAGATATTTGGATATTTCTGAGAAAATGTAAGTTTGACACCTATTGTGGATTTTGGAAAAGTCCCAAACACCATGACCCATACACCGTGAATCAAACATCGTGACCCAGACACTATGAACTAGACTCCTTAACCCAGACACCATGACCCTGAGACCATACTCTTGACACCGTGACTTAAGCACTATTCAATATTTTGAAAAAGGATACAAGACATAGTTACTTTAGACACCGTGATTCTGATACGACAACTATGATACCAGTTCCGGATCTCAATACAACTATGGCATCTTGACTATCTCACCGCTCAAAGGAAAAGGATAAGACACCATAACCCTGACATTGTTTCCAAGTGATACTGTTTCAAGACAAACTGTGAGACCGTTCTTTAATAGATTTTTTCTTTTCAATTTAATTTCTAACGGTCATATTCAAGTTATTAGATGGAAATAACATCATTAATGTTACTTTTTATACATGTCACCGGACAGTACGAGGTAAGAGGTTGAGAATATATGCATCATGTCATCTTCAACATGTGCACCCCTAATTAAAAAGAAGATAAGTGTGACTCAATAGTATAGATAAGAAAGAAGTAAAAAAAGAAAACCCATTCATGCCGAAACATACCACTAAAGAACACACGAAGCACTCTCGATTCAAGAAGGCTGAACTACCAAAGATCAAATCCTCAATTATATTTGCAGTACCAACATAAAGAAGAATACGAGCTACATAGCTCACATCATCAAACTAGAAACCAAAGCATGAAACTTGCAATACTTTGTTTTTCAAAAGAGGAATTTATACTTTCATATGATTAATCCAACTAGTCCAGAGCTGCATAGAATTACACTCAAAGCACTTTTAATCATTTCACATCATATTTTCTTTATTATGTACTCTTTTTAGCTTTTGAGCAGTGTGTGTGTCTGTATTAAAACACACATTATCTCCTATATTAAACTAAAGTATACAAAATATCCTTCCTCTCATATCATCTTACATCTATTTACTCCCATAGATATGCATGGAAGAGGTCCTTGGTGACCTGGTATCTTATACCCACGAAGAATAGTTGAAGAGGTCATGTAACCTGGATAGTCCTATGTATTGTTGTTTACCCCAATCTAGGGTGTGGATCATGTTTATTAATATAAACTACTTGGTGGCTTGTGGTCACCAAGTGGAGTGGATTAAGTCTTGGCTTGAGACTGAAACACTTGTTTTATCCACTATGTCTTTAAATTTAATTTATCTATTATTTACTTTATATTTCATAAAAATAGATTTTACTTTGATAGTTAGTCTTGTATAGATGTTATAATTATTTTTCTTTATTAAAATAACTTCAAAGGTTCTATCAATATTTCACATTGATATTACTGAGAATTAATCAATCTTCTAAGAATTTATTTGAGTAGTCAAACTATTATAACCGTATTACCTTGATTAACTGGCCTATATTCATTTTTACTTGGGAATATTTTTAAGTGAAATTTTTAACCGAACTTTTTATAGATACTCAATTCACCCCCTCTTGAGTACTCTACTCCTAAAAAAATTTGGTGTTAATGGATGTTGATTCTTGTTAAGGTTATCATTTAAAATCATTTCAACTGTGATTTTAGTTGTACTTAAATTATAAGTAAATTTATGTTAGTTCTAAATTTCTACCTATTTAAAAGTATTTCTTTATTATAGATAGTATACATGAATTTTCCACAAAACAAAAATACCTCCATTATTTAATGGACGAATTATTCCCAATGGAAAATTAAAAAGAAAATGAATTTTTAAAGTATGGTTTTTGAAATTTGGTCTTCAATTGTAGATGAGTATAAAATTCCATCTAATGATAGAAATATTTAGGATGACCAAACAAAGACTAATTATAACAATAATTATAAATCCATGAATGAATTATATTGCTCTTTAAGTGATGAGGAATTTAATAGAATATCGTAATGTAAAACACCATATGAAATTTGGGATAATTTGTCTATTTCACATGAGGGAACCAATGATGTGAAATAAATGAGATTTAACACATATACTATGAAATATGATAAATTCAATATAAAGCATGATGAGACTATTTCTGACATGTATCTTAGGTTCAATTAAATTATCAACACAATGATCTCTCTAGGAAGAGAAGTTACAACCAAAGAAAAAATCATGAGGATTCTCAGATTCTTACATGACAGATGGAGAGGAACTTATGTCTCTATTAGACATTCATGTGACATCAACAAATTAACTCTCAAAGAACTCATTCAGAAAATAATGTTGTATGAAGAAGATCTTAAGTTCAACAAGGAAGAAGAGGATAAACCCAAAATAAAATATGTGGCATTTAATACCACTACCTCTAAACACAAAGAAAAAGAGAAACTACAAGCCTTTGTATAAATTTCCAACAGTGAAAAATCATCATCTGACAGTGATGAGGATATGGCTCAATTAGCCAGATGGTTTAGGAAATTTTACCAAAGGAAGAATTTTTTTAGAAATCCAAACTTCAAGGAAGATACGATCAAAAAGGATGATGGATGAAGGATTGTAAAAGATACGACAAGTATGATGAGATAGAATATTATGAATGTAATAAAAAGGGACATGTAGAGGCTGACTATCCTAATCTCATGTATAAAAAGAAATATGAAGAAAAATATAGAATGTATAAAAAAGAAATGAAAGAAACATGGGGTGATTTTGAGGACATTTCAAGTGACTCATAATCTTCAAATGTTTAATAGGATAACAAATTCAACATGAATTTCATGAAAAACACATCTATGGTTACCCTGGAATATTTTGTAAAAAATTCCAAATATTCTAGGGATG
Organism: Viscum album; assembly: GCA_963277665.1. NCBI lineage: Eukaryota > Viridiplantae > Streptophyta > Magnoliopsida > Santalales > Viscaceae > Viscum > Viscum album. The sequence goes on from OY728137.1 coordinate 134,211,735, forward strand.
AAAGTGATTTTAATAATATGTCTAAATAATAAATTTATGAGTATTTAAATATTCTTTAAGAGACATGTAATTAACTAAAAAATTATTTCATTTCTTTAAAAATAAAATATTCTCTTTCCTTAACTTTTAAATCTAAACATGTTGTTGAAAGAGATAATAATATTCTACTAGTTAATGAAATAAATGAATTAAAGTTATCTAATGAGAAATTGATAAAGGACCCTGAAAGGTTTACTAATATTAAAGATATATTAGTATGAATTCTAGGTAAAAAATTTTCCCCTAAATATACTAATGGTATTGGATATCAAAATGGAGAAATAAATTTTAGAAAAACCAATTTTGTTTCTAAATCAAGAACATATATATTTATTCCCAATTTAGGAAAACATTATTCTAGATCAAACTATGATACATCCTCTACTGTTTTGAGTTTTTCTGGACCAAATAAAGTTAATATATCAAATACATTACATAATGATTATAGGAAACCTATGAGGAAGATTTGGGTTCTTAAATCACTAGTTTCTAATTTCACTGGACCAAAAAAATATGGGTACCAAAGTTTATTTTTATTTGAATATTTTGTAGGAAAAATGTTTGAAGGGCTCCTGTAAAAGTTTATGGTAATTTGATAGTGGGTGTTCAAGACACATGGAAAGAGACTATTCATGTTTCAAGAACCTAATAAAGATTGATGGTGGGAATTTCAGTTTTTGTGACAATTTTAAAGGAAAAATCATTGTCCTAGGACAAATCAATAACTCTAACTCAGTTTTAAATTCTAAAGTACCCTTTTTATGGAACTAAATATAACATGGTTAGTATTTCATAACTACATGATGATGGATTTAATGTTAAATTTAAAAATGATGCTTTAAATGTTTTTAATTATAAAATAAATTAGCATTTTATTCACTAAGAAATGAAAATTTATATTCTTTTAACATAGATTCTATATTTTCTCAAAATGCATCATATTTGTTTCTGATGCTTTCCCTAGAGCGCGTGCATCCGTCTTGTTCGAGGATGATGGATGCAGATTTTTTTTACACCGCATTCCCACTTTCCAAAGGCAGGCATCATTCGATCCTTGTCCAAGGATGTTTGCTCCTTGATCAAAATGGGATGATGGGATGTCAATTCTTCTTTCCGTGGATTCCTCCTCGGAACTCGTCACCTATTCTGGGTCTCCCTCATAGATTTTATATATTGTTCGTGAAACTCTACCTGGCGCCATATATTCATAGACACCAGTTAATTACATTGCTTTTATTAGGACATTACAAGGAGTCCGGTCAGGGCAGCAACCTTCTGTTTGGGGAGTAGTCACACAGGGGCATCATTGACATGTCTAGACGCTGGGTATTAGTGTCACTTTCTTCTGTCCCTTATTATAGGGCTTCTCGAAGTCACGGAAGCCCGAGGAATCCCACATCGAATGCGGGAAATTGTATTCCATAGGTATGTATCTGAGTTTTTCCCCAGCTTCCCATGTTTAACATGGGGAATACTGCGAGTTTAATGTCCAGTGGAGACAGATCAGACTAATCAGAACACTGATGAATGTGTACTAGATTGAGGAACCCCCTTGAGGGAACACCAATATTGGGTCCAATGCATGGGCGGCTTTCCGAATGCTGTGGAGGGGAATGGGGTGGCATGATGTCACCAGGATGTGGAATCCTGGGTAAGAATCGGGATAGAAGATGGTTTTTTGGGCTTGAGCCTTGAAAATACTTCCTACGTACCATGACTTGGAATGGATCAAATTCCTCGTAGTTCAGGATAGATGTGTGGGGCTTACACTCTAGGCTACCCAAGATGGTCAGTGAACTGATTTGAATGCGGTCAGAATGGCCGGGTGGTGGGATTGAACCTATTTAGGATTCCTATGTACCATGCCTTGACATGGATCAAAGACCATGTAGTTCAGAATGGATGCCGGTGAATGGACGTGAAGAAGGACCATGGTCCGATGGGTGATGGGATTGATCCTCAGGGAGGATTCCTATATACCATGCCTTGACATGGATCAAAGACCACGTAGTTCAGATGGGTCTTGGCACACCGACACGGAGGCAGTCGAGGCTAATGGTTGGTGGGCTTGAACTTCAGGGAGGCTTTCTACGTACCATGCCTTTACAAGGATCAAAGACCACGTAGTTCATATTGGTGTGTGTCGGTGGACCGACGTGAATAACAACCTTGGTCCAGGTGGGTGGGGGGCTTGAACCTCATGGAGGTTTCCTACGTACCATGCCTTGACATGGATCAAAGTCCCCATAGTTCGAGTGGGAAAGGGGCTGTTGAACCGACGTGAAGGGGTGTCAGAACAACTGTATGGTGGGATCACAATGGATTACCACTGAATTGGAATATAGTTTAACATCATGAGGGATGGGGATGGTGTTAGTGAACTGAAGTGAATGAGGACCTTGGTCCAATGGGTTGTGGGCTTGAACCTCATGGAGGCTTCCTACATACCATTCCTTGACATGGATCAAATACCACATAGATCAAGGGTACAATTTAATGTCATGTGGGACGGGGGGTTTGGGGCTTACACTCTAAGGCGGACCAGGGTGGAGTTTGGTGAACTGACGTGAAGGAGGTAGGATTGACCGGGTGGTGGGATTGAACCACGTGGAGGCTTCTTAAGTACCATGCCTTGACAATAATCAAAGTCCTATAGTTCAGGGGTACAGTTTAACGTCATACGGGACGAGGATGCTTGGCAGTTTAACGTCCTACAGCTCGGACGAGGGGTTTGGGGCTTACACTTTAAGGTCGCCCACGGTGTGTCATGGTTAGTGCTCACTCTAAGATCACGGGATTCATGCTCAGTGTGAGAAACAGGAGGCAGAAGAGACCTGATGATCACGTCGCGAAGGGTGCATCCGTGGGAAATGAGAAGGGGCTTACGCGTTGAGCGGCCCATGGTGTCGGGACTTACTCCAGGATGGAGGCCCAAGGGTGAAAAACCGCAGCGAGAGAGGGACTTGGGACTGAATAAAAGAGGATCCACATTCCCTATCACGTCCTCCGCTGGCCTTGGGGACCAAAGATAAAAGGAGGGAGCATAGGGATCTGCCTCATGAAAGAATGGCTAGGGGGCTTACACTAATGTGGTTTCCCTTCCCTGTGGAAAAACACCACTCCCAGAAAGAGGATATCATCCCCTGTGGAGACCAGGGGGCGTGGAGAACGTCCAAGGTTGGGGACCCTGCGTGTGAGGAACATGGCGAGGTCACAGTTTAACATCATGTGTTGAGGACGATGGTGCTTGGATGTTTAACATCCTGCAGCTCAGTTGAGGTGGGTTTACTCAGCACCCCTAGGACTTACATAATTGGTACCCTCTGTTCCTTGTGGAAGGGAAGGTACTGGAAATTCTGTGGTGAAGGGGTATCACAGAGCAATCCATCGAGGGCTCCACATTAGCATGGCTATGTGAAGAGAAATATCCATTAGCGTGCCTATGTGAAGAAGCATTAGGCGCAACAACGCTATGGGCAGTATCGTCTAGGGGAGTTTGATGTCCCATCGTGCAAACTTGGAGGGTCACACGGGAAAAGGGGTTTCCAAGAAGAGGGGTCCATAGTCAGGGGCCTTGTGGAGCTCAGTTGCTTTGCATGGTGGAGGGAACATGAGAAGGGGTGTGCTTCACGAAGTGGGGTTCCTTAGCCTTATCATGGGGTGGAGGTGAAAATGGGAGGTGCTTCGCGATGTGGAAAGGAATTCACGGAGCACAGCCTCACGGAGAAAAGGTACCTCGCGAAGCCAGATGTCGGGAAGCAATGTGCTTCATGAAGTATAGTGATCCTGCCTTAGTAAATGGATCAAGTGTACATGAAGGGCGTTTCACGAAAAATAAACATTCCGCGATAACCCGGTTCCCCTTGGGGATCCCCTTCCTTCGCAAAAGCCCTTAGGCTTCGCAAAAGGCATCCCTCTCGGAAGAGGGTATCAAAACGAGACAATGGGGAGGCACTTCGTGAAGCAGAAGTACCTCGCACAGCTCATGTTTCTCCGAGTGGAAGAGTGCTTTGCAATTCAGGATATGAGATGTTGAAAGGTCAGATTGTCTATCTGGAGAGCTCAGGGGGAGTCCATAATTTATAGGCAAGGGGCACTGTGGAGCGGAGCTCACTCGGCGCGAAGGGGAACATGTTTCTTTGCGGCGGGTTCGCGAACGTCAAATGGGTTCGCGGAGCATCCCGCCTTCGGTGCTTCCTGGTAGGTTCGTGAACATAAAATCCGTTCGCGGAGTCTCCCGCCTCCTCTACTTCGCTGCGGGTTCACAAACATCAAATCCATTCGTGGAGCATCCCGCATCCTAGGCTTCACGACGGGTTCGCGAACGTCAAATCCGTTCGTAGAGCATCCTGACTCCAGGGCTTTGCGGCGGCCGCTGTGTTGGGGACTCTGTGAAGAGGCTTCGCGAGACAGTCCAAGGGGCCATCTTTGGATCGCTTCTCTGTGACAAATTTCGGTGCCAAAAAATCCCCCCCCCCCTCAGACAGGGAGCCGCAGAGGGATCAAGGGTCAAATTCTGAGGGAAATCGCCAAAATCATCGGCCGTTTGTGGTGATGACTCACGAAGATGGTGTGTGAGGCGGAGAGGGGCCCCATGAGCTGGGCGCGCCGCGAAGCTTCCCGCAGACTAGATGTGCCGCGAAGCTATGAAGCTCATCGCCTATAAATATGGGGCCTTCAATCTCTTTTTTCCTTTGCGTTCTCCTCAATCTTTTCTTCTTTTGATCTCAATTAATGAAGCTCTGCGTACACCACGGGTGATCTCTGCGAATCAAGGATTCACAGCGCATAGTGAGTGTTCGAATCTGTGTTTGTGCTCTACGATCCGACTTTGAACACCGAGGCAACGCTTCTGTGAACAGTCTTCATGATCAGCCTTCGTGAACTCACTTCACGAATGATCTTCGTGAACCAGCCAACCAAATGCCCAAGTTCCAAAACCAAATGGCCCACCGAGAAGCTGGCCAGGGGGTCCTTGCAGATGTCGCCCGAAGGGATGAAATGGTGAACAGGCTGGGGCTAGGGGAGCTTGTCTGGAGCCACTCAGACCATAATTCTCTTGTGGATCTTCTGTCGGATAGCCAGAAGAATTACCCATTGTGTAAGAGGTTGCCTCTCTATGGCTTTAGGATGAGGGATGACATCTCCATCCCTGCAGCAGGTCAGTATGAGCCAGCTTACTAGTTCCGGAGCACGCCGTGTCAGCACCGATGGTTCAGGGCGCCCGATGGCCATGCCCTGGAGGACTTCCTACCTGTCACCACTGACTGCCTATACAATCATCTGAACAACGTCAATGGGAATCCATTACATCATGAGACTTCCCCTCCTCTGTACCGAACCATCCTTAAGGTGGCGCTGGGGAACCCGAAGAAGGGGTGGTCCGAGGAATGGGACCTACTCCAGGGAGGAAATATCAAGGATGATTGGGCTTGGGACTACTGGGTGGGCACCTCATGTGAGGAGTTCAGGACATAGTTTAGGAGAGTGGGCCTGTATAAGGCATCTTGTGCTTCCCAGTTCCATATCTTCCAGCTGAAGATTTTGATGCCGGAGCTGTTGAGTCGGTGGTCATTGGGGACCAATACCTTTCATCTGCATCATGGGGAGGTTGACATCAACCTATGGGATGTGCATTAGATCTCGGGTGTCCCGATACTGGGGGTAATGTATGAAGAATTTCTCCCGTACATGGGCGTGTGGGAGGATCTGGAGCAGATGTTGTGTCTGGCGATGACATTGATGGAGTTCGTACCTAGGGAGGACAAGGAGGCCGTGGGGGATTTCCAATTCAAGAGTTGGTTCAAGAGGTTATTGAACTTCCTAGAAAACAGGCAGTTTCTAATGAGGCCTCAAACATGCCCGAAGGGTTCCCAGGGCAAGGAAAACTCATACAGGAGGCTGCTGGAGAATAGCCAGTGGAAGACCTGGGGGTTCAGTGTCAGTACTAAACAATGACTAATAGTCAGGCTAGCGGCATTCATTGTAGCCCTCATCTATGGTTGGATTCTACCCGTGAGGGATACGAACATGGGAGTGTTCCCAAGCACTTTCATCATGGCATCCACTTTGGCGACAGGAGGGCGGGTCAACCTGGGGATCCCGATGCTCGCCATGTTGTACAAAGTTATGTGGAATATCAGCGAGGGTAAGATGCCACAGATGATATGCGGGCCATTCCACCTCCTCTACGGGTGGATAGAGGTGCACATCAGGGGGATCTACAAGTATCTTAACCCCATCTCACCTCCAGGGTCGAACTTTCATCCCTCGATTTTGAATGCCGCAGGGAGCTTTCTGATCAAGCTGCCACATCATCGATTCTGAACCGGGTGTGGAGGGTGGAAGAATTCAATTTCCACCCCTTCTCATTGCCAACATGGGACTTCACTGATGATGGATGGGATACCGAAGAGCATCAGGCCTACCTCCTGGCCTTTCGAGGTGGAGTATTGGTGGCTAGGGTGGACCGCGAGCGTCTCTACGAGCCATACACCCAACACCGGTTCGCGAGGCAATTACGGTGCCTACAGTGGCTGACCTCGTAGGTCTATCTAGGGGTGTGCTATGAGGATCAACCGTGTGTGATGAGGCAGATGTGTCTCATGTTCACATGGTAATATGGGAAGATGTGGAATGGCTTGCCTCCACCGACCGCCGTCCTGGGGCTAATAAGGGAATACGCCTAGAGCTGGGAGGCAGCCTACCAATGAGAGATGCTGAAGCAGCCAACCGTCTTGGTCGACGAGGGTGAACTTCCTCGATCTCAGGGCCGAGGCCAGAAGGTGATAAGGGCATCCCGTAGTGGTGGGGCTGCTATAGCGGTGGAACCCGCACCAGTTGAGGAGGGAGCAGCAACAGCAGATCCAGCAGTAGAAAATCCAACAATGGTAGCAGAGCCAGTGGTCCCAAGAGAACAGAGTCATCCAGAGGGGCGACCACCGAGGGGATTCCACAGGATTTCTACTCAGGCACTGGGGAAACGGCTGTGCCACATCGACATGTCGGAAAACACTGTCTTCCTGGAGGCCTGGGACATTTGGGAAGTCCGCAGACAATTCCTTAGCCCATCCGAAATATAGAAGTACCTTAACCACCTCGGGATGGACTTTCCAGGGATTGGACCTATTAGAGCCGGCTTTGTAGTATCCTAGGTAGAGGTGGAGCAATACATCACCGAGCTAGAGGACTTCATCCATTCTTGGGGCATCCCACATCCAATGACAGACCGAGTGAGAGTACTGCTAGATCAGACGGTTCCCCCATAGCCGTCGGCCGCTGAACTGAGAGACTGCTTTCCCATTCCAGAAGAATCAGAAGAATCCTATTGGGGGGACAAGGCTGGTAGGGAGAGTCCACCAGAGGAGGGTGAAGTCGGCAACTAATCCTTGGGTCTTGAATATTTCGCGGAGTCCCTCCAGGTGAAAACCCAAGTTCCTTCTTCAGAGTCTGCCCTTAAGTTACTCTGGATTTTTTATTAGTGTCTGTACTATACATGAGGACCTTTTGCATAAACCTCATTCTCATCCCTCCTTGGGGGAAAACGTGGGATATTTAGGATCCACACCCATGGCTGCATCAACTTCAGTGCCTAGCGGGGCTGGGACAGTCGAGGCGTCTCCCATGGAGTCTCCAGACATGCCAACTATATTCAGGGGGTCGTGTCTCGGGGTTCCGACGACATCAGCCCAAGAGAGAGACCATGGATTTGACCTCTGTAAGTCTTCTCTTCCGTATTCACAACTACCATCCCCTGAACACGTTAACTGACATCCACGTCCCTTTTTTCGCATGTACAGTCCTTCAATTGTCTTGGGCTGCTACGACGAAGTTGGTTGGGGGATTCTGGTAGTGCTCTTCCCAGGGGAATGCCATGGGTCGTGGAGGTAAACATCCAACCTGACCAAACTGTAACACTTCCGATCGCCTGTAGGGGCACCAATGGGACTGTGCTTGAGATCATCGAGGTTGGATCCGATGATGAGGATCAACCAAATGATTCAGGCCCCACCACGCCCGATCTAACCCTAGACGTGGACCCGACCTAGGAATTCCTAGGGGAAATTATTGCATACGTGCCCACCAATCACACTGACTAGGACAAGACGACCTCTAACGAGGTGGACAACAAGATAGTCTATCGCCGATTGTGGAAGATGATCACACGCTTCATGAATGACACCCCCCAAGTACTATGGTTGAATGAGATGGACAAACTTAGTTCATGACTGTGTGAACTGTGTGCTAGGGGAGTGGACGCCCAACACCCTCACATGCTCATCCAAGATCTTATGGCGGAAAAGATTCAGGAGTATGACCGAGGCCTTGGCGTGGGATGGCAGAGGAGGAAGTCGGTAAATATCAGGAGGCTCTATAAGGCTAAAGACGAGGTCTAGCAGCAGTAGGCCCAGGCATATGATCATTTCTCTTCTCTCGGTGTGCAATCAGAGCTTGTTTCATGGATAAAAGCTCAGGTGGAAGAAGCCAAAGAGGGCTTCAAGTGGGATTCTGGGGAGGTGATCACCATTAGGGCTGATGTGGAGTGGGCCCAGATCGCGGCCGATGAGTTTCACCCTCTTGCCACTGAGGAGGAGTGGGTGGTGAACAAGTAGTAGCATCTCTTGGATTCCACCAGCCAGAGGGTGGCGGTCCTGCAATGTTCCTTTGATGAGGTCAATACATCCATGGGGGGAGTCAACCCCCAGGTACTATAATGATTACAAACCCTTAAACGTACTTTCATGATTTAATTGATTGGATGCCATAGCATGAATGAGTTCTGTTGTTTGCATTGGTTTATTTCACCCTTATTATGTTCGCGGGACATCCAACAACCATTCCCTAAGCTCACATGGGTTGGTCCCGATCTGAGAAACAAGGGATAACCACCTCATCACCCCAACCAAACGTAGAAGTGTAAACCAAGCTTTGAGCATCTGTGGTCTGGACAACTGGTCCGGATTTTTGGGAAATGGGAGAGACCTGACTGGAGAATGAAGTTCTTAGAATAGCTAAATTAACATTTTTACAGTGTGCTCTTATGCACAAATGGTGCAATGCCAGGGGTGCTGAAATCGATCTGAACGGATGGGAATGGGAAGTGTGAATCACGATACCCAGGATTCAGAACATTGTGGGGGATGGCGTGACAATGAAGAATAATTGTTGACCACATTCAAAACATAGTATTCTTATTGAATTATCCTGGAGTGGGGAAAGACAAATTAGGGTCGACCGTTGACAATGTTCGAAACACAGGACCTGTTGCAAATTTCATCCACTAGTCTTCCGGAACGTTGGCCTAGGACAGTAGGCGGGTCATAGGCCAAGAATCCATACTATTAGGGGGTTTCTCCAGACATGAAAGAGGATGAGATTCCGAATAAGGGGTACTCAAAGTGTGGGATGTGGAGTGATTTTTTGTTCGAACAGAATCCAGCACTCACGAAATTATGCCACCGTGGTGGGAGTACGCTAGATGGGCACATCAGTTTGATCATGGATCATTCCTTCTTTTATATAGGGCCTCTCTGGTGAGGGGCGTTGTCTCTTCCCAATGCCATCATGGGGCATCCCTGAAATTTTTCGGGAAAAAATTGTATTTACATGGTTCCTCACGAGGGGTTAGGCCAGGAGGCCAGAAATGGGGAGGAACATGACTTTACAATTCCTAGGGCTACACCTTAGGTGAAATACTGGGGTGTCTCTACATATTCCATGAGGATAGGAATCAAGACGTACGTAGTTCTTGGGGAGCATTTTAACATCATGTTGGACGATGAGAAGCCTGGTTGCGCCGGTACACATCCTACCAAAACTACTTAGCCCACATGAGTCGTACTCGATGTGCGAAACAAGAATTAGCGGTGGGACTTTCCTTACATAGGAAGGGACATGGTAGGGAAAAAGGGATTCTCGGTAAATACCAGCCCAATGACTCTAACTCATCCATGTAGTGCACCTAGACGCACGAAAAGATAAAGCGGAGTATGTTGGAATTCCACTCGAACATGAGGAAGTGGAAATGTGTGAATCATGATGCTCAAAATTTGTATCAAAATGATGGTGGCGTGACGATGGAGGATAACTGTTGACCATGGCGGAAACACGGCATCCACATCGCATTATCCTGGGATGGGGACAGACAAATGAGGGTCAATCGTTGACCATGTTTGAAACATGGGACCTGTCGCAAATGTCTTCCAAGATCCTTAGGGACGTTGGCCCAAAACAGTAGGAGATCCCTTAGGCCTAACATCCATGGAGAGCCCTTAATCCTAGAATCCATGTCATCTGAGGGTGCTTTTGGATGCGGAAGAGGATGAGGATCTGAATAGCGAGCTCAAAAATCTTGGGCATGGAACCGAAGGAATGTCTCTATGAAAATTCCACACTTCGTGCTCTTTGTCAAAACTCATCTGAATATGACATCGAGACGTATTATATAGGGGGATTCGAACCCATTACCATAGGGAGATCTTAGTTTAGGGTTGTAGAATTCAGACCATGGATGGGAGGAAACGCGGGAGACTCCTGGAGAGGAATTACAAAAACCCAATGTGAATGGGAACTGGGGGTTCCGACCACCACGTGTTCCTTGGAGAGGATTTAGGTCAAGGGACCAAAAAACGAGAGTTGATCTGGGCATGAGGCAAAGTGCAGAGGCATTCCTACGTACCCCATGAGAATGGGGATCAAGCTACACATAGTTCTTGAGCTGGCATAGTAAGGTACCGGTTCCAGGGATAAAAGGTGTGTGCGGGCATGTCCCTCGCACCAAATGAAGTGGTATTTGATAAATCTTGTTTGTCCTTTAAGGTGAGTGGTTTTTTTGTGAAGTGAGAGGCTTAGGGTAGCAGGCCCTGGCGTTTCCACAAGAATCAAGACGTAGTAGGCGTTGAAAAATGGTATGGTAAATGACAGATACCCAACGTGATGTACTCTTGAGTGAGAATATCACAATGGATGGCTGTTTTTTGTCGGGCGGTCGGGACAGTATTGTTGCAATTTAGGGTCATGTGGTAGGACAAAGCATGAATTTTAACGTCATGAAACATAGACGTAGCAGATATGATTCTAGGTGGGGAATGTGTACAGTGCAATAGAACACACCCGACATGAATGAGGACATAATCCCATATCACACCATACTTCATTCTGAAAAGGGAACCTCGGGCCAAGGGGCACAAATAGAGGTAAGTTGGAAAGGGGTAGGAGAAACTAGCTCTCAAATGAGCTGGACCCGGATGCACGATTTCCAGGTGAGTCCACGCATCCCAAAGGGATAAGGATCGAGCCACACATAGCCATTAATGAAGATATTAGTTTATGGTCTTAGTGCTCAGACCACAGGAGCCCAAAAGGACGCCGTATTGCATCTTTGTCCCCCTGACGTGCAGAGGTGCACTGGGGGATAGCACCAAGAGTGTCGAGATTCCACCTAGACACGGTGGGGTGGAACATAATGTGAAACATGAAACCAACATTCAAGGCCTGAAGGGGATAGCATGATGATGGGGGATTACTACTGACCAAGTTTTCAACACAGCATCCTGTCGCGTTAGCCTGAAATGGGGTCAAACAAATGAGCATCGAATGCTGACCATGTTTGAAACGTGGGATTTGTATCAATTTGTTGTCTGAAACCCTTGGTGGCATTGTCCCGTAACGGGAGGAGAGCCCTTAAGCGTAGTATCCATGCCATTCTTGGAGTTCACACCGGGTGTGAAAGATAACGGAGGTCCTAATGAAGGGGAACATGATTCTTGACAAGTGGAAGAAACATGCCTAAGTTGAATCAGACACTCTTGGTCCTAGACCAGAGTACTCTTAACACATGGGTGAACCACTGCAAGGTGTCGAGGGAATCAACTTGATGGAGGCCAAAAGATGAAGGATTCCCGGGAGAAGGGGTCATGGCAGAAAAAACCATGTATCACACCTATATCCCCCCCTTGGAGAGGGACTGGCCAAGGGGCCCAGGTGGCCAGGAGATCGGGGGATCTCTAAGAGATGGGGCTGGACTGAAAGTCTAAACATTCGGGTGGTCCTACTTACTCCATAAGGATGGGAATCAAGCCACACGTAGTTCTAGGGGGTGCCTTTTAATGTCATGTGGGACAACATACAATTTAATGTCCCGTGAGACAGGAAACAGGAAATATAATTTCTAGAACGGGGGGCGCGTGGTGTGGCCATTAGAAACCCGACATGAATCAGGAGGTACTCCCATATCACGCCACGCAGTCCTGTAGTCAAAGTCTAGAAGGCGCGACAAGAAAGGAAAATTAGTAGAACTCAACCTGGACATGAAGACAATAGGTCTGGGCGTTCCTACGTATCTCTGGAGGATGGGAATCAAGACGTATGTAGTTCTGGATGAGATCTTAGTTTATGGTCTTAGAGATCGGACCATGGATGAAGTGAAAACCCTCCAAGTAATTACAGACCTCAACCCGATCCCTAAGCCTATGTGAGTTAAACTCAGTGTGGGAAACAAGGGAGGAAGATGTCTTTTACAATACCTGAAACACATGCCAAAGGGAAATCAGGGAAGAGCCTCAAATGATACCCCTATCATGGCTTTGGTCCTCCTAATAGGCGGATACAAACTGAGGAATAGTACCAAGAGTTTCTAAGTTCTACTTAGACATGATGAGGTGGAGAAGGATGTGAATCAGGTAACCGACATTTTGGCCTTAATAGGGTTAGCATGGCGACGAAGGATAACTGTTTACCATGGTGTAAATGTAGCATCCATATCGCATTAGCATAAATTGGGAACAAAAAATGAGCATCAACCACTGACCATATTCACAACGCGGGATTTGTATCATTTTTTTTCTGAAGCCCTCAGGGGTGTTGGCCCATAACAGTAGGAGAGCCCTTAGGTGTGGTATCCATGCTGTTTTTTGTGGGTCCCTCTGGGTGTGAAAGGTGATGAAAGCCATGATGAAGGGGAACACAAATCTATAAAATCTAGTGAAAACATGTCCGAGAAGAGTCCAAAATTCTAGGTATTAAACCAGAGTACCCTTAGGCACATTTTTGAACCACTAGAAAAGGTTCGACGAAGTGTCTTAGGAGGGAGAGGTAGGCCATGGGGCCTGAGGCTGGGCCTCGGTCAGGAAGGCCTGACCATCTTGCAGTTTAACGTCTTGCAGTGAGGACGAGGGTCGGGGGCCTGAAAAGGCTAAGGGGCCTGAGGCTGGGCCTCGGTCAGGAAGGCCGGACCAGCTTGCAGTTTAACATCTTGCAGTGAGGACGAGGGCTGAGGAAGGTCTCATCCGGGGATATGTATGGCATGGCGAGTAACCCGACATGAATGAGGACATAATCCCACACCACGCTGTACAATCCTATAAGAGAGAACCTGGGCCGGGTGGAAGGTCATATGCCCTCTTGTACGGTTATTACCTCATCATAGCTCTTAAGCCCACATTAGCAGTGCTCAGTGTGGGAAACAAAGAGCTGGTCTTGGCTATCTCCGTCCAATGGGTCCGGATAGCTGGCATCGCCCGAGGGGAGTTCGTCGCTTAGATATGACGAGGTTGAAAAAAACACTACACTCGAGGTTTGGGGCATCTTGGGGTGGTCCTAATGATCCAGGAAAACTGTTGACCATGTTCAAAACACAACATCCCTATAGTGACCTGAAATGAGAGCAACAAACGAGCATCAACCGCTGACCACATTCGAAACGCGGGAGTAGTATCGGCTTGTTTCTCGACATCCTTGAGGGTGTTGGCATGAAGGGGTAAGAGATCCCATAGGCCTAGCATCCATACCATTCGGGGGCCCTTCCATACGGGGAAGGTGTTGGAATCATAGTCAAGGAGTGGGTGAAGCATAGCTATACCCATCTACGAAAGAGGCAAAAATCTACAGGGAGGGGGACGTACAACCAGATCGAGGCTATCTCGACGTGAATTGGGGAAAAAGTATTCACCCTGCCATATGTCTTGACCTGAGGGGAAGATTCTGGCTTTTGGGATGGGCCAACAGACAAAATGTATAGGCGTTCCTACGTGTCCCATGAGGATGGGAATCAAGACATACGTAGTTCCGGAATGCCATGTAGTTTAACGTCATGCAGTGAAGACACAGGATGATAGAAGAACAAGAATGGGAACATGGTACGACCATTATAATCCTTGTATGAGTGTGGCTAAGGAAGCCTACTCCATATCATGAAAGGACCGTCCGAGGAAGCTATACCCAGGGGGGATAGTCAAAGAGAAGAGTTTGGGGCTGGGCTCAAGACAAAGTGTCTGAGCAATCTACATATCCCATGAGGATGGGAATCATGCCACACGTAGTTCTGAAAATGCAGTTTAATGTCATGTAGGACCATGCACACATTAATGTCATGTAGGACTGGGCGGTCTAAGGTCATGTGGGACCTTTGTGCAGTTTAGGGTCATGCCGGACCATCGTGCAGTTTAGGGTCATGTGGGACCATACAGTTTAAGGTCATACATGACTATCATGCAGTTTAGGGTCATGCGGGACCGTATAGTTTATGGTCATGCAGGACCATACAATTTAAGGTCATGCAGGACCATCTAGTTTAAGGTCATGTAGGACCATCCAATTGAAGGTCATGCAAAACCATCCAGTTTAAAGTCATGCAGGACCAAGGGGCTCAGGCAATGTATTTCTTGAGGAACATGGCATTGGTGGGAGGATTTATGCGCTCACCATCCATGGCCACCAAGTAATATTCACCATTGGGGTAAACCCTGTGGACTATGTATAGTCCTTCCCACTTCGGCTCTAACTTGGGTAGTTTCTTTCCATGGATCATTGGCACTTAGAGGGTCAATTCCAGGTCACCTTGCATAAATGAGTGGAGGCGAACCCTCTTGTTGAAGGCTCTAGCCATCTAATTCTAATGCCTTTCCAGATTGTGCAGGGAACAGAGCCTACTATCGTCATGTTCTTCCACTTCAGCTAGACGGATTTCGGCCACCTTATCTGGCGCCTTCTGGTCATAGACTATAGTGCGTAACAATGGCAGCTGGATCTCAATGGGAAGGACGACCTCATACCCATACACCAGGGAATATGGAATCACCTAGGTGGAATTGCGAGTCGTCATCTGATATGCCTAGAGGGTGTTGGGGAGCTTGTCCGACCAACTCTTATTTTTCTAACCAACCATTTTCTACAAAATGTTAGAGAGGTTCTTGTTGAAGGCCTCGATCTGCCCATTTTTTTGCACGTGATAGTGAGAGGTATGGTTTGAACGGATATTGTAATTGGCGTACAATTTCTTCAACTCAGCTGCTTGGAAATTTGTGCCATTATCGATGAGGGAAGCGTGAGGGACTCCAAACTAGTGGATGATATTGGAGCTCATAAAGTCAAAGATGGAATAGGCATTGACCTCATTGAGTGGAACTTCCTCTGCCCACTTGGAAAAGAAATCCATGGCGGTCAGGATGAACCTACATTTGGTGAGCTGTCGCCGGTGGGTATGGTCATATGACATCCAGTCCCCACACCGCAAATGTCCAAGAGTACTTGGTGGAGTAGAGAGGTTCTGGTGGCCGATGTAGGAAATTATCATGCACTTGGAACATGTGACATATCTTGGAAAACTCAATAGAATTGTGGATCATAGAGGGCCATATGTACCCTTGTCTCTGGATCTGATGGGATAGCATTGGCTCAGCCTGGTGGGCACTGAAGGAACTGACATGAAACTCTTGCATGACCTGTGGAATCTCAACTCGTTAGATGCAACAGAGGAGAACACCATTGAAACCATTTTTATAGAGGATATGCTCAAGACTGGGACCACTCTGGTGGGTAAACTACAACGCGCAACGTCGTATTCGCTCGTGCTCGGCCCGATCATCCAGGAGGCAACCATTTTGGAGATAGTCTACAAAAAGGACACTCCAGTTGGGAGTCATCTCGACCAGTGAATCTGAAGAACCTGGGGATCCTGACGTGGAGGATCTGGTGGTAATATTGATTACTCACAGTCTGTCGTCATCCACTGGGGTGATGGGGGCAATGACTCTCCGGTGGGCCACATATATAATCATATCATCATGATCGGGCTCTAAACACGATGCAGATAAGCTAGAAAAAGCATCCGCTCGACCATTCTGTGACTAAGGGACAAGGGTAACCTCCGGTCGTGAAGGGAACTAAGCCATTAGATGGAGGGTGAACTCTAACAATGGCACGAGCTCTGGCTTCTTGACAACATAGTCACCATTGATCTGCTTGATGACTAGCTCGGAATACCCTTTCACATGAAAATGGGGTACGTCGATCTCAAGGGCCAGCTCGAGACCGGTAATGAGGGCCTGATACCCTACCTCATTATTGGTGCAGCCTTCTGACAATAGGAATGAGTACGGCAGGATGGCTTGCGCCGGGGTGATGAAGACGATACCCAATCTAGTTATGTTGATCCTAGGATCATTGAGCATCCTTCTGGTGGGACTCTGGGAGGCACCATCAAAATGCATCTACCAACATGGGATGGCTTGATCTACCGAGGGAATTGCCTCATCTAGAAAATCCATGTCCAGGGATAGGTCCAGAGATGTTGGATGGGCATCTAGGATGTCTACCAATGTATTCCCCTTGATAGCCTTCTGAGGCTCAAAACTGATGTTGAACTTCTGGAGGATTACGACACACTATGCTAGTCATCCATTCAACATGGGACGGTTTAGAATGTACTTTAGCGGGTCTACCCGAGAGACCAACTGTACCTCATGGTGGTGCAGGTACTCCCGCAGTTTCTGCCCAGCAAATACGAGCGCAAGGAATATTTTCTCGATGAGGGAGTATCTGGTCTCCGTATCGAGGAGCATGGGGATGAGGTAGTAGAGGTTTTTCTCTATCCCCTCATTGTTCTTATGGGTGAGAAGGGCACATAGAGATCGATCTAGGGCGGTGACATAGAGGATCTGCAGCTTTCCAGAGATGGGTGGCATCAAGACTGGAGGCTGCAGCAGATACCACTTGACTTCCTCGAATGTGGTCTTACACTCTTCATCCCATTCATATGCGGTTCCCTTGTTAATGAGCTGAGAAAAGTGATTACACTTTCCATCCAGATTCGCAATGAATCGGCGTATGTAGGCTAAGTGGCCTTGGAGACCTCTAAGCCCCTGAATATTTCTTGGGGGAGGCATCTGGTTGATGGCCTTGATCTTCTCTGGGTCAAACTCGATGCCTCGGTACCTGATAACAATGCCAAGAAACTTCCTCTAGGTGACCCCGAAGGCACACTTCAATAGGTTCATCGTCAGGTGGTGGGAATGGAGGAAGCCAAACACTTTCTCAAGATCCTTGTGATGGTCCTGGCGCTAACGAGATTTGACCACCATATCATCCACATAACACTCCACCAGCATCACGAGGATCAGTTTGAATATGTGATGCATGTCCCGCTGATTGGTGGTGCCTACATTATTTAGGTCGAAGGGCATAACCTGATAAAAAAAGGTACCTTGGGGAGCCTAGAAAGGTGTAGACTCCCCATCCTCAGGGGCCATCTGAATCTGATTATATCCGTAGTAACCATCCATGAAGGAGAGGGCTTGGAACCTGACCATAGCATTGATCAAAAATTCTGTCACTAGAAGGCGAAAATCATCCTTCAAAAAGTGGTAGTTGAGATCACAGAAGTTGATACGGACTCTGATATGGCCGTTCTTATTCCTAACTGGCACGATGTTGTCCAGTCACTTGGGGTACTAGACCTCCTTGAAAAATTTGTAACTAATGAGCTTGTCAACCTCAACCTCAACCATGGCACCATGGGAAGGGTGCATCTTTCAGGGAGGCTGCTTGAACCCATGATGGTTTCTCAGGAGACCAAGGTGGTGGACGAATACCTGAGGATCTAGTCTTGACATCTCATCGTAAATCCAGGTGAACACGTCACGGTTCTCTTTAAGGAAATTCATGTACCACTACTGCTCCTCAAGGGACATGGAGGCACTGTTCAACGTGGGTGTCAGATCTGCCTCGCTACCAAGGTTCACATGTACCTGTTCGTCGACCGTGGAAGAGAATCCTTCTTCAAAGGTAGGGGACCATCCTCCAGATCATATTCTCCACTTATGGAGGAATCTTCCACGGGGGAAGTTGCTTCCGAGCCACTAGGCCCTGACGGGAGGCTGGTGCCGGCTTGAGTGGTATTGGTTATCACACCAAGAGACTCATGCGCCACTGAGACCATAACGATGAAGGCAGTTGATCCGATCCCATCTGGTCTTTGGCACATGGGGCCACACTTGATAACATCAATGTTGTAGTGGTGCATCGGCTTGAGCCAGTTAATTCCATCCTAGCAAAACATACACTTATGATGTACAACCGTTACCATGAGCCAGACGTCCCGATACTATACAGGGGTAGGAGGTTCCGAGATCACCTGATCCTAATTTGTGTAGGAGTATGAGGTGATTTTACACCATCTCTTGGACTTGGGAATATGAATTCCTCTTATACACGAAATGACAAAGAACTGCCCTATGTCCGGGGTTGTGGCCTCCAACCGATGTATTGAGAAGATGTAGGCGTCATCCAGACCTACACAGGGATCACTTGTGACCGGGGCGGGTTCTACCTCACATTCAAGAATATGTTTACCCTTACTCTTGTAATAGTCATCATCCAGATAACAGGCTTCACAAGAGGCGAAAGGAGATGCATCACCTTGGATTACACCTATTCGACCATTAAGGGAGTAATTGAGGCATTGGTGATACGATAAGGGGACTGCCGCATGTAGGTGGAGCAATGACCTACCCATCAATGCATTGTATGTGGTGTCCTGGGAGACAACCATAAATTCAGTACTGGCAACTAGGCCACCAAACTAGGTCTTCAAATGGATCTTGCCGACCAGGATATGCTCTGTCCTATCATATCCCTAGATCCTTAAATCATAGGGAGTCAGGTCATCCTCGGATAACCCCAGCTTCCACAGTGTCTGTGTCAGGATAAGGTTGATCTCGGAGCCGGTGTCAATGAGACAGCGGCAGACTTCCACACCGTTGAATCGGACGGTGATGTACATCGGGTGGATGTGCACCTATATAGAAGAGCCTTATTCTTCTCTAGAGAACGAGATGATGACCTGAAATTCAGCATCCTCAACTACTTCAGCATGAAAGGCTTCTGCAGCTGCTACCTCTGTCTCAAACAAGAGGGGGCTTCTTAAAGCTTCAGCGAGGGCTTCGTGCATATCTGGTGATAGGAAAAGGTCTTCAAGGATAGAAAGTATCGCTGGGATGCTGATAAGGTGCTTCAGAAAACATCATAATTTTGTTCCAGGTGTGAACTTCTTCTTACAAGAGGCTGCTCTGCGATTGGAGGCATGGAGGGCCTTGCCGAATGGACTGGTGATTGACTGGTACTGCGTACATCGCATTGCTCACTAGTTGAGGCCTGGAGAGTAGCTTCCAGATGTGGAATGGACAATATAGGTTGACTAGTAGTGGGGAGAAGCTTGTTGCGGTGCGGCCAAAGCGGCTCTGCTTGATCCAGTAGCCCAAACGGTGGTGGAGGCGGTCTTGACGACGCTGGAAGAAGAGGTTGTGCGTGATGAGCTCTGCACTGCTCCTTCTGTCTGGTCTCAGTGGCATGCATGGCCAGGATAGAGGTTCCAACTGATGTATCCGAAAGACTCATATACTCGTGGTTCCACTGACGTTGATGTCGGCAGGGGACGTTGGGGAGGTTTTCCTGGCGTTCCCCCTCATCAGGATTCATATAGGGATTTACCAACTCAACAGTATTAACCGAAGCATACCCCTGACTGTCACATGATGAATCATCCACCACTGGGCGGATTCTAGGAGGAATCCCCATCTCAGGGGGCATGAAGTCGCTGAGAGTGTGAGATGACAACGACATTGGTGGAGCGCGTTTCTTCTTTTTGTGCCGCCGTCGCTTGCCCTTCTGGGAAGAGGCCGGCTAAGATGATGACGTAGAAGTGCTGGCTACGGCTTCTTAAAGCTCCGGCTTGTTCAAGCATGCATGAATAATTCCATGAGCGCGAGTGACTGTTTTACAAGCCATCCAGTCATTGTACTTTTGGGATCTGCTGCTGGAAACCTACTGCCCCTCACCTTCGCTGTCACTGCCTCTTTCTGACCTCACAAAGACACCCTCTATTTGTGTCGGGGCTGGGCCTAGCCTGAATATGTTTTTATCGACCTAGTCTTGGATCCAGTCTTTAAATACATAGTATTTCTTGAGGGTGTTCCCAATAATCTGATGGTAGGGGCAGTAGTTGGGGAGATCGGTGAGATTCGCCTCTTCCGGCCTTCAACACTCCGGCAAGCATACAATCCCCTCCTCTAAGGCACTACGGAAGTAACCAAGGACCTAATTCTTGATGAATGATTATGTCTAGTGTCTTCTTTTATGATAGGGAGCCCTTGTAGCCTGGCCTTGACGAGGATCTGGAGGGGAATTCCGAGGAGGTAGACCCTAATTGTCCCGCCTGGCTGGTGGTGGTGCATTACACGGAGGCGCCTGCCGATTCTGAGGATGCTGCAGAGCCGTAGGCTACTCATGAGGTGGGTGGCCTCTGCGAGGCTATGGGGATAGTTCTACTGGTAGCAATCCTAGCTGCCTAGGGGCCTCTATCTGGGCCACTGCAGTGGGCTCATCTCTGGAAGCTCTCCTTGTTGGGATTGCAGGGGGCAACGGGCATGCCTGCCTGGCCTGTTACAAGGCTTCTTCGAGGTGATGGGCCTTGTCGGAGAAGTCTTGGAACCCTCCAAGATAGTTCTGTGTAATCAGGGAGGGAACCAGTTCCGCCTTGACATTTCCCACCCACATCGTCAGTAATTGCTCCTGAGTCAGTGGCATTTCAACGGAGATTGTGAGCCCCTTCCACCGGGCGATGAAGTCCATGACTCGTTCATCAGGCATTTTTTCACTTGAAGAGGTCTATGATACTAGTCTTCTGGGTGGTAGAGTTGAACTGGTAGAGGAACTGCCAGTGAAGGTCCTCCTAGCTAGTCACAGATCCGACAAGGTGCTGGTTGTACCAGATGAACGCCGACCCCTCAAGCATCTGAACGAAACAGCGGAGCTTGGAAGCCTCCTACTATGCGGGAGTACCCATCATGGGCCCAAACCTTGAGTTGAAGTGGGACAGGTGCTGTTTCGGGTCCCCTGTCCCATTAAATGGGGAGAAGGTGGGATTCTTGAAACCTGGAGGCACCGATATATCATCCACCCATGCCAGGTATGGCTTACCATCTAGAGGGATTTCCACCTGCCGCATTTCCAACGCCTTGAGGCAGGCAATGAGTTCCACCATAAGATCTTCCGGGCAGGGGTCCCTATCTTGACGGGGATCCCTGACCACAAGTGTGTTATCAGGTTCATCAACACGGTAGACAACCTTAGCGACTTGTGGAGTGGCTGGTGGAGTGGCCTGCATGGTGGATGGGGGAACCCAGGTATGATTCCTTTGATTTCCATGCTGTCCGGGAAGGTTTGATGAGACATACTGCGCCATCTTTCCGTGATTTCCAGCTTCAACTCTGTCTGTGGGAGCGGTACAATCAGGGTTTCCCATAGGCATCTCTCCGGGGGATGTTGTTCCTACCCATGCTTCCCCGACCTAGGATCACCATAGTCAGGTCGTTGCTCTACCGCTCGTTCAGCCAGGAGTTCATCGACCAAACTCTTTTTCTCAGCAAGTTTCTGGCACAACGCGGCCTTCTCGAGGACTTCCTCCATCTTCTGCACTAAGGCAGATGGGTCAGAGTGCATGACAGATTTGACATGCTCTTTTCCCTTACCAGCATTCTGACTAAGTGATAACGACTCAGTGGGTGCAGGGAGACCTAGGAGGTTCCTCTACTAATGAGTAATCCTACCCAATGGGTCCAACAGGGGTGGTACACCATCAGGGGGTAAGTCTCCATCAAGAAACTCCAGCTTGTCCACCTTTTCCACAACGTCGACCATGTAGACTGTGACCCCTCTTGGGGGAATGCCCTCAATATTGAGTGGCGATTCGAGCTGTCGCTGGATAGGATCGAAGAGGAGGGAAACATAATACCCCCAACCACAGACTTGCACATGGGGGGTAGCTTCCCTGATAATTCTGCGGAGTACCTTAATACTATGAACACATTGCTGCTGAAGAGCCTCACGACAGCCTGGTGACTTGGGGCACTGGGCCACTGAGAGTGCGTCCAGATCGACTAGATGGAACTACTCTGTAATGTCTTCAAAAATGATCTTGGATCCTTGAATATACCACGTGATGATGAAGGATACTGATATGCGCCGCCTACAGGGTGTAGTGAAAGCACTCAACTTCCATTGGGGTGAGATACTCAGGTATGCGGAAACCCTGTGCTGTCGCGGGCCAAAACTCCTCGGTGAAGTGGTCTGCAGCAAGAATGCTCTAAAAGCTCCTTGACTCAAATTCAAGGTCTGGCCCTTGATTTCCCCACTCGCCAATTTGGGGTGGTTGAGGAACTATCAATGGTACTAAGGCAGACTGGTGGGATGGCAGGTTGGCCGGTGGAGAATATGGGGATCGGGCTGACTGACCACCGATTCTCGAGCTATCTTCTGAAGAGTGGAGTGACATTGACACTACATCATGGAAGGAGGGGCTGAAGACCTTCATTCCTGGCTCAGGGGTGTAGGTTTCCGATGCAAGGTCATGATGATGCTCGCTCGTCATTGGTTCCCAGAATAGCTCTCCACGTTCTCTCATGGAGGTAGAAAGCGCTTCCGGTGATGATGGTGATGACTGCCCAACCGTAACTTGTGGGGTTTCCAGGTTTTCATCCTCCTGGATAAATATGATGAGGGAAGTGGCAATCCTGTGAACCTCACACTCCGGGAGCACCAGGATGATGCGCCTCGTCCTTGTCCCTGCCCTTGACATAGATGAGCGAGGGGAGGGTTCCTGAGATGAGTTTCACTCCGCTTCAAAGTCTGAGATGTGGACCAGTTTGATCTCAGTTCAGATATTAGCATGATTCGTCTTGTGGTGATGATGCCCCGCCTTCCTACCCCTGGGTGGATCCTCAGGACAGGGCCGATTCCCGACATAGGGTCCTTCGGCCACGCTGGTGCTAGGGTGGAGAGTGTTTCCACTTGAGACAGTTGAGGTGAAAGGAGAACCATGCCATATGTTAAAGGGGGCATGGGAAGGACCTCCATGAACAACACTAGAGAGTGCAACACCTCTACTAGAACCATCGGGAGCACGGGGAGGACCTCCATGCTTGGTGCGACTGGAGTGAGGCTTGCCTTCACCCTTTAGGTTGCCAGGGCGAGGAGGACCTTCTCCAGCTGTGGAGAGGACGTAGGGAGGATCCCCACGTTGGAGAAGGAACATATGGGCAATGTCTCCACATTGATGGTAGGGGGTTGGAGGAAGAACTCCATACCTTGTGTGGTGGGCACAGGAGAGGATTCTGTGCTGAGCACCACTGTCGTGGGGTAGACCTTCATTCAGGTTGGGGGTAGCACATGGCATACCTCCATAGCGAGCTTCGGAGCGGGGAAAGCCCACGATCTGTGTAGTAGTGGTATAGGGAGGACCTCCGTATGGGGTGACATCACCGCGTGATTCTTCACGAGGGTCACCACTCATGCCTTTGACGAGGAGAGTCGACCCTGCCTGCCCGTGGGGCGGTTGGGGCCTCGATCCCGGTTGGTCGTATTAGTACCCCTGCTCAGTGTGTGTAGGGACTTGATGATATGCATCTGTAGTGGATCGGGCCACAGTAGTCATCGATGTTGACACCCCTTGGAGAGCGCTCTCCTCAGCTCATGCCCAACGCTGGCATCGGGTCAGACGAGCCGGTGATGATGGTGTAGAAACATAGCCTACCTACTCCTCTGGCAAGGCCGGACGGTGGCGTTGATGCAACCGGGTGGGGGCCCTTGCTTGGAGCCCCTAGATCAGGACTCTGATCAGGATGATCCGGACGTCACCCACCTCATCAGCATAAGGTAGGGATTTGTCAAGGAATACTAGGGATAGGATCCCTAAACGATTGAATGTTGGGGTAGGGAGCAGTGGCTCCCTACGTGGCCCTCGGGGGCAGCATTGACGGCGGGCCCTGGACGCCTCTATGTCCAAACGGGCCATATCCCAGGTTGGGATTATGCCCTCCTCCTCGTAACTACATACGAGGTCGTTAATCACCCTTCGTTGGATGACATCCTATGGGGAGATGGGGCGTGGGAGCCCCACATTCATGGATGCAGATGTCGTTTCAGCAGCAGTGGAGCCACGCAGAGCGACTGTGCTTGCGTTGCCCCTGCCCCTGCGTAGGCGGGTGGGCGATGATCGTGTTACTGTGGAAGAAACCTGATTCCTGGGAAGCAGAGAGATGAACTCCTTAACACTGTAAGGAAAATAAATCAACCACCAGTGCCCCAGTGTCATTCCATCTTCCATGGCCGGTAAGAGGGATCCACGATGACAACGTCGCAGAACAGGATGCCCAACGTTCTTCTACCCCAACTTCTGGTGAGTTTCATTCCAGGAAAGCTATTTTATTTGTAGGACTCGGTGCCGGATAGCTAGATCTGGTGACACATCAATCTATGAATTCCCCGAGAACTACTAATCTCTATATCGAGGATAAGAATTTCACGTCAGGTTCACCATTTCTGTTTCCGACGCTTTCTCCGAGGCGCGCACATCCATATCGTTCAAGAACTAAGGACTCAACTTTTTGTTACCCCGCATTCCCGAATTCCAAAGTAGGGTGACATTCGATCCTTGTTCATAGACGTTTTCTCCTCGATCTAAATGGGATGATTGGATGTCAGTTCTTCCTTCTGTGGATTCCTCCTCAGAACTTGTCACCTAGTCCGAGTCTCCCTCATCGATTTAATACGTCGTTTTTGAAACTCTTCCCAGTCACATATATTCATGGACACCAGGTAATTACACTACTTCTTTCAAGACATTCCAAGGAGTCTGGTCAGGGCAACAACCTTTGGTTAGGGTATTAGTCACACTGGGGCATCATTGACGTGTTTGTACACTGGGGATTGGTGTGTCTTTCTTCTGTCCCTTATTATATGGCTTCTCTAGGGTGTAGAAGCCTAATGCATCCCACATCGAACGAGGGGAATTGTATGACATAGGCATGTATCTGAGGTTTTCCTCAGCTTCCTGTGTTTATAACAGGGTATGACGCGAGTTTAACATCCATCGGAGACAGACCGGACTGATCAGAACACCAATGAAGGTGGATCATATTGAGGAACTCCCTTGAGGGAACACCGCTATTGGGGCCAATGCATGGGCGGCTTCCCGAATTATATGGAGGGGAATGGGGTGGCACGATCTCACCGGGATGTGGAGGCCCAGGTAAGAATCAGGATGAAAGATGGTTTTTTGGGATTGAGCCTCGAAAATACTTCCAACGTACCATGAAGTTTCATGGATCAAAGTCCTCGTAGTTCGGGATGGATGCATGGGGTATACACTCTAGGCTACCCATGGTGGTGGGTGAACCGACGTGAACACTATCGGAATGACTGGGTGGTGGGATTGAACCTCGTGAGGCTTCCTACGTACCATGACTTGACATGGATCAAAGACCACGTAGTTTAGAATGGATGTTGGTGAACCGACGTGAAGGACCTTGGTTCAATGGGTGATGGTCTTGAACCTCAGAGAGGCTTACTATGTACCATGCCTTGACATGGACCAAAGACCATGTAGTTCAGATGGGGGCTTGGCACACTGACACAAAGGCGGTCATGGCCAATGGTTGGTGGACTTGAACCTCAGGGTGGCTTCCTACGTACCATGCCTTGACACGGATCAAAGACCACGTAGTTCAGATGGTTGCATGTCAGCGAACCGACATGAATAATGACCTTGGTCCAGGTGGGTGGTGGGCTTGAACATAGTGGAGGCTTCCTATGTACCCTGCCTTGACATGGATCAAAGTCCCCGTAGTTCGGGTGGAAAAGGGGATGTTGAACCAACCGTAAGGGGTGTCGAAACAACTGGATGGAAGGATCACAATAGCTTACTGCTGGATTAGAATGCAATTTAACATCATGAGGGATGGGGATGGTGTTGGTGAACCAACGTGAATGAGGACCTTGGTCCAATGGGTGGTGGGATTGAACCTCATGGAGGCTTCCTATGTACCATGTATTAACATGGATCAAAGACTATGTAGTTCAGGGGTACAGGTTAATGTCATGCGGGACAGGGGGTTTGGGGCATACACTCTAAGGCTGACCGGGTTGGAGTTTGGTGAATCGACGTGAAGGAGGTTAGAATGACCGGGTGGTGGGATTAAACCTCGTGGAGGCTTCCTACGTACCATGACTTTACATGGATCAAAGTCCACGTAGTTCAGGGGTATAATTTAACATCATGCGGGATTGGGATGCTTGGTAGTTTAACGTCCTGCAGCTCGGACGAGAGGTTTGGGGCTTACAATCTAAGGCGGCCCATGGTGTGTCATGGTCGGTGCTCACTCTAAGCTCACCGGAGTCATGCTCAGTGTGAGAAACAAAAGGCAGCAGAGGCCTGACGATCACGCCGCGAAGGGTGCATCCGTGGGAAACGAGAAGGGGTGTACGTGTAGAGAATCCCATGGTGCCGAGACTTACTCCAGGATGCAGGCCCCAGGGCAACAAACCATAGCGAGATAGGGACTTGGGACCAAAGAAAGGAGGATCCTTGTTCCCTATCATGTCCTCCACTGGCCTTGGGGACTGAAGATGAAAGAAGGGAGCAGGGGGCTCTGCCTCATGAATGAACGGCTAGGGGGATTACACCAAGGTGGTTGCCCTTCCTCGAAGACAAATGCCACTCCTAGAAGGATGATATCATCCCCTGTGGAGACCAGAGGCGTGGAGAATGTCCAAGGCAGGGG
Organism: Viscum album; assembly: GCA_963277665.1. Lineage (NCBI taxonomy): Eukaryota > Viridiplantae > Streptophyta > Magnoliopsida > Santalales > Viscaceae > Viscum > Viscum album. The sequence continues at coordinate 134,238,665 of OY728137.1, forward strand.
ACCCTGCATGCGAGGCACGGGGCAAGGTCACAGTTTAACGTCATGAGTTGAGGATGATGGTGCTTGGCATTTTAACATCCTGAAGCTCGGACGAGGTGGGTTTACTCCACACCCCTAGGACTTACATAACTAGTACCCTCTACTCCTTGTGGGAGGTAAGGTACCAGCAATTCCGTGGTGAAGGTGTGTTGTGGAGCGAACCGTCGAGGGGTCCACGTTAGCATGGCTATGTGAAGAAGAAATCGCCATTGGCGGGCCAATGCGAAGAAGCATTAGGCACATCAACGCTATATATAGTATCGTCCAGGGGAATTTGAAGTCGCATCATGAAAACCTGGAGGGTCACATAGGAAAAGGGGTTTCCAAGATGAGGGGTCCATAGGCAGGGGCCTTATAGAGCTCAGTTTCTCTGTGTGGTGGAGGGCACTTGCGAAGGGGTGTGCTTCACGAAGTGGGTTTCCATAGCCATAGAATGGGGCGGAGGTGCTTCGCGAAGTGGAAAGGAATTCGTGGAGAAAAACCTCATAGAGCAAAGGTGCCTCGCGAAGCAGGATGTCAGGAAGCAATGTGCTTCACAAAGTACAGTGATCCTGCCTTAGCAAATGGATCAAGTGTACACGAAGGGTGTTTCACGAAGTATAAATGCTCCATGACAACCTAGGTCCCCTTGTGTATCCCTTTCCTTCGCGAAAGCCCTTAGGCTTCGTGAAAGGCATCCCTCTCAGAAGAGGGGATCAAAACGAGGCAATGGGGAGGCACTTGGTGAAGCAGAAGTACCTCGCAGAGCTCATGTTTCTCTCAGCGGAAGAGTGCATTGCGATTCAGGATATGAGAAGCCGAAAGGTCGGATTGTATGTATAGAGAGCTCAGGGGGAGTCCGATATTTATAGGCAAGGGGCTTCATGGAGCATATCTCACGCGGTGTGAAGGGGGCCATGTTGCTTCGCGGCGGGTTCACAAATGTCAAATGAGTTCACGGAGCATCCCACCTCCTATGCTTCGTGGTTGGGTTTACGAACATCCAATCCATTTATGGAGCATCCCGCCTCCTAGGCATCGCGGCGGCCACGATGCTGGGGACTCCACAAAGAGGCTTCACGAGACAGTCTGGGGGCCGTATTTGGATCGCTTCTTCATGCCAAATTTTTCCACCAAAAATATTTATGGGTATTTCACAATGAGTCTTGGATATGGCATCGAAGTCTAGGACCCTGAAATATTCATTCTATTATAAAAACAACCAGAAAACTTTTAGTCAAAGATCTATCAAAACTACAATCTCTAAATGATAAAGTGTTTAATATTAATCAAAAGGGAAAGCAACATAAAATTTCCTTCAAACCATAGAAATAATTTTCAACCTCTCTACCTCTTGAGTTGATTCATATGGATTTTTTTGGACCATTTAGAGTTTCTAGTTTATATGGGAATCACAATATTTATGTTCTTGTAAGGGACATTTCTAGGTATTATTGGACTTTATTATTGACTCACAAAAGTGAAGCCTACTCTCCTTTCAAAAAGTATTCTAAAAATATATAAAATTGTAGTGGACTTAAAGTTAAATCTCTAATAAGTGGCATGGGTCATGATTTTGAAAATCAAGAGTTTGAATCCTTTTTCTCAAAAAATGGCTATAGTTATAATTTCTATTCCCCTAGAACACCTAAACAAAATGGAGTTGTAGAAAGAAGAAATAGGACCTTGTAAGAAATTACTAGAACCATGCTTAGTTAATATTACTTACCTATTTATTTATGGGCTGAAGCTATAAATACAACATGTTATATTTTTAATAGAGTGTTGATTAGAACTATTCTTAAAAGAACTACACATGAAAAGGTGAACAATAGAAAACCCAAAGTGAACTAAATCAAAGTATTTGGTTGCAAAGTTTATATCCTTAATACCATAGAAAATCTTGAAATTTTTTCATCCAATAGTGGTGAAAGAATTATTTTAGGATATTAAATCTCGAGTAAATACAATTGAAATTTTTAATAAAAGAACTAAATGTGTGCATGAATCTATCCATGTCATGTTTGATGAGATAAATCCACATGAACCTAATTCCTCTGTAGTTAATCTTAATGATGATATGTAAAATCTAGACATTAATTCTAAATCCACTAACCATCCTGTAAAGGAATCTATGTAAACTTCCAATTCGTGAAATTATTTAGATTGAAGTCATAATAAACCAGAACCAAGTGATGAACCTAAAATAACTAGTACTACCTTTTCTAGACCAACTAGAACCCTTAAGAACCATCCCTTAGATGCTTTAGTCAGAGATCTTGATAGAGGAACACAAACTTTAGATTCTTTGAGAATTCAGGTTGAACATCAAGATTTATTGTCACAATTTGAACCTAAAGACATCAATGATGTTATAAATGATGAATTTTTGTTGATGGTTATACAAGAAGAACTTAATCAGTTTGAAACGAACAATGTTTGAAAAAATTTAGATAGACCAAAAAACATTTTTACCATAGGCACTAAGTGGGTGTTTAGAAATAAAGTACATGAAGTTGGTAACATAGTTAGTAACAAAGATAGATTAGTTGAACAAGACTATAGTCAATAAGAAGGAAATGACTATATGGAGACCAATGCACCAGTAGCTAGACATGAATCCATTAGAATATTTATTGCATATGCATCACTGCTTTTCATACTATATCATGTGGATGTCAATAGTGAATTCCAAAATAGGTATATATCTAAGGATGTTTTTGTTGAACAACCACTTGTTTCACAAATCCTCACATTCCAAATCATTTTTTAAATTATCAAATGCTTTGTATGGTTTAAAACAAGCACCAAGAGCTTGTAATGATAGATTATGTGCCTTTCTTAATTCCAATGGTTCTATAAAAGGCATAGATGATCCCAATTTTTTATTAAACGAATTCTCAATGATGTTTTAGTAGTTAAAATTTATGTAAACGATATTATTTTTGGATCTTCAAAAAATCATTTGTCTATTGATTTTTATAATATAATGAAAAATGAATTTGAAATTAGTTTAATGGGTGAACTAAAATTTTTTCTTGGTTTTAAAATATTTGAAAATAATGATTGTATTGTTTTAATTCAATGAAAATATAATAAAGAACTTATAAAACGTTTTTTATTAGGAAATGATAAAAGTAGTGATACTCTAATGAGTAATATGTGTATGTTGGATCTTAATGAAGATGGAAAATATGTTGATCAAACCACTTACAAATGAATGATTGGAAGCATACTATACTTAACTGCTATCCAACCTGATATTATGTTTAGTGTATGTATGTGTGATCACTTCCAAGAAAACCCTAAAGTGTATCATTTAAATTACGTTAAATGGATTTTCAAATACCTCAAACATACTCTCAATTTAGGACATTTCTATCATAGAGGAAAATCATTTGAGTTAGCTGTCTATTCTGATACATATTTTTGTGGTTGTAAGTTAGATATAAGAAACACCTCAAAAACATGTCACGTTTTAGGTATGTATATAGTGTCATGGTGTAGATAGAAAAAAAACCCTATTGAATTATCTACTACTGAAGATGAATACATAGTTGCTGGTAGTTACGATGTACAATTTTTTTGGATGAAACACACATTACTAGACTATGGATATCAATTCAAACATGTACCTATAAATTGTGACAATAAAAGTTCTATTAAAATTTCATAGAATCTTATTTCACACTCTAGGAAAAAACATATTTATGTAAGACATTACATTTTGAGAGATCATTTTTAAAAAGGTGATATCACTTTGGAATTCATTGGAACTGAATATTAGCTTGCTGATATATTCACTATACCATTCAATTCTAAATGGATAAATTAAATCATACATGAATTAGGGATGATATGTTTTAAGTGAAAGGATTATAGTCTTGAACTTATTGTTTCATAGGTTGTGGTTTCATGTTTAATGGTTTCACAAGTTACTATCTCACACATCCTATTTCACTTTTACGGTCTCACATGCTACAGATTTGGAATTACGATTTCATGTTTCATAGTTTCCCAAGTCACTATTTTACACTTGTTTTCTCTACATTACTTTCACACCGTTTTCTGTCACACCATAAGTATGACACTATGAAGACCTTTTATGACCTCACCATAATGACTCTATTTTCTATTTTCTTTATTTTTCTTTCCCGTATCACCGTGTTGATTATTTTATTGTTCTTTTTTCTTCCTTATTTTTATGAATTTTGGACATCCTAAATGATAAAAAATCTGATATTTTTCACTTCTATAATCACTAGAGCTTTACTCTCTCGAAACCGAAGACCTTACCTTCCAAATCTCCTACTCTCCTTCAATGTTTTCTCCTTCTTGAACCCAAAGTTTTATGAAAAGAATAAAGAGACCATCTTCTTCATCTCCTGAGAAGCGAAGGTCTCAAAAGAAAGCATGAAATGTACAGTGAATAGCACCTGAAGGAATGTTGAATCCTAGTCTCTTAAATATAATAGTCGTTCTTGAAAATGAAGTATGTCCAAAGTGGCTACTGTCAAGTAAGTCATTTCTCTTGAATGTTCTGACTAAACAAGGCTGGTTGGATTTGTTTACTATGAAAAAATGACCCATTTATCCAAAACGTGTTTCTCAGTTTTATCTATATGTCTAATTCTCATTTATTAATGAAGGAGACTTTGTTATAAGAAGTTATATTAATGGTCAAAGGTTTAATTTTTCCTCGAGGTTATGGGATGGCTACCTAGGGATACCATATGAAGGAATATGTGAGGATCATCTGAGAGAACCTCCTCCTTCCAGTGATATTTTCAACTTGGAAGAAGCTTTGGGTAGTCTAACTAGAAATAAGAAGAAAAGAAGGGAAATTTCTGGTGAGTTGGATGGTGAGACAAGGTTGCTATTTAAGTTTATCCAGAATATTATTAGTCTTGTGAAAGGGGATTTTTCTACTCTTAATTATCAAGATGTATTATTGATAAATCTTATGAGAATGGGAACACGATTAATCTCCTTAAGTATATTGTACTTCACATATGTGAATTTATAAAGACAAATTCAAAGTATAACTCCTTGTTCTATTCAAGATTAATCTCTGCATTGATGTCTTATAAAGGATTAGTTGGTACGAATAAATAATTCATTAAAGGTTATGAGTTCTATATCTTAAAGGATAGAATTATAAGGATGAAGACAAACTAGAATCCTTGAAAAAAGTCATGGGTGGAGGACAAAGAAAGGCAATATTAAATGTTAAATCCCATAAAAAATTTATCAACTCATAAGGAAAAGCATAACATAGGCCTAGAATCTGATGAGTCAGTGGAATACTGAAGTAAAGATTCATAGAATATAGAAGCTGCATCTGTGGAAAAAACTATCTAAGAGGAAGAAGACAATGGATTACCTGACCAACAAGTTGTTGATCAAGAAGATGATGAATAACAAGTTGTTGATGATATAGTTAATGAAGTGTTTGTTGATAAATAAGGACATGTTGATGGTTTGTAAGAGAAATATATTCCTAAGGAACATCTATGAGAACCTATTGTTAAGAAAGGTACTATTTATGTGGAATGTTCTAAAGAAAAATCTAAGCCAGAATTAATTTTTTCAGCTAATGAATGAATGGAAAAAGCCTTTAGGTAAGCTAGAACAGATATGGGTGAGCCTGACATTTATTCATGTCTAGAAATAGAGGAAGTGACTAGGTCTCTCACTATTAGAGATAATTCACAAATTGAGGGGGTATAAAACCCCCATTTTGGAAAGTAATCAAGTATAAATCTATGTTGATATAAGTCCTATGGAAAATGTGTATAAATTCCCCAGCTATTTTGATGTCTTAGACTCTCAAGTGGACTCAATGAGAAGAATCGATCTTAAAACAACTTTTCAATTGAACTAATTTTCTCTACAATGTGAAATACCTACTAGAGATCCCGAAGCTATTGTGGTTTCTGAACTAGTGGTAGCACAAGAATCTCAAAGCTATGTAATACATGAGGAATTAATGACATTTTGTGAGAATATGTTGGCTACCTTTGAGAATATTTTAAAAGCTCAAACTCTTCCTGTAAATCATCTTTATGAACAAGATTCTAGTATGATTTTGTAAAACCTTATTTGGAAAACTCAAACTCATATGTTGCATGAAATTAAAGAAGTATGAATTGAAAATTGGTAGCTAAGTGAGGAAATAAAATCATTAAATTATTTGGTGGAGGAATTGAAGAAAGGGTTTGAAACTTTTGAACCTCCTATTGCTCGATTCAGCCTAGAAGATAATGATAAGATAGAAAAAAAGGTTTCAACACTGATCTGACCAAATCTGTTCCCTATTGATGAGAAAATATTACTAAACAATGACAAGTTTGGAGAAGAAATTCAAAAATTAGCATCCTCAATTGATATTTTTCCTGGTATCTTCAAGGACTCTACTGAAATTGTTGTCACAAGTCTTCCTACACCATCTCCATCCATATCTACTCCTTCCTCCATGGCCAAGAGAAATTAATCATCTCAATTTTCAGAAGGTGTAGTTCTGAGAAAGGTTATTCATGAAGAGCTTAAATTATTGAAAGGTCCATCTGTTCAGGAAAGCCTCTCTAAAATTGTTCAAAATATTGAACTTGTCCATGAAATGGTTCGACTGTAATCTTAGTAAGATTTTATATCCTATTATAATATTAAAAAGATGGTGGATATCTACTTCAAATGATTTATACAAAGCATCAATTAACAAGTCATTTTAAGTATCTTAAAGGGAATTTTAAAATGCCACCTTTGAATATTGAATTGAAGGACCAAGTGCAGAAATTGAAAGAATTTACACCTACCAGGGAGAATTTTATTGAGAATAATGTTGATTTAGAGAAGTCAATTTAGTATAGTGGTGAGGTCATCACTGATTTGATCAATTTGCGGAATCCATATCTCCACGTGCAAAACACTACTATAGTGGATCTAATAGCTACTCTCTTGATGCATGGTTCCACCACTACTTCAATTTCATCCTTGTCTATTACTACCATGTCTATCTATTAGGCTTTGATCTAAATTTGACATGTTATTCTTGAGCAATAATTTTCCTAGTCTTCGACCATACCCACTCTTGCAACTTCTTTTTTTGAAGGTGTGCCTCTTCCTTCTCTCACCATTGGATCACTCCCAGCTACCACCTCATCTACTAATCCTGTGGCCCCTCCTCCTGATTATATGAAGGGAAAAGATAAGTGAAAGATCTATATTTGATAGGGTTATTCTCTATTTTGTCTTTTTGTCCTATGTCTGTACTGGATTATATCTTTTTTATCAATGGGATGTTCCTTATTTCTATTTGAGTTTAGACTTACACTTATTCAATTCATATTTTGTACTTTTTAATTTCTTTTTGACAATCCCAAAAGGTGGAGAAATAACAAAGGCTTTCTTTACTTTTTTTATAGTTCATACATTCCATTATTTGAGATCATCAAAAGGGGGAGATTGTTGGACTCATTCTATTTGATCAGGTTTTAATGCTCAAAAATCATGAAAATCATGAAAATTACGCTAATAATGTTAAACATTGGAAAATCATGAAAATAATTCAAATTATTCTAATCATGTATAAATTATGAAAATCTTGAAAATCATGAAAATCAAGGAAATCATGAAAATTATGTTAATCATGTGAAAATTATGAAAATCATGCAAATAATGAAAATTAGGATAATCATGTTAAAATAACGTTTCATGTTTGTTGGCCTTATTATGATCCCATGGTTACTAGTTTTAATTCAGAATCACAAAATTTATGCTTAATCTTGTTCAATTAAGTTATATTATACCAAAAATTATGATTAATCCACTTTGTGGAGATTACTGATTGAGACTGTCTACACATATTTGGATTAGTCTGAAAAACCATAAGTCTAACACCTGTTTTGGATTTTGGAAAAGTCCCAGACACTGTGACCCAGACACGGTGACCCAGACACCATGATCAAGACACTGTGACCCAGACACTCTGGCCTAGACACCCTGACCTAAACACTGTGAACCAGACACCATGACTCAAGAAGTGTTCAAATATTTGACAAAGGATACAAGACACTATTGATTGAGACACCATGATTATGATACCATATCAATGCTACTGGTTCCAGATCTCAATGCAACTGTGGCATCATGACTATATCACTGCTCAATGGAAAAGGAGAATACACGGTGACCCTGACACAAATTCTAAGTGATACCATTTAAAAAAACAATGACACCATTCGTTAATCTGTTTTTTCATTTACAATTTAATTTCTAAAGGTCATATTCAAGTTATTAAATGGAACTGATGTCATTAATGTTCATTTTTAGACATGTGACCTAATAGTATGAGGTATGAGGTTCATAATACATGCATCCTGTCAGCTTCAACATGTGAACCCATAATTAAAAAGAAGCTAAGTGTGACTCAATATTATAGAGAAGTAATCATTAGAAAAGCAAACTCACACATGCAACAACATACCACTGAAGAAAACACGAATCACTCTCGATTCTGGAAGGAAGAAAAACAATATATCAGAGCGTCAAACATCTTCGTAGAACCAACATAAATAAGGAAATGAGGTATATAGCTCACATCATCAAACTAGAAACCAGAGCACCAGACTTGCGATACTATGTTTTTTACAAGAGGACCCGATACTTGCATCTGATTCATTTTACAAGTCCAAAGCTGTATAGAATAACAATAAATGAACTTCTAATCCTTCCTCATTATCTATTCTCTATTGTGTACTATTTTTAACTTTTGAGAAGTGTGTGTGCGTGTGTCTGTATTAAACACCCATTTTCTATTGTATTAAACTGAAGGATAAAAAATATCCTTCCTCACATATCTTCTTACATCTGTTTACCCCCATAGATAACTGTGGAAGAGGTCATAGTGTGACATGGTAGATTATACCCATGACGAGTAGTGGAAGAGGTTGTGTGAACTAGACAGTCTTGTATACTATTGTTTACCCTAATCTAGGGTGTAGATCAAGTTTATTAATATAAATAGATTGGTGGTAGGTGATCACCAAGTGGAGTGTATTTTGTCTCTGCTGGAGGTTGAACCACTTGTTTTATCTATTGTGTATTTTAATTTATTTTTTCTCTACTTTGCTAAATATTTCAGAAAACTGTATTTTAGATTGATAGTTACTCTTATATAGAATTTGTAAATTTTTTCCCTTATTAGAAGAACTTCTAATGTTGTTTCAATAAATCACATTATTATTATGGAGAATTAATCATTCTTATGAGGAGTTATTTGAACAGTCAAACTATTATAACCGTATTACCTTGATTAACTGGCCTATATTCATTTTCATTAGGTAATATTTTTATATAAGATTTTTAATAGAAATTTTTATAGATACTCAATTCACCCCCACTCTTGAGTACTCTACTCTGACCAATATAAACTATGTTAAGTCATCACAAAAATTCATGTTATAATTCCCCAATATTTGATAATACCCCAACTTTGGCTGGTAAAGCACTTTCAACTATTCTTTGATTTTAACTTATGTAGTGGGATGATATATCAACTTAATATATAATTGATGGATTTTATCTTTTATGTGTAAATCAATAATTATTATCTTTATCACATGTTTTCTCATATTAATTGTATTTACTTAAGTGATTAACCATGTAATAGATAATATGTATGCATTATCCAATTTATATTAGTTCTATATTGCGTGCTTGTTAATTCAATAATTAATGCAATCCTGAAAAAAATCCATAATGAAATAACCATGCATATTGAAAAAATAAATAAAACAGTAAAGTGTAAGGATCATGAGATTTTACTAATGGTTATTTTACATAGTGGTTGATAAAATAACCATTGTCCTAGGGGAAAAACATGTTGAACCAATTAAGGTTCTTGTGATAGCTTTCCACCTATCCACCTATGTATCTATCTTGGCTTGTTTTCACTTCATCTCTAAACTCTATCTTCTGCCACTAGCTTAGGAGATCTGTAAATTACATATTATTTTACTCACATTATAGTGAGGGGAAAAGAGTTTAAATAAAATAATCCATGGGAATGAAGTCTTGTACATAATGAGTTGAGAGATGATGCAAAGACAACCAATTTAATTAAATAATAAATTAAATGAAACCAAACACATACAATGGTCTATCTACGATCATGATCATCCACATGCATTAAACAAAGTACACATTTAATAATACTAGAATTCAATTCTTAATCATTGTTATTTAAGATAAATCGCACTCAAATAAATTAATTATCTTCATTAATTAATCAATTCTTTTATCATAATTATTATTATAAATTCCATAAGATTCTAATCCATCATAATTTTAAACAAATTTTGAAAAAATTATTTAAAATTAACTTTGTAAATAAATTTACCTTGGAGGCAACATGGTGAAAACCAATCTGAATCTACCCAACATGTATTATACTTGTATAATGTTTAATCTTGTGACATTAGACATATAAAACATATCATGTAGTTTCATGACATATACTATAAAATTATTGATTAGATGAATTGGATGATCTTTCTACAACTTGTTAGGATTCATTACACATAGAGTAATATCAGTCATACGACTCACAATTGATATGAATATATTAAAATTACATTGAAATTAATTACGAATATATATATATATATATATATATTAAAACTCATAACATGGAATGTACAATCAACTTAATAACCACAAACAAAGCCCTGGTCGATATGGTTTACACAGTATACTAAATTAATTTTATTTCTGTGTTATTTGGTAAAAGTACACAGCATGTTAAAGAGATATATATTGTGTGTTCATCTATCACAATTTATACAAGTTATATGCATAACGAATAAGTGTATATACTGTGACTCAGAAAAATTAGAGTACATAGTGTGTACAATGGCTACACAATGTGTGGTCTCAGATTTAAATGTCCACCAGTCAGGTAAGTTGTGTATAAAAATTCATAGCCCATCTATGACTTAAAGGACTACACATTATGTATGTGTGATACACGAAGTGTACTCTAGCTAACTATGTGCTAGGATGTCCTGGTCAACATGTAGTATAAGAAATCAAATGCACCACATTTATTCAATTATCGTGGTTTGAATTAATTTATAATTAATTCCCAGTGCATTGAACACTAGTATAAAATGTGTAACTCTGGTTATATGGAATGTAATATTTTATTTTCTAAACAGAATCATATACACCTCTTAATGACTTTATGTATTTTATTTCACTCCTCAAATTATTTAACTTTATTAGATCTATGACTAATGAGATAAGAAGAAGCATATCATACAATTTCAAATTAGAAAATGAATAAACATGAATTAAAAACTAATTCAAAAATTCATAAATCAACTAATGATCTTTAAATAATTATAAATATTTATGTGACCACTCTAATACCATTTTAAGGCTTCAGGCATAATAGAATTATCTAATGGGTCATTCAAAACATTTTTTTGTCATGATCAATAACCAATACATGATCTTCATGATGATAAACATCATGATCAATGGAATTCTATAAAAGAAAACATAAAATAGATTAAATTCTAGAACTAGGGAGAGGATCATCCTATATTATTTAAAATTAATTTAATAAATTAAAAGAATTACTTTGTGATAATTATGTATTAATTGATCGATCTAACAATATATCTAAGTTATATGGTCATTTTATTTTATGAAACATGAGTATATTTGCACTAGTGATGATCCAAACATGTTCTATAAATCACTAAACACTACCGTAGGATTCTCCATGTGTTAGCAAGGAAGATTATATTACTTACGTCGTTCACCTTTGATAACCATGAGAATCACTTCTATTTCATTATACTTGATCTCTCTATACTCGAGAGTGGATGGTGGAGGAATATCTCTATCCATTATTTAGAGAATTGTTAGAGAGAGAGTTGTCTTGGGCTGGTGAGTATTCCCTTTGGCTGTCATTGTGCACAATAAAAATGAATTGGATTTTATTGACAAAAAAAATATAAATGGATTTGAAGACCACTAGGATTTAGAAATAAATATTTTCCAAAGTTCACTTTAATATTTATTTAATCCCTTGGGTAACCTCATGTTTAAAATAATAATAATATCATTATTTCCCTAACATACACTTAACTAGGGAATTAAATTAAAAATTATTTAATTAAATAATATTCAATATATATTATTTCTCACCAGACCTAAAAATTCACTACAAAAATCCTCCACAATATTTTTCAGGAATAGAATAATGACTATTTATTTATAAATAAATATCACTACATTATTCAATAAAAAATTAATAAATGAAATATTAATTAAAAGGTTAATAAATATTTATTAAATATCCCACACATGTTATATTTCTCTCGAATAACAGGGGATGGAAAATACATGATCAATCATACATGAATAATTATTAAACAAAGTTTTGGAATAATATTTATTCAACTTCATAAATTATAAATAATAATATATTATTTAACAGAGATCCTCGATACACTTGTGCTGACCCTCTAGGACACATTTTTAGTGGAATTAGGTAAAGCAGCATAAATTACAAGGTTAACATCTAGAAACCCAACAAGTCACCCATAGATAAATAATTTAATGCCACAATATAATAATACCCCATACAGATGCTCACATTATAATATAATCCTTTTATCATGATATCTCTAATCAAGAAGGTTGCATGTCAGTTCCATCAACCTATGTGCTCGATATCTCTTCCTTTGAGATTTTATAAATTGAACATGTCCAAAGAAAACTATGGAAATGGATTTGTTTTTTCTACATCATTTTCATCAAAGGGACTAAGATATCATCTTATGTTAAAAACATAAGGGAAAAAGCCTTTCTCACATTATTCATCAATGGAATATTACTCATGACTCACCCAATGCATACTACCTCCCCATGGATGTATTTTGTAATAGTTTTCCTCAATACATCAAAGTACGTGACTTATAATATTTTTTAATAACAATATTAAAGATTAAGGATTGATACAAAAATTCATAGATAGTAATATCTAATGACATATAGGAATGCGGTTTTCCTATTAGCGATTCTCATTCTCAAATTATCCTAAACTTGATATTACCAAGTGTGTACACCATGAGAAGGTTCCTCAATGTCTTATGAGTCTCCACCCCCAATATCTGGTGTCATTTGTGTCCATAAAATTATATCATCTAGATATATAAAATATATATAAGAACAGTTTCATAAAACTTATGGGTTCTCATCATAGGAGGAAACTACCATTACCTTTTAGGGAAAAAGCTACTATTATGACGTTATCACAAACTATGTAATATAGAAGAACAATCATGATGTGATAAGAAGTAAATTAATATTATAAAATATTAATACTAGTTATAATAATGTTCATATAATTTAGTTCTAGGGTACCATCCCCAACATGTGTTTCAAGGTTTCATATCTATTCATGTCATTTAATGAATACATAACAGTTTTGGACTCCTCATTTTCCAACATGAAATCCCATGGAATACATGCTGTGTAAGTGAATTACATGGTGAGTAGTCCAAAAAACCATGATCCATTTTGGCCTGATCAAAACATGGTGTATATTCAATTCACTCTATGTGTATTTATTATAAAATTATTTGGATTTCTTATACTTTATCATGGTGCAGTGTACATGGGTATATGATGTGTACCTATAGGATACGCGTTGTTTACTGTTGTGTCATCTGTCTAGAATCCTTAGCTCCTATTTATATGATCTTTGGTTTATATTCTTATATTTTTATCCATTTTAGGGTTATATGAATGATAAATGAATAAGAGAAGAAGCTTTCATAGAAATTTTATTAAAAGAATAAATTTTTTACATGAAAAATTACTTTTAATTATGTAAAACGATCAAATAATAAATAACTATAAATTTGAATGTGATGCCTCTGATACCAATTTAAGTTTCCTAATGTAGTTTAATCTGTTATTAGGAAGAATTCCACTTTAATTTTTGTTTTAATAAACAAAACTTTTGAGATGTACATAAAAAAATTATCATTACCCATGAATGAATTCACATGATAATTGATATAAACACCAGAACCAATAAGAGAGGATTATTTCACATTAAATTTGTAATTAATTTAATTAAATATTTACCTCGATGTTGATAGTTGTTTATTTTTTGAAGTGGTTGATCATCTAAAATCTAGTTTGTTGAACCTTTATTATGATTTGAAGATCTAAGGAGAGAATCTCTCTAGTGATGATCCACATGTGGTATTTTTCAACTCTAATTATCTTTGATGGTACTCTGGGTGTTGTCATAGTGATGCTGATCAACTTGTGTCCTTCCCTTTGATCATTACCTCAATCCATTGGATCATGAATATCATATCTTCATCCCTCTAGACTGAGAGGAAAGAGGAATAATTATACTTCACTCATTCTTGAAAGAAATACTAGATATATTCTTGGGGGAGTTAAAACTCTAAAAAGAAAAGGAGATGTTTTGTGCACATCAAATAACAAACCCTTTCAAAAACGACATAAGGGGGAATATATAGATAAAATTCTAGAGTTTAATATTAATAAATTTCATAAAATATATTAATTATATATAAATCCAATAATATAACACATGTGACGTAAAATAATAATATAATTATTTTATCCTATGGAATACACAAACTCATGGAATGATAAATATTATTTTACACTTTGGAAAATAAATATTTATCACTAGACCTAAAACCTAGTCAAGTAATAATCCTCAATATTTATTAAAATCTTGAAAAAATATATATATTTTAAATAGTTTTCATTCAATAAATAATTAAATCTTTATAATATTCATGGCCTTGTGATTAAATATTTATATTTTATATTTATGATAAATAAATCCCAAATTAATTTTATTTCTTGGACTAAATGATAATATTTCTTACAATAATTAAATTCATTTATAATTTAATTAAGATCATTTGAAACACTATGTGTGTAACCCTCTTGTATTTTTTTTCAGTGGAATTTAGAATGTCTGTATAATGTTTAATATCAGCATATAAAAACACATAATGCTGAAGAAGTGGAAGAAGTTAATAATTCAATGTCCATAACCACATATGAAGGATCACTGTGTAATATAATCCCTTTATCTTGATATCTCATTAAGCTGGTTGAATACCCATGTCATCAACCTATATTCTTGGCATGTATATTTCAAAATTCTTGAAATAAACTCATAAATACACCATGTCCATGGAATGTAATGTGACAGTTCCATTTTAATCAAATAAAAGAGATATCAACTTCCATAAAGATGTAAGGGATAAATAATTAGTTGACTTATTCATTAATAATGTGTCATTCATGATTCACCTAATGTAAAAAAACTTCAAAATAGATATATATCATCACATTTTATGATAATACATCTAAGTACACAAATCAAGATATGTATTAATAATTATATTGAAGTCTAAGGTTATTGAACACATCGTAGAAAATAATATCAAATGGCACATAAAATATGTAATTTCACCATTTTGATATTTATTTATAATATTCCTTTTTGGAGATTACCAAGTGATAACTTCATGAGATAAAGTCTCATCCTCTTAATTGTACTCCCACCTAATAGTCTGCATCCTTCGTATCCCATCGGATGATGTCATATGACCATAAGACTAAATTTAAGAACATCATCATTCGATATCAATGTTCTAATCATAATGGGGAATCTATTATAACCTTTTCAATGTGATATATACTCTAAGACAATATCACATTAATTCCATGTTATAGTAAAAAATAATATGTTATAACTTATTTTTTTAATATTCAACTCTGTGAGTATAAATGTAATAAAAATTGAAAATAAGTTAGTTTCAAAGAAAAAAATTCAAAAAAACATGGTAGAAAAAAGATTTATAAGTATTTAAGATCACATTTATAATAAAATTGAATTATGTGAGAAATTTTAGAACATATGTCTAGATACTTTTTTTCCAATAGGTAAATTCTATAAGTCAATATCCTAATGGAGTCATGAAATCACTCCCTATACTAATACAATGGTGTGACAATGTTATAGTATAATTTTTCATTAGGATTACAATGACTCATGGGAAGAATAATGTTATATGCCTCATTTAGGATCAACATAACAGGACTGAAAATTTTATAGAAATAAGGGAGTATTATCTTCTTGAGTTTTTGATTTGGTTATATATTAATTAATGGATGATATTTAATAAGGAACCTCTACTAATTGTATTTTATTATGAATATTGTCTCAAATAAAAAATTTCGCGTAGTCTTAAGAAGGCTCTCAATGTCAAGATACTTTTGAGCACAAAATATCATCCTAAAATTTATGGGAAGAATGAATGGACTATTTTAACATTATTAGACATGTTGAATTCATAAACAATTTACACTCAGTGGATATGGGATCAATATATACTTTTTCTATAATTTATATATAATAATAGCTTATATTATATCATTCAAGTGGCTCCGAATAAAGCATAGTACGGGAAGAGATTTCATAATCAAACTTTTTGGTTTGAGGTTATATAGTTGAAACATATAGGTCTAGAATTTTTTGAGGAGACTAACCTTGAGGTTTAATATATTCAAAACAATATCAACATAGCACAAAGTAGACAAATGTTTTATGCTAATAATCATTAGAATGTCATTAATTTCAAGTAGAGACCATGCATTCCTAAAAATATCGCAATGGAAGAGATTTATATGTTTTAGTAAGAAGTGGAGACTAAGTCCTATTTAAATCATGAATTTTGAATGTTTTAATAGAATTGGAGTTGTGGTCTATCACCTTGCTATGCTACCCACCCTCTCTAAAGTTAAATAATCTTTCCATCTTTCATTGTTAATAAAGTACCTGCCAAACCAAATACATATACACACCTCTAAGGAAATAGTTTTATGAAATAAATTATAATATAATTAAGAGCCTATATAGAATATTTACACTTGAGAGTAAGTGTAATTGAATCGGAAAACATGGTTAGTGAATATACTTCAGAGGAATCACGAGAGAGATGAAGAAATATTGGAGCCAATGGATTCAATGATGGAGAGTTTCCCACATTTGTTTATGAACTTACATATATCCTCAATTTTGAAAATGAAATCATTTAATGGTGGCATAATTTAATACCAAATATTCTATAATGGTTAATCATTACATCCATGAACTACATCATAATAACTACTAAATTATCTGAACATTATAGTATAATAAAAATTTCTTTATTTAAGAGCATGGTTAAAGGAAATATTTTTATGTTTATTAATTAAATTTTTTTAGTTTCATTTAATTTTTTGATTTATAATTTCATATTTATATTAGGTAAAGTTTTTGATAATTTTTTAAAAATGTATATTTTTATGTGAATAATGAAAACAACTATTTTTTAAAAAAATCACGACTTTTATGACATAATCCTAATATAAACATGAATAAAAAAATTATAAAACTTTTTTATCATAAAAATAAAAATTTATGGAGTAAAATAAATCATTTAAAAAATATTATGTTGAATATTGGAAAACATATTGACTCTTCGGAACCGAAGTTATATTTTATTCAAATAATAATGTATAGTTTTATTTTTACTTTTATTTTTTATCATAAATTATCCATTCATTTTTGGATATATAATAAAGTAAAAAAATTTATTTTTTTAACTATAAACCATTAAATTTCATAATAATCAATAGTATACATGATTTTGGTGTAAATTAAATTTATGGTTGAAGGTTATTTTTTCAAAAAACTATTTTTATAGTGTTATCTATATTATATTAAAATTAATTTATATGTCCTCTATAAATTAAATTTTATAAATTTGTTTTAATATTTTTAATCATAATATGACAATTATTTAATAAGTTTCATTTCATTTTTTATCATAAAAAAAATTTTCATGGTAAAAGTGTGTCTCAATGGCAGTAATTTAAATGGTTAAAAAGGAATTGAAATAAAATATAAAGAAAAAATAACCTAAAAACATTATATATAATTGATTATATGGATGGATTATAAAATAACATATTCAATATTCAGAATAATATTAATTTTTATCCACTTTCATTGAGATTTAATCAACTTATTTAAATAGAAAACGTCTTTACAAAAGTGAATGTCTTTTCACTTATAAAGTGATCGAAACTCCACCCCTTAAATGATATAACAAATATATGAATTATTCTCATTAATCTACTGTAACACCCCAGGTAAATAGAGAATATGACATTTTCTTATTTATCCATATTTATGAATAAAATATTGATATGACTTTAAAGGGGACTCTATGTTCGATGGCGTACCCAACACGCAACAACGAGTTTCTTGGGAATCTTACGTTGCACTCTAATAATAAAATAATATTATTTTAAATGGTAGTTAACATGTAGCCGTTGTAATGGCGGGAATGGATATAAATAACTAAAATATGATTATATATGTTTTTAAATGTTTTTACATTTATCCAATAAAAGATAAAGGCTTAAAATACGGAAAGAATTCAATTTTAGGCGTATATGCCCTAGTTTTCACTAAAGGTTCACTTGTCACCTTTTGATGTTGAACCATCATTAAATATAGTTTTGTTCACTCTTAAAAATTCTTTTGGACCAAATAAAACTCTTATTAAGAATCGGGGCATCAAAATTTACTTTGTGTAAATTTTTGGTATCTTTCCGATAAAGTTAATTTTTTTAATGAATAGTGTAAAATGTTGTATTTTAATTCAAAACCTCTTTTTAATCTAATTTATTTATATGATTAGATTATATTTTGAATTGGTTTTAAAGTGAAATTAGAATATATTTTTACCATTAAATCCAATAGTGGTCGTTGGAATTAATTTCACTTTGAAATCAGACTTAAACCAATGTCAATCTTTTGATACTTATTGTTTCATAAAAACACGCTATTTGCTCTGACAACGGGAATTAATGATTAAATTAATTAATCTGACTTATATGTTTTGAATTTTGTAAAATAGAATTCATTTTTGAATTCAGAATATCAAATATAGCTTATGGTTAATTTTTGGGATTTTTCTGAAAAACTCCAATTTTTGATGAATAGTGAAACCACTAAGTGGTACTTATAAAAACTGATTTTTCCATTTAAATGAAATTTTTCCATCTTTGTGTTTTGAATTTCAAAAATCCGACATACATGGTTGTCATTAAGAAGTAAAATGTGGTTCAATGGGATAAAAATAATTTTTTGGTGAATAGTAACTTATTAAGTTTTTAATCGCGATTAGTGGTAATTAGTGTAGTTTAAGGTAAAAATAAGGCTTTAATAAAATAAGATGAGCTTGACACATGTACTACCCTCATTGGTTGTGTCATGTCCGACCAAGACAAGCCATGGGTCAACTTGGGGACCCCATGGAGCCACTTTGGTTGGGAAATGACATAAATAACTTTTTATTTAATGTAAAAGTAAAAATGACACAAACATCATATGTTTTACGAAAACAATTTTTACATGGGGTTATAAAGATTAGATTTTTGATTATAAATAGTAATTGGAAAGATAAAAAGATTTCCTACATCATAGTATTTTTTTTATAATTTTTAGACACTAAATAAATTAAATTATATATGACATCATCATGATGCAGCGATGACCTCATTATTTAACGATTTAAATAAAATGGAAAGATAATGTAAAATATATGAACTACACATGTCCAAAACTTATTGGATGGGTGGATTTCGAACCCTTAACACCTTATCCACGAATTATATCAATGTGGGACCTTTTGAAACCGAAACACATTTTCAAATAAAGTAATATTTCTTACTTTCCAAAAGTGCCCCTCCTCTCCTCTTATAAAAGGCCCCCACCTCTACCTCATTTCACACACTCCTCAAACCTTTGGCTCGACCATACCCTGCCCATTTACTCTCTCCACATCCCTATACTCATCCTAGAGGATTCCCTTTGGGCATAATCCTTTCATAGGAAGCCTTTAGGCTCAAATCAAAAGGAGTTACACTTTTAAAGGTAATTCATTCTCTCATGTTCATTTGTTTTATTTTTCTTCTCCAACCCCCTAAACTCTTTTTATTTACTTATTTTGTAACAACACAAGTATCTTAAATATAATAGGATGTTGTTATAAGATTTATTCGAGCTAAACTCTCACACAACTACATCAAATGGTTAAAGAACATACGGTTTCCTTGGATGATGAAATTCTGCCTCCTGAAACGATGATTGTTCAATACTCATTTAACACCTTCAAAGGTGGAAATTATGATGTCACTATTTTTATATATAATATATAATATGTTTATGTTTTACTAATACTTCTGTATTTTTCATTTGTGTCTTACCTTTATGGATTCCATTATGGGTATACGCGATATCTTCATTTTAGGAAGTGCGGACTACCGCCCCCTCAAAGTGATGTGATTCGTTAATGCCATACGCGGGACGTATAAGGGATGTATTTAATGTTATTATATATGATGTTATACTGTAATTATTATATACCTCTATATCATTATTATTTATTTCCATTAAATTATGAGATAGAAATGAAAGTAGCGTTCATGCGTACGTACGGCTTACCGTCTCCATGAACGGTGCATTTCATTTCTTATCCCCAAATGTAATGTACTATTATAAGTACATGTATATAATGGATATATATGATGAATGATACATATAAATGATGAATATAATTCTGTAATTAAAATATACATACCTCTGATTTAGTTTTAATTCCATTAATATGACAAAGAAATGAAAGTAGCGTTCATGCGTACGTATGGCTTACCGTCTCCATGAACGGTGCATTTCATTTCTTACCTATAAATGATTATGTAATATTATAAATACATGTATATGCTGGATATATATTATATATATGATATCCAGATCAGGAATGTCATTCTGTATATAAAGAACCTTTGACCACACGAACAACATGTAATTGTAAGAAGTCCACTTTCGACTTAAGAACTAAATATCGACAAAACAATCATTATTAACTTAATGATTACATAATGTTTATAACATGGAAATAAGTGATATAAAAGGAATAATAAGATTGAAAAAGGTTCTTAATCAAGTAGAAATTAACTCAAGTTTATTATTCAGGAGATTAAAGAACGATCGAGGCAAGTCGGACCCAAGGTAAGGGATCTTGCTCCTCTCTTTCTTTTTAAGTACACTTTTTATGTCATTCCTTCTAAAGATCATATTTCTTGTTATTGGGATGATATTTTATATTACACTTACTTTAATTTTTATTTTCATGTGATGAGAGACCCTATTCTCTCTCATCAATCCATTTTGGACGTTTTGAGTGGCGCCGTTAGGCTGCCGAACTTTCGTAAGAGATCTAACCTCTCTCTTTCTTTTTAAGTACTCTCCTTTATGTCACTTCTTTTAAGACACTCTTTGTAATGTTGGGGGATGTTATTTTATATTCCTCTTTCTGTAAATTTTATTGTAATGTGATGAGATACCCTATTTTATCTCATCAATCCATATTTGGAAGTTTTATGTGGCGCCGTTAGGCTGCCGAGTTTTCGTAAGGGATTTTTCATCTCACTTTTATTCCCGTGAGATTTATGCTACATTTGCCACAAATTCCATTGAGTGGTGTATGTAATTCCCATTATTCTACTCTTTGTGTAATATAATTTCGTTTATGAGTATTTACAACAATGATCTATTGTCCTTCTTTCATGGGGTGTATGTCTTGAAAGATACCCAAGTCGGTAAGGGAACCTTTCACCCTCCTCTTTTTAAAAAAAGACTTCTTTTGTTGGGTCTTTTAATTTACATATTGTTATGTTGGGATATGTTCTCATATATCCTTATTGATTTAAATTTTATGTCCAAGTGATGAGATACACTTTTTATCTCTCACCAACTCATTTTGATGTGATGCCGTTAGGCTGTCAAGGGAACTTTTTAACCCAATTTCGATTTCTTTGGGTTCAACATGTAGTCATTGAATATGTCATCCATTGAATATGTATGAATGACCTTTTATTGTTTTAAACTTAATATCCACTTATATTGGGTGTATTTATATTTGTCACACATATTTTTGAGATTGATTTGTTCTTAATTTAAGGATACCTTCTTTATAAGGGATTTCATCACATTTGACATTTCTATTGAGGGTTCATTGTTGTTATGAACCAATTCACTCTTATATGGTGTATATAATGTCCTTTGTAGTATTATATCATGAATCCATTTAGTCTCATGATATTATAAAGTTCTGACTAAATGTTATTCCTCAATTATTGTATTCAAGTGTCACTAATTTTGGTAAAACCCCTTTAACCAAAATATCGTTTTAAATGTTTTAATTATTTGTTCTTATTAATATCCATGTTTTCAAAATGGTTTTAAGGATTTATTTATATGGATATTAATGGTTTAAAATTTTAAGCTTCAAGGTGGTATGGGACACTTTGATTCAAAAATCTCTTTATTAAATGTTTTAAATGGTTTTGGAAATGGTTTCTTTTTGAATGGATTCATTATTTCAATATACTAAAATGTTATATTGTGATTGAAATGTGGAAATGTTATGTTTCCTTTATGCATGTTTTATGTGATACATTTATGTTATGGTTCTTGGGCATTGTTATGAAAACGGGTGGTTCCGTGATAAACTAAGGGCAGGTGAGCCCGATATATCTCTCCAATGCATTGGGTAACGCGAAGGAGTGAAACGTTCAGGTTTCTCTGAAGAGATTTAGGGAATATACTGTGATGGGTATTCCAAACGTAACCAAGAGGGTTACTCCCTACGTAAGAATGTTATGAATGCCTCAAGATACTTTTATGTCTTATGATTTCTATGATTTATTCATGGTTTGATGAGGTATGTTAAAGTGCCTATGTTTAGTGGTTAAAATATGATTTCATTCTTATGTATAGATGAACTCATGTTTCCTTTCCATATTTTATTTATAACCCTTACTGAGCTTTTTATGCTCATCCCAAGTTTTTGAAATGCTTTTCACAGGTCAAGGGAAGGGTACATGATGTGATGATAGTGTCAAGGATGTGTCAAGAAAGAATCCATGTTTTATTTTAAATATGTTTCCGTTGATGGGAAGAATGAATACTGTCTTTTATGTAACCACTTTGTTTAAATGTGGAATGTAATGCAAGTTTCATGATCTAACTCTCTAAAAATCTAAACCTGAAAAGACACTCAATGTGAATTATTCATTTAATTCAATATTAAGTAAGGTTTAAGGCTGGGTCCTTATAGTTGGTATCAAAGGTCGGTTTAGATAACTTTATAGGTTAGGGTATTCTTTAAGCATAAGTGACATTACCATAATGGTTAGGATTTCAGAAAGAGTCATAGTTTTAGATAAAGTGAATGAGTAAGTATATATTAGTGTTTATCTTACTCATTAGTACATGATGGTTTTGTTGATATACTCACACTGACCTTTTTGGTTTTAGTAAATGGCTGGATCTAGCAGGCACCAAAGAGACAACAGGTTTGAAGGAAACTGTGGTGGTTCTATGATTAAGATACTAGATAAAATGGGGGATTCAATGAGGAAACTCGTGGTTGTTCTAAACCAACTATCAAGGAGTCAAGATCAACCACTTGAACCTTGGTATGTTCTATAATAAATCATGTACGAGATGACCAATCGATGTGGAAGTTCAGGTAATAATTGAAAAGGTAACCATTAGGGTTTATATGATCCTTACTTTTTAGGTAATTATGGGTTACTCTATGATATGATGGAAAATGAAAGGAATGAGATAAACTTGAGGTTAAAATATGTTATGATCATTTTTGATGATTTTATCTCTTTTTGGGGAATGATTTAAGAATTATATAGTTTTGGAAAAAGGACAACATGCAGACCGTGTGACAACCCGTCGCGTCGGGCAAAGCCGCGGGAATCGAACCCACAACCAAAGTGCGACTGGTATTTATCGCCTACCACTGGACTACGTGAAGTCCTTGGTTAGTTTGACTATTTCTTTCTAGTTATATGATTTTATGAATTAAGAGTAAGTTTATTTTGGGTTATTTATGAAAATGATTAACCTATCATGGAGGATATGTCATTAGGTTAATTACTTTTCAACACGAGACTTTAGGAGCAACTGATGTTGTTTGGAGATAAATGTTACGATTTAACTTGGTAGACTATGTGACTAAATCCTTCAAATATTTGGGTTTCAATCTTAGTTAGGTTTACTTTGAATAATTTTATGGACAAATGGTCCTCGTTGAACTTTGGGTTTTGTTGGACAAATTTTGGAGATTAAGAATAGATTTTCTTTTTATAAAGGGTTATCCTTTTCTAGATTATCTGATCTTGTACTATACTTTTTGGTTATGGTTTTGGTTAAAGTCTAAAGACAGGGGAAGTATATAGTTCTCTTTTTTGGGTTAGGTGATTCTCTAGAAGTTGATTATAGTACTCTTAATGCGAACAGGTCTCCCTAAATACTCATCTTTTGGAAAAAATATGAGTTTGATTAAGGAATCTAGTAAAAGTTGAAAGTCAACATGATAAGTGATTATGTTTCCTTATGAATAAATTACTAAATAAAACATAACTTAAAACAAAAATGTTGTCTATTAACTTTTCTTACTGGGGAACCCAACACCGTTTAACCCATCACAAGTTTGTGATTTTCTTATTGTTAACTTTCTCCTAAACATGTTTTCTATCACTCTTCATCAGAACATGACCCTATGTTTTCTCCTCCATGTCCATATTTTCATACTTGTAATCCTAGTATGGGTTAACTCGGGTGACCTTTGTACTTATCTTTCTTTATTTTAAAGTGATTGTTTTACCGACTCTTGTTCCGATGTGGGACTTTCAAGGATGTTTCCAAGCACAATTTT
Source organism: Viscum album (assembly GCA_963277665.1). Classification (NCBI taxonomy): domain Eukaryota; kingdom Viridiplantae; phylum Streptophyta; class Magnoliopsida; order Santalales; family Viscaceae; genus Viscum; species Viscum album. The sequence goes on from OY728137.1 coordinate 134,263,615, forward strand.
AAAATTGCGAGGACGCAATTCCCAAAAGGGGAGAAGGATGTAACACCCCAGGTAAATAAAGAATATGAAATTTTCTTATTTATCCATATTTGTGAATAAAATATTGATATGAATTTAAAGGGGATGCTATGCTCGATGGCGTACCCAACACGCAACAACGAGTTTCCTGGGAATCTTACGTTGCACTCTAATAATAAAATAATATTATTTTAAATGGTAGTTAACATGTAGCCGTTGTAATGGCGGGAATGGATAGAAATAACTAAAATATGATTATATATGTTTTTAAATGTTTTTACATTTATCCAATAAAAGATAAAGGCTTAAAATACGGAAAGAATTCAATTTTAGGCGTATATGCCCTAGTTTTCACTAAAGGTTCACTTATCACCTTTTGATGTTGAACCATCATTAAATATAGTTTTGTTCACTCTTAAAAATTCTTTTGGACCAAATAAAACTCTTATTAAGAATCGGGGCATCAAAATTTATTTTGTGTAAATTTTTGGTATCTTTCCGATAAAGTTCATTTTTTTTAATGAATAGTGTAAAATGTTGTATTTTAATTCAAAACCTCTTTTTAATATAATTTATTTATATGATTAGATTATCTTTTGAATTGGTTTTAAAGTGAAATTAGAATATATTTTTACCATTAAATCCAATAGTGGTCATTGGAATTAATTTCACTTTGAAATCAGACTTAAACCAGTGTCAATCTTTTGATACTTATTGTTTCATAAAAACACGCTATTTGCTCTGACAGCGGGAATTAATTATTAAATTAATTAATCTGACTTATATGTTTTGAATTTTTTAAAATAGACTTCATTTTTGAATTCGGAATATCAAATATATCTTATGGTGAATTTTTGGGATTTTTCTGAAAAACTTCAATTTTGGATGAATAGTGAAACCACTAAGTGGTACTTATAAAAACTGATTTTTCCATTTAAATGAAATTTTTCCATCTTTTTGTTTTGAATTTCAAAAATCCGACATACATGGTTGTCATTAAGAAGTAAAATTTGGTTCAATGGGATAAAAATAATTTTTTGGTGAATAGTAACTTATTAAGTTTTTAATCGCGATTAGTGGTAATTAGTGTAGTTTAAGGTAAAAATAATGTTTTAATAAAATAAGATGAGCTTGAAAAATGTCCTACCCTCATTGGTTGTGTCATGGCCGACCAAGACAATCCATGAGTCAACTTGGGGACCCCATGGAGCCACTTTGGTTGGGAAATGACATAAATAACTTTTTATTTAATGTAAAAGTAAAAATGACACAAACATCATATGTTTTACAAAAAAAATTTTTACATGGGGTTATGAAGATCAGATTTTTGATTATAAATAGTCATTGGAAAGATAAAAAGATTTCATACATCATAGTATTTTTTTTTATAATTTTTAGACACCAAATAAATTAAATTATATATGACATCATGATGATGCAGCGGTGACCTCATTATTTAACGATTTAAATAAAATGGAAAGATAATGTAAAATCTATGAACTACACATGTCCAAAACTTATTGGATGGGTGGATTTAGAACCCTTAACACCTTATACACGAATTATATCAATGTGGGACCTTTTGAAACTGAAACACATTTTCAAATAATGTAATATTTCTTACTTTCCAAAAGTGCCCCTCCTCTCCTCTATAAAAGGCCCCCACCTCTACCTCATTTCACACACTCCTCAAACCTTTGGCTCGGCCATACCCTGCCCATTTACTCTCTCCACATCCCTCTAATCATCATAGAGGATTCCCTTTGGGCAGAATCCTTTCAAAGGAATCCTTTAGGCTCAAATCAAAAGGAGTTACACTTTTAAAGGTAATTCATTCTCTCATGTTCATTTGTTTTATTTTGCTTCTCCAACCCCCTAAACTCTTTTTATTTACTTCTTTTGTAACAACACCAGTATAATCAATATACTAGGATGTTTTTATAAGATTTATTCGAGCTAAACTCTCACACAACTACATCAAATGGTTAAAGAATATACGGTTTCCGTGGATGGCGAAATTCTGCCTCCCGAAACGATGATTGTTCAATACTCATTTAACACCTTCAAAGGTGGCCATTATGATGTCACTATTTTTATATATAATATATAATATGTTTATGTTTTACTTATACTTCTGTATTTTTCATTTGTGTCTTACCTTTATTGCTTCCATTATGGGTATACACGATATCTTCATTTTAGGAAGTGCGGACTACCGCCCCCTCAAAGTGATGTGATTCGTTAATGCCATACGTGGGACGTATAAGGGATGGATTTAATGTTATTATATATGATGTTATACTGGAATTATTATATACCTCTATATCATTATTATTTCTTTCCATTAAAGTATGAGATAGAAATGAAAGTAGCGTTCATGCGTACGTACGGCTTACCGTCTCCATGAACGGTGCATTTCATTTCTTATCCCCAAATGTAATGTAATATTATAAGTACATGTATATAATGGATATATATGATGAATGATACATATAAATGATGAATATAATTCTGTAATTAAAATATACATACCTCTCATTTAGTTTTAATTCCATTAATATGACAAAGAAATGAAAGTAGCGTTCATGCGTACGTACGACTTACCGTCTCCATGAACGGTGCATTTCATTTCTTACCTATAAATGATTATGTAATATTATAAATACATGTATATGCTGGATATATATTATATATATGATATACAGATCAGGAATGTCATTCTGGATATAAAGAACCTTTGACCACACGAACAACATGTAATTGTAAGAAGTCCACTTTCGACTTAAGAACTAAATATCGACAAAACAATCATTATTAACTTAATGATTACATAATGTTTATAACATGGAAATAAGTGATATAAAAGGAATAATAATCTTGAAAAAGGTTCTTAATCAAGTAGAAATTAACTCAAGTTTATTATTCAGGAGATTAAAGAACGATCAAGTCAAGTCGGACCCAAGGTAAGGGATCTTGCTCCTCTCTTTCTTTTTAAGTACACTTTTTATGTCATTCCTTCTAAAGCTCATCTTTCTTGTTATTGGGATGATATTTTATATTACACTTACTGTAATTTTTATGTTCATGTGATGAGAGACCCTATTCTCTCTCATCAATCCATTTTGGACGTTTTGAGTGGCGCCGTTAGGCTGCCGAACTTTCGTAAGAGATCTAACCTCTCTCTTTCTTTTTAAGTACTCTCCTTTATGTCACTTCTTTTAAAATCCTCTTTGTAATGTTGGGGGATGTTCTTTTATACTCCTCTTGCTGTAAATTTTATTGTAATGTGATGATATACCCTATTTGATCTCATCAATCCATATTCGTAAGTTTTATGTGGCGCCGTTAGGCTGCCGAGTTTTCGTAAGGGATTTTTCATCTCACTTTTATTCCCGTGAGATTTATGCTACATTTGCCACAAATTCCATTGAGTGGTGTATGTAATGCCCATTATTCTACTCTTTGTGTAATATAATTTCGTTTATGAGTATTTACAACAATGATCTATTGTCCTTCTTTCATGGGGTGTATGTCTTGAAAGATACCCAAGTCGGTAAGGGAACCTTTCACCCTCCTCTTTTTAAAAAAAGACTTCTTTTGTTGGGTCTTTTAATTTACATATTGTTATGTTGGGATATGTTCTAATATATCCTTATTGATTTAAATTTTATTTCCAAGTGATTAGATACACTTTTTATCTCTCACCAACTCATTTTGATGTGATGCCGTTAGGCTGTCAAGGGAACTTTTTAACCCAATTTCGATTTCTTTGCGTTCAACATGTAGTCATTGAATATGTCATCCATTGAATATGTGTGAATGAACTTTTATTGTTTTACACTTAATATCCACTTATATTGGGTGTATTTATATTTGTCACACATATTTTTGAGATTGATTTGTCCTTAATTTAAGGATACCTTCTTTATAAGGGATTTCATCACATTTGACATTTCTATTGAGGGTTCATTGTTGTTATGCACCAATTCACTCTTATATGGTGTATATACTGTCATTTGTAGTATTATATCATGAATCCATTTATTCTCATGATATTATAAAGTTCTGACTAAATTTTATTCCTCAATTATTGTATTCAAGTGTCACTAATTTTGGTAAAACCCCTTTAACCAAAATATCATTTTAAATGTTTTAATTATTTGTTCTTATTAATATCCATGTTTTCAAAATGGTTTTAAGGATTTATTTATATGGATATTAATGGTTTAAAATTTTAAGCTTCAAGGTGGTATGGGACACTTTGATTCAAAAATATCTTTATTAAATGTTTTAAATGGTTTTGGAAATGGTTTCTTTTTGAATGGATTCATTATTTCAATATACTAAAATGTTATATTGTGATTAAAATGTGGAAATTTTATGTTTCCTTTATGCATGTTTTATGTGATACATTTATGTTATGGTTCTTGGGAATTGTTATGAAAACGGGTGGTTCCGTGATAAACTAAGGGCGGGTGAGCCCGATATAGCTCTCCAATGCATTGGGTAACGCAAAGGAGTGAAACGTTAAGGTTTCTCCGAAGAGATTTGGGGAATATACTGTGATGGGTATTCCAAACGTAACCAAGAGGGTTACTACCTACGTAAGAATGTTATGAATGCCTCAAGATACATTTATGTCTTATGATTTCTATGATTTATTCATGGTTTGATGAGGTATGTTAAAGTACCTATGTTTAGTGGGTAAAGTATGATTTCATTCTTATGTATAGATGAACTCATGTTTCCTTTCCATATTTTATTTATAACCCTTACTGAGCTTTTTATGCTCATCCCAAGTTTTTGAAATGCTTTTCACAGGTCAAGGGAAGGGTACATGATGTGATGATAGTGTCAAGGATGTGTCAAGAAAGAATCCATGTTTTATTTTAAATATGTTTCCGTTGATGGGAAGAATGAATACTGTCTTTTATGTAACCACTTTGTTTAAATGTGGAATGTAATGCAAGTTTCATGATCTAACTCTCTAAAACTCTAAACCTGAAAAGATCCTCAATGTGAATTATTCATTTAATTCAATATTATGTAAGTTTTAAGGCTGGGGCCTTATATCTACCATATTACCTTTTTATAATATACCATCCCAATTTATTAATCTTCTATCCCCAAGAAGAAGACATAAATCTATAATTTTTAAGAGGTCCTTCAAGAGAAGATCCAAGCTCTCAACGTAAGTAATATCTATTTATCAATTATTCTCCTATATTTTATTCATATAAGTATCCACGAATTTGATATATAATTTTTATAAAAAATATTTTCTAAATCATTAATATTATTTTAAAATTTTATTATCAATATTAATAGCATGCCTTTACAGATTTTTTATAACATGCTCTTGTTTGGGTTAGATTCACTATATAAATGAACAACATTATAATGTTTATGTCATGAATGATTCAGAAATGTTATAAAATAGTAATATTATTTAAAATTATTGAATTAATTTTTTTTATTCTATAATAGTTATTTACATATTTTTTATTACTGATAAAATTAGTTATTTTTGTGGAAGAAAAATTTATAAAAAATAAGTTTTTTAATATTTCAATGAAAATAATTACCATAATTTACATGAAATTGAAATTGGACTAAATAAATAAATAATAATAATATAAAGCGTATTTAGTATTATGTTGATGATGAAGCCATGCCCATGGTGTAAGAACTATGACCACCAAATCAAAACAAGTATGGAAAAATGAATAACTCACAAAAAATGTTGACTTCAAAAATGTATTGTTAAAAAATGGGTAATAAAAAATTTATAAGATAGTTTTATATATTAAGAAACATATAAATTAGGTTTATATATATATTTATAATAAATATAAATTTTTTATTGGGAATTTTGAGCAATTGTTTACTAAGTAGTCATGTGAGGTAAGTGTTTATTTTGAAATCTCTCTTTTTATTAAGACTGGTTTTTTTTCATTTTATAGTAGGAGAATTTTATGTATTTAATTAATAATAAAAATAGATTTTACTTTAATTTTGTAATTTATATTATTTTTTAAAATAACTTTTATTTTTCTCTTTATGGTACTTAAATCATTCAAAATAATATTTATAAGAAAAGATGACTGTTATTCACTTTTTTTGTTTGAGAATTTGTTTCCTTTATATCAATATTATTTATTTTTCTTCAAGTATGTAATTTTATATACACCAATGATTTATTATGTTCAATTTATATAAACTCATATTTTTCATTCAAATTTTTAAAAGTAATATATTTAAATTTTTCTGTAAAATTCATTTTTAACATTCTTTACAAAAATGGGAGAATAAGATTTTTAAACATTTAATACATGAAATTTTTTTCCCACCATCATGACCATAATTAAATATTCATATTCCTTTACTATTTACCATATTAATTAAATGGAAATTATATTCACATTATTCTGTTAATTTTAATTTTTATAATTTTCTAAAAGAAAATGATATTTCTGTTTTTTTAATGAAACATATTAATGTATATATTAGTCTATTTTTTATCCCTATAAACAAAAATTTAATTTAATTATGGTACACTAGGGACATGTTCTAATGTTACCATCCACTTTCTTTCTCTGGAAGTATTATTATCATATTATTCAATTTATTTACTAGGTAAAATATTAACATTATGTATGCTAGTTTTCCAATACAAATGTTTATTCATTATTAAGTCATATTGATTTTATATTTTATTGTTTTTAATATGATGAATGTATTTGAATTATTTAGTGATGGTTTGTGTGGGTAATTATATATCCCCATGAAGCATTAGTAATTCTCATGAGGGAATCTTTCCTGCTTATTTAGAATATGTCTAACCTATTTATGTTGATGTTTTTTACAAGGATTTGATAGTATGATTAAAAAGTTTGACATTATGAATTCCATCATTATTTATCCAGTTTTTTACTATGTTATTATTTATGTTTCTATGTCTTCAAGGGATATTTTTAACTTTCATGATACTGGTTATATAAAATATTTCATTATTATTTTTATCAAGTATATTATTTGTGACTCGATAATTCTATGACAACCTCTATTATATGTTTCTCCTCAATAAGAATCAGATCTCACCCATTTATTTGTATTTATATCCCAATGAAACCCAGAAGTAAAATTTGGTTGATTTCAAAGATTAATGAGAATAAATAATAAGGATCTCACTAAAATTTTATGTTATATTTTAGGTTTTAAAATATAATGTATGAATCATGTATGAATCTAGTCTCCTAAGACTATAAACCATTGGATCCTGTGATATATAATATTTTGGTAATCTGTACCAATGTAATAAAAAAACATTGAATATTGGTTATTGGATTTTAGTTTTTTTCATTGGTGATGTTGTAATATGTGTCTTTTCGGGTAACGATGACTAGTTTAAGTAGACCTAAAGAAACCTTACCTTATAATAAATTAAGGGGGATAATATGGGATATTTAGTTGATGAATAGTATCTATATTTGATGCAGATATATGGATTTTATTGGGTAGCTTTAGGTTTTCTATTTAATGTTGGGAAGTGTGACACTCTCAGAGGGAGTATCATTTATAACAATCCATTATATTATTGGAATTAGTTTTTTTGTATTTTTTCTTGGTTTTATTAGGATGGGTGACCTGTGGATGGAAATTTCTTCAATATAGAATCTTGGTTGGTGTCATGTAATTAAATCTTATGCATTAATTGATCACATTCCTAGTGTGGTATTTATCAAAACAATTCCTAAGTGGTTGTGTCCTGGGTTTTCTTAGATCCAGGGTATCTTTAGGTAGATTATGTATGTGCAAGGATACATTTATTATTATATGTTGTAGTTTTATAAACATAATTGTTTATAATTTCTAGTTTTTCCCTTATGGGAGATAAAAAGGTTTAAAGATTGGGAGAATGTAGTAAACTATATTTTTTATTGATAAGATATTTAACTCATTTTTGTGTCTCGATGTTTTGGGTCCCAAAATAAATTCAAATAGTAAATTTGACCAAGAAAATTATTTCATTAATAATTATTTATTCTTCCACTAATCTCGAGGCCTAATGTTTATCGTCAGGTTTAGTTTTTATGGGATTATATGCAAGTAAATATTTTAGGAATATTTAATATATATTTAAAAAATAGATAGTTACAACTTTCATGAAAACCTCATTTTCTCCTCATTATGATCTCTGGTGGAAATTTTGGCAACATGATTTTTTATGGATCGAGGGATTAAACTTAGTAATAGTGTAAACATCAGTTGGGATTCAGGCCCCATATTGATTGGTTATATGTTTTTATTTAAAATATTCAATGACCAAATTATTGGGATATAAATTCATGTTTAGAACCCATTTCTAGGGTTTTACACTAACCTTTTCCTAAAACCCATGGGAGACAGAGATGGAGGATTTTGATAGGTGGAATCATTGTCATATTCTAAAGGCAGACTCACAGAGTAACAATGATTGAATTTCATAATTTTGATGAATAAATAGAATCGATAAATATTTTCATTCAAGGTAGGGATATTATAAGATTGATGCCTCATTATTCATGTAATTTATCCAGGATTCATGATTTTTTGGTAGTAACCAATATTATTTATTTATCCAATGATCGTATGTCCTCATTTATTGATTTTTGTTCACCTTATATTTTCTAATGAATTTTTTTACTATGGATAATAAATTCCAAGAGAATATTTTGAAATTATATTTTTTCATGTTTTACAATTTGAGTTCTTGATCAACTTTTTACATAATGTTGAACATTTCATCAATGTGAGATTTTGTTGGATATGATTACAATATAAATAATACATTTTTCCTTATTGTTCTTCTTATTTTTCATGATAAATGGTGTTCACCATCCTTCACCAGGAATGAATGTTTTATAATTATGGTGAATGATGTTGTATTAAAGACACGTGGATACAATTTTCTCTATATGAATAAGGTATCATGGAAAAATATAATGTTGATGTGATATGGTGGTAGATGAAATGATTCAAGGGATCATCTGGGAATATTTCTAATGTATATTAAATTTTTAGATGATGGAAATTCTCAGCAGAGGTGTGGTGGATGAAAAAGAAGTTGTGGGTGATGGTATAAGATGTACTTCATACATGGTCAATGGAAGGATGCAAAAAAACTTACAGTTGTGAATAGTTAGATAAAGACCGTGGGATTAGTAAATATTATCTGAGTAGAGGAGGTTGAGTACTCCAAGTATCACTCTGTTTATGTCATTTTATTATAGTTAAAGGGCTTTTACGATGGATAAATATCAATTTAAATTTAACTCTTATCAACATTCAATGTTGAATCATTGATGGAGACTAGGATTCATTGTCCTAGTTATATGTTAAATGGAATGTATTCAAGGGACACACACTATATACATCGATCCACCTGACTCTATAGGTACAAGTGTATGTACACACTTACTTATATAGACACACACATTGTGTGGGCTAAAGTAGAAGAAATGTATTTCTTCAAGAACATTTCCTAGGTATCAATAGTTCACACAAACTTACCATTGACAATCAAAATTAATGGTTCATTACATAACATGTTATTTATGTCATGATTTGATGAATTCATGTATTTATAATAAATGAATGAATAAGCCACTATTAAAAAACACAATGTATCCCTAGTGAGGTATAAGAAATGTTATAGGATGTTGACATAGATGAAAAAACATTATAAGATCTTTAAGAAAATAATTTAAAGAATAATATTAAATACTCATTAAAATTTTTATAACTTTTATTTTAAAAGAAATAATTTATTAGATAATGAGTATATAATTTGATTTGGAAAACCTTGAAAAAAAATAAAGGAATATTCATATATAAAAAATGAATAACATGATGGGAAAATTTTACTATTCAGAAAACATTAAAAAATTATTCATAATTCTGTAAAGAAATTCAATTTAAATAAATAATTACTTGTGTGAAAACATTTAAAATAGATTAATTTCAATATTTTGTAAACAAAAATTAAAGGATACTAGAAAAAGAACTTAATAAATTATAAAAGTATATAGAGAAAAATTTATAAAATAAAATGAAGAATATTAACATGGAGGCGAAATATTCATGATAAAAAAGATGAGATAACATTGATTTCACTTCAAGAAACCATTTAATTTAATTATAAATCAATGCTATGTGAAATGATAGGAAGACTTGTAAAAACCATAATTAGATATAGTAAAAGAAAATACATTAGAAGTGATTTAACTCTTGATAAAATAAATTTAGGTTTATTAATAATATTTATAAGAACCTTAGGCATGTATTTTTTATTTAAAAACACTTATTTATAATTCATTATCACCCATATAATAATTTTTATTTTAAATTTTGATTTTTTATTTAATTGTTTCATTTTTTCTCATAATATTTGGTTTTGTTTTTCTGGTCCTTCCACCTTTATCTGGGTTTTATTACCTCTAGAATACACATGATGATATAATAACAAATTTTGATATAGTTTTGGAGTCCCATGCGAATTTTATTGAACTCATGGTGATGGTTCATATGGTACGCTTAAAAATATCATTTTTTATTATCGAATTAAAATAAGAATTGAAATAATTAGTGATTTTAGTCTTCCATATTACCATTCAAGGATTTTGAAATCATATTTAATTAATTATTATTACATCATACTACAGGTATTTATGTTTTCTTTTCCATTCAAGAATTTACCATCATGAAATCATTCATGAGTGTGGTAAAATATATTTAAACAAGAACACATTATAATATTTAAATGATTAATAGTATGCCATTTTTAAGTGGCAATATCACTTTTTTAAAATATTAATGAGTTTTGAATTATTTATTATATTTATAAATTAGATTCATGAAGTGGTGAATTTATATTATAAATAAGAATGATTAAGTATAGGACAATAATTACATTGAATAATTGAATCTTCTTTTAGAAATCCTCTTGGAAATAAGGGATTTGGGACTTACACTAGATACTAGGGGTTCATAAACACAAGTTATGATTTTGTGTAGGGAATTTTTTTAGGATTCAACATAAAACAAAAGGAATGGTGTGACTTGAGGTGGGTAGAGGAGGTGTCCTTTTAGAGATGATAAGGGGTGGTATTTCTAAAAATACACATTCATTACTATAAAACGAATGAATTTTTCAAGGAAAGTAAGTCCAAAGTATATATATCTTAGATATAGGATAGGTTATGTGGGTAAATCCACCACCCACACATTTATTTATAACTTTTGTAACATTTTATTCATTTTACCCTTTTTAAAACCTTTTACTTTATTTTGGGTTTTACTATGGCAACTTACTTTTACATTAATAATTAATTCTTATGCCACAAAATAAAATTCAAATTATTTAAGAATTTGTAAACGATTATTATAAATATGAATCCATTTTAATTAATTTAATTTTTAAATTTGATAAAAAATAACTATTTTATAAGTATTCATAACACATAACAATTTTTTTTTGAAAAAAGTATTATTAGTAATAAAAATTAGTTTTTAATTATTCCACATAAAATATTAATCATTAGATTATTATTGATTTGTTTCAATATATATATATAGAGTGTTAATTTCTTTTAGAACCATTGCTCAAATATGATAAATTTATCTTTTGAATAAAAACATAAATAATGTATAATAAAATATTTTTTTAAACAAAACCTTTTTTGTTTAGTCAAGAATAATTAAATGAATATTTTTTTATTTTCACCTATTTATATATTGGATGTTATTAATTAATTTTACAAATCATTAGTTTATTTTATTAATAAATTTTATTGATATAATTTTTTAAAAACAAAAAATGTAACAAAAATACTTATTTCATAAACATAGTTTATATAGATTCAATGTTATTTTCCAAATTGAATTCATTATTTTTAATTTTATTAGAAAATAAACTATTTTTATGATTATATTTCATTTAAATATCTTAAAATTTATTCATTTTTGTATTATAAAAAGTCATTATTCATTTTAGTTCTTTGTTTGGTGTATCCTAAGCTATCAAACACACTATATTTATTTAAAGGGGAATACATACAAGAATCATGGGGTGTTATATTCTACCCCCTTAAGAGAATTTATCATTCAATATTTTTTTACTCTGATAAAAATAAATGAATATAATGTCCCCTCATGACATATTTAGGTTCCCAAATTTCTTCCTCAAACAAATGATTCCTCCAGATAACTTTAACCTGGTGAAAGGTCTGGTTTCTTAGGATGCTATCTCGATAATCCAATATTTCTACTAGTTTATCATCATAAGAGTTATCATGTTCCAGCTATAAACCCTTGATCTCTGTACATATTATGGATAAAGTATGTTCTTCCTCAAATGTGATACATTGAACAGATTATGTGCTTCTAAAAAGTTCAGTGTAATTTTAAGATAATAAACTACCTTCCCCACATGATCAAGGATCTCAAAAGGTCTAATGTATTTGGGGATCAACATTACAATATTTCAAAATCTCATAACCTTAATCCATGGTGATATTTTAAGGAATACAATATCTCTTAAATTACTATCTAAATTTTAGTAATGATTATGAATATATCTCTTTGATGGACTTTGTTAAGATTAAATATTCTACTAAATGGTTTGAATCTCCTCTAATATAACATGAGAAATATTTACTCCCACGACCATACACTCTCAAAATTCATCCCAACATTTTGGAATTATACACTTCTTCCCATACATATCCTCATATGGTTCCATCTTAATGTTGGAATGGAAACACTTCTTATTTGATAACTTTATTAGGGGAAAGTATTACTCCCAACATCCTTTGAAGTCCACTGAATAGTACCTCAACATATATTCTAGAGTTTAGAAGGTCCTTCTAGATTGACCATATTTTTTATGATGATAAATATTAATAAATATCAACATAATATTCAATTCTTATTGAATAATTCTCTAGAACTTCAAGGCAATCCTTCAATACTAATATGGCACAATGGAAAGGGATACTCTATATAGACTTACCACTTCCTTTATTTATATCATGGACTATTGATCAAATGATTAATTTTCATTAATTTCAATGAAATGTGAATACTTATTAAGGTTATTAACTATAACCCAAATAGAATTATTGCATTTAGAAGTCTTAAGAAGACCTGAAACAAAATCCATGGTTATTTTCTCCCATTTCTATATGGTATGGGTAATGGTTTCATAATTATATTAGAATTATATCTAGCTTCCTAAAATTTACAAAACACCTAGAATCAATATTTATATTTTTCATTGTCTATATTCATATTATTCCACCATAAATTATTCTTTATATATATTTATATATTTTTTCTTATAGGATGGATAGAGAATGATGAACTATGTAAATTATACAGTAGATCATTTTTAAATTATGTTACAGATAAGATAGATATTTATTCACTAAATATTATAATTTCAAAATTTTTATCTTTTAAATATTGAATTTTTCATACCTTCTTATATATCTACATATCATTCTTATAATCCTCCTTTATCTTCACATGGATGGATGTGATAAATCACTAGTGAATGGTAGGATTTATACCCTTCTCTTATGATTTAATGATCTATGATTAAAAATATAAAAGTGTTTAGTCACTTTAAATCCTCATCATAGATAAGGTTCATTGATAATTTATTCTCACTAAATTAGCCACACTGTTCACCTTTCTAGGGAAATAATTTATTGAGTTGTAATAGTTCGTGATCAACTCCTACAATCATCTTTAGCACATGTACAATTCCTTCTGTGTGAATGTATTTTTTATAATCTTTTGATTATTATATATATAACAATTTTCTCTATAGATATAATGCCACCATATATTCAATGTAAATATTACCAATTCTAACTATAATTTAGGTGTTGGGTAATTTTTCTCATAGATATTTAAATTATATAAGGAATATACTAACACCATTTAATTTTCCCTAAGGACACATCCAAATCTATTATTTGATAAATCATTGTATATAAAAATCCATTCTCTACATTAGGGTTGTGTGATTATAGGTGTTCTAACAAACCATATATTAATATTCTCAAAATATTCTTCACATTTATCTATTTAAATGATCTTTTATCCCTTATGAGTTAACCTGGTTAGTGGATTTGATAATCATGATAAATTTTCAAAAAAAACATTAGTAGTATCCAACCAATTAAGGAAAACTGTGTATCTCAATTATAAAAGTTACTATGGGTAATTATTCAATTGATTATGTATTTTAAGGATCCGCAGATAAATCCACACTTTTGATTACAAGACCTAAGAATGAAACATTTTGTATCAAGAATCCATAATTGATAAATTTAGAATAAAAATATTCCTTTATCAAGTTCCTCAACACCATCATTAAATTTTGTTCATGATATTTATTTCTCCTGTAATTTTTATGAATATCATCTATAAAGACTTCCACAAATTGATTGATGTAATATATAAAGAATCTATTCATTATAACCAAGAATTTAATAGTGTAATTTGAACATTTTAATGAATTCACAATGAATTCATAGTGTCCATATCTTGTATGGATGGATTTCTTGGACATATCTTCCCTTTTATCCCATAATTGACTATATCAAAATCAGTGGTTTGTATTTTATATGTATTTCTCTCATCATAGTTGATCGAATTGATCATCAACAAAAGGTAGATGATAATTTTTCTTAATAATTGTTTTTTATGTTCATAATAATAAATGAAATGAAAAATTTATACATGGTTCTTCGTAACAAAGAGGTCTGATTAACTCCATTGTGAAGAACATAGGAATATAAAACCCTTATCTGTATTCTCTTGGGGTTTCTTTTTAAATTCATGTAATACAATTGGGCCATCCAATATGGAGTGATTAATATATGCATAACACCATATATGAGTTCCATTTAAAACATGACTACATGATATTGGGAAATATCAAGAAACAAATAAGACCTGATAAATTCTACTAATGAATAATTATTATTCATTACAATTTAATACATCAAAAAAATTATAAATTAGTTAATACTTCTAACACTAATAAAAGTCAATAGAAAATAAAAAATAAAAAAATACATGTATAATGTAGATTTCACCTAACCCATATTCCCCAATAAAAATCATTGTTATAAAAACAATGTTAAAAGAGAAAAAAATACAATCCATGAAATTGAAATAATGAATTAACTATAAATCACAAGTGTGTTTCAAGGTAATGGATTAGATCAATTTTTCGGTTGTAATAGTAAATATGGTTATTGAATTTTTATGGTTGGGAATTATTGAAATTGAGCATTATGAAGATTGGAAATTATAATAAAAATATAACTATTGAGATTAGTTTACATTAAGGGTATTTATGAGAGTTAATTGGAACATGAGTGTGGAACCATGACCTCGACTAGTAGGAATATCCCTTACGAATTTCACTTATTAGATCATGGGAATGAGGTAACACCCCAAGATTTCATAGTATGTTATTTTCATTAAATTCAATAGCTTGCGCTACACGCAACACTTAGTTCGAGCACACCCCGACTTACCAAACTAGTCGTTCCAAAGCGGTTATTAATATGTATTAATAGAATTTGTAATTTTTTATACTCTATATAATTTTAGAATTCATATTATGTATTTCTTAGACATAATAAAATAAAAAATTCATTTGTTCAGATAAAAGATGTTTTTAAAAAAATACAATTTTACCAACTTTTAATAGAAAACCCATTTTAAAACCAATATTTGACCCTTTTATATATTAAATTTAATGAAATTAAATTCTTTTTTATAATTGGGACATAAAAATTATTTTGGATTAATTTTTGGTACTTTTCTGATAAGTTTCATATTTTGATGAATACTGAAAAATACTAAATTTTAATTGAAAACAACTTTTTTAATCAAAATAATTTATAGTGTTGAATTATGTATTTGAATGGTTTGGAATTATAATTATATTATATTTATATAATTTAATACAATTTAGGGAATTATAAGTAATTTCCCATTTAAATCTGACATAAACATATGTCAATCTCTTGATAGTTTTCACTTTTTAAAAACCTACATTTCGGTTTTGACAATGGGAACCAATTTTAAATTAATTAATGAAAATTCTATGTTTTAAATTTGGTAAATTAGAATTCATTTTTGAATTCAGAATATCAAAAATATCTTAGGGTAAACTTTTGTATTTTTTTGAAAACATTCAATTTTTAATGAATAGTGAAAAAACACTGTGTTATTGGTTAAAATAAAATTATTATTTTAATATGTAGTTATTTTATTATTTTTATTTTAGGTCAAAATAGATATATAATACCTATATATGTTCAGCATAATTCATTGAAGTCATTTTATAACATGTTTAGATATAAAAAATTTTATCGCTCTTTTTACCGTCTTTTACCCACCTCCTATGAGTTTTTGCAAATTTATATAAAAATTAATTTTACCATTTTTGTGAGTTAAATTTCAAAACTCTGAGAGACATGGTTGATATTAGTAAGTAAAATGTTTTTCAATAAGATGAAAATATTTTTTGGTGAGTAGTAACTTTTTACTTTTATTTACCATGCTTAAAATTAAAGAGGGTAATTAAGGGTAAAAATAATGTTATTATTACCGTAACACATGTACTAATTCTATTGGATAAGTGTAATTCGAACAAAAAAACCTTGAGAATAAAATATGATCCTTTCGGTCCGCTTGTATTAGATTAGGACATTTATTCAAAGAAGAGTTAAAAGTGTTAAATTCAAAGTTTAATAACTAAACCATTTTTAATATAGGGATACACAGAAGATAAATTATACTATAAATATTCATTAGAAATTCAAAAAGAGTTCAGATATAATGGAATTTTATTTATAATTTTTAGACATTAAATAATTAAATTTATTTATGACATAATGATGATGTAGTAATTACCATATTAATTAGAGATTAAAATAATTGATATTACAAATATCCAAATAAATCTAATTTGAGACATTTAATTAATTACACTAATTTTATAAGTTAATATTTCATTTTAGGGGTGATTAAATTTATTTATTTATAAGTAATATATTTTTTAGGACTTTAACAAAAATCAATTATTAAATAATGTCAAAATTGTCATAAATGAGTTTTTAAATCAAATACAATATTATTGGTTGATATAATAATACTAAAAATATAAGGTTCTGACAAAAGAATTATATAATGATAGCTATATAATTTAAGAACCACTTGGGTTCTCTTGTATGTTTATAGTAAGTTAATTAACCATATAATATAAAAATATAAAGAGACATGGTAAATGTCAAACTATTTAACTAAGAGTTAAATATAAAAGATAAGGTTAATATAGTGACCCAAACCTATCTAAAACCTATTTTTTTGAGAGGTTTTCGACCAATACCAAGATTAGACTTTAAATAATTAATTTTTTAGCCATTTTAAACTGAAAATTATATTATTATAAAATAATATTTCAATCTTTTCCTATTGTGCCCCTCACCCCTCTTATAAAAGGGAACTTGCCCTTATCTCAAATTAACACCATCAAAGCATTTTTCATTGCCAAAACCTGTCCAAATAACCTCCCAATTGTCTTCACTTCATCCTAGAGGTCTTTATTTAGGCATAAATCCAACTTATGTAGCCTTTTTTATCAAATCGAAAGAAAGAACCTGAAGAAGAGGTAAATATTTCAGAACCTCTTTCAAGTTGTTTTCTTCTTCCGCTTCCTCTTTCTTTGTTGTTTAAATTATAAAATAATAAATTCAGTATCTTATATATATAGTGATATTATTAAAAAAATGGTACAACCCTATTCATTATTCTATCCATCCTATAAAAGATCAAGTCACCATATGTGTGTACGTACGGATTACAGTCTCCACGTTGTGGTGTAGTTTGTTATTCAAAAACTAAATCATTTGGATGGGTATAATAATGAGTATAAATGATTTAAATAGTAAATATAACATGATAATTAGTATTTATATGATATAAAATCCAATTATATACTATTTTAGTAAAAAAAATGATATTGTCGCTCGTGCGTATGTACGGATTACCGTCTCCACGAATACAATGAGATTCATTCCCCATCATATCCATTCAAAAATAATTTTAATTTAATTATTAAAAATAATTTTTTTAAAGAATTAATATCATTATAAATATGAATAAGATACATCCTATCCATAACAAACATTACTTATGTAACAAAGCATATAAAGGAAAACGAATCAGTTGACACCCGAAACAATGATACTGCCGACATATCATTAAAAAAGCAATATTAGAAGATCATATATGTTACCATATTAATGTATATGGTTCTTGTATAATTTAATGATAATTAATTCACCATTATACATGAGGTAAACCTACTCTAGACAAAGGAAAATTACAAGATAAGGGGTTTTCATCTCACTTTTATTCCTGTGAGATTCATGCTATATTTGCCACTATTACATTTTGAGTGGTTTATCTACTACCAATGATTGTATTTTTTGCATAATATAATTTAATTTATGGGTATTTACATCATCTTTGGATGATCCTTCTTTCATGGGTTGAATGTTTTGTGTGTTACCAAATTGGTATGGGAATTTCAAATTTCAATTTCCACTCAATCGGTTTTATGCAAATTTCATCGATTACTTTACTCCAAGATTATGTGTAAAATAACTATTTATTTAATTATGAAGTAATTTACACTCCCCTTTGTGTGGATATACTTTTGATACACATTATCACTCCGTTGATAAATTTTCAAGCCATCGGTATAAACATGATAAGATTACTTTTAAATCAATTTCTATTAATTGAGTTAAACATCCATGTCATTGGGGATTTTTTTAGAAGAATATGTGTGAATATCATCTGATTTATTTACACTGAATGTCCAATCATATTGAGTGTATTTATATTTTTCACACCTAATTATGTCATTAATTTTTCCTTAACCTAAGGATACAGTCATTATAAAGTAATTCATCTCAATTTACATTCTATTGAGACTTCTTTATTGTTATATATCGATTCACTTTTATATGGTGTATATAATGTACTTTGAAATAGAATATCATAAATCCCTTTATTCCCATAATATTATATAGTTTTTATTACCTCAATTATTTGTATTCACGTTTCTCTCTTTTTGTTAGGAACTATAACTAAAATATCATTTTAAAATTATTTAATGATTTATTATTCTAAATCTTTATCATTAATGTCCATGTTTTAAAAATATTTTTAAGGATTTATTTATATATACATTAAAGTTTTAAAATTTAAATTCCTTTTAAAATTTTCAAAGTGGTATGGGAAAATTGATTCAAAAATCTATTTTAAACGACTTCTTGATAAATAGTGAGACTTTTAAATGTTTTCAAGAAAAAAAGGGGATATTTATCTCAAATAGTTTTGATAATTATTTTCATCTATGTCAATATAATACATTATTATCTATTGAGGTTGATCTATTCTAATACAATCTTCCATATTTTATTTAATGAGATATGTTTGACTGTGGATGTGCTATTTTTATACCATTCATGGGTTGTGGTTAAAATATTGATAGTTTGTATGCTAGTTTTAATACGAATGTTCAGATTCTGTTTCAACTGTTTCATATGAGGAATGCATTGGACTTATTAAGTGATGGGTGGAGCCCGATATAGCTCCTCAATGCATAGGTATGTCTCATGAGACAAACTAGTGTCTTGGCATAAGGTCTTTACAAAATCTTATTTGTAGTCATGGAAAAAGGCCTTGACTATGTGGTTATGAAGTCTAACATTGTGTATACCATCATTATGAACGTAGCTATTGATATTTCATGTGATTATTAGACTAGTAGAATATCCATGTGAATAAGTAAATGGTATTATTTGATTTTATATTTTTCATATTATGTTGAAGTTTAAGTTTAAAAGGATTTTTTTAGTCTTATACATTGCCTTAAATGTTTATGCCTATTTATGAATGTTTCTGCTATATTGTTATCCTTACTAAGCATCTGAGCTCACCCCTTTCTATGTTTAATTTTTCCCAGAATATAAAGAAGTATTTTATGGTCAACCTTCTGGGATAGGCTAAGGATATAAGTGTGTTTAAAAGGGGGGGAACTGTTTTTGATGTTTTTATTTAATGATGTAAGGTAAAACTTATGAGTGTATATAGTACTTCCAAGGCTATAAAACTGATCGGTCTTTCTGGACATGATTCCTTGTATCATGCCAATATTATGTAACAATGAACCAACTCTGGATAACTTGGGTCGGGGCGTTATAGTTGGTATCAGAGTAAGTTTAGTACAAACCATAGAAGCTATATTTAGACAAACTCTGATTAGAAAACACTACCCAAAGATAGACCTTGAGGAATAATATAGAAGAACATCAAAAAAATTTGGTAATTTAAATTTTATGTGGGTTTTCCACACAATACATCCATATCTAGATACAAGAAGGTAGAGGAAGCTCTGTCACAAATGTACCTAGGAGTGAAAACTCCCAAAAGGAGTTTCGGGCCTGACCTAGGGTATCTTGGTATGACAACCCTTCTTTTTTATTACAACTTAAACAAGATTTATTACATAAAAGATCACTTGATACAACAAGAAGATCTAGAGGTTTAGTTTCTTTGGGGCTTAGGATCATTACATAAAAACTTGAAACATGAAATACAACATGTTTATTGAAAACTTCCTTTACATGGCCACTACATTCCCTCGTACTTAGCATTGCATGGGATAACCTAAGGACATGCATATGAAAAGGGTGACCTATAAAGCCCAGTAAGGGAGTACACATGAAATAACATAAGGAGTACAATACATGTTAGACAATAGGAATATCAATAGAGAATAAAAGAAACATGAACATAAAGTCATGATAAAGCATGATAATCATAACATGGAAATGTGGCAACAACACTTAACATGGAATTAGCATGAGCCAAGGCTCATTGCACATAAAGCATGAGTAAATCCTCATTGCAAATAAAGCACAAGTAAAACCTCGTTGCACTTGAATTATCATGAGTCAACACTCATTTCATATGACGTATTATGATACTATACTTTACCCAATGCATTGGAGCGCTATAAGGGTGCACCCTTCTTAAACATTTCATTTCATGCATAAGTGTGCCACATGGATCATAAAACATGGATTCATAAAAAATAATCATTTATTCCACAATAAAGGAGTGTGGAATTCATACATTAAACTTTAAAATCAATAATTAAATGTTAATAAAGGTGAATACCCTTTATGGAGAAATGGGCATGGTATTCACTACACAATGACATTGGCTTAGCAAATCGGTGCGATTTCAGCAGCGTAATGACGTGACATAAGAATTCATCAAAACGGTTGATGAGAGAGAAAGGGTTTCATCATAATATTTAATGTAATGGAAATTAAGGAGGTCATATAGATAAATGCCCCAAAAATTGTAATGTAATTTAGATTCATGATACAAAATTATTGCTTGAATGTGAAAGAAGAGAGAGAAGTTCCTTTCAGAATTTCAGCATAGTAACTGGTGTACATGAGAGGAATTTAATGAGAGAGAAAGGGGTTTCCCATCATTAAAAAAAATAAGAGGTAATTATGGGGGAGGTGCGAAACCATACTCCAACATTCATAATTGAAATTAAAATGGAAATACAACTTAATGAAAATGGACAAAAATGTGAAAGGAAGGAAAACCCTTACTTGGAAGTGTGCTTCCAAAGGCTAGAGAGAGGCTTCTTGGGAGCTTGGGGAACCGTGGGAGGATTCTAGAGAGTGTAGGGAAGAGGTTGGACGAACTCCAAGGGCTTTGAGTGAGGAGGAAGTGGGAGCTTGGGTTGGTTTATATAGGAAAGGTGAGGGAATTCTTTATTATTTAGGTTTGGGACCCCTTATATTAAATTAATCCAAACCACAAACCATACCATGGTTTTTGCCCATGGTTTTTAGAAAAGGGAAGAGGAAAAAGATATTTTATAAGGCCAAAGTCCGAAATTCTTAAAATAATAAGGTTGCTTATGTGGAGGTGAGTCACACTCCCATGGAAATTAATTTAAAAAGGCAAAGTGTTGAATAAGTCTTGAGGAGTCCATTAATGCTTTGAAAAGTAATTCAAACAAACCGAAAATCACATTATTTTAATTTTAAAACATATATTGGACGAACATAAAGTTTATAGTATTTTATTACATCACTATTGGGTCATTATGATGTCATAAAACACATTATATATTTAAACGATATTTAATTTTTACCCAAAAATTTGACCGTCTCAGAAAATTATGAAAAATTCACCATTGGATAATTTCAATGTCATGATTTAAAAAATAACATTTATTTTATCTAAATAATTTTTTAAATATGTGAATTTTTACTTTTAAAATAAAAACCATCATTTATCGAAAATTCAGAGGTTTTGACAGAAAAGGCTTTCAAACCTTAATAAAAATTTTAATTCCATTCATAAAATTATAAGATAATTTATATTTAATAAAAATTAATTTAATAATAATAATATTATTTTATTAAAATATTATTTAATTCAAAAATACATTAATTTAATAAAATATATTTCTTAATTAAATAATAACTACAAACACCATTTGTACTTTAAAAACTATTTACAATGTATCAAAAATGACTAGAAAGTATATTCATTATTATATACAAAAAATAATGTACATGAACATATTACTACTTATTTGTTACATAAACCCTTAAAACAGCTACATAAGACCTAAGGGTAAGGTGTGCGATGGCGAAAAACTCTTGGGGTGGCTCAGATAACATCACTCGAGTGGTAATTTCAATCAATTTACACTTTTCCCGTAGACGGTCATGTTCGTGCTTGACATGATGAAGCTCAGCTTGGGCTTGGTCAAGGGTGACGCCCAAGGATGCCACCTCTTTTCCGAGCTCCGACAAATGGGATTCGTATGGAGCAATTCTACTGGACGAGGCCATCGCTTCTTTAGTCTGAGTAAATTGTATTTGTTAAAGTCCTATATTTATACTAATCATGTGATCAATGTTAAACGGCTATATTAGCAACATTAAAAATTCTTAACATAAAACCAAAGAAGTTGACATTTTATATAAACATAAAGAGACATTTAATTAGATCAAGAGGGATTTCCAATAATGAAACTTAGGGTCATTACAATATTCCCCCCTTAAGAATTTTTTCCCTCGAAATTTTCCTTTTCCCATGCTAAAACAAATGTGAGTAACTCTGCTTCATCATATCCTCTAATTCCCAAGTTGCTTCTTCAAACTTGTGGTTTCTCCACAACACCTTGACGAGGGGCATTGGATTATTTCTTAGAAATCTTTCTCTACGATCTAAGATCTTCACTGGTTGCTCCTCATAAGAAAGATCATCTTCCAATTGTACCACCTCAGAAGAGAGAACATGTGAAGTGTTCAGTAAATACTTTCTTAAAAGGGATAAATGAAATACATTATGTACTTTTTCCATAGTAGGTGGAAGTGCTAGTCGATAGGCCACAACCCCGACATGATCAAGGATCTCAAAGGGGCCGATGTACCTTGGACTTAACTTCCCTTTCTTTCCAAACCTCATGACCTTCTTCCACGGAGATATGCGTAGAAAAACCATGTCTCTAACTTTAAACTCAAGGTCTCGTCGATGATTATCCGCATAACTCTTATGTCAACTCTGAGCTGCCTTGATATGTTGCTGAATGGTTTTTACCTTCTCTACCATTTCCTCGACCATTTCTGGTCCAAGCAGCTTACGTTCACTGACCTTATCCCAACATGCCGGTGTTCTGC
Organism: Viscum album; assembly: GCA_963277665.1. Taxonomy (NCBI): domain Eukaryota; kingdom Viridiplantae; phylum Streptophyta; class Magnoliopsida; order Santalales; family Viscaceae; genus Viscum; species Viscum album. The sequence continues at coordinate 134,287,500 of OY728137.1, forward strand.
GCCTTTTCCCATACAGGGCTTCATATGGTGCCATTTGGATGCTTGAGTGGAAACTATTATTATAAGATAACTCAACCAGAGGAATATGTTGATCCCATCCTCCTTTAAAGTCCATTGAGTAAGCTCTCTACATGCCCTCATGTGTTTGGATAGTCCGCTCGGATTGGCCATCAGTTTGAGGATGATAGGCCATACTGAAGTTCAGTTCAGTATTCATAGCATGTTGAAGACTCTTCCAAAACGTAGAGGTGAATCTTGGATCTCGGTCAGACATAATAGATAGTGGTACTCCATGCAATCTTACCACTTCTCTAATATATATCCATGCCAGTTGATCCAAAGAGAAATCCTCCCGAATAGCAATGAAGTGTGCAGTCTTTGTAATATGATCCACAACAACCCAGATTGCATTGTTTCCTTTGGATGTCCTCGGAAGTCCGGTGACAAAGTCCATGGTGATGTTCTCCCATTTCCATTTAGGTATGGGCAATGGTTGCATCATCCCCTTAGACTTCTGCCTCTCTGCCTTCACTTACTGAAACACCAGGCACTTTGATGTATATTCAGCGATCTTCTTCTTCATATTATCCCACCAAAATTTTTCTCAGAGATCTCGATACATCTTTGTGCTCCCTGGGTGAATAGAGAAATTCGAACTATGTGCATCATCCAAAAGTTCCTTCTTCAACTCCGTACATGATGGAACACATAGTCTTTTCCCAAACCGGACAATTCCTTCTTCATTATTATTAAACTTCGAGGATTTCCCCTTTTTGATAGCTTCCATTTTTTCTTGAATTCCCACATCATCATTTTGAGCATCCTTTAACATTTCCAAAAGAGACGGTTGAGCAATAATTTGTGAAAGGATTGATGATGTTCCCTTCTCTATGATTCCCATGTCCATATTCATCAAGTATAAGAATATTGGATCCTTCTTAATTCTCATCATTGATAGAATTGCTGGGTCCTTTCTACTTAGGGCATCTGCCACCTTATTCGCTTTCCCAAGGTGGTAATTGATTGAACAGTCATAATCCTTGATGAGCTCTATCCATATTCTCTGGCACATATTAAGCTCTTTCTATGTGAATATATATTTAAGACTCTTTTGGTTAGTATATATCTCACATTTCTCTCCATAGAGACAATGCCGCCAGATTTTCAAGGCAAAGATCACCGCCGCCAACTCCAGATCATGCATTGGATAGTTTCGCTCATGGATTTTCAACTGCCTTGAAGCATAGGATATCACTTTATCATTCTGCATCAGCACACATCCTAAGACCTTCTTCGAAGCATCACTAAATACAATAAAAATCTCCCCACTTGTGGGTATAGTGAGCACGGGTGCAGTGATAAGCCTCTTTTTCAACTCCTTGAAGCTTTCTTCGCATTCATCACTCCAAGAAAACTTTACTCCCTTTAGAGTTAGCTTGGTAAGAGGGTTGGAAAATCATGAGAAATTTCTCACAAATCGTCGATAATATCTAGCTAACCCTAAGAAGCTACAGATATCAGTTACCGATGTTGGCATCGGCCATCCCTCAATTACATCTGTTTTGGAGGGGTCCACAGATATCCCATTTCTTATGTTGATATGGACCACAAATGAGACCTCCTTTAACAAAAACTCACACTTGTTGTACTTTTCATAGATATTATCCTTGTGCAAAGTCTCTAGTACAGTTTTTAAATGCTCCTCATGATCCTCCTTGGTTTTGGAGTATATTAGAATGTCATCTATAAAGACTGCCAAAAATTTGTCAAGTTAATCTCTAAAGACTCTATTCATCAAGTCCATGAATATTTCTGGAGCATTGGTGAGTCCGAAAGGCATTACTATGAATTCATAGTGCCTATATCTTGTAGGAAAAGCAGTCTTGGGGACATATTCCTTCTTCACCCTTACTTGATAATATCCCGACTGCAAATCCACCTTGGGGAAGTATTGTGCTCCACGCAGCTGATCAAACAAGTCATCGATTCTTGGGAGATGATACTTGTTCTTTATCGTGATTTTGTTAAGTTCATGATAATCGATGCAAAGCTGCATTGGCCCATCCTTCTTCTTGACGAAGAGGACTGATGCACCCCATGGTGAAGCACTTGGGCATATAAACCCTTTATCTAGATTCTCCTGTAGTTGTTTCCTCAGTTCTTTAAGCTCAACAATAGCCATTCTATATGGAGTCTTGGATATTGGTAGCTCCCCAGGTATAAGTTCAATTGAGAACTCAACATCTCTTCTAGGAGGAAGACCAGGCAGTTCCTCGGGAAACACTTCAGCGAATTCCCTCACAATGGGCATTTCTTCAAGGATGGTTTTTTTCCTTGTACTCAATCATCTGAATCAGATACGCATGCTCATAAGGCAGTAATATCCATGCTTGAGATGATGAAGCTAAAGGAGATTCATCTTCCTCCCGACACTTGTAAATAATCGGGGGTCGATTCTCCATATGGAGTGTGATTTCCCTCTCCTGACAAATTATATTGCCTCTATATACGGAAATCCAATCCATGCCAAGAATTTCATCAAATTCCAGTAGAGGGAGTATGATGAGGTTTTCCAGGAAATTCAATCCACAGATTATAACAGGGGAGGACTTATATTCATGGGATACAATGATTGCCCCATTTTCCGTACTCACCAACATATTTACTTCCATGATTTGTGGTGGTGATGGGATTGTTCTACTAAACATTCGAGATATAAAAGAATGCGTAGAACCTAAATAAAAAAGTACGTTCTCTATTCTTGAATGAATAACTAGCGTACCTGTCACCACTTCGTTGTTGGGGTTCACTTCGGCAGAAGTGATGGAAAAATCTCATCCTTGCTGTCTTGGAGGTTGTTGGTTGCCCCTGAAAACCCTTGGATTAGGGCACTGATTTTCAAAATGACCAAGTTCTTTGCATTTGTAGCATTGAACAATACGTTGAGGTTCAAACGGAGAATTCCTCTCCTCTATCGCAACTCTGGGTCCTTCTTGCCGACAGTTAACAGCTTGGTGCCCTTCTCTTTCACACCTGAAGCATTTTCTAGTCCCCTTAAGGCAATTTCCAGGGTGCTTCTTTCCGAACATTTGGAACGTGGGGTGCTGGATCTTCTTAGAACCGTTGGATTTATCCATCAGACCACCAGTGTTGAATTCCACCTTACGCTTCTTGTCCCCATGATACCCTTGTGATTCCCCGATCTCTATTTCGACCTTGAGGGCACATCGGACAATTTATTCATAGCTGTCGAAGTCACGGATCGCTAATGCTTTCCGCAATCTAGGCTTCAACTCACCAAAGAAGCGGTCAACCTTGCATTTGGGGGTAACGACAAAGCCGGAAGCATATCGTGCAAGCCTCGTGAAGTTTTACTCATACGCTCCAATAGAATCTTCATCTTTTTGCATGAGGGAAAGTAAGTCCCTTTCCATCTTAAGCCGAAGGGTGCACGGAAAATATTTATCAAAAAACATCTTCTGGAAATCCTTCCATTCCAACGCCTCGATTTCCTCCTCAGGCTTCGTATTTTTGATCAACATCCACCATTGATCAGCTTCACCCTCCACATGATAAGCCTCTAGGAGAACCTTCTCTTGTTCAGAACATTGGAGGACGAAGAATATCTTTTCAATGGAGTTGATCCATTGTTCATCGATTGTGGGATCATATGATCCACTAAAAGTAGGAGGCCTTTGTCTCATGATGCTCTTGATAGAAACTTGTTCTTTTTTAGGGGGGGTTGAACGTTCCTCTTGACCCGTGTTTCTATTCAAAACTTGAGTTAGCTGAGAGAGAAGCATGACAAAGTTCGCGATTCCCGCTCCCATTGTATTTGGAATCTTATTAGTACAGTCATCACACTGATCTTCACAACGGTTGTTAGCCCGAGCCTTCCTATTACCGGCCATTGGCTGGAATAAAAGGAAAGTTAGGCGTAACAAATAAAGGGTAATCTAAAGAAAAAAGTTGATGACTTATAAATAAACTTTCATTTCCTTAACTCATGAGTCTATAGGCTTCAATCTAGGCTTTTCATGATCTACAATCTAACATATATTCTTAGGGGAATTTTTTTTAATTCCCTTAATAAGGGTTCATACTAAGCTTGTGAATTTATCAAAACATATCTCCCAGGAGTGTCGTAACCAATAGTGCAGCAAGGCCCATTGTCGTGCACCAGTTCCCATTCGAGTCTAGCTCAAAGCGGTGTTTTCGGGTTTTACCCCTAGGATACATCTGTTCTAGAGCCGCCTCTACCTGATCGTATCCAGACAGGGATGTATTTGTCTAATAAACCACTTACTCTGTACTTACCAAAACTTAGGGATATTTTTATTATAATAAATCTTGTCTCTAGTGCTTTACTAGGGTTTCCTAATCCAAAAAATAACTAAACCTATCCTCTGATACCAACTATGACAACCCTGCTTTTTTATTACTACTTAAACATGATTTATTACATTAAACTTCACTTGATACAACAAGAAGATCGAGAGGTTTAGTGTATCTGGGGCTTAGGATCATTACATAAAAAATTGAAACATGAAATACAATATCTTTATTGAAAACTTCCTTTACATGACCACTACATTCCCTCGTACTTAGCATTTCATGGGATAACCTGAGGACATGCATAAGAAAAGGGTGAGATATAAAGCCCAGTAAGGGAGTAAACATGGAATAACATGAGGAGTACAATACATGTTAGAAAATAGGCATATAAATATAGCATAAAAGAAACATGAACATAAAGGCATGATAAATCATAATAATCATAACATGGAAATGTGGCAACAACACTTAACATGGAATTAGCATGAGCCAAGGCTCATTACACATGGAGCCTGAGTAAATCCTTATTGCACATAAAGCACGAGTAAACCCTAGTTTCACTTGAATTAGCATGAGTCAACACTCATTTAACATGACGTATCATGATACTATACTTTACCCAATTCATTGGAGCACTATAAGGGCGCACCCTTCTTAAACATTTCATTTCATGCATAAGGGTGCCACATGGATCATAAAACATGGATTAATAAAACATAACCATTTATTCTAAAATAAAGGAGTGTGGAATTCATACATGAAATTTTAAAATCAATAAGTAAATGTGAATAAAGGTGAATACCCTTGATGGAGAAATGGGCATGGTATTCACTACACAATGACATTGGCTTAGAAAATCGGTGCGATTTCGGCAGCGTAACGACGTGACATAAGAATTCATAAAAATGGTTGATGAGATAGAAAATGGTTACTCATCATATTTACATGTAATGGACAGTAAGGAGGTAATATAGATACATGTACCAACAATTGTAATGGAATTTAGATTCATGATACAAAATTATTGCTTGAATGTGAAATAAGAGAGAGAAGTTCCTTTCGGAATTTCGGCATTGTAACGGGTGTACATGGGAGGAATTTAATGTGAGAGAAAGGGGTCTCCAATCATTCAAACTACAATAGGGCAGTATGGGGGAGGTGAAAAACCATACCCCAACATTCATAATTGAAATTAAAAGGGAAATACAACTTAATGAAAATTGACAAAAATGTGAAAGGAAGGAAAAACCCTTACTTGGAAGTGTGCTTCCAAAGGCTAGAGAGAGGCTTTTGAGAGGCTTATTGGGAGGTTGGGGCACCTTGGGAGGATTATAGAGAGATTAGGGAAGAGTTTGGATTAACTCCAAGGGCTTTGAGTGAGGATGAAGTGGGATCTTGGGTGGGGTTATATAGGAAAGGTGAGGGAATTATTTATTATTTAGGTTTGGGACCCCTTATATTAAATTAACCCAAACAAAAAACCATCCCATGGTTTTTGCCCATGGTTTTTGGAAAGGGGAAGAGGAAAACAATATTTTATAATTCCAAAGTCCTAAAGTCTTAAAATAATATGGTTGCTTATGTGGAGGTGAGTCACACTCCCATGGAAATTAATTTAAAAAGGTAAAGTGTAGAATAAGTCTTGAGGGGTCCATTAATGCTTTGAAAAGTAAGTAAAACAAACCAAAAATCACATAATTTTAATGTCAAAACATATATTGGACGAGAATAAATATTTTAGTATTTTATTACATCACTATTGGGTCATTATGATGCCATAAAACACATTATATATTTAAACGGTATTTAATTTTTACCCAAAAATTTGACTGTCTCAGAAAATTATGAAAAATTCACCGTTGGATAATTTCAATTTCCTGATTCCAAAAATAACATTTATTTTATCTAAATAATTTTCTAAATATGTTAATTTTTACTTTTAAAATAAAAACTGACATTTATCGAAAATTCACGGGTTTTGACAGAAATGGCTTTCAAACCTTAATAAAAATTTTAATTGCATTCATAAAATTATAAGATCATTTATGTTTAATAAAAATTAATTCAATAATAATAATATTATTTTATTAAAATATTATTTAATTCATAAATCCCTTAATTTAATAAAATAGATTTCTTAATTAAATAATAACTACAAACACCATTTGTACTTTAAAAAATATTTACAATGTATCAAAAATGACTAGAAATTATATTCATTATTATATACAAAAAATAATGTACATGAACATACTACTACTTATTTGTTACATAAACCCTTAAAACAGCTGCATAAGACCTAAGGGTAAGGTGTGCGATGGTGACAGACTCTTGGGGTGGCTCAGATAACATCACTCGAGTGGTAATTTCAATCAACTTCCACCTTTCCCGTAGACGGTCACGTTCGAGCTTGACATGATGAAGCTCAGCTTGGGCTTGGTCACGGGCGAAGCCCAAGGATGCCACCTCTTTTCTGATATCCGACAAATGGGCTTATTATGGAGCAATTCTACTGGATGAGGCCATTGCTTCTTTTGTCTGAGTAAATTAGATTTGTTAAAGTCTTATATTTATACTAATGATGTGATCACTATTAAAAAGCTATATTAGCAATGGTAAATATTCTTAACATAAAACCATAGAAGTTGACATTTTATATATACATAAAGATACATTTAATTAGATCAAGAGGGATTTCCATTAATGAAACTTTGGATCGTTACACTTGGTACACGGCAATGGGACTTGCTACACTCTTGGTTATGACACTCTCAGAGGATATGATTAGGATAATTCACTTTTTATTTACAAAATGATTTGAAGGATTTTAATATAAGATGAGCATAAATAACCTTGGTTAATTCTAAGGTGTTTTAGATTGAAAATAAGGTTTTATGATATTATCTAAATGATTTTATGACTCACACTATTCTTTCTTATATTAGTCAATGGATGGATTTCAAGGAAGTCATAGTAACATTGAACATGATATACAAGGTGGGAACGGTGGTGGAAATGAGAAAAAAATGGAATGTTGGTAGGTGTAAAAGATATCATGTTCATACCGAATTAGTTTTCCAAAAATATGATCAACAACATATATATTAACCAACTCCCAGACTCAACAAAGAATAGAGTAGCGGTGAATGATAAGAGCTCCAGTAGTGGAGACCATGGAGAAAAGAAATTTCAATTTCCATCATGTAGTAAATGTGGAATGAAACACATAAGGAAGTGTCTCAATTGAACCACGAAATAATTTTTGTGTTGGAAATAAGGACATAAAGTAAATAATTGATGAGGAAAAATGAAGAGTACTATGTAAGAAAATAAAAAGAATCCATTTATAGTAATTTTTTGTAAATTTAGTGGGCATGGGCATTACCCGAGTGAATTCCCTATTATATAGGGAAACCTCTAGGTCAATTAAGAACCTATTTTGAAATAAATGAATTAGTGAAATGTTTAAAAGTATTATTGCTATTTGTGTATGGGATTATTTTGGAAGACATTTCACTTTCATGTGTAACAATGTAGTTTGTTATGTGAAAATGATATTTTAGGAACAATTGACCTTTTTATTGTTGATATAGTTATAAATAGCCATTTGGGTTTATATGATCCTTGAATTTGAGGCAATTACAAGTTATTAAAATTTTGTGATGAAAATTCAAGGTATGAGATAACATTTGTGGTGAAATTATGTTATAGTTATTTTTAGGAATTTATCTCATTTTAGGAATGTTATAAAATACAGTTTTAAAAAAAGGACAACACGCAGACTATGTGAAAACCCATCCTGTCGGACAAAGCTGCGGGAATCAAACCCACAATCATAGTGCGATTGGGATTTATCGCCTTCCATTGGACTACGTAAAGTCCCTGGTTAGTGTGACTAATTCTTTTTAGTTAAATGATTTTATTGATTAATAATAAGTTGATTTTGGATCTTATGTCTTATCAAATGGATATCGTTATTATAGGAAAATGATTTTGTGATTATGTGATAAATGTTATTTTGGAAGACGTTCACTCTACTAGGAATAGTATATTCCAAAGGAAAATAGAATACTATGGGATTTCTTTTGAAGAGTAATGGTAGATTCTTATCTATGTTTTTATTGTGAATTAATTACGATTTGGGTTATTTATTGAAATGATTAACCTATCATAGATAATATTTGATTATGTTAATTACTTTTAAGTATGTGACTTTAATAGTAGTTGATGTTATTTGGAGATACAATTTAACGTGGAATACTACGTAATAAAATTTTTCTTATGTTTTTGTTTTGAATATTAGTTTAGATTATATTGAAGGATTTTAAGGACAATTGTTTATTGAATGGTATTTATTGAACTTTGGGTATTATTTGTCTAATATTAGAAATAATTATTAGTATTTCTTTCTCTAAAGGATTAACCTTTTGGGGATAATATGATCTTGTACAAAACATTTTGGTTTTGGTTAATACTTAAAGACAAGGTAAATATATAGTGTTTATCCTTTGAAGATTATGTGATTCTCTAGAAGCTGATTCTAGTGCTTCAGGTGTGACCAAGTATTCTTTAATACTCATCATTAGAAAAAAAAGATGAGTTAGTGGTAGATATTTATAAAGTATGAAACTAGACTTAAAAAGTAAGTATATATCTTTATGTTCTTAGTCAATATCATAAATAAATTCTTCAACTTTATGAAATAGAACTTAAAACCAAAAAACATTATCCGTTTAGTTTTCCTACTAGGAAACTAATAACCGTTTATCCCATCACAAGTTTGTGGTTTTCTTATTGTTAACCTTCTCCTGATCTTTTTTTCTACTACTCTCCACTAGATAATGACACTTAGTTTATCTTACATATCCATGATTTTCTACATGGAATCCTTGTATAGGTTATCTCGGGTGGCCTTTGTACTTCTCCTTCTTTCATTTAAAGAGATAGTTTTATTGACTCTTTTTCTGATGTGGGACTTTTAATGAAGTTCCCAAGCATAATTTTAAAATTGTGAGGAATAAATTTCCAAAAGGGTAGAAGAATGTAACACTCCAAGATTTCATAGTAAGTTATTTTCATTAAATTCCATGCTAACGCTACACACAACACCGAGTTCGAGCGCACCATGAATTACCAAACTATCCATTCAAAAGCAGTTATGAATAAGTATTAACTGAATTTGGAATTTTATATACTCTATAGAATTTCTGAATCCATATTATGTGTTTATTAGACATAATAAAATAACAAATACATTTTTTTCAGATAAAAGAAGTATTTTTCAAAAAAATGAAATATTACTACCTTTTAATAGAATACCCTTTTTAAAACCAATATTTTACACTTTTATATATTCAATTTAATGAAATTAAATTCATTTTTAAAATCGAGACATAAAAATTTATTTTGGATTAATTTTTGGTACTTTCCTGAAAACATTCATATTTTGATGAATACTAAAAAATACTAAATTTTAATTGAAAACAACTTTTTAAATCAAAATAATTTATAGTGTCAAATTATTTATTTGAATGGGTTGGAAGTATAATTAGATTATATTTTTATCATTTAATACAATTTATTTCATTATAAGTTATTTCACATTTAAATTTGACATAAACACATGTTAATCTTTTGATAGTTTTCACTTTTTAAAAACCCGCTTTTCAGTTTTGACAATGGGAATTAATTTTAAATTAATTAATGCAACTTATATGTTTTTAATTTGGTAAAATATAATTCATTTTTGAATTCAGAATATCAAAATTATCTTAGGGTAAATTTTTGGTATTTTTCTGAAAACATTCCATTTTTAATGAATAGGGAAAAAACACTACATTGTTGGCTAAAATCAAATTTTTGTTTAAATAATTAGTTATTTTATATTAATTTATTTTAGATCAAAATAGACACATAATACAAATATATGTTCAATTTAATTCATTGGAGTCTTGTTATGATAAGTTTAGATATATAAAATTTTATCGAACTTTTTACCCTCTTTTACCCACTTCCTAGGAGCATTTGAAAATTTATATAAAACATAATTTTACCTCTTATGTTAGTTCAATTTCAGAAATCTGAGAGACATGGTTGATAGCATCAATGAAAATGTGGTTCAATAAGATGAAAATAATTTTTGGTGAATTGTAACTTTTTTACTTTTATTTACCACGGTTAAAAGTAAATAGGGTAATTAAGTGTAAAAATGATGTTATTATTACCCTAACACATTTCCTAATTCTATTGGATATGTTTAATTTGACCAAAAACAACCTTATGAATAAATTATGATCCTTATATCCACTTGTTTTATATTAGGACATTTATTCAAAGAAGAGTTAAAACTGTTAAATTCAAAGTTTAATAACTAAACCATTTTTAATATAGGGTTAAACATAAGATAAAATCGACTATAAATATTAATTAGAATGATAAAGAGATTTCCAACATAATGGTACATTATTTATAATTTTTAGACAATAAATAATTAAATTTATTTATGACACAATGATGATGCAGTAATTACCATATTAATGAATGATTAAAATAATTGATATTATAAATATCCAAATAAATCTAATTTGAGACTTTTATTGAATTAATCTAATTTTATAGATTAATACATGTTATAGATGATTAAAATAATTTAGTTAGAAGTAATAAAGCTTTTAGGACTTTAAAACAAATCAATTATTAAATAATGTCAAAATTGACATAAATGAGTTTTTAAAACAAATACAATATTATTGGTTGATATAATAATCAAAAAAATCTAAGGTTCTTCCTAAAGACTTATATAATGATATTTGAGTCATTATATAACCACTTGGGATTATATTGGAAGTTTATTGTATGTTTATTAACCATATAATATAAAAAATACAAAGAGAGATGGTAAATGTCAAACTATTTAACTAAGAGTTAAATATAAAAGATAAGGTTAATATAGTGACCCAAACCAGTCTAAAACCTATTGGTTGAGAGGTTTTCGACCCATACCTACCTTATCCTTTAAATAATTCGTTGTGGTGCCATTTTAAACTGAAAAGTATTTTATTATAATTTTTTTTTCAATCTTTTTCTAAGGTTCCCCTCACCCCTCTTATAAAAGAGAACTACCCCTTCTCTCAAATTCACACATTCAAAGCCATTTGGCTCGGCCAAAACCTACCCAGATATCCTCCCAACTGTCCTAAATTTATTCTAGAGGCTTTACTTTAGTCATAAAGCCATATTAAGGAGTCCTTTTGATCAAATCAATAAGAAAAATTCGAAGAAGAGATAAATATTTCATTACCTCTTTCAAGTTCTTTTCATCTTACACTTCCTCTTTCTTTGTTGTTTCCATTATAGAATAATAAATACAGTATCTTCTATATACTGTGATGTTATTATAAAAATTTTACAACCCTATTCATTATTCTATCCATCATATAAATGACAACGTCATCATACGTTTGTAAGTACAGATTAATGTCTCCACGTCATGGTGTAGTTTGTTATTCAAACACTTAAACATTTGTATGGGTATAATAATGAGTATAAATTATGTAAATAATAAATATAACATGATAATGATTATTTATATGATATACTATCCAATTATAAATGATTTTAATAAAAAAAAATGATATTGTCTCTCGTGCGAACGTATGGATTACCGTCTCCACGAACGCGATGAGATTCATTCCCCATTGTATCGATTCAAGACTAATTTTAATTTGATGATTAAAAATAATGTTTTTTAAATACATAATTTCATTTTGAATATGAATAAGATACATCCTATCCCTAACAAACATTACTTACGTAACAAAGAATGTAAAAGAAAACGAATCAGTTAACACCTGAAACGATGATACTACTGAAATATCATTAAAAAGAAATATTAGAAGATCATGTATGATATCATATTAATGTATATGGTTCTTGTATAATTTAATAACAATTATTTCACCATTATATATAAGGTTAATATACCCTCAACCAAGGAAAAGTACAAGGTAAGGGGTTTTCATCTAACTTTTATTCTCCTGAGATTCATGAAATATTCACCACTATTACCTTTTGTGTGGTGTATGTAATTCCCATGATTGTATGGTTTGAGTAATATACTTTAATTTATGGGTATTTAAGTCATCATTGTATTATACTTTATTCATGGGGTGTATGTTTTTTATGTTAACAAATCAGTAATGGAATTTCAAATTTCAATTTCCACTCATTCGGTTTTACGCAAACTTCATTGATTACTTTACTCCAAGATTATGTGTAAAATAACAATTTATTTACTTATGTAGTAATTTAAACACCCATTTGTGTGTATATGCTTTAGATAAACATAATAACTCCATTGATAAATTCTCAAGTCATCGGTATAAACTTGATAAGAGTAGTATTAACTCAATTTCTATTCATTGAGTTAAACATCCATGTCATTGGTGTTTTTTACAAGAATATGTGTGAATATATTCTTATTGATTTACACTGAATATCCAATCATATTGAGTGTATTTATATTTGTCACACATGATTATTTCATTAATTTATCCTTAACCTAATGATATGGTCTTTATAAAGGAATTCATCTCAATTTACATTCCATTGAGAATTATTTCTTGTTATACACCAATTAACTTTTATATGATGTATATAATGTACTTTGACATATAATATCATGAATCCATTTATTATCATAATATTATATATTTTTTATCAACTAATTTTTTTTTTCAAGTGTCTCTCTATTGGTTAGGAACTGTAACTAAAATATCATTTTAAAAATATTTTAATGATTTATTATTCTAAATATTTCTCAGTAATGTACATGTTTTTAAATTGGTTTTAAGGATTTATTTATATAGACATTAATGTTTTAAAATTAAAATTACTTTTAAAAATTTCAAAGTGGAAGGTGAAATTTGATTCAAAAATCTATTTTAAATGGCTTCTGGATAAATAGTGAGACATTTAAATGTTTTCAATAAAAAGGGGGATATTTCCCTCAGATAGTTTTGAAGTTTATTTTAATCAATGTCAATGTAATTAATTATTTTCTATTTACGTTGATCTATTATAATACAATCTTCAATATTGTATTGAATGAGTTATGTTTGACTATGGATGTTTTATTTTTATACCATTCATGGTTTGTGGTTAAAATATTGACATTTCATATTCTAGTTTTAATATAATTGTTCAGATTATGTTTCAAGATTTTCATATGAGGAATGCATTGGACATAATAAGTGACGGGTGGAGCCTACTATAGCTCCTCGATGCATCGGTAGGTCTCATGAGACAAACTAGTGTCTTGGCACAAGGCCCTAACAAAATCTTATTTGTAGTCTTGGCACAAGGCCTTGACTATGTGGTTATAGTGTCTGGCATTTTGAATTCCATCATTATGAAAATAGCTATTGATATTGAATGTGATTATTAGACTAGTATAATATCCATGGGAATAAGTAAATGGAATTATATGATTTTTGATTTTCCATATTATATTGTTGTTTAAGATTAAAAGGCTTTTGGTTTAGTCTTATACATGTCCTTAAATGTTTATGCTTATTTATGAAAGTTTTCGCTATATTGTTATCCTTAGTGAGAATCTGAGCTCACCCTTTCTATGTTTTATTTTCCCAAGATATGAAGAAGTATTTTATGGTGGACCTACAAGGATAGGTTAAGGATATAAGTGTGTTTAAAAAGGGGACAAAATGTTGTCGAGGTTTTTATTTAATGATGTAATCTAAAACTTATGAGTGTATCTAGTAATTCAAAGGCTGCTAAAGTAATCGGTCTTTCAGGACGTGATTCCTTGTATCATGACAATGTTATGTAATAATTCACCGACTATAGGTAACTGGGGTCGGGGCATTACAGTTGGTATCAGAGGAATTTTACTACAAACCTCAGAAGCTATATTTATAAAAACTTTGATTAGAAAACACTACCCTAAGATATACCTTGAGGAATATTATGGAAGAACTTCAAAAAATTTTGGTAATGTAAATATTATGTGGGTTTTCCAAGAAATACATCCCTGTCTGGATATGAGCAGGTAGAGGAAGCTCTAGAACAGATGTACCTAAGAGTGAGAACTATGACAAAGAGTTTTAGGCTTGACCCAGGGTATCTTGGTACATGACAATAGGCCTTGATGCACTCTTGGTTATGACACACCCAAGGGATATTATTAGGATAATTCACATTTTCGTTACAAACTGATTTGAAGGATTATAATATAAGAATAGAATAAATAACCTTTTTTAATCCTAGGGTGTTTTAGATTGAAGATAAGGTGTTATGATATTATCTAAATGATTTTATGACTCACACTATACATTCTTGTGTTAGTCAATGGTTGGATTCCAAGGAAGTCATAGTAACATCGAACATGATATACAATGTGGGAACGATGATGGAAATGAAAAACAAAATGGAATGTTGATAGGTGTAACAGATATCATGTTTATGCCGAATCATTTTTCCAAAAATCTAATAAAAAACATATATATTGATCAACTCCTGGACTCAACAAATAAGAGAAATGCAGGGAATGATAAGAGCTCCAGTAGTGGAGACCATGGAGAAAAGAAAGCTCAATTTCCATCATGTAGGAAATGTGGAAAGAAACACCTAGGGAAGTGTCTCAATGGAACAAAGAAATGACTTTTTGTGGGAAAGAAGGATATAATGTTAATAATTGCTGAGGAAAAATGAAGAGTACTATAGAAGAAAATAAAAATAATCAATTTAAAGTCATTTTCCATAAATGTAGGGGACCCGGGCATTACCCAATTTAATTCTCTATTCTATAAGGTAACCTCTTGGTCAAGAAAGAATCTATTTTGAAATAAATGAATTGGTGAAATGTTTAAAAGTATTAGTGCTCTTTATTTATGGGATTACTTTGAAAAAAATTTCTCTTGTATGTGTAACCCTGTAGTTTGTTATGGGAAAATTCTATTTTAGAAAGAATTGTCTTTTTTATTGTTGATATAGTCATAAATAACCATTTGGGTTTATATGATCCTTGAGTTTGAGGAAATTAAATGTTATTAAATTTTTTTGGATGAAAATGCAAGGTATGAGATAACATTTATGGTGAAATTATGTTATAGTTATTTTGAGGAATTATCACATTTTGGGAATGTTATAAAATATAGTTTTTGAAAATGGACAGCACACAGACCATGTGACAACCCATCGTGTCGAACAAAGCTGTGGGAATTGAACCTACAACCGTAGTGCGATTGACATTTATTGCCTACCACTGGACTACGTGAAGTCCCTAGTAAGTGAGACTGATTCTTTTTAGTTAAATGATTTTATTTGTCAATAATAAGTTGATTTTTGATATTATATCTTATCAAATGGATGTACTTAGTATAGGAAAATGATTTGGTGATTAAGTGATAAATGTTATTTTAGAAGACGTTCACTCTTTTGGGAATATTATATGCCTAATTAAAATATAATACTATGGGAATACATTGGAAGAGTAATGGAGGATATTTATCAATGTTTTTATTGTGGATTTATAGTGATATGGGTTATTTATGGAAATTATTAACCTATCATATAGAATATATGATTACGTTAATTACTTTTATGTATGTGACTTTAAGAGTAGTTGATGTCATTTGGAGATACAATTTAACGTGGAATACTGCGTAATCAAATTCTTATAAGTTTTGGTTTATAATATTAGTTTGGATTATATTGAAGGATTTTAAGAACAATTGTTTATTGAATGGTTTTATTGAACTTTGGGTATTGTTGGTTTAATTTTAGAAATTAAGATTAGTGTTTCTTTCTCTAAAGGATTAACCTTTTTGGGGATCGTCTGATCTTGTACTAACCATTTTGGTTTTTTTAATCTCTAAATACAAGGTAAATATATATAGTTTATCCTTTGTAGATTATGTTATTCTCTAAAAGTTGATTCTAGCACTTCAAGTGTGACCAAGTATTCTTGAATACTCATAATTTGGAAAAAAAGATGAGTTAATGGTAGAAATTTATTAATGGATGAAACTCTACTAAAAAGTAAGTATATCTATTTATGTTCAGAGTCAATATCATAAATAAATTCATCAACTTTATAAAATGGAACTTAAAACAAAAAAATGTTATATGTTTAATTTTCCTACTAGGAAACTATTGACAATTTATACCACTACAAGTTTGTGGTTTTCTTATTGTTAACCTTCTCCTAATCTTGTTTTCTATCACTCTCCATTAGAACAGGACACATATTTTATCTTCAATATCCATGTTTTCCTATATGGAATTCTATTATTGGTTATCTTGCGTGACCTTTATACTTCTCTTTCTTTCTTTTAAAGAGATAGTTTTATTGACTCTTTTTTCGATGTGGGACTTTTAATGAAGTTACCAAGACCAATTTCAAAATTTCGATGAAACAATTTCCAAAAGTGGGGAAGAATGTAACACACCAAAATTTCATAGTAAGTTATTTTCTTTAAATTCAACAGAATGCACTAAATGCAACACTAAGTTCGAGCGCAGAACGACTTACCAAACTAGCCATTCAAAAGCTGTTATGAATAAGTATTAACTGAATTTGGAATTTTATAAACTCTATATAATTTTAGAATCCATATTATGTGTTTCTTATACAAAATAAAATAACAAATTCATTTTTTTCTGATAAAAGAAGTATTTTTCTAAAACTGCAATTTTACCACCTTTTAATAGCAAACCATTTTTAAAACCAATATTTGACACTTTTATATATTAAATTTAATGAAATTTAATTTTTCTTTAGAATCGGGACATAAAACATTATTTTTTTTAATTTTTGGTACTTTTCTGATAACTTTCGTATTTTGATGAATAGTGAAAATACTAAATTTTAATTGAAAAAAACTTTTTAAATTGAAATAATTTATAGGGTTAAATTATGCGTTTTAATGTTTTGGAAGTATAATTAGATTATATTTTTATCATTTAATACAATTTTGGTCATTATAAGTAATTTCACATTTAAATTTGACATAAACACATGTCAATCTTTTGATAGTTTTCACTTTTAAAAAACACGCTTTTCGATTTTGACAATGGGAATTAATTTTAAATTAATAAATGAAACACTTATGTTTTTAATTCGGTAAAATTGAATTCATTTTTTAATTCAGAATACTAAAATTATTTTGGGTAAATTTTTGGTATTTTTCTGAGAGCTTTTAATTTTTAATGAATAGTGAAAAAACACTGCGTTATTGGTTAAAATCGAATTTTTATTTAAATAATTAGTAATTTTATTTTAATATATTTTAGATAAAAATAGATACATAATACCTATATATTTTCAACATAATTCAATGGATTAATTTTATAATAAGTTTAGATATATAAAATTTTATCAAACTTTTTAACGCCTTTTACCCACCTCCTAGGAACATTTGCAAATTTTTATAAAACATAATTTTACCACCTCTGTGTGTTGAATTTTAAAAATCTGAGAGACATGGTTGATATCAATAAGTAAAATTTGGTTTAATAAGATGATAATAATTTTTGGTGAATAGTAACTTTTTACTTTTATTAATTACCACGGTTAAAAGTAAATAGGGTAATTAATTCTAAAAATGATATTATTATTACCCTAACACATGTCCTAATTCTATAGGATAAGTTTTATTCGACCAAAAAAATCCTTAGGAATAAAATATGATCCTTTAGGTCCACTTGGATTAGATTAGGTCATTTATTCAAAGAATAGTAAAATTTTTTAAATTCAATGTTTAATAACTAAACCATTTTTAATATATGGTTACACAGAAGATAAATTTGACTATAAATATTCATTAGAAAGATAAAAATATTTTCTTCATAATGATATTTTATATATAATTTTTAGACATTATATTTATAAATTGTTTTATGGCACCATGATGATGCATCAATTACCATATTAATAAAAGATTAAAATAAATGATTTTATAAATATCCAAATAAATATATTATGAGACTTTTAATGAATTCCATTAATTTTATAGGTTAATATTACATTTTAGGGTCAACTTAATGTATTTCGTTTGATGTAATAAATTTTTTATGACTTTAACAAAAATCAACTATTAAATAATTTCAAAATTGACATAAATGAGTTTTTAAAACAAATACAATATTATTGGTTGATATAATATTACTAAAAATTTAAGGATCAGAAAAAAGACTTATATAATGATAGTTGTATCATTAATGAACAACTTGGAGTTCTCTTGGAAGTTTATTGTATGTTTATTAACCATATAATATAAAAATAAAAAGAAACATGGTAAATGACAAACTATTTAACTAAGAGTTAAATCTAAAATATAAGGATAATATAGTGACCCAAACATGTCTAAACCCTATTGGTTTAGAGGATTTATACCCATAACCTTCTTAGACTTTAAATAATTCATTTTTGAGCCACATTAATCTTAAAATGATATTATTATAAAATAATATTTCAATCTTTTCCTAAGGTGCCCCTCACCCCTCTTATAAAAGGGAACTTCCCCTTCTCTCAAATTCCAACCTTTAAAGCCATTAGGCTTGGCCAAAAACTACCCAAATTTCCTCCCAAATGTCCTCCCTTTATCTTAGCGGCCTTCTTTTAGTTAGAAATCCAATTTATGGATCCCTTTTGATTAAATCAATAAGAAGAACCTGAAAAAGAGGTAAATATTTCATCACCTCTTTCAAGTTTTTTACTTCTTCCACTTCCTCTTTATTTGTTGTTTCCATTCTAAAATAATAAATCCAGTATCTTATATATACTTTTATGTTATTATAAAAATGTTACAACCCTATTAATTATTCTATCAATCCTATAAATGACAAAGTCACCATACGTATGTACGCACGGATTACCGTCTCCACGTCATGGGGTAGTTTGTTATTCAAACACTTCATCATTTGGATGGGTATAATAATTAGTATAAATGATTTAAATAATAAATATAACATTGTGAAGATTTATTATATGATATAATATCCATTTATATATGATTTTAATATAAAAAATTATATTTTCGCTCGTGCGTACGTACAAATTACAGTCTCCATGAACGCGATGAGATTAATTCTCCATCGTATCCATTCAAGACTAATATTCATTTGATGATTAAAAATAATTTTTTCTAAATACTTAATATCATTCTTAATATTAATAAGATACATCCTATCCATAACAAACATTACTTATGTGACAAATCATATAAAGGAAAACAAATAAGTGAACACCCGAAACGATGATACTACTGAAATATCATTAACAAAGTAATATTAGAAGATCCTATATGATTTCATATTAATGTATGTGGTTCTTTTATAATTTAATAACAATGATTTTTCCAATATACAGGAGGTTAACCTACACTCAACCAAGGAAAATTACATGGTAAGGGGTTTTCATCTCACTATTATTCCTATGAGATTCATGCTATATTCGCCACTATTACCTTTTGTGTGGTGTATGTACTACCCATGATTGTATGGTTTGCATAATATAATTAAATTTATGGGTATTTACATCATCATTGGATGATCCTTATTTCATGGGGGGGGGTATGTTTATTATGTTACCATATCAGTAAGGTAATTTCAAATTTTGATTTCCACTCATTTAGTTTTACGCAAACTTCATTTAATACTTTACACCAAGATTATGTGTAAAATAATTATTTATTTACTTATGTAGTAATTTACACTCCCCTTTGTGTGGATATACTTTTGATACACATAATCATTCCATTTATAAACTATCATGTCATCAGTATAAACTTGATAAGAGTAATTTTAACTTAATTTCTATTCATTGAGTTAAACATCCACGTCATTGGTGTTGTTTTTACAAGAATATGTGTGAATATCCTCTGATGGATTTACACGGAATATCAAATCATATTGAGTGAATTTATATTTGTCACACATAATTATGTCATTAATTTATCCTTAACCCAAGGATACAGTCTTTATAAAGGAATTCATCTCAATTTATATTCTATTGAGACTTCATTGTTTTTATACGAAAATTCACTTTTATATGGTGTATATAACATACTTTGACATAGAATGTCATGAATCTCTGTATTGTGATGATATTATATAGTTTTTATGACCTCAATTTTTTTATTCAAGTGTCTCTCTTTTGGTTAGGAAATCTATCTTAAATATAATTTTAAAATATTTTAAAGTTTTATTATTCTAAATCTTTCTCATTAATGTCCATGTTTTAAAAATCGTTTTAAGGATTTATTTATATGAACATTAATGTTTTAAAAATAAAATTCATTTTAAACGTTTCAAAGTGGTATGGGACACTTTGATTCAAAAATCTATTTTAAACAGCTTGTTGATAAATTGTGAGACATTTAAATGTTTTCAAGAAAAAGGGGGATATTTCTCTCAAATAGTTTTGATGATTATTTTTGCCTATGTCAATA
Source organism: Viscum album (assembly GCA_963277665.1). NCBI lineage: Eukaryota > Viridiplantae > Streptophyta > Magnoliopsida > Santalales > Viscaceae > Viscum > Viscum album. The sequence goes on from OY728137.1 coordinate 134,308,304, forward strand.
TCATTCATTATTCTCTATTGAGGTAAATCTATTATAATAAAATTTTCTATATTGTATTGAATGAGTTATGTTTGATTGTGGATGTGATATTATTATACCATTCATGGTTTGTGGTTAAAATATTGACATTTCATTTGCTAGTTTTAATAAGAATGTTCAGATTATGTTTCAACCTTTTCATATGAGGAATGAATTGGACTTAGTAAGTGATGGGTGGTGCCCGCAATAGCGTCTTTATGCAATAGTAGGTCTCATGAGATAAACTAGTGTCTTGGCACAAGGCCTTGACAAAATCTTATTTGTATTCTTAGCATAAGGCCTTTACTTTGTGGTTATAAAGTCTAGAATTATGTATTCCATCATTATGAAAGTATCTATTGATATTGCATGTGATTATTCAACTAGTATAATAACCATTGGAATAAGTAAATGGAATTATTTTATTTTATCTTTGCTATATTATGTTAAAGTTTAAGTTTAAAAGGATTTTGTTTTATTCGTATACATTACCTTGAATTTTTATGCTTATTTATGAATGTTTCCGCTATATGATTATCCTTATAGAGAATTTAAGCTCACCCATTTCTATGTTTTATTTTTTCTCAGATATAAAGAATTATTTTATAGTTGATCTGCAGGGATAGTCTAAGAATATAAGTGTGTTTAAAAAGGGGACAAAATGTTGTTGATGTTTTTATTTCATGATGTAGTGTAAAACTTATGAGTCTATCTAGTACTTCTAAGGCTACTAAACTGATTGGTCTTTCGGGGCATGATACCTTGTATCATTCCAATGTTATGTAATTATGCACCGAATCTCAGTAACTGGGGCCGAGGTGTTATAAATGAGGTAGCATCACTGGGGTTCTCCTATAACCATTCTTATGTAGAACATGAATATCTGAGGCTGGAGAGAAATCATATATGAGAGAAGTCAAAGTTAGTGGAAATCACCACCAGATCGATGTTTCCCAAACCACCCCATCAAATATCACTATTTTAAAGACTACCCTTAGAGATTATTCTGCTGTAATAATGTGTGATATATCTAGGGGATAGGTTGCATTGATTGTGTAAATTTATTTAAAACTTTAATGGTGATTACTCTGATAAAACATATTTATGCTACATATCATGCTTATATAAATGGTACACTTAATATAATTTGAATATGAATTTTATAAAATGGAATTTATATTTGGAATCAGGACACCAAAATTTTCTAATGGTGAATTTTTCATATATTTTTTTTACTATCAAAATTTTCACTAAATAGAAAAATACTAAACATATATGGTAAATTTTATGACATAATTATGATATAAAAATTAATACAAGATAATACATGAAAAATAATTAACATAACTTATTTATATAATAAATTTTTAATGAGTTAAAATTATTTTCCAAAAATATAAAAAACATCCCAAAGTCTAAATGGAAATAATGGTTTAAAAAACCATATTTTGAGGAAAAATTTTATTCCCATAGAAAAATTAATATAACATAATATAATATTTTTCTAAAACTCACATATTTTGAAAACCATGAGTTAAATGTCAAAAACCATACAACGAAACCATGGGTATGATAATGGTTTTTTATTTTCCACAACCTATACTTCTAAGGAATTTTTTTTAAATTAATAAACAATTTTATTTTATTTTCCACAACTTATACTTCCAAGGAATATTTTTTAAAATTAATAAACAATTCTCCCTCATTTACTATAAATAGACACCCATTATCCAATTTCTATTCAATCTAAATAAATAGTATGAATATCCCTAAATTTCTTTCTCAAAATCCTTTCCATGGAGTTTCTACATCTCTAAGGTTCTCATCTCAAACATTTATGTAATACCTTTTGAGATAAGTGTTCCTAATATCTTATCATAAATTATTTTCTCAATATGTTCAAATTTATTATCATTTCAACATGAAATATTATCATTATTCATTGTTATAAATTATTTATTAGACTATTAATGAGATATCACCATTCTATCCCATTATACTGTATTCATAAGCCAATATAATGGTCAAACCTACCCATAGCTTCCAAACCATCCCAAATTTTTGTAAAGTAAATTGTTGGTGGGTTTTATGAAAATGATATATTTGATATAAAAAATGTGGACCCTAGCTCTAGAATAGGTGTATCCAGGGATTAAAACCATAAAAATGTTTTCAAATAATTACTAAATATTCACTTGGAGCAAGACAAGTGGGATTAACTACACACCTAGTATAACACTCTCATGTGATATTCTCTGTATGATTCAAAAGATCTTTATAGACCCAAATATTAGATTTATTTCATTGGCCTCCTACTATTTTAAATATATTTATTTTATTTCCTAAATGTCTTGATCATATTAGTCCTTACCAGTTCCTAAAAACTAAAATTCTATATTCCTCCATTGTTATGGGTGATTATTTGAATATTGAGAATACCTACTTGCTCCTTTTATAAGTTAAATAAATCCTTATAGGTATATATACTAACTCATTGATTTAGGGGGGAATACTTTCATACTATATGATCCTTTTTAGGATGGTGACCAAGCCTTAAACCGACTATATTTCATAATTCATAACATATATTTCCTACAAATACAATCCTAGGATCTTATTATGTAGTTTTTTTGGAATATTAGATATAAAAATTCATATTATTAAATTTTAAAAAAATAATATTTTTTTAAAATTCATTATATTTCACCAAATTCATATATATCTTCTAAAACCACAATGGATATATTATAAAAAAATATATAAGTTAAAGGGTGATCTAGAAAGCACATTAAGGGAATAAACTTCGAATTAAAGCATAACATGAGGGTCAAGAGGCATAATAAGATGTTATGAATAGGATTATCATAGTAATGGAGAATTAAATAAGGAAATGACGTCATAGGATCATAAATATATGGAAAAACCATAAAACATGATATCATAAACACATGTCAAGGGTCACTGTCAAGAATGTTATCATAGACTTGATAAAGTCCCTTGATAGATTAGGTAAACATCATAATACCTTATGTAACATATCATGAGATTTAAATTTTTACCCAACACATTATATGATTATACACATTAAAATCATACATATGTGTTCTATATGAGGAAAACACAACATACATAAATCATAAAAATGATCAAACCTAGGAGAAGGAAGTAAGTTTCATAATTTATATTATCGGCATAACCAAAGGCTAAATCATAAGGATTCACAAGAGTGTATGTAATCAAACATCTTTATATTCGTATTTTACAATGAAAAATAGGATTTATTATTGAGATAAAAATATATATTTTATGAGAATGATCTAGGATAACAAAGGATAAAAACATGCCCTCTTGGTGATGTTTAATGAAGTTTGATTGAGATGGAAGCCCTCATGATATAAGAAACATTATAATAAAAATACATATAAATGTAGAGAGAGCACACTTTATATTGAAGTTAAAATACCATGACGAATGATAATAAATTTTATTATATATCATATTGGTAGTATTAAACCAATTTAAAACAATTTATTTTCCTAAAAGAAAAACCCCTCTTGAAAAAAATTCATTTTGAGATGGAATCCTTAGCTTATTAATGAATGTTCTCCGAACGTGCTGTAACATTCCAAAAATATAAGAATTTTAATAAATTTTTATTATGTAAAATTGTTTTATCATTAAAATAAACTAAATTATAATTTAATATAAACTTAGATATATTTTTCGATTTTGTTTATAAATTAATATATTACCTTTATTCTGTTAAAGAAAATATAATCATATTAATGTATTTATTCTTTAAATAAATTTAATTTTTTAAAAAATCGTCTAAAATATATTATTATTTACATAAAAAACTCTTTTTTAAACCCCAAGATTTAATATAGATTTTTTTGATAAATTCATAATTTTTAATGAAAATTACTATTTATATATAGTAATGAAATTTTTTAACATCGTATATAATTTATATAATTTATAAGTTATAATTTTTATTATTTTAAGGATTATATATCTTCAATAAGTACATTTTTATAAAATGTTTTCTTTTGAATTAATTATTATTGTCAACTTAAAATATTCACTATATTTAACTAGTTATACTATTATTTCTCTAGTAATAATTGTTAGTAGAAGTAATTTTATGTCAAAAATGTATCTGAATAACTTACGAGTTTTAACATATCCTGAGATTTAAATAAATAATAATTTTAAAAGGAAATTTTAAAAAAATTATCTAAAGATATAATAAATATCTGAAATATAAATTAATTCTTATGTTAATGGTTTATTTAATATGGAGACAGTGAGTTTTTTTGATTAATAGAAGTGAAATAAGAATAAGTAAAATAGTAATAAATTCCACACATATTTAAATACATTTTATTTTGTTTTAATAAAAAAGTACTCAATCTAATATATTCATGTTCATGATCATCCACTTATTAGGTGGGACCAATACAATGAGCCAAACTCTTTCAATGAGTTTACAGAAGGTATATTTAGCGCCAAATCCCCTATCCATATACATGAACATGCATAGATTAGGTGGGTCACATCCCGTTTGTATAGGTTATAGAAGATGCCTACATGGGCTTGTGTAGAAGGCTTGTTAGGATATTACCATATTATAGCTCTTGGATAGTAATCAATGAGTGATTAACAGATAAACCATCACTCACAGAAATTAAAATTTGATTTGGGACTCAAATTTGTTGATATTTTTCACCCGAAGTTAAAATTACCACTATATCATGACATTTTTATTAAATGACAAAAACTATTTGATCTTCCTCTATGTTTTCTTCTTCCTCCACCCCTCATTTTTCATCAATTCTTCTCCCACAATCCATATCAAGCAGTAAAAGATTTCATCATCCACTCATCCCATTTGATTTTTATTGTTCTTCTCCACCTTACACTAAATAAAAAACACATTATAATCGATCAATAAAAAGTTTACTATATTAAAATTTCAAAAAGGACAGACCTTCGATCTAACTTCCAAGATATTTTTCATATAGCCATCAACAATGGCTACTCTTGGTTTGTGATAAATCTTGAAAAATAAAAACTTAAACACAAACATTTATTGATATCGAATTGAGTATTACTATAAAATAAAATAATTTCTTTTTTCTTTTTTAAACCTCTCGATTCATCAGTCATATAAAACCCTATATAAAGAAAGTCTTATAAGAGGTAAAACCCCTTATTATTGGAATATTCCTTTCAAAGTTTAAACCCTCTCTCTTTTATATATTTATTTCCAACTTATACGAGCTCCCCCAAAAAACAGAATTTTCATCTCTTTTTATTTATTGTAAGATAAGGTTATTTTATTATTTTTAAAACTATATTTATTTTAAATATGATATAAATTCAATGTTTAATATCAAATACTCCTTGTTTTTATAAGGGTTTATATACACATGTATATATATTTTTTAAATTAAATATTATCTATTTTATGACTTATAATTATGTAAGGGGACTTCTATAATTTCATATATACATAATCTCATACAACATGTTGAATTTATTTTAAAACCAAATTATATTAAAAGTGATAAAGAAATTATTCTCAATGTTTTATAATTTTTATATTTTTGATATGTGTGTGTATATATATACAAACATACACAATTTACTATCATTTCAAAATTTGAAATGAGTAATATTTCATACATGATGATTTAACATAAATCTATGTTTTGATATTACTCAAGTGGATACATTCAAAATTATTATTATATGATGATAAAATGAATTATAAAATATATAACATATTATAATTTATGTGTGTAATATAATATTTTCCAAAAATAAAATTTAATGAAAGAAATATCTTTTACAAAAAAATATTCTTATGATTTTTCATATTTCTTTATAATTTTTTTTCCAAAGCTATATTTTGAAACCACTTGAAAATTATTGTTTTTTGAAAAGTATATATATAAATTTTTTTATATTATGAAAAATGTTTTCAAAGGAATTTTCAAAATAGTATTTTCCAAAAGGTTTTTCACTTTCTTTTTAAAAACCATTTTCTGGGAAATTGTAGAAAACCTATGTTTTATTTTTTTTATGATTATTTAGAAGATTTCAAGGAGATTAACATAGATAAAGAGCTAGTGTGAGAAAATTCAAATAAATACTTTGTAATTAATTTTTAAATATGATAATATATTAATTATTCATCTTTCTCCAAATCCTGGACTTGAATAGTTTATGTATTTTTAAATTAAAGTACAATTTATAGTTACTTTTTATAAAAAAAATATTCATCAATTTTCTATATTGAATATTAAAGTGTGGATCTTAGGGTATTATTATTTCTATTAACTTCCAAAATAATAAAATTGTGTTTATTAAAAACATTACTAAGAATATTATACATCTATACTTATTTTTGAATGTCTCATTATCATTGTTTGACAATAATTTATTACATTGTTTCCACATATATCAGTCACTTGATGTTCTTCGGCCAATTTCTTAGAACCCTTCATGGTTTTCTGACTAAAGGGAATGTTTTATAAAATAATTTCTTAATTTATATAGATTTATATTTTTGTTTAATTTATTATTAAATTATTTCATAATTTATATGACTAAATATTTTTTCCAGGAATAGACTCAAATTATAAATGGTACATTGATATGTCCTTTTTAGAAGTTAAATTTACTATAACCCTTTATTATCAATATCACTTATGAAATTATTAATAATATCATTAAATAAATTTAATGAATTAGTATGATAATTTTTTATAAATTATAAACATTTCTATTGAAAACATGTTAGATAGTATGAAAATCAAAAGAGAAACAAAATGACTTGTAGGGGGTAGTTCGCACGTAGACACAAACGACTCCCTCGTTCTTACTGAATAGAAGAAAGGTTGAGACTAATATATAAATTAAATTAAAATAGATAAAATTTTATAAAAATCCAATTATATTATTAAATAACATTATTTTAACCATCCATGAAGGTCGGTGATGGAAATTTGAACACATATTTCAAGGTTACGATAGTCCTCACAAATAAATGACAATGTTTTAATTTTTTCGCAATGATTTTGGAGGATGTATAAAATAAATGTTCGATTAGTATGATAAAAACCCTGAATTTTGATTTTTTTAATATAATATCTTGTATAAAATATTTTTGGGGTGTTATATGTAGAAAATAATTAAGAGGGTGCAGTGAAAAATATTACCTCTCACATTGGATGTTCTCAATTGGTCACAACCTTAAGAAACTTTAGCATGGAAATTTGGGAGAAAAAGATTTTTAGATATAGGGAGAGGGTTTATGGTGGACTAGGGATGTTAATGGGTTTATTATAGTGGTATTTTGAAGTGTAGAGCGGTAGATAAATGGTGGTTCCTCCAATAATTGATGGGAATGGTCTTTTTAGATAAATAAATGTTTCATATATAGAGAACACATGTTTCTCATCAAATGTAAAAAAGGTGGTAAATAATATAGTATTGAAATATTTAAGGTCTATCAATATTCAAAAATACTTTTATACACTTGTTGTAAATATTCTTTTAATCCATTTACTCTTAGATTTTTCACTTTTACCATTTTTTGAATTTACCCAGATAACTAATTTTTACCTAAGAATGATTGTTCAAAACCAAAATATAAAATGGTATTTATAAAGTAATCTGAACCTCATAATATTAAATATTAAATCCAATTTTCCAAATAAAAGTTCTATGTCTATGAAAAATTAATTTTATCATTAACACATGTAACACATAAGAAACATTTTTAGAAAAAAGTGTATTTATATGAAAAAGATTTATGGTTAGGATAAATGTATCAATGATAATGATTATATTAATATTGAAATTTTAATTATTATACAAATAATACATAATTAACATTAAAATAAGTCAAAACCCAAATTAATCATTATGAAAATATTATTAATAGAATAAGATGAAGAATTGTTCTCATTAAAACATTACGAATTGTTTTTAAAATGTTACATGTGTGTTTTATATGTAAACGTAGTATATTAAAATAATTTATTTAAATTTATATAATAATTTTTTTATAGAAAATATTGTTTCCAAAACATCCATGGAATTATTGTATAGTAATTTCATAAAAGAGACATCATTAGTAAAATAAATATTTTCACTATTTACGTAAAAAATCAATTATATGTGGAAAATCTAAAAATTAATGAAAATATAATTCTGACATTAAAAATTAAAAAATAAATTTATATTTTTATATTTCATATTCTATAATTTAAAATTTATCTTTTAAATGAAATCATAGAATATAAATAAAAACATATTTTATTAAAAAATAAACTTTCTAAACATTATCTGTTCTTAATATGATTTCATATCAATTTATAAGTTAGAATAAGACTATATGTCAGTTCATATATAATATTTTAAAGTTTTTCAATTTAATATATTATGATAAAAAAGAAAATACTGATCAAAATATTTCTCCAAAAAAGAAATATTATATTTTCATTAAATACGCTTTACGAGATACCATTAAAATAATTATTTATATTTTCAAATTTTATTTTACTAATCCATTGATATTAAATTTTGTATCTGAATTTTATATATACATCATATCATAGTGTAATAGTAATAATAATATTTTTATGTAACACACACACACACATATATATCTATATTATTTTAATATAATATTTTTTTTGTCATTATGAGTTATATCAATTTTAATTTTTAACTTAAAAATGCACAACATCACTATACCATTTGTTTATATGACCAACGACTATATTTTAGATGACTATATTTGAAGCCATCATATTTATAATGGCCATATTTCATTCTTATATATATATATATAAATACTAAATCCCTCATTCCTTATAATATTTTTTTATTATATATTTTTTATAATGTGTTCTAATTTTATGGTGTTATTCCTCATTATTGGATTTATTTGAATATTGGTGATCCTCATGGTCAAAAATGATCCATGATATTTCCATGTAATTTGGATTTTATTCCTTTCTATATAGTATCCCCGCTTAATTTATGATCTTTTAATGGATGTACTTCATCGAGGGTGTGTAACAATCCATTGTGTATAGTATTTGGGTTTATGTGATTTTTTGGTAATGTATCACTTATGAATGAATACTTTATTTTTAATTTGGTTCATATCTTATAGGGAATATTTTCTAATCCTATTTCAATACTTTTAAAGAATAGAGAATCTTTCTCTAAAATTATATTCATAAATAATAATAATAATGGAACCTAAAAACTAAAGTGTTACATTATCCCCCCTTAAATCAATTTCATCCTCACAAATTTTTAATTATCACACACAAATATAAATAGTATTTAGAAATATAAAGTATAGAGATGTAGAAAAATATAATTTCTACACAAGTAGAAAAAATATTTCAAACACCTTTTTTTATTTCAACATATCTTTTTAAATGCTGTTATTGTGGTTGGTATTGAAAATACACTTATAAAATCAATTATATAAAACCAACTAGTAAAGGTATAATTTTTTAATTGAAATTTATTTTATGTGTAAAATATCTTTTTATGCTGGTTATATGTATAAAAATTGTGAAAATACTTCTTTAATGTTTGTTATATGAAACAATAATGATAAAAATACTATGAAAAAAACAATTCATGTCATTTTTTCATATAAAAAATGTTAAAAAAAATTAAAACAAATATTGAAGTGTTTTATTTTTTATATGCTTCGATTTGACAGCTCATTGAGCCAAAACGACCTTAAAAATAAATTTTATCTTAGATAAAAGATATAATTCACTAAAGTATCAATTTTGGCACAATGTAAATAACATATCTTTGATCAAAAAATTAGATAACAAATTTAATAGTGAAATATACAAATGAAAAAACAGGGGTAATTTATTTTCATTATTTTCTAAAATAGAACTCATATGGAAACTTCATCATCATTGAATGTATTATCTATAATAAAAAAATAAAAACATTCACCAAAATATGTATATTGGAATTAAATTCATAATATTTATATAATATGGGTAGATTACCACTTACAAAAGATAAAATGGTGAAATATGAGTTGATAGAAAATTAGAAAGTGAGATATATAAAAATCTCAAGTGAAATGGATACATGAATATATTTATATGTGATAGAAAAAATTCACAATCATGATATATATTAATATTAAAGAAGGAAAAATTACTTGGGGAATGATGTGAAAAATTGAAAATTAGTAACCCACCTATTTAATAAAAAATCAACTCTTAATTATTATGACAATTTAAAAAAAAAACAGTTTTAAAAGACTATTTTTTCGTTAGTTTTCATGAAAACTGCTGTTACAAACAAATTTTTTCCATCGGTTTAAAAAAACAAGGTTTAAAATATATTTTAATTTCATTTTTTTAAATAATTTATGTTAAAATATATTTTAACATAAAATACACAAAATTAAACGAATTTATAGAGAAATTTTATTTTTCTTGGGATTCTATTTGATAGGCTATAGAGATAGAATGAACTTACCAATCCAAAGTTATCAAAACAAAAAATTTTAAGTTCTTCCTTGGAGATGTAAAAATTACGATGAACATAACTTTTAATCAATAAGTATTTGTTGGATCAACGACCAGTCAAATAAAATCACAAGAAAAAAATATTCCACTATAAATTATTTTAATGTTGTCTCTTTAAAAACCCGTTGTTAAAAGTCATTTTAATGTTAGTTTAATAAAAAAGGGAATTTGATGGTACATTTAATCTTAGACTATAAAATAAAAAAATAAAAAAATATTTTTTAATATTTTTTTCAAAACTAAAGTTAAAATATTACTTCTAAAATCCTTTAAAAATGACATTAAAATTACTCATTTAATGACAGTTTTCTAAAAACTAACATTAAAATTCATATTTTATATTTTTTGAGATAAATATGTTATTAATTTTTAATTTTTCATTTCACAGGAAAGTGATATTTAAATTGTATTATATTTTCAAAATCAATTATTTTTAACACCAAAATTAACATTTTTTTATATAATATTATTAATGCTGATTTTTTGAATATTAGGCTTTGAATTTTTTTAATGATTTTTAACATTGTTTTGTTATAAACATACATTTAAAATTTTTAAAACCTATCATACAATTATAATGTAACATTGGTTTTTTGAAAACTGATGTCAAAGAAATTTTTACGTCAATTTTTAAGAAATTGATGTTAAAATATTGGTACAAAAAACAATTTTTTACTATTTGTAGTGAGATATTAACCTTACAATATTGGAAAACACATATCATTCCCCAAAAAAGGGCTAATACCTAATATTGAGTTTTTATCCAACTATTTAGGCTAAGGTTCAACCATTGTATGATATCAAGAACCACATTATATAATTTTCTCTAGTGGGAGTTTGTTATCACCTCTCATTGATAGAATATCATAGATTAATCAGAATTTTTTCCATACATCTGATAATTATTCCTCAATGTGTAGGGAACCATTCTATAATTAAAATTACATTAAATTTATCTAAAACAAGGATAATAATATTTCCATAGGTCACATTCTTATTATATTAAATTTGGAATAAAATAATAATACCGTTGCAATATTTATTTAACAATAAAATCATCGGGGTTATGATTTAATGATTTTAATAAACATCATTGATATACAAAAGTTCATATAATAAAATTCCCAAAATATGTATAAAAATTTCTATTATAAGGTACATGACCCTTAAATATCATGATCCACTTCGGGATTTGTTCTTACATAATCAATCCATTGAACTCTTGGTCATAGAGGTTGGAGATGATCATCATCTTGGTTAGTCCTTGGATTAGGCCATTAACATGGATAATAAAAAAGTTCCCCATAGTCAATTCATTGAATTATTAATTTTACCTACAAATGAACTCTATTTTTTAGTTTTTCTAACTGAACTATTTTTTTAAAGGTTTTATTCTCAATAACCCCATGTACTATAAATAATGCGTCTTCTAGTCCCCATAAGGAAATTACATTTGTGATCCTTTTCACATTTTGACATGAATTAAATTCGGTCTTGTTTCCTTCATCTTCTTTTTGGCCATATATTTCATTAAAATACATCCTTATCTCCTTCAGTGTACTCTATATTTCATCTATGGTCACATTGTTAATCATTTTTAGTGATAGTTGTTTTGGAATAATCACCATATTTCTCCGTCCATTTCCAATTATAATGTGTTGACTATTGGGGTAATTAGAATATTGTCCATCTCACCTAGGGTTAACTTGGTTCCTGTTAGTTCCCACCATCATTAAACCCATAATGGTTAAAATGAGAGAAAAATATTTACCATCAAATGTTAATTATCATTGTCAATAACAAAAAAGGTATTCAAACATAAATCCTTCTACCCTTTTACAACATCATGTATTCCAACAATTCCGTTTCTTAAACCAATATAAATATATGTTTAACCTATATTACTTTAAGTTGGGTTATCTTATACTTCTTAACCAATCCCTCAATGTAACTATGAAATCAATCCTTCATAGCAATTCATAAAGTGAAAATGATCTACCAGAGAAAGTCACATGGCAGTGTCCATATAGTTGTGCAGTAAGGTATATTTTTCAAGCACCAGTTAATGGTTGATTAAATACCTAACACACCCTATTTTTGGTTATTACCCATAGAGGTCAATTGAATAGTAACTAAAACATCATTTGATACCAACTATATCAACCCAATCTTTAATCACGATTAATTTTATATTTCTTAATATAGACTTCCAATAAATAAAATTTTAGGGTCTAGAGGTCAATTGTCTTTAGGATATTAGGAATAAAAATACATAATAATAAATGTAAAAATAAAATCATTATTTAAAACTAAAAATTATGCTCCTAACACCCAAAGGTATTCTAAACCTTCACATGATATCATGGGGAAAATTACATAAGGAAAATGGTGAGATAGAAATCCCGATAAGGAAATAAACATGGATTTAAAACATAACTTGAAATCCAATAGGCTTAACATGATATCATAAATATGATGATAATAAGCCTAGAGACATGAAAAAATTAATTTAATTTATAATAACATAATTTTTTTTGAAAAAAACATAAATCTTCATCTCATAAACATAAGTCAATGATCACTCCCAAGACCATCATCATATCGTATAAAACATCTTATGGTGGATTAAGCCTAATACACAATCCATTATATAATATATATTTAGATTTAACACTTTAATGAATGAATTATAGGGATATATAATTCCAAGCACATAAGTAACATTAATTAAAATCATATATATGATACCCCCATGAAGAAAATAAACCGTACATAATTCATAAACATGCTCAAACCCATATGAAGAAAGTGGGCTTCATAATTCTGATTCAAAGAATGAACGACATATAAATCCTAAGGAATCATATGATGAAAATGAATTATATAATTTAGATGTTCATATCTAAAACTTAAACAATATTCTTGATCATTGAGTTTTAATATAGAGATTTCATGTGAAGGATCATTGGGAAGAAAAAACGTACCACTTCAGTAATCATTTATAAAATTAGTGAATGAATTTTTTAGTGAATGAAATGAGTTTTTATATTACTTAAATAATAAATAATTCTAATAGGATTATATATAAAATAATTAAGATTTTTTTTAAAACATTCATGTTTTAAAAAAATTGATGGGGGTGATTCTCTAAATGAGTTATTTAATTGGAATTTTCACTTAAACTAGGTTCACATACAAGTGGGAATTTAAAAGAGAACTACAAACATGATTAACCCCATCAAAAAAAGTATTTTTAAAATAGTATAATTTTTATTTAAATATATATATATAAATATAAGAGGTACCAAAGAATAATATTTCATAAAATGGTGAAAAATAAAGATAATGTGAAACTTAAAGGTAATGAGGGTGGTACAGAAGATCCCATATTACGTTTTAGAACAACTTTGTTGAAATAACACATAGTAAAAAAACATTCTATTGAAAATATTATAAGGTAAATATTAATTTCACATGGTATAAAAATTAATTAGGTTTCTAATAAAAATGGATAATAATAATGGGAATGGAAATTATAGACGAGGAGGGAAAACAGTTGTTTAAGAGGATGATAATCATTCTTATCGTAGTTTTAATGTTCAATAGGGTTTGTAAATATTTAATATTTAATATTTGAATAAAAATTGTTGGAAAAAGAAAGAAATAATGTATACCATATGAAATGAAAAACAAAACATTAAGACAAACATTATAACTCAAGAAAGAAAATTGAGTTATCAAGTACCCATATATTTCAGGGAAGTCTTAATTCCTTGTCCACAATAAGGAAGATAATAAAATGAATTTAATTTTATTATATTAATTACAATTTATGATAATATGAATTAATGGGGGTTTAATTATTCTTTATAAATTAATATTGGTTCATAATATCAAATAACACCTTACTAATGGGTAATTGAGATAAAAACCATTCAAGCATAAGAAACATTCAAATTAAAACGACTTGAAAGAGAGATAGATTTAAGTTTAGGTTTTAATACCATGAATTAACCTAATAAATTATATTATATACGTAATTTTTAGTTAAACCAACATTTAAAATAAATTATTTATATAAAATAAAATGTTCTTATTATAAGGAAATTTTGATAGGAAATCCTTAACTCGTTCCTAAAAGAACTCCGCAATTTCACTTAAATTCATGGATAAAAAAAGAATTCAACAAAAAATATTTCATACTATTTATATTCAACTATATTTCTTTTTATAAGGTCCATTTATTATCATTGGACATTAAATTATTATATTTTTTTCACTTATGTCGGTCACTTTAATTTCATTAGTAAAATTGTCTGATGATTTTAAAGTATGATGACCCAGTTCAATAGTTGAAAAATATATTAATAATATTAATAATTTTATATTATTATTTCATTAATTATTTTATTATAAAATAACTTATACATGTAAATTGTTTTTCCATGAATGGACTGAAAATAGAAAAGGTATATTGATATGTACTTTTTAGTAGTTAAATTTTCTATAAAAGTTTATTCTTTATATCCCTTATAGAATGTATAATATTATCATTGTATAAATTTAATGGTTTATTAAATATAATTTTCATAAATTATATTTTTTTTATTCCAACCTTATAATTTAGTATAGAAAATGAAAGAGAAACATCTTCACATAGACACAATAGACTGCATGTGCACACAAACGACACTCGTGTTTTTTGCAGAATAGAATAAAGGTAGAAAATAATTTATAATATAATTTAATAATAATTAATATGATATAGATATCATATTATATCATTAAATAACCTTTTTAAACCTTCCATGAATGGTGATTATGGACTGTTTGACACAACGTTCATAGAGGCGGTAGTTTGCACACACGCATGATGAAATTTTCATTTTTCTCATTGATTTTACAGGAAGGTATAAAATGTATGATAAATTAGTATAAATATTAATAATAGTTTTTTAATTGTTATCTCAGGTATATAAGAGGTTTGGGGCAATATAAGTTGGAAATAACTAAGAAGGTGTGGTAGAAAATATTACCACTTTCATTAGATGTTCTCCTTTGGTCACCACCTGAAGACACATAAGGATGAAATTTTGGAAAGATAATTGATTCAAGGTAATGGTTATGGTGTTTTTAAGAGAATATGGATGATTTTAGTTAAACTATAAGTGTATTTAGAAGTACGGAGAGGTGGTGAATCCTTTTATAATTTAGGATAATGATATTTTTGGCATGTATACCTCTTTAATATAAAGCGACCACATTTTTTCATCGAATTTGAAGCCAAAATAGAAAATAATAGATTTTGGGAAGGGTTAAGGTAAAAAAATCATCAACTAAAATTTTCAACAAATACCTTTTAATATGTGTTTAGGTAATTTACTCTTAGATTTTTACTTTTTCCATTTTTGGTTTTTAAAAAGATGACTAATTTTTACCGAAGTCATTCATTTTAAAGAATTAAAGTAAAAAGAGTATTATTAGATAAGTTTTTCTTAATAATTATATATATGAAATCATATTTATTAGATAATATTTCTACACATGGGAAAAAATTAATTTTAACAGTGGCATGTGTAATCTATAAAATCCAGTTCTTTCAAAAAAAGATGATTTTTAGTATAAGATATATGTTTAGCATAAAATTATCAATGTTATTGATTATAGTGATATTAAAATATTTATTATTAATCAAATAATATTTAATTGACCTTAAAATATTTCAATAACCTAATTCCACTGTGAAAATTTTATTAAGAGAAAAAAATGAAAAACATCTTTGGTAAAGACATTACTTAAATTTTCTAAAATGTTAAGTGTGAGTTTTATACATCAATATAATATTTTAAAATAATTAATTTAATTTTATAAAATATATTTTTTATATTAAAATGGTTTTAAAATCAATCATGAACTTCTTGTATAATCTGTTTTATATGTCAAAGTATTAATAAAATTCGTATTTTTTACTATTTACCAAAAAAATAAATTATTTTAGAAAAATCTAAAAACATCACTATAAAATATTTTTTAGATTCAACAATTTATTTTATATTTATAAAATTTTGATTAAAAATTCTATAATTTTTTCTTTTAAATGAATATACAAAATATATATAAAAATTATTGTATTAAAAAATGACTTTATTAAGATAATTTATTATTAATATTATTTCATATTAATGTATAATTTTAAACAGTTAATATTTTAGTTCATATGTAATATTTTAAATATTTTAAATTTAATATATTTAGATAAAATATATAATAATTTAAAATATAATTATTTGAAAAAAGAAAGATTAATTTTATACTAAATACTCTTTAACAAATACCATTAAAAATATTTATTTATATTTAAAAATTTATTTTTACAATGATGTTGATGTTAAAAAATTTATTCTTATTTAATATATAAATCATATCATATTTTAATTATAATAGTATTAATATTAATATGTAACACTTAAATATATATATATATATTTTGGATAACATATTTTTTATTTCATTGTTAGTTATACTATTTTAAATTTACTATTTAACAATAATATACATTAGTGTGACTACAGAATATATGGTGGATGACCATATTTTCAATGAACATATTTATAACATACATATTTAATTCCTATACATAGACTTACAAAATCATTAGTTCATTCCACCATCACTTCCCAATACACAATAAAAATTTAATATGATTGATTTTTTATAGTGCTTTCTCATTTCAAGGTGCTCTTTTTTATTATAAGGTTTGCTTGCATATTGGTGATCCTCAAGTTTAAATATGATCCAGGAGATTTCATAGTCATTATGATTTTAATATTTTCTATATATTTCCCTGATTTATTTATACACATTTAAGGGATGTACTTCATCCATGGTGAGTAATAATCCAGAGTGTTCAATACACAGTTTAAAGTGATTTTTTTTGTAATGTCTCTATTATGAATGAATAATTTTGTATTTAGTTTCTCTCAAATCCATTATGGAATATTTTCTAATCATTTTTTTGTCCTTTTTAAGGAATAAAAAAACACTAATCAAAATTACAATAATAACAATAACTATAATATTAATAATGGTTCTGAAAACATTGGGCATTGCATTTATACCGAGGAATATATAATTAGATAAACATTATTAAGTTGTTATGATAAATATCTTTATATTTTTTATTATTCAATATATATCTCATGACCACATAGTATGTGATATAATACATTGGACTTTATGTGATGGGGGGGGGGGTCTTTGAATTATATATCCTCTCAGTTCATTGGTTGGTCTCATGAGACAACTATTAATGGGAATTGGGAGAATCCTAACAATTTATATATCACCTCCTTTCATAATTCCTCAACAATATGCTTATGATTTCTAACATTTTTCATTACTAACATTTCCATAATTCTGTAATCATTTACTCATTTACAACCATTATCATCCTTAGATTATATTATGTGGATCATCTTTTAATAAGTTATCATTATATTTTTTTAGTCCATAAAAGATTACACTGTATGTTTTCCCTTACAGAGAACATTGATCTCATCCTTTACTTTTTTTTATTTATTCATGTAGTGATATGATATACTATTTATGATAGTATCTATGGATAACACTAAGAAACAACAATTTTCACTCAAATGGATTAATTTAGAATTATGTAATGTAGTTTTTATATATCTAATCTATTGAGTAAAACTGATCCTATATCATGGGAATTTATTATCATATATTTTGATAACTATGTAATAAATAACTCACCATATCAGGGTGACTAGGGTTGGGGTGTTACAGTTGGTATTAGAGAAAGGTTTGGTAGAAACCATAGGAACTAGATTTTAATGAATGTAAGAATAGAAGTTATATTCTATAATTGAGAAATGATTAATAATATCATAAAATGGTTTTTATAAGAATTATATGAATATGATAATATTTTAGGGAAACATGATATATAAGCCATATCTTAGATATTATTAGTTTATAAAATTACAAACTATGATATGGAATTTGATTGATATTGACACCTTCTAGAAGAAATGAAAACCATGTCAAGATTTGGGAATATTGTTTGGGATTATGTGGATAATAAATATAATAGATTAAATTTTAATGATGATAAAATTATTACTATCCTAGGTAAATTTTCTGTAGTTATGAAAAATAACCTAGCCCACTTGGAGCTATTTGTTTCCCATTCATAGGAATCATACTTTTAGATTGTTTTATATGGTTAACACCTCTATTTTTTAGTAGGTCCACTAATCTCATAGTGGAAGTTTAATAAATTTATTCACTATAAAATATATTTATGGAATTAGGTTGCACTAAGAAAGAAACATTAATTTTGGTAATGTACCATTTAAGATGATATTCTTACCAATGATAGTCCTTGACTCAAAATACTAAGACGGAAGAGGTGAAAAGTGACATGGAGTTGAAGAAATTTAAAATTATTTTCATAGAGATATATCATTCATGAGGAAAATGAGATGATATAGAAAGTCAATTAATTAGTTTTATACAAAAGCAAGATGATAAGGTGGTTGAGTGTACAACTAGTTTCACAAGACTATAATATTATGTTGAGTATTATCATTGAAACCCAAAAAGAATGATTGAACCTTTATTTAATGGTTTAAATAAATTTATTCTATGATTATTTTTCTCTAAAAAATTTTCAATATAAGATAATATTCTAGAAATTTCTATCAAAATTGAGTTGGAGTTTTCAAAAACATTCATATACTAAGTAACATCTTGGAAGAAGAGGATCAATGATCGCCAAGTGAGAAGAAAAACATGAATGGAAAATAAGGAAAGATTAGAGTTACCTATATGTAATAAATCTGGGAAGAAACACCCAAGGACAAGATTATAGGGGTTTGGTGTGTATGTAAATGCATAGAGAATGTTTATCATGTTAATGGGTAAAAAGAATGGGGGAAGAATTCAATTTTTAACACTTCAGCTATAGGGAGATATGAAACTACACTCATCAATGTCTGAAGAACCTAAATAATATTAAATAAAATAGGCTTATAGATCAAGGATGAGATTTTGAAATAACAAAAATTATTGTTAAATAACCAAATAATGTGATAGTAGTTACTTTCATTATACACAAACATCTAGATAATATATTATTTGATTCTATATCTATATACTCATTCATATCATTCATGTTTTATATGAATGTCTAATCACCCATAATGAACTAAGGAGTAATTTATTAGGTAGAACACTAAGTGTTAATTTAATTGTAATGAAAATTTATCATGTAATTAAAATTAGATTGAATAGTTGTTTTCTGGATGCAAAATTTAGAAACATATCAATAGTGTATTTTGAAATAATCTTGGGGTTGGATTGGTTATCAAATTAAAAATAAATAATATTAATGAATTAAGAAGATATAATTGGTGAGAAAATTATGGAATTATTTGATTTTTGAGGGGGAATTTCATTATCAAAATCTTATCTAGATCCAACTCCAATAGCTCAGCTTAATGAATTATTTGGTGGAAGATACAGATATAATTAAAAACTATGATGTGTTATTATTATGTAAGAATAAAAGATATACTGGTTGTGAAAGAGTATATTTATGTATTTAATAATGAATTACCTTGATTTACCATAATCAATATTTTGAGTTCTCTAGTTAACATATCCCTAGTGAAAAATATATTACTAAGACACTCTATAGAATGGGTCTAGTGGAGTTATTAGAGATGAATATGGAAATACAAGTCTTATGTGATAAGGGTTTTGTTAGACCAAGTGTTTCACTAGCGAGATAACCTATTTAACTTGTGAATAAATATGGATCAATGATGTTAGGAATTGATTATAGAAAAATAAATATAATTAATATAACGAAAAAGTACTCATTTCTTGGTCTCAATGCACTTTTTTTCAGCTTCACAGGGATCAACGCTCATAAAAGTTTGATCTTTGGTCTAGTTATTATCTATCAAATGTTAATAAGGTGGATATATCAAAGATGAATTTTTTTACAAGGTATGTTCATTACAAGTTCATATTAATGTCATTTGGGTTAACCAATTCACTCCATGTGTTTATAGACATGATGAATTGAGTATTCAAGTAATATAAAGATAAATTTTTTGTGGTATTTATTGAAGACAATATTATATACTATAAGAGTTATGATAAGAATGGAACTCATTGGTGATATGTTCTTGAGGTTCTGGGGGAAAATTAGTTATATGGTATATTAAATAAATTTGAATTTTACATTCAATAACATTATTTTTTTAAAAAAATTGTATCAATGGATGGTATATATGATGAACCTTAAAAAATAATGGTTTTAATGGAATGTCAAAGACATACCAGCACAACTAAAATGCATATTATCTTTGGATTAGTAGGATAATATCAGTTGTTTTTTGAAAAATTTACTAAATTATCTAATCTATTGACCAAATTGACACGTAAGCGGATAAAATTAACATGTATAAAAGAATGTGACGAAAACATTGATGAATGGATGATGATATTTGTCAAATAACTTATATTAACTCATCCATACAGTAAAGAGGGGTTTTTTATTTACGATGATGCATCAAGGAATGGTATTAAATGTGTTTTAATTTAAATGTTAGAGTGGCGACTTAGGCATCATTACAATAGAAGAACCATGGGGTCAATTATCCGACACATGATTTTGTGTTGATGGTGGTGATATATTCTCTAAAAATTAGGATACATTATCTCTATATAAGTATATGTGACACATACACTGATTATGTGATTTTAAACTACATCATTACTCAAAAGGATATTAATATTATGAAAATTATATGGTTTAAAATACTCCTGGATTATGATTTTATTATATATCATCATCCTTGGAAAACAAACTAGATATCAGATTCATTGGGTACAAAAGACCATTTAATACTATCCATGATGATGGTGGACAATGATCCAATTCTTCAGTACTTTTTAATGCTACACATGGGTGTTATATTGGAAGTGGAAATATAATTATTATTCTATATAATTACCCAACATTATTTATTAGATAGGTTCATGAAATCCCTTCTAGATGATATGTTCAGAAAAAAGAACATCGTTTATGTTAATAATGGGAAATTACACGACATTAATATTGTTGATGATGATTTTTTACTATTTTATAAGAGGTCATATGTCCCATCAACACCTCAGATAAAGAATGATTTCCTAGATGAGGCTCATAGTCCATAATAATTTATACATTATAGAAGAATGAATATGTATAGAGATATTTGATACATTTCTTGGTGGGAAAATATTGAAGAATGAGATTGAAGATTATGGCTGAATATTCTTAGTATGAAAACTGATGAAATATAAAATACAACTTATAAAGGGATATATTCAATATATACTTACAGAAAAGTAGAAGTGGGATAATACCATAATGGATTATGTCAATATTCTCCCTAAAATATTCAAGAGGAATAAAATGATATGGGTTATTGTGGATTTTCTTATGAATTTTATTAATTTGTCTACAATTCAATATAATTTCCCCTTATACTATCTTACTAGGATGCATATGAATGAACTTGTGAGACATCATTTCAAAAACATATCGATAGTATTTAATCATGATCCTAGGGATATATAATAATTATGGAAGAGTCTCCATAAATGGTTTTAATAAAGGGATTAATAAGAAAAACAACCCATAATCCTCAAATAGATGGTAATTCTGAAAGAACTATCCAAACATTAAAGGATATACTAAGGTCTTACACCCTTCACATACAAGGATGTTGGAATCAGTTTTTTCTATTTGTGGAGATTTATTACAATAAAAAATGCCATTTCAACATTAAAAGGGAACTCTATGAAGACCATTATAGAATGGGATTTTAGACTCTAATATGATGGGATGAAGTTGTAGAAGGGATGTTTTTAGTTTTAGAACTTATGGAATTTGTAAAATGACATAATTCTCAAATAATAACATTTTATTCAATAGAGTAACTAACTGAAAACACATATCATAGAAGAGAATATAACACCACATGACATTGATATATATTTTATTAATAATAAAATTAATTTTTTCAATAGCTTATTATATATGAAACTATGATTTTCTTTGATAGCTTTTGTTGAACCCAAGATTGAGTTTTACCAAACAATAAAAGACTGTTAATATTATTATTTAACATGAAATTAATTACCCAGTAAATAGAATGGAATCTATGACTATAATTTAATAAATTATGAAAATATATAGTTCATGCAGGTTTATTATTATTTCTATTTATTCTTATTAAAATAAATATCATTGAAAATAAGAATTTTTTTTTGGAAAAAACTATCCTATTTTTAAAATATGGTTTAATCGCACATTGTGCATATAATTTACACTTATTTTTTAAAAAATATAGAAAATTTATATGAAAAAATGAAATTATTTTTTGGAAATAGGATACCCAGATTATCTTAGGTTATTTTTTTAATTTTTTTGATAAGTCTCATTTTATTCTAAATAGTGAAAAATATTTATTTTTGAATGAAAAATGAATTTTTGTTTAAATAATGTATAATGTATAATTATTTTTCAAATATTTTTAAAAGTGAAATTAGATCAATTTTAAATCAAATAATCCAATTTATTTCATTGGAATAATTTTCCTATTTAATTTAGATGTAAAAACTCGATCCTAAATATCTATATATGTTTTTAATAAAAACTGTATGCTAAATATATGTATATGTTTTTAATATATGTTTTATACAATCACTTACACACACTTACATCTAATGGGTAACAAACATATTGTTTTTTTATACAGCGAACTACCACCTCAGAAAACTGAGTTATTCATTTTTTCTTTACCACCACCCATAGTTAGGGATTATGAACGAAACTATGTTTATATGTTATATATAATATTTACAATTTCTTTATTCTTATTTAATTCTTATATAACACATGTAATTATTCTTTCAATATTGTGTAGGTATGATGATATCGTTTTTACAAGTGTGGACTATCACCCCTCAAAGCGATGTGACTTGTTCACACTATACATGGACCATCTAAAGCATGATTTTAATAAAACTATATAAAATAGTTGTCATATATATTATAATGGAATTTTAATATTCATATATTTCATTTAATTTTCATTATTTTAATATAACAAATAAATGAAAGTAGCATTGATGCTTACGCATGACTTACTGTTTCCATGAACGGTGAATTTCATTTATTCTCTCCAGACAATATGAGTTATCTTAAATACATATATATTAGATATATATGATAACTAAATTATGGTTTAAATTATTTATATGATGAAACCATTAAATATGTATGAAGAACAACAAGTAATAAGACAAAACATACTCGAAAAACTAGGCAATTAACACCTGAAATAGTGACATTAATGAAATACTATTAACAGAAGGTAATAAGATATTATAATAAGGTCATATATGATATCATAAGTGTGAATATAGTTATTTTATAATTTATAGAAATTTTTTGAAACCATTATATATGAATTTAATGTACTTTCACATGAAAGGAAATGCTAGGTAAGGGATTTTCATCTCACTTTTTTCACTGATGAGATTAATGTCATATTCACCACTTACTTAATTTTTGTGATGTATCTACATCCAATTTTGAATATATAATATTTTTAGTTATTTTAAATTCATGGTATTATGAGTTTTACTTTATTGTGATTATTATTCAAATGTTTCAAAGTGGTATGGGATAATTTTGAATGTTTAAATATTATTTTTCCAAATAATATTTTATTGTTATTCCAATGGTATTTCCATTATTTGAGGCATACATTATTATTTTTCACCGAATCTCTTATATATGGTGTAAAAACTACCACTATAACTTGTAATACTATGATTTTTTCATTATTCATTTTATTTTGAGTTTCAATTTGAATTATGTCTTTTAATGGGGTTCATGTTAAAAGATACCCAAGTGGGAAAGTATTTGATAACTGATTTTCTTTTAATTAGGTTTTATTACCTAATCATTATCAATAACATTATATGATTATTCTTGTTCTATATTATTAGTTTATATTGTTTTATTTTATCTTTCTAAATTTTATTTACATTTTAAACACACAATCCATTAATTAATTGATTCTTACATCGATGTTAGGGTCTTTTCAATGGTTTAATTCAAAATATCATTTTTTTGGGATTTTTTAAACATGATTTTCCATACGAGTAAATTATTTGATAATTTTATACTATGAAATTTCATTTTCTTATCCTTTGTTTATTCAAGACATTTATCAAGTAATATTGTGATTTTTCAACTCTTTGGTTCTTAAAATGTTTCTAAGAAAATCAATCTTTATTTCCCAAATTTGTTAGAGAATCTATTTTCCTTTAAAAAATTAGTTTTCTAAAATGGTTTTAAAAAATGTTTTTATCCTTCCCAAAATGACTTATTAAAGAAAATTTTACCCCTTTTCAATTACACATGTTTTCAAATGAATCGTCTTGTATTTTTAAGAGCAAGGAATTTTTATAACCTTTTATCATGAAAAAGGAATGTTCATTTTACCTTATATAAAATGTATGAATTTACCTAAAATCATTTATTCAAAGATTCATTTGATAATTTAAATGGTTTATTTTTAAAGAAAAATGTTTTTAAATGTTATTTTCAAAGAAAAGTATTATCATTTTTTTAAATGAAATAGATATTTTCCTCAAGAATGTTTTAAAAAATATTTTTATAGTATTTTAATTCCTCAAAGATAGAAAAACCTTTATCATTAATCCAAATGGTATATGTTGTATTTATATCATCAATATTCTTCCTCTAGAAAGTATGTTTTTGATTTAACCGAGGATAGTATTAACATTCACTTCCTTGATTCCATTGTTACACCCTATGAAATATTTAATTTCAAATTCTCATTTAAATTTTAATTTATGCTAACTATCCATAAAATTTATCAATGATATGTTTATTGATTAGACATTATATCATTTTACATACATTTTCCCACTTTGATAGTTATTTGACTATGTGGGGAAATATTGAGAAATCTTTGGTCTTTATTAAATACAAGTATTTGATAAGGCATATTATATATTATTATTATTCAATATGAGGAATAATTTTGATTGGAAGTGATGTGTGAGGCCTAGACTTTATATATCCTCTATTTGCATTGAAAAGTTCTCATTAGACCATTTAATTGTGAAAATTAAATAGGTTCCCTCATTTATTTTTAGACTGTCTTGTGAAAGGTCATAACGGTATATGTTTTCATGTGCCTCAAACATGATTTCCAATAATAAATCATTAGAATACTTTGGATTGAATACTTATTATAACTGAAATTTTCACAATGAAACAGTCCATATTTTCATTTTATTATCAGTTTATTGATTAAGTGGCATGTGTTTTCATTTTCTTACCTTGCCATATTGATATTTCCTTATAAAGTCATTTTAATGACATGCGTTTCTAGTTATTTAAATTCCATATTATTTACTCACTTCCCTCTCAGTTATTGATTACATGGAATGTGTTCTTAGTTATCTTCCTTCACATGTTGATTATTTTCAAGGATTCCTTATTTTTTCTACTTTACTTTACCCTTAACAATCATTTAATCTCAACTCTATTGTGTTTCCTTTCCCTAATACTCCCTAAAGTGTATTGATAACGTTATGTAATGATATAATAGATGGAATAATGTTATACTTGAAAAAAGATTATGTTTTAATTAGTGTGTTAATTCATAATACAAGAGTTATTATTTCTGTTTTTTACCAAGAATACTAAACAGGTAGGTCCTTTGGGATACAATTTACTTATATCTTATTCCATTGTAATGTTAGCATGACACAGAATTCGAGCTTACTAGGGTCAGGTCGATACACTTATGTTGTATTTCTAATTTTTTATGTGTATTTAAATTTTATTCACATTATTATTTCATTGGTATTTTCTCACATAAATTTTATTATATTTTAAAGGGTTTACTTCAAAATATCATTTTAAATGAGATTGTTTATTAATGAATTTACATTAAAAAAATTATTTGAACATCAATTCATATACACATTAATTTTATTATACTATGGTTATTTGTGATATTTTCAAGTAATAATATCATTTTCCACTCTTTGGTAATTAACTTAATTTATAATTTTTTTTATAAAAGACGAATTCATTTATCCCTTCAATAGAAAATCTACTTACTTCCAAAACCAATCTTTCTAAAAGTTATTTCAATTTTTTTACATTTTTAAAAATTATTTCGCAAAGGGGTTTTCACCCATTTTTACTTTTTAAATTTTTTTAAAGGATTCTCATGTCATTTTGAAAACATTGCATGTTTTGGATTTTAACAAAAATCTGAAAGGAATCTTCATAAAAATTTTATGATAAGTGCAATTTTCTAACCTTTTTAAAGTGGAAAAAGGAATGTTCTTTTTAACTTTGAAGGAATGTATGGAATTACCCATCACCATGATATTCATTTATTTGATGCTTGATTTTAATGTTTATGAGAATATTTTTGGAGACATTAATTTAATAATTATTTTAATATAATAATATTTTGAAAATGGTTTTCACAATAAAAAGAATATTTTAATCAATAATGTTTTTAAGGATAATTTCATGGTATTTCCATTCATCAATGAAAACATCACTTTATTATTACTCAATTAGGTGTATTTTGTATTTATACCATCCATAATATTTCTATAGATGTATGAAGATCACTTTGACCAAGGAAAGTTTTAAAATTCGCTTTGTTTATTAATTTTGTAGTCGATTAAATTCCATTGAATTTGTAACTTTTCTATGAAAATTAAATTTCTGATAAATGTTAATATTATTTACTATTTATATGTTTATTATATAAAGCATCTATAATTTCTTCATATGGTATTTTACATTAAGTATTATTTTATTATCTAGGGAAATAATTATAAATCTGTAACTTTTACTAAATACAAAAATATATTTTTTCTAAGGCACATTTTTCATGATTTAAATAAATTTTTCAATATATAAAGAATTATTTAGACCTGAATTAAATGGGTTTTTTCCTATTTATAGAAATACCATCAATGGACCAGTATGTATCATGAGATATAATTAGTTGGATATACCCTATGCATTTGTAACCAGTAGTTTTAGGCTGTCTTGTAAAAGGTCATGATGGTATAGATATACTTAGACAAACCAAATTGGTTTTTAAAATGTATGTTTTAAACCATATTGTGAATGGACATGTTCTTAAAGGTATAATGTTCCTTCAAAACATGGTGTTCGATAATTAATAATTTCCTTCATTTAGATTCAGTTATCATTATCCCAAATATTTTCTCTAGGATATTATTTATGGATTCATTTCCTTCTTAGTTTATTGATTAAATGAAATGTTTTTTCAGTTATTTGACATTACATGTTGATTTTTTCTTATATTACCATGATAGCCACGTTATTTAAATTACTTGTGAGTTCATTTATTTAACATTCCATGTGGATTAGGGTTATTGATTCTTGCTGGCTTCCACTATACTTAACCCCTTACTATGTTTTTGAGCTCACATTATTTCTTTTCATAGAAATACATGAAGTGTAATATATTTAATATTAAGATATATTCTAGACGGAGTAGAGTTATTGTAAAAAACAATTGTAATTTTTATTTCCAAATGTATTGAATGGATCAATTATGTATATAGTTTACGCAGACTTCTAAACTATTATATCCTTCAGAATGTTATTAAATTTTCTTACTCCCATATAATAATGTAAGAACCATCTATGGGTTACTGGGTTTAGGGTCATTATAGTTTTTCTCTTATAGTGGTTTATTATAATTCTTGGGTACTAGATTTATAAAAACATAGATTATAGAACATGATCCTATAGTAAAAAATGAGGATATGTGTAAAGGAACATCCTAATGTTTTGGTAAAGAAGAGGTTATTTGGGTTTTACTTGTAATTATTATAAATCGAGATAATAAAATTGGATGGGGTTATGTCCTCGATGTGAATAGGGGTAATAAATCCAAAAATGACAAATTGGTCTTGACCTGATCATCACCTGGTGCATGATAGCGGGCCTTATTATACACTTGGTTTGACACTCATGGGGTATATTCATATAATAATTACATTTTCATTACAAAAAATTATGAATTATTTGAATATAATATGAAAATGTATGATCTAGGATAATCCCGAGAACAAGGAAAGAACAATGCGTAAATAAAATAGATGAAGTATTTATGTATTAGTATTCAAGAATAAAATTCTAGAAGTATTTAAACCATGGAAATTTGGTTATAAAAATCCTAAAACACCTAACGATTGTGTTTTATTTTAAGCATATATTTCATCATTAAATTTATAGTTATGGATTACATCATAGATTTATGAGTTTATGATTGATCATAATTTTAAATTCTTAGAAACCCATTTTAGGTTTTATGTGATGGAAGTCTACCTATATTAATGATATTTTGGGATAAATTTTTGGAAAGTATATTTTTTAGGGGAAATTTTATTTTAGTAATGATGAATTTATATTTTATAGACATAGGTTTAAAGGTATTTATAACCATTAAAGATAATATGATGAAATAATAATAACAGTGAAAAAATATTATTGGAATTTGTAAATAAAGTTGTACTGAAAACCATAATAAAAAGTTTTGGTAATAATTAATTTTATTTCAAGTATGTTTATCATATTTTTTGGAAATTTTATTGGAATTATATTAATATATCTTAGAAAATTGAAAACCCCTGTTGTGGGTAAAAACCCATCATTTCCGATAAGGTCTTAGGGCTTAATCCCATGATCAAAGGACAATATGGGTTTATCACATACCACTAGCCTATGCGATGGCTTGGTTAATATTCCACTAATTAAATTTTTTTACAAATAAATATTAATAATGAACCAACATTGATAATTTTGTGGTTGGGAAAATAATTTATTATATTTTATTACATGTTATAATCATATTTTATTGGAAAATAGTTAGAGACCAGTGAAAACAATTGTCACACTTTTATTGATATTATAATCCTTTATATGTAAATTTATGATGTTTAGTCATAAACAATTCATTTCTAGATATTAATTTCATAATGTATAAAAATATATTGGAGATTTTTTAAATTTAAAACATATTATATAATATTTAATATGAAATAAAAACATATCAAGTAAATATGTTTCCTTCTATTCTTAGATAATAAAATAATTCCTAAACATTAAGAAAAAGGATCTTCAAACGAGAATGTTTTCCTATTTATTTCATATATGAATAATGAAATAGTATTTTAAATCATTACAAATTTGTTGTTTTGAATCTATTAACATTCCATTGATCATTCATTATCTTGTCGTCCCTGACCTCTATCATACTCTATAGTTTTTTTATAATTTTCTTCAATGTACATGTTTTCATTTCCCACCCATGTTCCCCTACTTGGGACCTTGTTACATGAGCTTTATACTTCTCTATCCCTCTTATTAAGAGGATATTTTATTAATATTTTATTTTTCTTGATTTTCATTAAATAAATGTTGAAATATCATACTCTGGATTACCATGATCAAGTTTTAATTTCGAGTACACAATTTATTTATTTGGGGAGAATATAATCCCAAGAAATTTTAACAAAATAACATTTTATTTAATAGTATATTTGATAAGAAAGACCTATATTATAAGAGAATATAACTACCAAATTCAATAAAATATATTTTCCTCAATATCATATGATACACAAAATAATATGTTTTTCAATAGCTTTCATTACATGCAAGAACAAGTTTTACTGAATAACAATATAATATTAATATAGTGATCTAATATGATAGTTATATCTTAGACATTATAATGGAGTGTATTAATATGAATAAATAAAATGGAATAAATATATTATTTTCTCATTTTTAATAACTATCTATTGATTAGTATTCAAATAATTATCATTCAAAAAGAAAAAGTTTTTTTTGAAAAATATATTTTTCTAAAAGATGTTTTAATCGCACTTTACACAAATAATTTAAAATTAATATTCCAAAATTTTACAAGCTTTAAATGTATAAACATAATTCATTTTTTTAATTGAGATAGAAAAATTATATTATGGTGAATTTGTTTTTTATTTTTATGAAATATTTCGGTTTATGATAAATGGTGAAAAACACATAATTTCAATAGAAAACTGCCTTTTCTGTTAAATGATTTATAATGTATAATTATATCATAAATAGATTTTAAAGTTAAATTAGATCATAATTTTATAATTGAGTATAATTTAGGTAATTTGAATCCTTTTCCTATTAAATATAGATACAAAACATTGTAAACATTTTGAACAGTATCACATTAAAAACCCCTTTTCTCATCCCATGTGCAGGATTATGTTTAAATTAATTTTTTTTAAATTATGTGAATTGAATTTGTAAAAATATATTCCATATTTAGAATGATATTAATTTTTAATTTTTAATAATATCAACAAATTTTTTGACCGCGATGAATAGTGAATGTAGTAAACAATTAATTACTACGGTGAAGGTAACAATGGGTTTACTGGGGGTAAAACTACAGAATAAGGGTAGAAATTAAATATTAAATTGTATATAAAATTTTTTATAGAAAAAATTTTACCATTAAACCTATAAGGTTCGATAATGTTAAATGTTTTACCATTTTTACAAGTGAATAATGTGGGAACACTAGCTTTAAAAAAAATACCAAGTGTGTCATCTCCCCCACTTATAAAAGTTCACCCTCTATCCACTCATATTCACACCTTCAAACCTATTTAGTTGTAACATTATTTGACCCAATAACTTTCCAAAATACCACACCACATACTAGAAGCCTTATTTTGGGTAGTAATCCAACCTATTAAGGATTTTTTTCAATCCTAACATCGATACCCGAGGTAGAGGTAATTTTCTTAAATGTGAATCTTTATATTATTTATTTATTCACCTCATTAAATTATTATTAAACCATGATGATGTAATAAAATAAGTATATTATATATAATTAGAATTTTTTATAATATTTTCATAACCTAAAACCACATAAAGTTCCATAAAATGGGTTATGAAATCAATATTGGTGTGTAGGATGGACTACTACCTTGCGAACTGAGGTCATTATTTCTTTCATTACCACATTTCATGTATGGGTGTGATGATTGATATAAATTATATATATGATATTCATGAAATAATTATTTCTATCCAATCATTATGTTATATATATAAATATTTACATTCTATTTCTAACGGGATACAATAACGTCCCTCGTGTGTACGCCAGACTACCACCCCATGAAGCGATGTGATTTGTCTTTCAATAACACATTACTTGGAATGTAATATGGATAAATTTAATGATTATATATGTTATAAATAAAATTAATATGATATTCATGAAATATTTATCATTTTATAAGGGTAGTATATATTATTTTCTTTCTTACCTTTTCACTCACTTAAAGATGATAACATCATTTTTGTATGTGCGGACTATCATCTTCAGGAAGCGACATGACTTTATTTTAATCACCAAACCAAATGTAATATATATATTTAACATTGAAATATGGTATATATTATATTATTATAATTATATAAAAATAATATATTACTTACACCATTTCCCAAATGATCATTGAAAAATGAAAATGTTACCCATGTGTATGTACGACCTACCAACTCCATGATCGTAACATACTTCATTTTTCATAATCATATTTCATGATTGGATTTAAAAGTAATTTTTTTTAAAATGTTATAATTATTTCATTATTATTATTATATATATTATATAACCATAAAATATATGCAAGAAACAGATCATTCATGATGGAACACATAGCAGAAAAAAAGGTAATTAACACCCACAATAACAAAAATAATGAAATATTATTAATGAATGGGTGATAATATATTATAAATGGGTCATATTGGATTTTATAAAGATTAATATGGTTCTATTATCAGTTAATAACATTTTTAAAACCACTATACATTAGTTTGTATCATGTTTAACAAAAAATGAATAAAAAGGTAAGTTATTTCATCTTAATTTCATTTTATGGAGGAATATAGTAATATTATGCACCAAACTTATTTTATACGGTCTATATAATACCACTTTGAAATAATATCTAAAATATTTCATTATTCAAGTTATTTTATGTTTAAATTTAAATTATTTCATTCATTTTTATTTGAATTAAAATATGCAAAGTGGTAAATAATTTCATAACTCAATTTTTTTTCCTTGGGTGTTATTACTTCATCATTTTCATTTATATTATAAGTTTATATGTATAATTACTTTGACTATTATATAAATATATATTTTAAAAATATTTTATGTGGATTTACAGTTGATACACATAATCAATTCATTGGCTTATTCTCACTTCAAAGTTATGATGTTCGCAAGCATTTACTTCACAATCTCATTTTAAATAAGATTATTTGTTCTCAAATTTCAATTAAATAGAATTATTTGATCATCATTTAATATATCCTTTAATTGTTTTATCCCATTTTTATTCATGATTTTTTCCTTTAATAGTATTTTTTCTACTCTTGGGTACATCAATTTATTGAGAAAATGTTTTAATAAAATCCTACATCATTTCTCAATTTAGTTAGAAATATATTTTCTTCCAATATATTTTTTTTATAAAAAATGGTATAAAAAATATTTTTAGCATTATAAAAATAAATAAAAAAATTATTTTTCAACCATTTTACTCTTTATTTTTTTTGGAAGAAATATTATGTATTTTTCAAAACAATTCTTATTTGAATTTTACAGAAAATGTGAAAGGAATCATCTAATTTTTTTCTGAATATGGAAATTTTGTATCATTTTTATAATGAAAAAGGGATGTTCTTTTTAAATTTTATATAATGTATTGATTTACCTACCATCATGACCATAATTTCTTTGATTATTCCTTTACATGTATATAAGGATTGTTTTAAAGTATTTTTTAAATAATTTTCAATTAAATGGATTTTCAAAATGTTTTTCAAAATGAAAAGGATATTTTCCTTAAGAATGTTTTTAAATACTATTTTATGATATTTGTATTTATAAATGACAATAAACCATTATTCTTACTCCAATGGGTATATGTTGTATTGATACCATATTTATTCTTGTTATGGTTGTTTTATGATCATTTTTACTAAGGAATGTATTGGAATTCACTTCCTCAGTTTATTTTTGTAGTAATTTACTTTCTATTGAATTTTTCATATTCAAATGCACATTAAAATTCACCTAAATATAAATATTTTTTTATCAGTGATATGTATATTTCTTAAATCATACATCATTTCTACATATGGAATTTTACATTGAGATTTATTTAATTGACCAAGTAAATATTGAAAAATCTGTATCTTTTACTCAATAAAAAAATAAATTTTGATAGGGAACATTGTTCATGAATTAAATTGATTATTTGATATATGAGAAATGATTTGTACAAGAAATACATCGGTTGAGTACTATTCATAGAATGTCCCATGACGCATCGGTGGGTGTAATGAGAAAAATTTAGTTGAAAAAAAATGTGTTTTTAACCAGTAGTTCTAAACTGTCTTATGAAAGGCCATACCAGTGAAGATATAGTTGACCAAAACAAATTGGTTTCCACTTATTATGTTTTAAAATATATTTTGAAATGTATTGATGGTATAGGTATCATTTTCATGGGAAACATGATGTTCAATAATTAATAATTTCCTTTATTCATATTTAGTTTTCATTGTCCATAAGATTTTCCCTATAGTATTATCAATAGATGAATTTATTTTTATGTTTATTGATTAAATCACATGTGTTTCAGTTATTTAACTTGTTATATTGAATTTTCCTTATCATACTAGGATTATGAAGTTATTTAAATTTTATGTGTGTTCATTTATTTATCATGTCATGATAATTATTTTTATTGATTCATGATAGCTTCTGTTATACTTAACCATTAATGGGAATTTAAGATCACCCTTATTTTGTTTCTTTCTACCAAGAATCCATGAAGTTCGCTATATTTGACATGTAAATATATGCCTTGTGTTATAAAGTTATTCTTGAAAAGAATTATATTGTATTTTTTTTCAAATGTAATGAATGACTCCAGTATGTATCGATATTACCATGACTAATAAACTATTCATTCCTTTAGGATAAAATTCATTATATCTTATGTCAATGTAATAAAGTAGGAACTATATCTAGGTTACTGGGGATGGTGTCGTGACATAATTGACACAAAAAGTGGTAATATCTATACATGATCCTATTAAGGGAGCCCAAAGTAGCTAGAAAATTTATATCGATAATCAATGAAAGGATCTTGAATTCCAAGTAGGATATAGTGTCTTACTAAGGATATCTCAATGGAAATGGGTAATGATATTTTGAAGAAATGGATGTTAATCCCAAGGTATACGAGATTGTTTAAAATATTCACGCAGGTAGAAACTATGTCATATCATTTGGCCACATCACTAAACTTTTCCCAAGTGCATGAAATCTTCCATATATAACTTTTAAGGTAGTATATCCCAGGCACATACCATGTTCTAATAGAGGATTATGTTTAATTAGAAAATGATTTGTGTTATAATTAACAGTCGATTCAAATTCTAGATACAAAATTGAAGGTTTTCTAAAATCAAACAACTTTTTTAGTGAATTTTCTTTGAAAGAATCATCTGTTATGAGAATCTAGAAGGGGGACATAGGATAAAATGATGAAGTCTTATCTACTTTAATATATGTAATTATTTAAATTTTCATGGATGAAATTTCTATAGGGGAAATGTAATACCCAAGAAATTTTGTTAATATATAATTTTTAATGAAATATAATACCTTAAAAATCAATGATAGAAATTTATTGACATTTCTAAAACTTATAATGGGAAATATATAAAAATAAATAAAACAAGTAGAATGTATATGTCACATATCCTATATTCCTCAATAATAATCCCAATTATAATAAAAAATGTTGAAAAGAAAAATAATAATATCCATAAAATTGGTATATTGGAAGAATTAAAAATCAGATGTATGATTAAAGGTATTTTATTAAATGAATTTATTAGAAGACTAATTATGTATGTTACATTTTGTTAATTATATCTTTTATATGTTATTCATAATTACTATAAGTAATTACCATTAAAATTTGACTGTAGAGATTAGTTTTATTTATTGATATTGATATATTTAATTGGTCTAGAAGAGAGGAACCATAACCTCAACTAATAGGAAAATAACCTATGAATTTCTTTTATCCAAGAATTGGAATGAGATATAATGACTATGGTTCAATGTAAAATCCTTTGATATTAAACCCTCTAACATGGAAAAATCTGATTGGATATGAAACCTTAAGCACATTTCCCCAAATTCTAGAGGCTACAAACAAGAAATAGGTGTCTGATGAATATATTGGGGATAATATACCACCTGGTATAGATTCAAAAACAAGAATAATAATCAAATAAAACTAAAAATTAATGTAATGGATAAATGTGGAAGTCATATAACATATAAATAGAAATAAAAGGAGAATCAAATAACCAATAATGGAGAATAATCTAATGAAAAAAATGAAATGTATCTAAATTTAAAAATAAATTAATAAAATAAGAACCATCAGACACTAATAAACTAAAAATAACCTGATCCAAAACACTATGTTGGACCTATATCAAAACTCCAGACTATATAAAATGTAACAAATCAGCAACAGTGCCCTTTTCCCATTCTAACCTGCATCCATTTAATCTACTCAGGTACCAAATAGCGGCCCAAGTAGGGTGTGAGTAGAACATAGTAGGTCGACACAACCTTGCCTTAACAAATCATATAAGATAATAAGTGTATGAAATAAAGAGATAATTGGTGTATTAATTAACCAATTAATATAATAAATGAATAAAATTACTATAGAACCACATTATAATGTCTTTGACCATGTAGCACAACCATGTCAACCATGACCATAAACTATAGAATTATCTGACAATTGGTCTGAGATCTCTGTATAATCATTTCATCCTCTAAGAAAATACCCATATATAATTATTTCAGCATGAACAATTCTATGCCAGATATATAACAATTTCAACATGTATCACTTGGAAAAGTCCTCTTTATAATTATTTCAGCATATATCACTGGGACATGCCCGCTATATAAGATGTTTAGCATGTATCAATGTGAAAAGATCTCTATATAATCATTAAAGCATATATCACAAGGAGAAGCCTGATATATAATTATTTCAGCATGTATCACTAGGAAAAGATGAGTACATTTGAATTTCATCCTCTAAAAGAAGCCCTATATACATGTATTTTAGTATCAACTCAAAAAGTCAAAACATCAAGGATTTCACGTTATCACATCACATGCCTTAATGGTTAATTATAGAAAAAAAATTATTTAATTTATATATTTATTTATCATCAGTCTTATCAATATCCCATATATTTTAAATAATGTGATTATATATCATTTAATCACCTGAAACTCATGTCATGATAAAAACACTTTAATCCATTAGCCAATTACTTATTAATCAATGGGGTTTCTCTCCCCACAGGTCACCACAAGCTAGGTTGAAACATCAATTCAATCCAATGGACCCAACCAATATTCCATTTAAATATTTAATATCTTACAATAGTTAATTAATTATAGTTCATGTAATTTTGGCACTATTAAAAATATTATTTATACTCAACAATTAAACTGATCATACAGTTGGGATTCAAACCCCCTACCATTATCTGAAAAAGAAGCAATGCTTCTAACTAGAATCACTAACAAGGGTAGAGGAATAAAATATCAAATAAAGTAAATATATCAAACTAGATAAAGATCAAAATGATTCCACTATATAGTTCAAAATAAAACACTTCTTGAATGAACGAAATATGAATAGAGGAGACAAAACCATAGGGACATATTAGTGATAAAACAATAAACCACAACAACATGAGGTGATGAGATCTCTCAATAATCACATGGATTTTTCCTAGGGATTGAGAAATGAGTCTTCAAAAAATGATGGAATGAAAAAACTGGTGTGTGCTGCAAAATAAATCCATTGTTTGTGAGAATTACATGGTTTTTAATCCATTTATACATCGTGGATTTCATTATAATGGGTTTCATAAAAAAACCAGTCAAATCAGATAAATTTTAACCCTACTAAAATAGTAAACATTATGTAATTGATTAACAAAATGTATTCAATTCATGTCATGAACCTGGTTTAGGGATTGTTCCTAGGATTAGTTACACACCGTGTAACTTTGTACACAACATGTCAATTTCATGAGTACAGTTTCTATCCTAGCTTCCCCAAAAGATCCCAAGCCACCTCAAAAGTATTCTAAAATCATAGAAGCACTTGTAAGACAATTTATCATGTTTATACCTGGAATAATTTAATTTAAAAAATAATGCATCCTTAAACGTTAGGATAATTTACCCAATAAAGTCTTCCCATCTCTCAACAAGACAAATCCACTAAGGTTTAAAGGAAAAGGAAATTTCAACAAAAGAAATTTAATGCAAAACTGAAAGAGGGATGTTCCAAGAAAAAGTGAGATCTTTCAACCTCCCCTCCATATAATAGCTTGACACTATGTTTCTCTAAGAATCACTATGGGGTCTGGGAGAAGAAGTATGCCCATTGTGGATGCATATCAGACTCCCTCTTTATGGTCTCATCCTAAACACCCCAATGAAACTACCACAATCGACTAGTGGTATAGTATTAAATTATACTTAATTCTCAATAAGGTCCAAAATCTACACCATATGATCCTAAAAGGATGCATTGGAACAAATATCTATGTATTCAATGTCTACCATTTGAGAAGACTGAGGAAAATATCTCAAAAGCTATGACATGTGAAACACATCATGAATGGAACTGTATTGATGTGTAAGGGGTAATCGATAAACCACTAGAACAATCCTATCCACTATCTCAAATGAACTTATAAACCAGGTTTATAGTTTCCCTCGTTTCATGATACAGTGTTCTCAATCCTTGGGGACACCCCAAGTAAAACATTATGACCAGCCTAAAAATACAAATTCCATCCCTGATGGTTAGTTTAATATTTATTCCTGGTTTTTGAGGTCACCAATTAACTCTTGATAAACTAAACCTACTCAGATGTCTCTTGTGCAAGACTAGTACCAATAAGCACTGACTCACCTGCCTCCATCCAACAAGGAGGTGAATGACACAACCTTCCATATAAATCCTAAAAACATTCCATCTAGACTAATTCCAAGAAGCTATTATTATATAAAAACATCATGATTTCCATATGTTTCTACAATTAAACACCAAAATAAAAAATCTATACTCGTAACATATCCTACAAAACGTGAATAGTCCGCTCGGATTGACTGTCAGTTTGAGTATGATCGGTCGTGCTCAAAAGAACCTACAACCCCAAAGCCCTCTAAAGACCCTTCTAGAACCACAACTTGAAACAATGATCTCTATTTAAAATGAAACTCCTTAGAAAATCATGAAACAAAACTATATCCGGTAATTAGAGACAACACATATCATCAACAATGAAGGTCTCATTGGTAGGGAATAATTTTTTTTAACTTTTTTAGGCGATCCGTGATTACCCTTACTGCATCATTCTTATGTGGTGTCTTGGGTAATACTATCAAAAAATATATAGCGAAATAATCCCATTTTCACTTAGAAATACATAGAATATACAATAGACTAGTTGACCTCTAATGCTTATCTTTCACCTACTAATAGGTGAAACATCAATCCATAAATACAGCTACGTCATTTTCTAATCACTAGTACTATCTACAAAGATCACAATTCATATTTTTCTGAATGGGATGTACTTACCATCTGGAAGCATTAAACTCTATCATCATATCCCCATAAAATCACACAGGATCCCATACGCAACCATAAAAATGAATAGAATTATTGCTGCCAAGATACCATCCTGATGGTTTCTACGCACCATATAATATGCATCTCAAAAATAATCCTAATGGGTTAGGTAATTTCTATGTCTTGATCGGTACCAAAAGCATAGATTTAACAGATGTTAAAGTCCAAGTTACTCACCCCTAAGACTCTTGAAAATCTAGATTCATGTCTACAGAGAGGGATATCTTCAAAATCTCATTGAAAGACTCTTGTATTTCCTCTATCTATGTCTTCCATCTCAATTCATTGGAAATGATGTTGACCTTTCCTGATGCGTAATCCAACATAAAGTCAAAAGACTGTAGAAACTCAACACACCCCTTCTACCAAAGGTTCATGTACCATTGAGAAAGATATTCCTATGGATCATGTGATCCATGTATAATAAAACAACTCATTAAAAAGATAGTGTCTATGGTATATCCTAGAATGTACCATTATACATAACTCTAGATCATGAGTGGGATAATTCATCTTGTGAGGTATTTTCTTTCTGGAGACATAATAAACCACACAACCCTCCTAATTCAAAACTGATCTAATTCAAACTCTATATATATCACATTACATTGTATATTCCTTAACAATCATAGGTAATGTTAGGATAAGTGTTAAGTTTAACCTACCTTTCATCATTTGAAAGGCTCCCCCACAAGCATTAGACTAATCAAAAATCACTCCTTTGTTGGTCATAAATGAAATCGGTGCATCCAGATATGATATGACTTGGATTATGTGCTAATAATAACCTACTAAATATAGAAATATTGAAATCACAAAGACATTCTTGGGCCTCTCCTGAGATACAACAGATGCAACTTTCTTGGGGTCCGCTGACGCTCTTTCATCTGATAAGAAATGACACAAGAAGTGCACATTATTAATCTAGAAACTATATTTGGTTATCTTTACATATATCCAATGACCCTTCAATATAATTAAGGATATTTCATGATTTTTGGGATGATCTTTTGCTGAGTATATGTACACTGTGATTTTTTCAACAAACAAAACAACAAAACCGATTCATAAAAGAATGAAAGTACATATCCATCATGGTCATGAATAAAATTAGTGCATTAGTCAAACCAAATGGCATAAAAATGAACCCATAGTAGCTATACCTACTCCAAAAATAATGAAAGGGTTTATATTATGGAATCACCTAAAATGGTGGTATCAATTTCTCAAATTTATCATGGATAAGATCTTGGAAATGCTCAACTAATTTAAGAGATCACTAATATGTAGAAGGGGATACTGATTGCTAAACTTCATCCTGTTCAGTCTCTGATATTCAATACATAAGCACAAATTCTCATCATCCTTATTTGAAAAATGAATTTGAGAACCCCAAGGAGATGTACATGGTTGTATAAATCCATTATATTCATAATATTACAACATAACCTTCAACTCAAAGAGCTTTGATGGTGTTACCCTGTAACATGGGAACAAAATTGTCTCTTCTCCAAGAACAAACTCAATGGTGAACTCAATATCCTGGTTGGGTGCTAAACTATAGAACTTGTTATAAAATAAATCTTAAAAATGATTTTCCATAGGAGGAAAATTACCCTGATGTATTCCATCACAAACTAGAACTAGAAATGCTATCTGATCTATGAGATAATATAATCTACTCTGCATTGGTCTTGCATGAACAACATAATGATCCCACTCTCCTCAGTGATATTATGCACCTAATTTTAAAGATATAAAGGTAACTCTACTTTAATAAAATTCAATATGATCCTGGTATTAGATTAAAAAATCCATACCTAGAATCAAATCTAAACATATCATTTCCATCAGAAATGGTTCCCATAAGAAACAGTAATGACATATCTTTAAAGAACATGACTTAGACTATTTGATATTCTCTGAACTCACTTATAATAGTGTGTCAATGGTACCAAAACCATCCATTCCATCCACAACCAAGCCGAAATCATTTTAAAAAGTGTAGATAAAAATTTATGTGGTTCTACAATTTAAAAATAAATAAAAGAAAGGGTATATGATATAATAATAGTACTTATAATAGTTGAAGGTCCTATATACACAATATAAAGAGTTGTCTACATAGCATGTAGCTGACTATCCCCACTAATTGGGGCTCTAGTCCGACTCCCCTAATCTATTTCCTCTGGTTGGTATTTCCAATCCTACACTGGCCTACCACATCCCCTTCCTGGACCTGAATATATTCAGAAACTCTATCTACCAAACTGCTGAGATGTTTCTATGTCCATCCTAGATTCTAGTACCTATCTCGATCACTAGACACTTATATTATACAAAACTTTCCTAAAAAACATCTAAAAATGACCCAGTTGACTGAAATCATGACATTCCAAAGTGGAGTATGGACATTGAGGCTATTTATAGCCCAACATTCCCTAAAAATAACACTATAATGGACATGGTCTTGAGATGTATACCAAGTTCCTTGACTCCTATTCTAATGGTTATCTTGTTGATAAATATCATAGAAAACCATATTTACACTAGAAGAAGAGCTCCCAATTCACCCTGTTAAATTAGAATAGCCACTACTCAGGGAATATCATAGATTCACTTCTGGAATGAGTTTCTATTTCTTCACATATAAAAATCTAATCAGATTAAAAACAATTACCTACAATGAGATCTCGTATGGAATCCCATAATGAGAATTTCTCTCCCAAGAGATCTCATAAATAGATAAAGATAGTGAAAATAGTGAAAGCTCGAGAAGTGTTCAACATATTCCATCAATGAAATTCCATCCTATGTCAGAAGCATGAAGTTTCAAGGATTCTAATCCCTTAGCATCTTTAAATATAAGTGACTAAAAAAATTCACCTTGATTTCCTTCCGTGATAACTACTACTCATCCTAATCCTTCTCTACAATGTTCCACCAACGCTTGGCAGGTCCCAAGGGAATATACACAATAATTTTCGAGATCCTATCTATGGGTGTCTAATGGTTTTTGAAGATCATATGGATTGAATCAATCTAGAACTCAACTACCTAGGGACCTCTCTCCCTAGTTAACATTGGTAGAAGCTATAACTGAAACTCTATCATCAGATCATACATCGAATGAATAGTGTGAATAGTCTCCCTTACCATGGATCACATGACCCTTAAGAATATTTTTTGAAGCGGAAAATCTATCTGATCCTCAAGAGACACAAGAATCTCTGGTTCAGGTGTGTTAGGTGTATGCCGATTTCCAATTTCATGAAACTCAACTCGAATATGAAAAGGATTAGTTTTATCTATAAGACACATAAAATATTTAAAACATTGTGTGACAACATGGACAACATCAATATACATCAAAAATAGAGAACCACTACTCATGGTCTCTCAGAAAAAGGATTACAAGTGATTTATCAAAATATAATAGTCCATTTAATTTAATTTATCAACTATAATAGATATTTCATTTCAAATTTTATATTGGAAATTATATAACACATGCACTAAATATGTCCCTGGAATGAAAAATGAATGTCAATATATATCCATGTGTTCTTATCACGATGCACAAAAAATCATCTCCCACCATATCGGGCCACATGTGTAAATATCAAGAAATAATAACATCACAAAACATGTGAATTTCTCAGGGTGAAATGACATATATTGTAACAAGATAATGTCATGAATAGAAATATCATCTCTTGGAACTCCAATTTCCCCCCATAAATTGTTTAGATACTCCCATATATAATATCATTACTAAGTCTCAACACATCCTAGTATCCTTTCTACCTTTACCAAATAGTAATGAACCAAAAATAAAAATATGATCCTTTAATAAAACATTGTAACAATCGATGATCTGATACCCTATGACATACCAAATTATAATGGTTATATGACCTCAAACATTCCTCCTCTCACACCAGTGGCTACCAATTAGCAATTGTGGTGTGATGAATACAGTGGGATGACAATACCCCATTGTATAGAGTCATAAAATGAGACACCCCAACCAAGGAGCCACTGAACGGCTCCTCGGGCTGGTTGGACACATGCCCTCAAGCATGCCTCCCCGTATTCCAGAGGGTGTTGACTAGCAGCAAGGGTATGGTAAGTCGGTCTTGGGGAGACTATACCCTCTTTTATTAGAGTAAAACAACAATATAAGAGAATAAAAATAACCATGTGTTGAAGCATATAAATAACCAGAACCAATCCATGTCATATAATGACAAAAACATGAAGATTAAAATTATCAACTGAAAGTTATAACAAGGTATGACAATGAAATATCAAGTTTCTATAATTAAACTCAATTTAAAGACACAAAAACTCCCCAGAGGGTCCCGAACAATATCTGGTTACCTTTCCCATGGTCA
Source organism: Viscum album (assembly GCA_963277665.1). Taxonomy (NCBI): domain Eukaryota; kingdom Viridiplantae; phylum Streptophyta; class Magnoliopsida; order Santalales; family Viscaceae; genus Viscum; species Viscum album. The sequence continues at coordinate 134,352,381 of OY728137.1, forward strand.
TATCCCATGCTACAACCTATCCTAGGGCCTTTCCCTTATCATATCCCCCAAAAATAATTCTACTTGGGTACCCATTAGGAGGCATGAATAGGGTGTGAGTACAACATAGTAGGTCACCACCAATGGTGTCTAAAATGAGTCCAGTCAAATGATAGTGCATGTGGTTTTATAAAGCAATAAATACAATGCAAATTTTAAATAGTTATCACATTTTCATTTAATCATTAATCATCACATTAGGCCAAGATCAATTCATATTTCCCATTCAAATCACTATTCATAATTATCAATCATTTGGTGTAGGTCATCATGCATAGCACCCCAAATATCCTTTGAATCATCATTCATTATTATCTTTCATTTGGTGTAGGTTGTGTTTCCTAACACCCCAAAATCATGTTGAGTGTAATTCATCATTCGTAGAACTTATTTTCTCATTCGGTATAGGTCATCATTCCAAGCACCCCAAATCTCAAGATTGGATATCTATTGGGGAGGAACTCCATGTCTATGTAAAAACATTTAATTGGTCTAGAATTCTATGTCTAGGACAAAACAATCTCATCCATTTAATCATTATTTAATTCAAAAGAATTGGTCTCATACCATTGTAAATCCATAAATTAGTTAAAAATTTCAAAGACCATTATTTAATTCAATAATAAACTAAACACATAATCAATAAATTAATTAATCAATTAATTTATTAATAAAAACTATTCTCTTTCCATAATTAATACTTCACAATTAATTATCCGTATCAAATATGAACATGACAGAATTAGTTCATACAATTAATTGTCTTTGATCAACATCATGGATCATTATTAATTCTCCCAATTAATTATCTTCGGTCAATATCATGGAACGTAATTAATTCACCCAATTAGTTACCATTCATAGCAAAACACCATTCCATAATTAATTATCCCAAATAATTATCTTCACACAACCAATTCAATATATCAATTAAAATATCTCTACTAATAACAAATTTCCAAAATATCTATTTAGGCCACCCCCTTCGGGTGTTATGTGATTCAATAACCAATTAATCACCAAGGAAAATCACAAGTCAACCTACTTTCCTAATTACACCAATTTAAGAAATTAATTATCACAAAAATAAAGAAAAACATAAACTCACATACACATAAAAAAATCATTGCTATGGGAGTTCGATTTAGACCAGCTACCTTAGTTTAAAGACGAAAGTTTGCCCAATGGAAATCCCCAAAATTCGAGTGCCACAACATCATTGATCAAGCCTAAGATCTAAATCCCTAAACCAAAATTAATATCAAAGGACTATAGATCTTTCAAATCTAGATCTACATCCACAATCATAGATCTAGATCTTAACCCTTATGTTTAGATCCATGAAAAATGGGGTAAATATTCAATGAAATGATCTAAAAATATATAAGAGGAAGAACGAGAGAAGCAAAGGGATGGAATCTACTTATTGGGGATAGAGTGGATCTTTGAAACAAGCATTCAATCTCAAAGAACAGTGTTTGGATCAACTTGGAATCCCCATAAAAGTATTTGGGAACACCTAGAATTTCTCAAGCCCGAGTTAAGGTCGAAATATGAATGTGTTGGGGGTTCGAGTGTTTTTAAAAATAATTTTTGGAATAAACTGCTCTGCCTACACAGTTTCAAATAGGAGGCTGCACTTTTAGAAAACATGGTGAGCCAACCATGCAGTCTTCCACTACCCACATGTTTTGATGGAGCATGGTTAGTCAAACAATGCACCAACCATGCTGACTTCCACTATCCACATTGTAAGCTTGCGCACGGTTTGGGAAAATCTTGTGCTAACTATACACAGATCCCTATCTTCCGATGTCCCTTAAAAACTCACCCAAATGCATCCTAAGACACCACACCAAATCAAAAGTACATACAAGAATCAAAATTACCTAAAAACATGCCTGATATGAATCCAGAAAAGGCATGGATCTTACGATATCCTCACCTTATAACAGCTCGTCTTCGAGCTACACTCTCGAACATCTCTGAGATTATGAGACAAAATAATTAGGTCCTTACGCCCTCATTTCCGATTCCTATTCCCATGTTTACTCTTAAACACTCCCTTGTTTCTATTACACATGAACTAATGACACCGTCTTTCCCTGTTACACTTTCTCACTACGACCAAACACACATATCAAATTCTCCTCAAAGGATGCATCTATCTCGAGATCAACATTTTAGACATCAATCTCACGAGAAGGGTTGGGGTGATTTCTATATAGTTGTGACACATAAAAACCATTATTCATAGCATTGAATTTCTGTGGAATTGTTAATCGGTACACCATCAACACGATTTTCTCCAGCACCTCAAACGGTCCTACAAACCTGGGTGATAACTTTCTATACCTCTATATCCTGTGGTGACCCAATATAGACTACACTCGAAGGAAAACACGGTCACCCAATGTACACTCTATGGGTTGTCCCCATCTATCAGCATACGACTTCTGTCTACTTTTTTGTCATATCCATACGTTTCTGAATCAACTGTATCTAGTACGATGTCTCATGAACAAGACTCAGTCCCAAAAACTCTAACTCACCCAACTCTAGCCAACATAGTGGTGATCTACATGGTCTTCCAAAAAGTGCCTCATATGGATCCATCTGTATAGCTTCTCAATAACAATTTTTATAGGATAACTCCAATAAATCCATGTTCTTCTCCCAAGATCCACCAAAAGAAAGCACAAAAGCTTGCAGAATATCCTTTATCCATGGTATAGATTGCTCCGACTACCCATCTATCTATGGGTGGAAGGCCATACTTAATAGAACCTGAGTACAAAGTGCCTTTTGAAATCCCTTCCAGAAGAATGAAGTAATGTGCAAACTGTTATTTGATACTATAGTTTGTGTCACCCCATGCAAACAAAAAATATTTTGTACATACAGTTCTCCCAACTACTCTATGGTAAAATATTCCTTGATATGCAAGAAATGAGCTACGTTTGTTAGTATATCCACAACGACCCAAATAGAATCATTTTTCCTAAGAGTATTTTGATTTTATACCACAAAATCCATAGTCATGTCATCCCACTTCCATTATATAATAGTAAATGGCTGCAATAGTCCTCCAGGTCATTGTTGTTAGGCCTTCACCTACTAACAAGTGAAAACTCTTGTTAGGAACCCTTCTATCTCCTTTTTCATGCCAAGCCACCAAAACATTCATCATAGGTCATGATACATTTCTGTCACCCTAGGATGTACCTCCCACCTTGAAGCATGAAATTCTCACATGAGTTCCTCTCACATACTCGTAGGCACACCAACATGAATTTTCACATATATGATCTCATTCTCATCTACTATCCATTCTGAAGGTGTCTAGCCAACTTTGAGGCTTTCCCCCAAGGCTAAACACTATGGATCCTCATAATGCATGTCCCTAATCCATCTCAAGATCATAGACTCAATTTCTACATAAACCAGGGTCATCCTCTCTTGAATCTGTTGAACTACCACTGGCATTTCTCATAGGAAAGTAATCACCCTACACTATACACTCAACTCATGAACCAACAGAGTATGAGTTTTCGTACTCAATGAATTAGCCACAATATTACCATTCTTTGGTGTACATTCCAATTCAAAACCAAACAACTACATATATATTACCCATATTTGATACTGAAGACTCATGTTTCATTGTGAAAAGATATACTTCAAGATTTTGTGACACGTAAAAACTGTAAACTTTTCAGACAAAAGATAATGTCACCAAACATAAGAGAATAACCCACTACTACCAACTTGGGGTCATGTGTAGCGTAATTATATTCATGTGGCCTCAGCTGTTGAGACCCTTAAGCAATGACTTGATACCCTTTCATAAACACAGCTCCAAGTATGATCCATGAAGTGCCACAATACACCATGTACTACTCACCCGAATCAGGTAAGATCAAAATTGGTACTGATGTCCATTACTCCTTAAACTCATGGAAATAATTCTTTCTTTCTTCTTTCCAATCAAACATTAACCATTTATTTGTAAAACCTGAAATCGGTGTTGCCAATAGGGAAAAGTATCAGATGAACCTCGTGTAATAACTAACTAATCCCAAAAAAAATCAGATATCAAAAAAATTCCTCGTATGCTCCCATGAATCCACTATCTAAATTTTTTTAGGTCCACTACTACCCCTTCTTTCGAGATGATGTGCCCCAAAAAGTGTACCATGTAAAGAAAAAATGACATTTAGATAGCTTGGCATATATCTAAGGCTCTCTCAGTTTACCCAAGATGATGTCAAGATGTTGGGCATGATCATCATGAGTCTTAGAGTACACCAAGATTTTATCCCCAAACACACCCATAAACAGATATTTGTATAGATAAAATATCTTATTCATCAAAGTCATAAATACTGTTGAAGCATTTGTTAACCTAATGACATTACGACAAACTCATAAAGGCCTTACCAAATTCTGAAATATGTTCTTGGTATATTAGAATTCCGAACTCTTACATGAGTATACCCTGATCTCAGAATGATCTTTCAAAACACACAATCCCCCTTAATCATTTCAAACAGATCATCAATACCTAGAAGATGATATCAGTTCTTCATGGACATTTTATTCAACTTCTAGTAATTGAAACACAAGAATAAACTTCCATCATACTTCTTTGAAACCAAAACAGGTGATCCCCAAGGTGACGTACATGTACCGATAAACCCTTTATCCTCTAACACATCCAAATACATTTTGAGATATTTTAGTTTAGTCAGTTCCATTCTATAAGGTGGAATAGATACTGGTTTAGTCCCCAGCCTAAGATCAATTGTTAATTACACAAATCTCTTAGGTGGCAACCCAGAGTAGACTTTAGAGAAGACATCATGAAAAAGTCCTACTAATGGTGGAAGGATGTCTTTATTACCACTCCCACCATCCACCATAAGACTAGAAACTTGGGTTGTGAGCTCTACTAGTTGCTGAGTAATGGGCCTTGCTTGTCCTACATGGATATAATATTCTCCACAAAGAACATACTAGTCACCCTCGTGAGATACAAAGGACACTCTACTATGGTAACAATCTATGTGGGCTCAATATGTGACTAGCTAGTCCATACCCATAATCAGGTTGAATCTTAATATATCAAAGACTTAGATATCCCAATGAAAACAATACTCTCCAATATCATGTGAACATCCTTTGAAGAAATATATTTTCTTAGTCCGTTTTCCCAACTATGAATCAATATTCATCATCTCTATTATAGAATCCACCTCTAGTCTTAGGACATTAACAAAATGTAAAGATATAAAGGAATGAGGGGCACTAATATAAAACATGGAAGTAGATAAATTATAATAAACTAGAAAAATACCCCTCACTCTCGATGGACCATCCTCGCTCTCCACTAGTGTAGGTTTAACTATTTGTAACTATCATACCCCTCTTCCGGGTGGTGTCATCTCACTCCCTTGAGTAGTACCACTCTGCTAATACAGGTTCTCATACCCTAAATAATGACATACACTACCTCTATAACCTATACCATTAGAACTCCAATTTCCATACCTATATGGTGTAGAATACCCCATTCCCACACTCTGACTCTGAGAAGATGCTCCCTCAACAACAACCTATCAATGATTCCCTCAAAACATATGTAGGTTCCCAATATTTCCACCAAACCAACACTACATTTGTGGTCAAGTACAATGTGTGTGATAGTTTACTTGCCTACCATAATGGTGGAAAAACTTGAGAAAGATCTGGTGCAACTGTTCCTTATGACTACCCACCTTTCTTTCCACTGTACCGACTAATATTCTCATAACAACACTTCCTTCTATTGGATGGAAAACTCCCTAATCATCAACTGATAGCTACATGTCCAATACTCGAATCCTCCTTTAGGTATCCCTATGAAATAAGATCCTAATTAACCACTTATGATAATTTCTTCAGCCTAAAGATATTAACATGGGACTTAATTTCACAATTAAGTCTATCCTGAAATTGTTTTATCGAAGAAGCCTCATCTAAAGCCAAATCTAGAGAAAACATTGTAAGTATATGAAATGTCCTATGTATTCCATTATGGACATGATTTTTTTGGGTCAAAAGCAGAAAATCTGAATCTATCTCTTGTATCAGCATGTCTGGATAGAATGTTCTATGAACTTCTCCAAAAAATCCTTCCATAACATATCATCATCCTGTCCAGATTGTACCAGAATGTCCAACCAGCTCTTTGTTGAACCCCATAGCATATAAGCAGCCAACATGAACCTCCTCTCAGCTGGAGTCTCATGATTTTCTGGTATCATCTCTATATATTCTATCCAAAATTCATTTCCATCTGGTCCAACATATCCAGTAAAAGTATGAGGGTGTTGCAGATGAATCTCCCAATCAACTCTGACATGCTTTTATGAACCCACCTAGGGTCTCTCTCCATGAATTTCATAAAACAAGTGACGTTCTCTTGTATCTGTTCCCCTTCCTCCACATATTGCACCAATGGTGCCTCAAGCTCCCTGTCTGGATGTTCATTCTGGGCCATACCCCTCAGTCTCTACCTCAACAAACATCATGGAGGCATATCTCTACAATCCAAACACTGGTCTTAGGTCTCACAACACAACCTTATAAAATTTATGTAAATGAAGAAACTAACACAACAAGTTTCCAAATGACCTTTCTACCTTTACTTGCTACTCGGTCAACACCGAGGCCTGATCTCTACCCTTATCCATCATACTCTTAGGTATTGGATAATAAGGGTACATTCATTCTCATTAATTAATTCAACTATTAATTAATCAGATTGTTCCAATTAATTAATTCAACAATTAATTAATTAATCTTACTCATTTTATCAATCATGGTTCTCATAAAACAACCATTTATTCTCATTTTCATCATTATTTTCATCTCACAACAAGGAAAATAATAAATTTTCAACAACATACCCATAACCCATTTTCTCATGAGGGCATAGAATAATTCATGTCACAACAACCCTGAGTGCCATGAATAATGCATGTAGACTCACGTATCATGCCTTTTTAGGCCGCGAATCAAAATTCATCCATTTTCAAAACAAATATCACATCACGCCATAAGTGCGTCACCCAAGGTGAAATAATATACAACTGTAACAACAAACATAAATCACAACAATACCATCGTGAGTACTCGGATTTTCCTCTTGGTTTGAAACTACCATACCTGAGCTCATTACCAAACCTTGACTCTTCCTAATCTTTTTTCTAAATTTCCTAAAATAGTAAGACAATAAAATAATAAAGAAAAGAAAACTCCTTTGATACCACTTTGTGGTGCCTCGACCCGGGAGAAACTGAATGGTGACCTAGGACAGTTTTTAACATACCCAAAAGCACACCTCCCCATAAACCATAGGGTGCGGAATAGAAGCGAGGTTCTAGTAAGTTAGTCTTAGAGAGACTATACCCTCTTTTATCAGAATAAAATAGCAACACATGAAAATAAAAATAACCAATTGAAGAAGCATATAAATAACTAGAGACAATCAAAGTCATATGTTGACCAAAACATGAAGATTACAATGCTCAATTGAATGCTATAACATGCTCTGACAATTCAATGTCAAGTGTCTATAATGAAACTCAATGTAAAGACAAAACGACTCCCCAGAGCATCCCAAACCATGTTCGGTTCCCTCTCCCATGTCCAATCCCAAACTGAAACCTATCTTGGGGCCTTGATCTTATTCGGTCCTACAACAGCAATGTATTCTCAGGCTCCGATCAGGTGTGCTAAATAGAGTGTGAGTAAAACTAAGTAGCTCACCAACAAAGGAGTCAAAAAAAAGTCCAGTCAAAAGATAGTGCATGCAGTTTTATAAGGCATTAAATACAATGCATAATTGAAACATTTATCACATTATCATTTAATATTTAATAATCAAATTAGACCATGTTAAATTCATATTTCCCATTTTAATCATCATTCATAATTATCAATCATTCAATGTAGGTCATCCTACCTAGAACCCCAAATCTCATTTGAATCATCAGTAAATATTATCATTCATTTGGTGTAGGTATTCATGCCTAACACCCGAAAATCCCATTGAGTGTAGGTCGTCATTCTTAGGGCTTATTTTCTCATTCGGTGTTGGACTTTATGCCTAGCACCCCAAATCTCAAGGTTAGATAACTATTGGGGAGGAATGCCATATCCAAGTCCCAACATCTAATTGGTCTATAACACCAAGCCTATCACCCAAAAAATCTCATCCATTTAATAATTATTTTATTCTCAATAATTTTACACATCATACCATTACTAATACATTGATTAGTTAAAAATTTCAATTTCCATTTGTTAATTCAACAATTAACAAAGCACATAGTCCATTAGTCAATTCATCAATTAATTAATCAATCAACATAATTATCTTTCCATAATTAATTCATCATAATTAATATATTTGTATCAAATCTCAACAATTCATAATTAACTCTCACAATTAATTATCATTTATCAATATAATGGCGTATAATTAATTATCCCATTTAATTATTTTTGTTCAACATCATGGAACATAAAGAATTCTCCCAACTAATTATCTTTCATAGGCAGAAATCATTTCATAATTAATTCCACCCAATTAATTATATTCACACAAATAATTCAATATCTCAATTAAAATATCTCAACAAAGAAAAAATATCCAATATATTTATTTGGGAAACCCCCCATCGTTTGTGCCGTGATTCAATTACCAATTAAACACAAAGGCAAATCACAAGTCAATCCTCCTTCTTAATTACTCCAATTTTGGAATCAATTATCAAGGAAATATATAAAATCATAAACTCATATACACATTTCAAAATCATGACTATGGGAGTTTTTTTAGACCACCTAACTCGGTTTAAATATAGATGTTAGCCCAATGAAAATCCCTAAAATCTGAGTGGCACAACTTCGTCGATCAAACTTCAGATCTAAATCCCTAAACCAAAATTTAGATCAAAGGCATCGAGATCTTGAAAATATAGATCTATATCCACAATTATAGATTTATATATCAAAGCTTTAGTTTAGATCTAAGAAAATGGGGAGATATTCCATGAAAAGATCTAGAAAAGATTAGAGGAAGAATGGGAGAAGCAATAGGATGAAATACACTCTTTGGGGAGATTAGATCTTTGATCCAGGATTTTGATCTCGATGAATGGTGTTTTTCTCAACTTGTAATCCCTATGAAATGATTTTGAAACACCTAGAATTTTCCAAGCCTGAGTCAAGGTTGATATATCGATGTTTTCAGTGTTCTAGTTGTTTTAAAAACAATTTTGGTAAAAAAACTTCTCGATGCGCACGGTTTCACCTAGGAGGTTTCAGAGTTAGGCCAAACTGTGCACAAACCATGTGGTCTTCCACTATCTTCATGAATTGATGGTGCATGGTTAGGAAAAACTTTTCCCAAATGCGCCAAAATCCACTATTCACATGGCTAGATTTCACTCGGTTTGGCCAAACCAGGCCTAGATCCCTGTCTTCCCAAGTTCCTTAAAAACTCACCAAACACACCCTAAGCCACTACTATAAATGAAAGGTAAATAAAAGTATCAAATATGGTTGAAAAAGTACCCAAGATGACTCCATAAAAGGAAAATATCTAACATAAAATTTTACAATAATCAAATAACAATATAATTTAGAGGAACATGTAACAGTGGAAACCATATACCCAACAAATGGAATGTAAAAGATAATCCAATTATCAAATGTGAGGAATCATGAATGAAAATATTAATATATCTTAAATTTAAAAAAAATATTCCCAAAAAATTAGTTGACACTAATAAACTAATGAGAACATATTCTTGAACCCTATATAAGAACTATCTCCAAACTCTAGACCATCTGTAAAGAAAAAAAATCAACAACAAGGTCCCTTTCCCTTGTCTAAACCTACATCCATGTAATCATCTTGGGTACCAAACAATTTCCTGATTAGGGTGTGAGTAAAACTCAATATATTGACACCACTATTTTTAATGACACATGAATCATAATAAGTTCATGTAATAAATTGATCTTAGGTTTATTAATTAATCAATTAATATGATACAAGAATCAACTTTCTTTGGCAGCATGAAAAACATTCTATGATCATGTAGTAATACCATTCCATCCATGATAACAAACAATTTCATAACTAAAAAACAAGGAAGAACCCCATGAATAATCATTTTATCATCTCAAAAAATACCTGTAGACAAGAATTTCAAAATAAACTCATCCAATCTTACTATATAATAATTTTGGCATGTATCACCAGGCCAAGCCCGCTATATATTCATTTCACTGGGAAATATTTCTATATAATCATTTCATCATGTGTCACTAGGAAAAGCATGATAAATAAGAATTTAATCATGTATCACTTGGAAAATACCGTGATATAATCATTTCAGCATATGGGAAAATCTCTATATATTATAATTTCAATAACAAGTCAATAAGTCATAATATGAAGGATATTATAATTCCACATCATAAGACTCAATGCATAATTATAAAAATTACAATTTTTATTTAAATTACACCTTCACTTATATCTGAATTTATCACCAGTCATATAATTTGCCCCAAAAATATTACCAATATTATTTAATACCATGCAAACAACTGAAACTCAGTTCATGATAAGCACAATTTAATCCATTAGTAAATTTATTAATAATCAAAGGGTTCAGTCACACATGGGTCACCCCAAGATAGGTTGTATCATCAATTGAATCCAAGGGACCCAACCAATAATCAAATTCATTATTTAATATCATTCATTAATCAATTTATTATAGTACATTTTACATTGATAAAATAAAAATATCACATAAACTCAAAAATTAAATAGGTCATAGGGTTAGGTTATAGACTCCCAACATATATCCGGTGATTAATAAATTATTCCAATATGAATTTCCAATAAGAACAAAGGCATTTAATATTTGAAGAATAAATTATATAGAAATAGATTAATATAAAAACATAGTGAAAACAAAATTTACCTTACTATTTGAAGTGATAATTATAGTACAAATAGGGGTCAAATCCATAGCGACCTATGATTATTCCTACAAAAACATACAATCTATAGAGTGAGAAATTATTTCAATTGATTTAATTTTAATAATAATTGATTATCATTAAACAACAAACAAAAAACAGAATTACTTGAACTAAAACAATTAACAAATATGTGATGGTCCTTGGTTTTTGTTTAGGTAAGAAAGGATTTTAATGTTTTACTATTAATTATTAGTTAATTGTTCAATATGTATCCAATCAAAGAGATAAGTCCCCTACATAATTATCTAATTTAGTCAATAAAAATACCAAGGCTAATAACTATTTCTCTTAGAGGAAGAGTTTCAATATCAATCTAAGGAATTAGATCATATTACCACTCAAAATGTGAAGTTGTTAAAGTTAGTGGAGATAAAGAAGAAAATAATTCAATGAAAGGAACTCTCAAACCATAGAACTAATTTAATAATTTAAGAATAAAAAATAACATCCAATCCATCCAAAATAAACAGAATACAATTTAAAAACAAAAAGGATTTAATTACATGGATTCAATACTATCAAAAGAATATGGAGTTCGACTTATAATAGGAGAATTGAAAATGTGGAAAATAGTGATATTACAAACCCTCCACAGTTGTGTGGGGAATTTCATAAGGTGTAAATAAATTTACGCATTGATTCAATGTTATTAATGTGATATAAAAAATGATATAAAAAATTTAATAATAAGAATACTAATAACTTTTATTAAAAAAATGATGGTGATCCAAATAACTTACATGAGAAAAAATTAACATGTTATTAAAAAATGAAAGCTTAAAATTAAAATTTAAAGAATAAAACATAAACCCTTGATTTATTCACCCCGACCACCATTGATATAAAATATTTGATCCTCAAGTATATCCCCCATATTTCAATATCAGCCAATTTAATTATGATTTTCATAATGTGGGTGAGAAAAAAAGGAAAGTGGACTAATCAATATTGACCTGAAAAATCAGATTAAGATTCTTCCCCCTTGTCGTCCTAAAAATTTTTATTTAAAAATCTCTGAATTTTGGATGTTTTTAGAATAGAAAAATGTTATTCCAAATTTTATATAATTCTTGTATAAATTTCAACAAAATTGGATATTACATTTGGAAATTATGGTTATATTAGTGGGATGACTTAAGGGGCCTTGAAATATTTCCCATTGTTTAAGCATCTTTTTTGATAGACTAGATCCCTATGAAAACCTCCAAATTATCTCTTTTCATATTTTAATGAAATGTTCCCTACATTTTCCAATATCTAAAATTAAAACTTTAGATTCACTGGGCTTTAATTATGGGCTCCACTATAATGTTATTGGCCTAAAGCCCATTCTATTTACCCATAAATTTATGCATCGATGGAAAAAATTCATCTCCCCTTATGAGTAACCCAATAATCATGAAAGAAAAAATGTCTCAAACAAAGTTATAAATAAAATAATGAAATATCATATAAAAATAATCAAAATAATTTATACCCCAAGATGAAGAATGATTTGGCCCAAATTGATACACTCTAAACACGAATTGCACATGTGATGAGAATTGATGATTAGTTTATAAAATGCACTAGAACTCATGTTTATGGACATTAAAACACATGAATTTAATTTTTTTTAAAACTAATATTATTCTCTTTTAATGGATAATCACACCACCAAACTTGAGTTTTTCTAGTCTCAAGAAAAACGTTTCTCAAATTTATGAAAGTTTAATACCCTTTTTTAAAATTATTTAAATATACAATTCTCAACAAAATACACCATGCCAATAAAATAATAAAAACTATCAAAACAATTTTACAAAATATACGTTCACAAGAATATCCCAACTGCATCACCATTCTTTTGTTCAAATTCTTAATTAAATTTCGTTCAATTTCAATTAAGTATGATGATGTGTTGTGAATCCCAAAATACATAGGGCCTATTTTATTGTTCAAGTGGTCAATAAATTGATGTGATATGTGGTAATAACATTATTACTTAAGATTATTAAATAACACTTTTTGTTTTTTTGTTATTTCTAAATCAAAATATAGATGAGAAGATGATATTTTTGAATGAATACTATGGAGTCACGATCCGAAAATTCTAAATGCCACACATTTTGTCAATTCCATTATCTATAATAATGATTTAAATCATAACTCTAGGAATGAAAACAATGGGTTCATTATACCTAAGTTCCCATAATCATAGATTTGGAAAACAACATTTATCTATGTGGACCTTTTCATTTTTTTGGAATCTAAAATTAAACTAAAAATGACCCTAAACCCTATTCTAGGATGAAAGGGACCCAATAAATCAACCATACATTTAAAATTCAACAGACATTCACTCTAATATTATTACTAAATGGAATAAATGTAAATGGTAAAAATTAAAATTATATATCCACACTTTCCAAAATTTATAATTGTAAATATAAACTTCTATAAATACCAGAATTGAGGAATTAAAAAATATTTGAGATTCAGTTTTCATGTTTCACATTATATATTAATGCATGAAAGTATAATGAATTGAAATTATCCATAAAAGCCTAATTTGTTTTGAAAATATTTTTTTACTCCCCCCAAAATAAAATGACATGACCCTTATTATTTAAATGATATGACATGGGAGGGTTCATAATTGGGAAGAAATAAGGGGAGAGTGTAATTTAAAATTAAATCATTGAACAATGTCACCTATATTAAAGTTGATGACACTTCAATAAGAAATTAATATTTTTGGATTCATGTCACATGTAGACTCCTTGGGGATGATTTAAGGTTAGGTTTGAACTATGTAAGTCACATGTTTCATTCTAATATACTAAACAAAATAAAATATTAATTTTCATAAGTAATAAACATTAGATATCATTGGAAACCCCTAGGGGATCCCTAAAAAATTCACAAAATAATATAATAAAAAACTAAAAACAATGAATAATTTGGGTTACGTATATAAAATATATTAATTTAATATCGTTAGCTTGAAGTAGAAACCCAATCATAACAAATACCAACATTAAATTTTTTATAGATTTCAGTTTTTTCCACTTTTAAAAGATTTAGAATGATACTTTGTTTAAATTATATTTCAAGTAATACCATATGTGCTCCAGTTAGTGATAAAATCCAAAGAACACCATAAATGGTTGATCCAGATTCTTTTGTAGTCATTCTAAATAGATTAAGTACTATTAAAACACTATTGGTTTTCAAGAGAAGAATTAATGGAAACCGTAAGGTCTTAGTAATCACATATGAATGTGTACTTCAGTAGGAAAGGAAGGAAAATAATTGTGAGATTGGTTTGATTAAAATTTATTATAGTGGAATAGAAATGTAAATTAAAATCAATTTATATTCCAAAAAAATTAGAAACAAATGGTTACATTATAATATAATCTTCAACCCCCATGTTTTCAATATTAGTGTTAGTGTTTGGTATAGAATCATATTTCACAATTTTCCCAAATGGATTAGTGATTTTTTGTTCAAGAAAAAATCATCTATGGACAAATATTCAAGAAACTCAACCCATGATGTCAAATTTTCCTCTTCTGATTACAGAAAATGAGTTTCCACTCAATTTAATAACCCATCAACAAATCCTTTATCCTCTTTAGATATCACAAATAAAACGGTTTTGTATTTAGTAAATTCATGAGATGATTATGGGAATATTGACAATTCACAAAAGGTTATGGAAGGGAAATGAGTATATGTATGGGTTCCTCATAAGTTTTAATGATTTGTTTTCGAATATAAAATTATAAACCTAAAAATTCAATATATAAATAATATTACAAATCTTTTCAATCAATGTTTATAGAATCAATTTGTTAGAAGGTTGAACATCCAGGAATTCCCAAATATTTATCTCTTCAATCATCCTTGATAAGGATGAAAATTTATCCTTTAAACATTCATTATTCAATGCTTATACACCTCACCAAGTGTGGGGTAATAATTCAAGGTTTGATCAAATAAATTCTCAAATTTAGAGCCTTCCCAATATTGTTTCCTAATTTAATTCCAGAATGGGTTTATGATGTGGTATTGTTGAAGATACTCCATTGGAGTAGAAAAAAATAGGAATCGATATTCATAGGATGCACAAAAATAGAATAGGGAAAAGATAAGATATATAGGGGTGATAATTTAGAATTTGGGGGTAAAAAAGGATGCTAGAGGCTATGATAATTTACCTATATCCTCGAAAATGGTTCCAAAATGTGGTTATTTATTACATTACCCTACATGTTGAATCAGATTTTGTAGTATAGGTAGTGGTATAATCCAAAAATACCTAACAAGAAACCCACAGACATGTACAATATTTTGAGTGGAAAACTATTTGGATTGAATTGGTTTGAATAACTAATATGTTAATTTAAATAATAAGAAAAATTAATTGAACTAAAAAAATTACTGATGATGGGCTGATCCTTGGTTGTTGGTTGAGCGAGATTGGATTAATTGTTTTTTAATGAATTTTCATTTCATTAGTTCAAAAAGTATCCAATCAATGGGAAAATTCCCCAACATCATTATAAAATTTAATCCTTACCCAATTATAATTCTAATCACCAATTCACTTATCGTATTATGATCAATCAATGGAATTGGTTAATTCTATCACTCAAAAATTGTAGTCATAAATTCAATGAAGACAAAGAAGAAAATATGTCTAAGAAAGGAACTCTCAAAATATAGAACTTATTTAAGAATTTAATAACATAAAATAACATCCAATACATCCCCAATAAACTCTTGATAATAAAAGTACAAAATTTTTAACCTTATATTGATGCATGAATCTCACTAGAAAGCAGGCTCCGACTTAAAAAGGAGGGATTGAAAATGTTAAAAACAATGAAATAACAACCACTCCACCATTTTGTGTGTCATTTCACAATTTCTTATGTATATAAATTCACACCCTAATTAAAGGGTATCAATGTGATATGAAAAGTGATAGAAAATTTGAATCTGTTCATGATCTTCTCAGTTGTAGTGAAATGTTTTGAATTTTGAACCTTTTGTCACGGTTCCTGCTCACCCATAAAGAGGATTCGGAAAATCAAATAAAAATAGATTTTGTGGTAAAAAATAACATTTATTAATAAAATAATGTGATCCAAATAACTTACATGATAAAAAATTAACATGTGATTAAAAAATGACAGCATAACATTACAATTGAAAAAATAAAAATTTCAACCCTAATTCCTTCACCACCAATACTATAAATAAGAAATATATGTTCCATATTTTTAGAATACATCAATAAACACAATCCCATATAATTATAATATTCAAAATGTAGGTGAGAAAAAAAATCTAAAGTGTACATTTCAATGTTGACAAAAAAATCATATCCAGATTCCCCCCCATGTTGACATGAAAACATAACTTTGAATAGGTATGAATTTTAGAAGGTCTTACAATATAAAAATATTTATAAATATTTTATCAAAAAGCTCTATAAATTTTAACCTAATTTGATATCCATTTAGAAATTATGATTATATTGGTTGGCTAACTTTGTGGGCCTTGAAATTTGGCCCATAATTTAAACATCTTCTTGGATTACATAGATCACTATTAAAACCACATAATTAGATATATTCATAGTTTATTAAAAGAGTACACGTATTTTTACAGATTTATAGTCAAAATTTGATCTTTATTGGGCTTGAATTGTGGTATCCACTTCTATTTGATAGGCTTGAAGCCCATTCTTCTTTATACGTAAACTTATACAGCCATTGAAAAAATGTACAAATCCCCTTATGAATCTTCAATAGATCATAAATGAAAATTTTTTCAAGAAAAATAATCAATTAAAAAATAAAATATCAAATTCAAATAAAGAAAAAATATTAATCCATAAGTGAAAGATTGTGTATAATGAAATATTTACACTTTAAACATGAATTTCACTTGTGATGAGAAATGAAGTTAAATTTATGAAATACACAAAAATGGTGTTTATAGACATTAAACACATGAATATGAAAATTAAAACAATTAATACTAGCCTATTTTTTTATAATCATCATGATTCCACCACATAGTTCAAAAGAAAACACCTCTTGAACAGAATTAAGAGGAATGGAGAAGAAGGCCAATCCCAAGAGACCTAACAGAGATCAAACACAAAACCAAAATGTCCATCAGTGAAGGAATCACTCCATAATCATTGGGTGTTTCCTAGGGTGTATAAGAGGGTCTAAAAATAGTGTAAGGAGAAAAAGGTGTACAAAAATATATAAATCAGATTCTCGTGATAATTACTCTACATGTAATCCATTTACACATCGTGTATTTCATCATAATGGGTTATTCCAAAAAACTCATAACATGAGGACAATTTTAACAATTATGAAACACTACACATCATGTAATGGATTTGATAATTTAATTAACTTCATGTCATGAACCTTGTTTACATATTATGCATGTAAACAATTACATGTCATATAACATGTACATAACATGTAAATTCACTATATAAAGTTTCAAGCCTAGCTTCCAAAAAAGATCATGAACCACCTCTGAAGTCTTAATAACTAATAGAAAAAAACACTTTTAATCCCATTTAACACATCTTCACATGGACACAATTAATTAATACAAACATACATACCTAAATTTTAGGTCATTTTCTCTAATAAAGGCTCCCCTTATTAGAATAAGACTCAACCACAAAGGTTTAAAGACATATGAAAACCCAACCAAATATGTAAAATGTAAAACCCAAAGAGGAACGTAACTAAACAAATATGGGATATTATATTTTAAACTGACCAATCCTAAGAAGAACTTGGACAAATTATGATGGAACCAATTCATCTATGATATAATTTCATGTTAGTGGGAATCACCACCAGATTAATGATGGTCGAACCGCCCCATGAAAGTACCAATATTTCACACCTCTCCCTTAGGGATTATAATGGTGTGACAATGGGTTATATATCTAGGTATTGAGTAGTATTAAAAGTGTAAATTCCTTTAAAAATGGAATGGTTCTTACTCTGATAATATAAAATTATCATTTGTGTCATTAATTTATAAATAGAAATATATATATATATATTTAAAGAATAAATTTGATAAAAACAGATTATATATTTAAAATATCATTGTAAAAAATTTTATGGTCTATTTTTTTTATAATTTTTTGATATATTAACTTTTTTTTTTATAAATAATAAAATTTGGAAAATTATACCGTAAATATTATTACATAATAATGATTTAAAAATTATATAATAATTAATATAAGATAATAAATAATAAGTAATAACTTATTCTATTAATATAGATTATATTGATGAATTGAAATTCTTTCTCAAACTTATAATAAATAACTTTCTAAAAGTATTAAATTGTAAATTGATATTTTGAAAATAATATTTTATAGAAAAATAACATTCCCATGGAAAAAGTAATATAAAATATTATATTTCAGTTATCAAACTAAAATATTTCAAAAACCATTAGACAAAACCATTGGTAATCCAATGTGGTTATAGTTTTCACAACCTATATTTCCAAGTCATATCTTTAGAAATTAATAAACAATCCTCCCTTATTTTATTAAATTCCCATTAATTCTATCATTCATCTTCATTCCAAATAATTGAACATGATTATCCCTATATTTTGTCTCTCATGAGTGTCTCAATGGAGTTTATAAGGCTATAAGGTTCCCATATTAAGCTTTATGAAGACACCTTTAAAGGATAGGGCTCCTAACATCTTCTCTTCTTTTATTTTTTAAATATTTTCAAATTTGTTTTCATTTATATATGAAATATTATTATTCATAATTTGTATAAATTTATTATTTTATTATAAATTATGGATAAAATTTAAATATCATTATACTACATTAATAATCCATTATAATGTGGCACTTTATAAGATACAAAAAACTATCGAAAATATTGGTAAAGTATGGGTGGTTTTCCTTGAAATGCCCTACCTATCAAAACATAAACAAGTGAATACATTCTCTAATATGGATTCTACCAAGGGTAACAACCCTGTAAAATTTTTTTTATGTAAAATCACAATCTTCACATGGTGCATCACATGTATACCTTTCTATAAAAACTAGTTTGACACTCCCAAAGATATAAATTTAATGATTTACATGATCTTTATGAACTCAAATAAATTAATTTTTACATTGGCATCATACTATTTCATGTACATGTATTCAATTTCCTAAAAAATAATCATCTTTTTCATTGAAAGTACCCAGTAACAACAATTTTAAATTATTGACTTCTGTAGGGTTCTTATTTGAACAATGTGAATCCCTAGTTACACTTTTTATGAGTTAATGGAATTTTACTACATATATTTATCAACTCATTGACTAAGGGAAGTATTATCTTAAATTATAATCCTTTATTCTATATGAGAATATATTATAAGATAAAATTAAATATGTATTTATGCTAATTATTTTTATATTGTTCATTATGCCATGTATAGCCCATAATATTTTAGTATATGATGAAATGCATTAGGATTTATGTGTCTGATGTATCCCATAATTATATAGTCCCCTGGTGAACTAGAAGGTCTCACGAGAAAAATAATACATGTTAATGAAATAATCCTTACCCTTTATGTACGATGTCTTGGAATAAGGCCTCAATGATAATTTCATGATGTCAGACATTACTAATTCCAATGTTTTTCATTTATATGTGATCATTTACTCATTTACAACCTTTAACATCCATAAATTAGTTTATGTGGAATCAATTTTTTATATGTTTCCATTATATTTTATATTCCATGTTATCCTCCACTATACACTATCCCTTACAATGAATTTTATATCTAAATTTAATTTGTTTCCCACATTTCCCCATCTAATAAAGTGTAATTCTATGTATGATTACTCATATGGGTATCAATAAGGAATAATGGTTTGTCATCGAATATTGTAATTTATAATGATATAATTTAATATTTTTGTATCTATTCTCTTGATGACTACTAAACAATGATCTTGGATATTTAACCACATGTATTTTTATTAACATCTAATAAAGAACCCAACAAATCTTAGTGAACAGGGGTAGGGTTGTTATTAATCTCTATAGAAATATTAAAAAATATTCTTGAAAAATATACGAATCATCAAAATTGATTATTTCCCCAACCATGTGATCTATATATTCCACGTTTATATGTAACATCACGTATATAAGCTGTAAAATTTGGAAGAAATCATTGAACCACTTGGATTTGTCATTAAAAATTCATTATCTAGATATTAGTGTGGTTATTTTATAGTCTTACAAAAGTTTCTTGATATAATGGATTCATTAGAACCGTAATCAAATAGTACATTTTTAGTTCATGAATTGAATATGAGTTTAGCATTTACACCTTAATTTTGGTGACCCACTTAAAAAATAGATATTACATAGGATTTTACATTCTCCCTTATCATTAGAGGTCATTACGATATATTTTCATCATCAACTCATGTCTTGGTTCAATAGTTTTCATAACGTCTAAACTCTTTATAATTAAATCATTGAAGTGTTGGTGGTGAATTATGTTGAGTTGTCTTTCCATCCACTTCATTAGTTAGAGTCTTAATATCTATTTTGTATTTACAATATATATGGATTAATCATAAACACTTAAATAATTTTCTTTTACTGAAGAGGTAATTACCCTTTTTCATCTTACCACATATTTGGTATACAAGAATTTTAATATTCTATCCTCCATAGTTATTATTATTATAGTTTCCATTAAAATACATTTCCCTATTCTTATCCCTAAATACTCAATAATAATGCGTGTCTTCTAATTCCTATTTCCATATTATGATCACATAAAACAATTTATTCATTAATTCTAAAGTCCCTGATATCTAACTCTTTTTGTAGAATAATTTTTAAGACACTAATGAAATGATTTTTTTTATTTTAGGGTAAATGAATAAATCAAAAGTATACTTTGCATGTTTTTTGTAGTTTGATTTATGTATACCAATTGAGTCACCTTTATTTTAGTTTAAATCTACGAATTCTCTCTCCATATCAGTGTGAAGTTTCCAATAAAAATTTGTTTTGAAAAATAATTTGTTAAACTCCTCCCACTACATGGATTCAACTTCTTCCTCTTTTGTAATTTTCTTGTTAAGATCCACCATTAATATTCCTTTTCATCTAAACAATTAGAGACTAAAAAATAATTTTTTATTGGAGAATCGGTTAATGGAAAATATCATTTATCTTTTATTTATTAACCACTTAGTAATTAAAGGATCATAATACCCACTAAAGGAGGGTGTTCATTACCTCATGAAGGAATGAATATTAATTATTTATCACAATAAATCACTTCTCAAAACCTAAAAATTTAGTTCCTTTGGTGATTAGATACATAAAAAACATATTTCAAAAACATTATTTAATATCGAACATATATAGTCTCCATAAATTATAACCTTATAGACAAATTATAAATAATACTCTTCTTTAGAACATTGGTAAGGGAATAAAAATAAAGCTTAATTTGAATTTAACTATAACAATAAACTCAATAGAAAAACATCAAAAAATACACGTGAACATATAATGGGAATATGGGTATGAGAACATAATCAAGGTGGATATAAATATTATATGATAATAATACACAATAAAAAATAGATCATAAATCAAAATTCATAGCATTAATATTTTAACATGACATAAAATAAGAGTCATAGGAGTGTATAAGCGTGGGTAAATAATCACAATCCATGATAATATAACATAATACTGAATCAGAACACATAGATTATTCATAATAATGTGGAACATAAATAATCATAAAAAATCATTTCAATTTTTCAAGGGTCAGAACCAAGACCATCGTCACCTAGTGAATTGATTTTATTAGAGGGTTGGGTTCCCTCCCCATTCCCTTTAAACTATAATAGGCTGGGTTTACTCTCCATTCTCTTTAGGTCAACACATGAGATATAATGATTTACCCAATTCATTTGAGGGATATAAAATTTGAGTCCCTCATTTAATATAATAAAAATATATGTATGTATATAACATGAACATGAAAACATTAATAATTCTATCAAAGCTTAATTAAACCATGATAAATGAATGTTTTTTATGAATATTTCGACAAAACAGGATCATGATCCATCTAGAGAAATGATGAGAATGATATAATTAGTTAATATCCCACCTAAATCAGAAGAAATGTAATTTTATTTTAACATAGATGAAAAATAATTTATAAGATCAATAGTAAATTTCATTGAAGAATAAGAATAAATACCCATTAATTTTTTGATAAATTTTATTTCAATGGAAATAGATTATAAGTTAATGAGAATAATATTTAATTTATACAACCATGAAAATATAGAATGGAATATTCACAAATAAAACTGGAGAATATGGTGGTAAAATGAGACATTGTGAGAGATGGTAAAAAAGATATTTATTTCACACATCTATAAAGAAAGTCAATGTAAATATAGAATGACCACAATAGAAAACCATAAAATAATAATCATATCAATATTTTATAAAAAAATAAAATCCAAAAGAAAATAACCTTAAAAAATCATATAAAATATAAAAATAAATTTAAAAAAATTAGAAATATAAACATAGAAGATAATGTTTCCTGAATGTAAAAATAATATATATTTTACCCTATTAACATAATAAATATAAAGATGAATTATGATAAAAACGGAGGTGAAATGATAAGAATGAATTTAAACCCTATAAATTAATATAGGATATGAAAAATAATTATATCATATTGATAAATAACATATTATTTCATCCAATGGAATTTTTGACATAGAAAATCTTGATTTCAAAGTGAGATTGAAAAAAACCCCTTACCAAATACTTTTATTTCGAATAACATGCTCTAAATACATTCATAATAAATTAATATCTATTATAAATATGTATAAAATCATTATTAATAAATATATTTATTCTTTTTAAATTTCTTATTACCCTCAGATTAATTGTTTGTTGTTAAAATTTATATTTGGTAGTTAATTATTTCATTTTTCATGCATGCTTAAGTTTGGTAGTTCCAATCATAGTTCTTTGATCATGGGTTGATAAAATATAGAATTTTTTGGATGATTTAATATATTTTATTTATATATTTTGATATTCCCATGTCCATATAATTGAAATTATGGTTACATTTCACATGTAACACTTAAAAATCCCCATCTCAATAATTATTGAAGTAAAGAAAATAATTGAATGAATCAGTTAACATAATTTGGAATATTACCATTAAATAATAGTAAAAAAATATTAAATTTAAAATAATTATATTATATTTCTATAATTTATGTTTTCCTAGTCATTCATGATGTAAATGTTATAACATCATTCATGTAGGTGGTGAAAATGACCAAAACTAGAATAAATTATAATGATTGAATATGTCAGAACATATTATTTTATATTTATTATATCACTTCTATAAAATATTAATTGTTTAAAAAAATATTTAACTAAAAATATGATTAAAGAAGAGGAGGATGGATAAATAATATAAGAAGTATTAATTAGAAGATAACACTTACATTGAAGACTTGAGTTTTCTCTTAGAGAGCCTCTTGGAAATGAAGGATTTTGGACTTCCTATAGTGACTAGGGGTTCCAAAATGTCATATAGGGTTATTATTGAGATAATTTGAGAATATATTCAATATAAAACCAACAGAAACATGTTAAATCATGTAGTTTGAGTAGGGTTCTCTTATAGGTAGGAAGGGGTGTTATTTTTGAAAAAAGACAATCGTTAATATAAAAGGAATGTATTTTTCATAGAAGGTTGATAAAAATTTAAAATATAATAGATATACGATAATTATAGGTCTATAATTACCTTATCAACACATTTATGGAATTTTTTTGTAGCTTTGGGTCTTTACCCTCTATTTAAAATATTTTACCTTATTTTAACCTTAATCATGATTGATAACATTTACCATCATAACATATTTTTATGCCTAAAAAGAAAATTAAAATTATTTATAAATTTATACAATATTTTTCAACATAGTACAACTTTTTCATTGAATTCATTTACTTTATATTATAAAACTTAATTATAATATATGTATGCAAGAAAATATATATATTTTCTCTAAAAATGCATTTTTATTAATTAAAATGATTTTATACTTATTATTTACCAAATAATAATAAGTGTATATTGGTTATTTTATTTTAATATATATATATATATATGTATAATTTCATTAAAATCCATACCAAAGATATGATAAATTCATCTTTTAAATAATAACCTATATAATATATAACAAAAAATAAACCAAACATTTTTTATTTAGCTAGGAATAATTAAATGATTTTTTCTTATAGTTTCTTAATTATTTCATGGATTCATAGAATTTATTTTACTAAAAATTCATCTAAAATTTATATAAATTATATATATATCATTCTTCAAGAATAATAAATTTAACAATAATACATAATTCATAAATATGATTTCTCTAAAATCAATGGTATTTCACTAAGTGAATTTAATCCTTTTAATTTTGATAAAAACAATTATTCTTCTAATTGTGCCTTGTTTTACTATATTTTAATATATCTCATTAATATTATAATAATTAATTTTTCAATTTACTTTTATGTTTTATTAATCAAATGTTCTCCAACAAACCAGATCTATTTAAATGGAAATATATAATGGAGTCATCAGGTATTACACCATACGATGGGGTAAAATAATATTTTTGAGATTTTTAAAACCTCACGGGGTAAATAACCAATACAATATTGACTAAGTATCAATTTATATCAAATAAAAATTCACCCTTTATCAATTCATATCACTAAGGACTTTTATTCCCCCTATTGTTTTTATTGAAAACATGAAAATCAATACTTGATATATTCTATAAACATCATCTACCAACTCATAAAGTCTCAAAATATAAATGAAATTAATATATCTTCTCTGAATTTATCAACAATAGTAATATGAAATAGTTCCTATCCCCGTATTCAAAAATAGAACCTTTCATTCCCTCTCTTTTGTTAAAAAATTATAATGAATGAGAATAATTAAAATAACTATAATACATATAGAGATATTGAAGATAAATTACTCCCAACAACCTTATTATGTTCTAGAAGGAATCCTTTAAGAGGTACTTCATCAAGATAGCCATGAATTTATCCTTAACTAAAACATATTCCAATTAAATCTCACCATATTTAACCTTATAACTAATAAAGGGGAACATGATATCATTTCATTTGACCTTGAATATTGCACCCGATTCAATGAAAAATAGATTACACTATTATTATCACACTAAATTACCAATGGGTATAAAATGTACATCATAATGTCTTCCTAGTTTTAATTCATAGACATAATTTGTTTCATGGAATGGGATTTTATAATATACCCAAATTTTGTTGAGATAATAGTGGATGAATTTTTCTTCTTGGAGATTGATGAAATGCATCATCCTCTGATAAATTACTCACCTCCATAATTAGACTTCAGATTAACAATATATTATAACAAATCTATATATGTATATCCATAAAACAATAATTATGCCCATTTTTATAAATAAAATCAAAATCTAGATTACATTTGATATTGTGAATTATTTGTTTCACCACTACAAGATTTGATTCCATAGGATTTTTTTGGAATCATGCACATATATTAAAGATAAATATTATGTATGGTATAGAAACTAGCTGATAATGTAGGCTACCAATAAACCTTCATAATTATTTTTGATTGATACTATTTTAAATGAAAAAATAATCTTGATGTGATGTATAAGTAGAGAGAACTCTCGATTCTTCTATACCAAAATTCATTAACAACATGACAGAATTCATATCTTGTGAGATAAAAAATATTACCTTATGTTATTTGTTACTTGAAAACACAAGAATAATTCCATCTCACTGATTATTAACATCATAATGTGTTTCCACAATTGTTCAGAAAACTCTTCACATGTTTTCCCTATATTTCTAAAGAAAAATATTTCATTAACTTACACAACCATAGTGATAAAATTTGTATCACCTCCATTAACATTGAAATTCTAATCCACATTGAGTTTTTTTGAAGTGCATTCTCTTTAAGCTAATTTCTATCTTCTAATACGATTGTCAGGGAGCTTTATTTAGGCCATGTAAATCCTTCTTCACCCATTCCGCTCAAGAGTAATCACCATTAGGGATAATCCCTTCTCTTAATTTATTATATACCTCTTTCTCAAGTTCAAAAACCATGAATGGTGAATTTACAACTCTTTGGAATATTTGTTAATTTCTTTGAATTAATATCATATGAAAAATCCGTATCATTATAAAAATTGTTATTAGATAAAATGTATCACTAAAATATATACCATCAATTTTAGAGTATCTATTGATAAAAAGATAATATTTGTTATGTGTTTCATCTCCTTTATAATTGAGTTTATTATAAAAACTACCCTTAAACATAATAAAATTATTATCTTTAATAAATGACACCAATTTTTATGTTTTATTCTTCTTAGTTTGAATCCACTATTTCTCCATTACAATAATCCAATACTCATATTTTAATGAATCCTAAAACTATTTGGTTTGTCTTGGGAAATAAATCATGTATGATTGGAATTCATCCAAATCCTATAGGTTTATACACCCTTTATTCTATATATAAAAATATTATCTCTTTCCAGATGATTTTTGACACTTTATGACTTTGTTTATCATTTTTTGGGCTTCCCCCGTCACTGGATAATTTAGAATCATACTAGGAGTTTTTTAAATATTCTTTTGAAACCAAACCACTCCCATGGTTCCCAACATAATCTATAAAATATTATTTAATGTTATAAAAAATAAAAAATTATTTTTAAAATTATTTTGGATTTCCAAGGACAATCACATCAATGATATCATTTATCTTTCTTTAATTTTTATTATAATACTAGTTACTTTTTGTACTGTGTGTATCTATGAGATATACCTTCATCAGATCTCTCATTAAATCTTCCCAAATGTTTAATTTTGATCATGATGTAATAAAAATTTTAAAAAAACATTATAATAATAAAGTTTATATTCATTATGAACAACATATTATGAGGAATTCTAACTAAATCTTGTGAGTGAAAACACTAATTGAGAATATAATCTTCAATAATTATGTATTACCTCTATGTTAATTTTAATGTTCTATATTATTAAATAATGATTCTCCCCTTATTCATCAAAATAGAGTTCATTCACTCAGCTACTCCATTAAATTGGGGCATTTTTAGAGCACTATATTCATGACTCATATAGTTTTTATTGTGATTTTCAAGTAACCATTTGTGTATTCCAATCCACTATCAGATCTAAATATTTTGATATCATATCCTATTTGGTTCTCAAAACTCCTATAAAAGTGTTTGGATATCCCATGATCTTGGGACATACTCGATATAAAATTGACATAATCTATTAAAGTAAGTCCATCAATAAAATTCATGAATTACCTATATCTGATGGTTGATATCATGATCATTAGACCACACATATATGAGTAAATAAACATAATTGGACCTCTTAATTTATTTAAATAAACCTGCGTCTAATTTTCAAAAGTCTACCTTTGTAACATACTTTATAAGTGGTTAGTATTTCATGATTTAGAATCAGTATATTTATTATGTATTTATGTTTAATAAGCTTATCAAATTACTATTAACAAAATGTCCAGTATCTTATGCCAATTTTGATTTTTTCTACTTAATACTCTTGTAGAACATATCTAGATTATTGGAAATATGATATAGATTTCCAATTATTCATTTTCACTTTATTATGAATATTATATCCTTCATCCTACTGATGGAAAATACATTCATTTAAAATATTAACTCAATCCCATTATCAAAATAAGAGAGAGCCAAAATATATTGGGATTTATCCCATTAAAAAATAGAACATTTCTAGATTTCACATTAAGTAAATCATGTTGAATGAAACCTTTTTCACATTTAGGGAACCATAATTAATGAAAATAATTGCTCATCTATCATACCTTTGGATGTCTTTTAAGTGATTCTTGTTATATGTTATGTCTGATAACAAATCATTGTCGTGTATCAAAGTCTTCTCTCTTTTTGAATCTTTTTAAGAATTCCCAGCCACTTTAACTTTCTGTTCATTACTCCCCCTCTTAATATAATTTATGTTCTAATTTTTCTAGTAGTATTATGAGATACTTGTTGGAGGTATATCTATGTTTTTTCCAAATTAGAAAATATTACTCATGATAATCCTAGAAATTATATAATTTCACCTTCTCTTTCAGATATTGACTCTACTGGGCTCTAAGAACATCAAGTTGACTCCCCTCAATTCATGAAATCTATTCTATTGAGGGAGAGATAAATAATACCAACACACATAAACATATTATTGTATACTCCATAATACTAACACCTCCTTTAAAAACAAAATATTCCTTAGAAGTAAATAAATTCTTTAAAATATATTCATTGATTTTATATTTTGATTAAAATGATGCCCCTTTTTATCAACCTTTTAATTATTATTATTTCGTTACTTCACCGTGGAATTGAATTTGGGTTTAACCTCATTATATTTCTTCTTCCTACACATCTCACCACTCATAGATGTTTTAAAAATACCATTTGATTTAATGATGGGTGTATTAACATTTTTTGTAAAATAATAACCTTATTTTTTTATTATAACTATTACCATAATTTTTCTTTCATGATTGAGTGTCTACCAAAATAATTTAAGGCACTATGAATAAAAGATAAAGTTTCATAGTGGGATCATAAATTTTTTATATATATTTAATGAATTTATAGACATAAATAACATAATTTTTAAAAACATAAGAATACAATTTTCATTGGAATTTTCAAATATAACTAGTCTTGACTCTAGATCACTAACCTCCTCATTCTTTGTGATGTGATTTTTTGTGGTAATTTTAAGAATGTATCCCTATCATCATAAAATTCATTGATAATCTCCCATATCTATGTGAAAATCACTTGAAAATCATAAATTAATTCGGATTTTTATTCATCAAGTGATTTTTTTTAATGATCAATTTTTATTCTTCAAATAATTGATTCCTTTTTCCTGATTTTGGATCTCTTTTAAGCTGACCAAGAGTTTCATCATTAATTATAATTCCATCGGTGTATCATCTTCACTAATATTTTCTCCATTAACCCAATATTTCCTAATCCATTATTATTTACCAAAGGGTTCCTTGTACTATTTATTTTTTAGCATTGACAAATTTATTTCATTCATTCATTGATTACTTTTTATCCCTTCCACTTTTCACATCACAATATACAACATCTCATTTTGATAAAAAGGTCTGCTTCTTTATTTCATTTTATTCCCACTTGAATTTAAATAATTTTTATATATTATGACCACTTTCCATCATATTTATTCATGATTATCTTTTGGATTTATAATCAATTTTACCCTCCTTATTTATCTTATAAAAGCTACGTAAAAAATGTCCAACCAGTTGATAATTTAAACACTTAAATTATTGGTTCCGTTTTTACTTTACTTTTCAACATTTTATATCTTTAAAAAAGAATTAAATAAAATAATAGATGTCTAAATAATAATATTCAACATTAGATTCTTACTCATGATACTTATTTGGTTAAAAATCTTTCAAATGTTTTAAATCATTGAAATTATTCCTCTTCTCATATTTTCTGTTTCTCCTTAAGGCTGGTCATATACCTTCCTAATATGATATCATGACATTGTTGTTCTTTTCAATTATCCAATCATCCAAGTATTAATAATTTTGGGAAGAAAAATTCATATAATACTAATTCTGGATATCTCCCATTAGCTTTCTCTCAATGGTATAATATTTAATAATTTCTCAATAGCTTAGAATTTGGCTTGTATTTTTGTTCTCCCAAATAAAAATCGTATCCTCTAATTTATCTTCAACCAGTTTAATATCCTACAAATTTATCTCTATATGTTTATAACCATGACTCATTTACCTTTTTATCACTTTCATTAATATCATATCATTTTTCCCCATTCCATTCATTATTTCCCCTATAACTCATGCTAATTATTTTTCTAATATAGATTAGAGTAATGATTGTGAACTCTCTCATTAGTCTTAGTATTTATTTATATAGTAAAGTATAATCTATTCTAATTTTTTTATGAAATACACCATTACTGGTTATTTAAAGAAAATTATTTTTAAGAAAAAGCGGATATACTCCCATCGTATATATCAAAATTTAGAATCCATTTTCATCAAACATAGAAGATCATTGGTTGTTGGTAGTATCCATGTTTTTTATAAATCAAATTAATCAAAATATATTATTAATAAAATAAACATAAACCCTGTAAAAAAAACCTAATACCATTTTGATATGATGAAAAATAATATATTTTATAGATACCAACATGAAAGAACTAAATCCTATTATGATATCATGTCCAAGGCATGTGTGAGAGTATTCCAAAAATGGGGGGGAATACATCAGTGGTTACTAAATAATTAACTCCCAATATATTTTATAATCCACAGTTAATTAGATTGGATTTTAAACAAAACAAAATAATAATTAAATAATGAGTGAAATATAAAATAAATGGGAAAATTATTTTTATAAAGTTCACACACTATTGTTATTGAGTGGTTAATCCTTGATTAATAGAAATTAAAATTTCTCTATCTCAATGCATATCTTTTTATCAATAATAATAAGGAAATGAGTAGGAATGTGGTTATAAAATCCAAGGCACATGGTTGATCATGATTAGTTTAATAAAGATAATCAATATTTCACAGCCTCCTCAAGTTCATTTGATATTTGGATCGTATGTGAACTCACATTATTCTCCTTAATCATAAGATTCAACCCTATGGAATTGTTCTTGAAATAATTGGGTGGAACATTAAAAGATTCACCTACATCTTATTTTTTCTAATTTTACCAGATGATATTACTCATTTTATAGACTACTTAAGTATTGTGGAATCGAATCCCTGATTATGGCATGGCAGTCATATTTAAAAAATATAAAAAATATATCTTTCCAAATATTTTATGATATCCAAAAATAATACATAAAACCATTTTGTATTTACCCTCAATATTATGGTGAAATTACCTTTAAACTCTGTAAAAATCAATGAAAAAGAACTGTAAAACAAAAAACATTATGGTGTGAACATCTATTCTTCAACATGGTGTATTACGTTGTAGAGTGACGTCATTTTGGCCTTTTAACCACTGTTTTTCTATTTTTTGATAGATTTCCATCATGGATAAATATGTACCCCACAAATTCTTAGATGGTTCAACAAAAAAAAATCTATTCCCTTAAATTGTGACGTACTTATATACAAATAAGTTCTTCCTTCAATATAAATTATTTGTGTAAAGATCATCAATATTATTAATGTGGTTTTATATTCATCTTTAAACCTTCATTCCTTTCCACTTCCACTGAACTCCAATGAGTCTTGAACACATCCAGGAGCATGTTTTCAATACATATAGCATGAAATAAACTTTCAACACTCATTAATTAATTTTATTAGGAACTAATCCATATAATTATTCTAATTATAAGTTTATATAAACAATAAACCGTATGATAAAATATTTTTTTCTATAACCTCTAGGTGTAAAAACCAATACCATATTTTAGATCAACCCATTAGCCCCCCTTTATCAATTCACTTCATGAGGAACATGAAATAATAAAAAATTTAAAGGAAAATTTTGATATGTAAATGTAAATTCCAATGAAAATAAATAGAATATAAAATATGGGAAATTTAAGGGTTCCAATAAACCAAACTAAGATGAACAATGTTAACACTGAAAGAGTATAACAATTTGAGAGGAGGTTTACTTAAGAATACCCTTTCATTCAATTATTTCATTTTCAAACAAGATAAAATCACATATATAGTAAACATACATATATTATTATTCGATATTTGATATATATTTATATTTATTTTAAATAGAATAATTCATTAATAATATTTACTACCCATTTATTTATCATTCAAAATTAATATGAATCTTTGGGTGTTAATTTTTCCATTTGTTCCATGCTTTATTTGGAATGTATGTTTTGATCCATGATAAATGATTATGTTATAATCACCTATCTAAGGGTTATAGAGATGATATATATGTGTTTGATAGAGTTTCAAAGTCCCATGATTATTTTATGGATGAAACTGTAATAGTTTGTAAAAAATGGTTAGTAATTTGTTTTGTGAATATTGAATCAATAAATAGAATTTATTTTATTAATGAATATACTTATATATATATATATATATTGGATGTGAATTAAAATGGTAATCACCATGGTGTGGTGATTCATATGATGTCATGGTTAACAGACATGGTTTTTTTTCATGTATGTGATGGATGTAGCTACAACATCTTTCTCCACTAAATTTTTAGTCAGTTAAGAACCAAAGAGTTGGTTCATTTATGGATCACTCACCTCCCTCAATTAAGTGGTCAATGAATGAATAAAAGCATGATAAATGGTATGGATTCCATGTGATGGGAACCGAGACATCACATATGACCAATTCTCTTCATTAAATGAAGAGATTCGAGGATTCTTAAATAAGGATGTGATCCATCTACCATTGGGTGTGTAAAAAAGTGTATGTGATAGTTTTTAATCATTCACAAACCATATGATTCTCTCATAAATTCATAAATATTTTTTATCACATATAAAATGAATTGAGACAACATTAAGCATTTAGGATTCCCTAAAATGATTTATTAGATCCATTAGCTGGTGTTCTGCCATTTGAGGTAAGAGGAACTCAATTTATGATCCTAGATGTCTTTAACAATCTATCATAATTAAGGAACATGGATAGAATCTACTGATGTTTAGGAATTTCATGTATTTTATTTTTTATCTGGTTTTTTGAATATATTTATACATTTCATTCCACGGAGATAGATCAATATGTGTTTGAGTTCAGTTCAAAGTTTAAGGGTAATATGATGATCTAAAAATCCATCATGGTTATTAATGTGAGTTTCTTCAATGTTTAAACATCTTTGATCCATATTTTTTTAATAACATCACCATTACCATGGTATAGTGGTGACTATTGTTGTTCTTGGATGTGATTCTATAAGAACCACTACCAGTTCCATAGAAGAGAAATCCTCATAGCCCACTAAAATATTTCTTGTTTATGAGAACCGTGCCATAGTGAAATGTTTTTTTTCACCTTTATGTTTCCACAAAATAGCGGTAAGAGTGCTTAAATTTATGGGAGATATCAATTTATGATTTTTTTTCACCACATGATGTAAAATAAATTGCTTTTATATTTTAAAAATATGTTTCATCATGGATTATATTTACATAAAAGGTCTAAATAAATGTAATCTATTAGTTACTGTTACATGAAAGTTGTAGATATTGGTATTCAAAAATGACTAAATCCCAGGAACCACAATGTATTTCAAGTAGTGGTGATGCTTAAAATGTATAAAAATGAGTTTCTTAACATTTTGAAATAAATGTTTTATGAAGTGTTTATAAATCAATATAAATGGTATTTTATAAATTTTATTAACTATAATGTGGTTATAATTAATTGAGTTAACAATTGAAATATTTATAAATACTAAATGTTTTTATTTATATACTTTTATCAAAATTAATTATTATTTTTTATAATCTATAAATAAAACGGTTTATTTAAAAAAACATTGGCATAAATTTAAATGTGTATAAATTAAAAAATATGATAAAATATGAAACATTTTATATTCATAATTATGAAATTATCATAAAAATAAAATTTGAAGTGTTCAAATTAAAAAGGCCTTATTTTGAAATTATTTGGACTACATCAAAATGCCTTGATCAAAAGGTTTAAATAAGGGACAATGTATATTTAATTTAGATTATATAAAAGGGTTATGTAATATAAATTGTATTGTAAAATGTCTATAATCCCTGAAACATTAGATATGTTCCATATAATGATAATATGAAAGAGTACATATTGATTTTTGAATATAATGTGTTTATATTCATGGATTATCTTTTTTATAAAATAAATATACATAGATTATATTTATGAATAGTTTATAAATTTCTAATGTTTTGGAATGTAAAAAAATAATTATTTATTTTTCAAATTCATTTTATATTATTATGTAGTAATTTATTTATGAAATATGAATATTGTGTGTGACTTTATTTAATTGTTAAATTACTTTTAGGAGCTAGAAGCCTGCATTACATGCTATTTATGATTCTATATAATTTTTCTTTAGTATACCTTGACATCAGTCTGTATTTTGAGTTATGAGCTTGAGAATAATTATTGAATATAGTTTTTATATATTAGGTATTATAGATATCCTAAATAGAATTATCTCATAAAAAAGGTCTCTTGGAGTAGAGGGACATGAGGTTGTACCACCTAATAGCCTGGAGGCATACACCTTGGTAAAAAAGTTAATGGGGTTGGATATGTATCTCTCTTGCTTACTAATGTGATGATTTTAAATCTCATATTACTCTATGAATGTATTTGAAACATTGATGTACCGTACACATATAGTGTATTCAGATATGCATGAATATACATGTCTTTTTTTAGGTGAGTGACACAAGATTTTGGGTTATGAAAATAGTTACACATTAATATTGTTGGAACACATTAATTTTGTAGTTGTAATTGGGATTCCAAAACTAAAATGAGGGAAGCATGCATACACAAAAAGAAATAAAAAATGGAAAGATAAATATTTCATAATATGAAATAGTTATGAAATTAATATTAATATGATTTATATTAAATTGGTTAGACAGGAATCCGCCCTAAATAACGAGTATGAGATTCCATCAAAAGGGAATCTTTTCAAGACATCTACAACTCAAAATTGAAGCATTTTCGATGGGGTCCCGTCACAAATGGCCCATTTCCGAAAATGATGTGACAAATATTTTTTTTGTGACGATTTGTCAAAAAAACACTTATTGCAGCATTAGTATTTCTCGTCACAAATATTTTATCCGAGTTTTAAAAAACCCCTTTTTCGATGGCCTGTCTAAAAAACATAAAAAAATTTAACATTCATAAATATTAATAAATTAATAACAATATAATAATAATAATAAAATAATAAAAATTTTATAAAAACTAATAAGATTAATAAAATTAATAAAAATTTAACATAAAATAATTTAACATTAAAAAATAAAATAAATATAATAACAAAATAATAAAAAAATAAAACATTCGTAATAGTATTGAATATTATTATTAATAATAAAATCAAAAATATAAATAATAAAATAAAAAAACAATAAATAATTAAGAAAATAAGAAAAATAATAAATAATAATAAAATTATAAAATAATAAAATAATAAAAAATATAATATTCACAACAATATAAAAACACAATATATAAAAATTTAAATATATGGATTAATAAAAATATTAAAAAAATATTCATTCAAATGATTATCAGAAAAAGTATATAATTCACTGAGGGAGACATTATCTGGAGGAGCTAGAAAAGCTAGTGGAGGGAACTCCCTTCCTAAATTATAAGTCAGATATCACATGTACTGCATCATCTACTCATGTTGATGTTGCTACCATTGACACATCTCCTACTCCTACTGTTGTTGTTGTCGATGGAGATATTCCTACTCCATACACATGGTCTCTTTAAGGTCACCCTGATCTCACAGTTTCACTTTAGACTGTGCATCATATAATGAAGAATCTCCATGATATCCTCTTGAGTTGCACAATGATATCACAATGGTACCATAAGAACTCGCACAATATAGAGCTGATACAAATAACTTGGCCTTTTCGAAGGCATACTGAGTCTCCAACATCCATGCAACATCATCAATTACTGTTGCACTAGAGGTCTGATGCTCAGTCTTGGTTTGAATCTCAGCTTCTATCTAAGATATCCCAACCACATATGACTCATTCAATTTCAATTTAAAATTAAAATAGTTAAAATATTATTTAGAGTTTATTTTAAAACTCAAAAATAAATTACACTAACCACAATATGATGATGTAGATCACCACTAATCTCTCTAATGACATGATCGTTGTATATCCTCCTATAAATTTCTAACCCTATAATATATGTTTTCTCAACTTTCTATATGAGTATAAAATAAATACTTTACATTTAATGTCATATAAATTATTAAAAATAATAATTACCAAAATGTTGTTGATGTGTGTTGATGTATGACTATCATCTCGATGCATCACCTATTGTCTCCCCTAGTTCTTTTGACCTAATAATTCTTTCATATGAAAAGTAGATCCCATATAATATGAACATAATCCTTCCCAAACCTACGATGAGATGTAATCTAGTTGGTGGGAATAGAAAATCTGATCAAAATATGTTAATCATACTTTTCAAATTGTTATCCTCCTCAAATAGTGCAAGAAATGACAGCAATGCCCAAATATACAGCCCCACATGCGTCTCTGGTAGAGTCTCACTTGCTATCATTAATGGGTTACCACAAATAATAGAAATAATTAATAATATCAAGTTATTAATTAAAAAAATTCAAAATAACTATTATTTATTTATGTATCATCCGATGATCAAACATGCGGTGTTGAACATCAAGGGGAATCAGATCCCATGTAACCGATGCTCCCAAAAAATAATTCATCAATACAGCACTACCCTATCCAACAACTATATCAAAAAAAGTTAAAAACAAATAAAAAAAATTAGTTTGTAAATAAATTAATAAAAATAAATGAAAACTAGCTAAAATACAAAACTAAACATACCTCCTCGTGCATGGATTGAACAGAAGAAGTTGTCGTATCTTATGTATAGGGTCATGAATCATCAATATCGCAAGACTGCAACCCCTACGAGTCACCGTTGAACTTCTATTTCTATGAGGGTCAAATTATATACCCTTAATCTCATCATCACGAAGTAAAGCATCATCTGAATCATGAATTAAATCATAGAAACATTCATCTGCCATCTAAAACATGAAATTGATATTATCTACAAATAACTGAAAACAAGTATTATATATAGATATATATTATTTAATAATATGACTGTTATTTAATTGTGTCAATGTTCTTCATCACATTCGTATATTACATTATCAATAACATCATATCCCCTTTGGTATCATTAATTTCCATTGGATTTTCATCTCCATCATATCTTATTATTTTAAATCCACTTGTCACATCAATAACATTGTTGCCTCTGTTGACCCATAATTATGGGGGTTCATCATAAATATTCAGGTCTATGTGTTGAAAAGATGGATTTGGTGTTGTCTCTTGAAAAATTTCAATTTAATGCGCTTTAACCAATCCACATTCACTTTGGATAAATTTATTTTCCCAATATTTCATTTTTATTATGCTCCACTAATAACTAAACTCTCTTGAGTATCATAATAACTTTTTTAATAAATTTGATGTGTCTAATGATCAAATAAAAATGTTTCATTTACTACAAGAAGGATTTTATATTTAATATCAATGATTTCATGGCATGGATGAAAAAACGATTCCCTATCATTTTCCAACCAATGACATTTAAACATCATTACTCAATTATATCCCAGATAACACAGTTCAATTTTTTAATCCAATATGTCATAAAATTCTATTTCACATTCTCTATAATGTGATCCACTCAAGAAAACCCCACTATTTTTTTTATTCACTATATACACGTGTATGAAATTGAAAACAATTTACCACATATGAATTATAATATTTAAATATTTTTGATGGAGGGTTACCCCATACACATAATCAATTATCCATTTTATTAGTTTGTTGAGATACCTGAAAATATTCCAAATAATTTTCAATATAATGAGAAAGAAATGGATTTCATATGTTAAACCATAAAGAAATTTATTTACTAGTTTTTGAAACTAGTAGTAATAATTATTTTTTAACGTTCTTCAAGAGTTTCTACTCTAGTTTTTGAAAATGATTTCTTGATATGTTTATCATACAATATACAAATAAAATAATATTAATTTACATAAAAATATAGAATATCTAATATAGGAACTCAGAGTAAGAATTGTTTAATTTCTTCGCAGTTGTGAAAAACATATGTATGATCCATGTGATGTTCGTCATTATAAATCCATTGTTCATGAACTCCACCAAATTTATGTTCAGGATAATTAAAAAATGATAATTTATTTCTCATTTCGTCATCAACATTTACCTCGTTATGTCTTATGCGGTTAAGTTTTGGTGGATGTTCATATTGAAAATAATGAGAGTAGAAAAAATGAAATTTTCTCCTATAAGTAAACTTCTATAATTGATACTTCAACTGATTCTTTATTACGTACTTTTTCTTCAACTTATAAATGCATATTGTGAATTGGTACATCCATTATAACTATATCGGAACTCAGAATATTTTTTTATGAAAAAAATGTAATATAAAATTTTCAATTGAATCAATGAAATATAGTGGGAACTTTTTTCCATTAACATAAAATTATAAACAATATCTTCTTATAGTCTACTTTGTGCAACCCTTTATATTGTTACCACACAAATATCTTGGAAAAAATGATATTTCTGTTAGCGCATTCCGTAACATATTATTCAAAAAACACCTAAATCCAATTAGTATGATCCTTTCCATTATTACATGACATCCATGAATTTTTAATCTATCAATATGATAATTTATGACCCATATATCCAAATTGGAAAAATAATCATTTGGAAGCCTTAAATTTTCAATTCATTGAGAAAATGATAAATGATTTAATTGGGAAATTATATAAGTTAATTTTTCTCTTCATTAACTTCTCTAATATGAAATTTTAAAATTTTCCAATTTCAGGTCACCTATAAATTTGGGAAAGATCTAATCATGCCTTTACATTATCTTTGGTCTTTTCAGGTGCATCCAAATCATTATAAAATGTATTATCTAAATAGTTCTTCATAAAATGCATGACATCCAACATGCAACGGACCAAAAAATCAGAACAACATGGAATATCCCTAAAAATGATCCTTTTTATCCAATTGTGTTATTCCCCAAAGCCATCTATTTTCTTTTGGTATATAGTCATTACAAAGTTAATGGTAGGTAATAGAGATATAATAGATTTTACCTCAATACCCGATATCATTGTTGGAGGTCCATATCAATCAACTGTAACTTATCTCAAATGATGTCTATTCCTATGAAAAAGATGATTAGTTGAAAGAAATCTATAATGACAGTTGAAAAAATATCATTTTCTTTCATTGACAAGCATAAATTCTTTAATTTATCTCATATAGTAGAGGCTTAATTTTAGACCATGTGTACTTCGACTAGAGAACATTACATATGCAGGTAATTCAGTAATTGTCCACATCATTGAAAAATTCATTAGGAAATTTTGTTTTGAAACAACTTCATATGTATGGACCCCATTACTCCATAATAAATATATCTAAACAGTCATTGGATTCAAATAAAAGATACACTTTTTTGGATTTCTTGAAAATAATAAAGTCATAAATATATATATGTCTCATTCACCAATATCCAATGAGGTAAATATTAAAGAGTTATAAAGATGAGCCAATAAGAATATTGACTACCATAAGAACTAAATGGATAAAAACCATCAGTATAATGACCCAATCACATATTTTGATTTTCTGATGAAACAATCGATGTACATGATGAAAACATTTCCATAAATCACCATATATAGGATGGTTTAATCTTTTACCATTTGAAATATTGGAATGGTTTCATATAATCAATAAAGATGTCTTCTGAGACATAAAAAATCACTACAATCAATGTGTAAGCGAGAAATACCTCAAATTTTTTATATTAATCAATCCATACTTCCCTACATGAGCCTCTTTGTACCTCTATAGTACCCATATAGGATAACTGACTATTGGTTCATTTTCAACATAATATAAAATGAAATCATTGGAACATTCATGAATATTATGATAAACAAGACCCAATTTATTAAACATCCTCTTGATATCATAGAATTTTTTAGTCAATACATTTACTTTAGGTAATAGTGCTTTAACAAAATATAGTATCGAATCAAAACTGCTATTTGACATTCCATTATCTAATTTAATAGCCATAAATCTTGCAACTACTTCCAATTTTCCTTGTCATACAACAAAGATATCAGTCATCATTAATGGAATTCAACAAATCATAAAATTAATATGGTTCCAAATCAAATGTTAAGTCAATATCATCTTGAGTTTTAGTTTGGTGAAAAGATAGACTAGCCACATCATGTACTAAATTTTAAAACTGTGATGGATCTAGAACCAAATTATTAGTATATTCTCTAAAACTGCATTCACCATATTGATACCAAAAAACAAAATCATTTCAAAATAAAAAATGTAATAGATGACCACCAACATTGTCAAATGTATCAAATATCCTTAGATCACATTTATCATATGGACTCTTAATTATCCCTTTTGAAACAAATTCTGGTTTTGATGAGGAAAATGATACAAACCTTCAACAACCTCAATATATACTAGATTTATACAAGAATAATTGGGATTACTATAACGATTTAACCAATACCAATCATTTAATGAAGACTATTTTAGACTTCCATGTCCCATATTTCCCTATCAAATATAAAATAAAAAAAATTATGATTAAATTAATATAAGAAAAAAATGATCCAAAAAAGGTAGAAAATTAATAATTTATAATTGACTTAAAATTATCACTAGTTATTACTAATTACCAATAATTAATAATATTTATTACTAATGATTACTAATTATTTTTAACTATTACTAATTATTACTATTTATTACTATTTATTACTATTTATTACTATTTATTACCACCGCTTATTATAACTAATTATTACTAGTTGTTACAAGTTATTAGTAATTAAATCTTATTATTATTAATTAATTCTAGTTAAGTCTAATTGACACTAATTAATTCTAATTAATCTAAATTATCACTAATTATCACTAATTATCACAAATAATAACTAATTACCACTAATTATCACTAATTATCACATGTTATCACTAATTATCACTAATTGTTTCTAATTACTTTTAATTAATAATAATTATTACTAATTATAAATAATTATCACGAATGTTTACTAATTTTTACTAATTATTACTAATTATCACTAATTTCCATTAATAGAAAATAATAATTATTAATTATTACTAATTATTTCTAATTAATACTATTTATTAATAATTTACACTAATTATTAAAAAGTATTACTATTTACCAGTACTTCTTACTAATTACCTCTATTTCCCACTAATTGTTAATAATTAATAATAATTATTAATAATTATTATTAATTTTAACAAGTTACAATAAATTACTACTAATTACTACATATTAATACTAATTATTAGTAATTATTAGTAACTATTACAATCCATTAATAATTATTACAAATGAACATTAATTTTTACAAAATTTTACTAATTATCACTAGTTTTTACTAATTATTATTAATTATCACCACATATAACTAATATTTAATAACAATTACTAATTACAACTAATTAATACTAAATTATTACTAGTTAATACTAATTATTACTAATTACTTATAATTATTACCAATTATTACTAATTATCACTACTTATTTCTATTACCAATATTATATACTAATTGTTACTAATTTTAAGTAATTGTAACCAATTTTTACTAAATAGTACTAATTACTAAAAATTGTTACTAATTAGTACTAATTATCGCTAATTACCACTAATTACCACTAATTATTACGAATTAAAACTAATTACTACTAATTACTACTAATTATTACTAAATATTAGTAATTATTACTAATCATTACTAATTATTACTAATTACCATTAATTATTTCAAATTATAACTAATCATCACAAAGTTTAGTAATTTTCACTAATTATCAGTAATTATCCCTAATTGTGACTAAATAATACTAATTACCATTAATTACTAATAAATATTACTAATTATTTCTAATTGATACCATGTAATACCAATTACATATAATTTGTACTAATTAATATTCACTACCTTTACTTATTACTAATTACCATAAAGTTTTACTGATTATTAATTATTTTAAATAATTAAAACTAATAACTATTAATTACCACTAATTATTACTAAATATTAGTAATTATTATAAATTTTTACGAATCATTACTAATTATTACAAATTACCACTAATTTTTGAAATTTTTTACTAATTATCACATATTTTTACTAACTATTACTAATTATTACTAATTATCACTAATTGTTACAAATTATTTCTAATTACCACTAATGATTACTAATTTTTAATAATTATTACTAATTTTTAATAATTTTTACTAATTATTACTTGTTTTTACTAATTATTAATAATTATTACAAATTATCACAAATTAAATATAATTATTACTAATTATTACTAATTTCCACAACTTATTACTAATTATGAATAATTGTTAATAATTATAACAAATTTTACTAATTATTACTAGTTGTTATTAAATGTTACTAATTGTTAGTAATTGTTAGCAATTGTTAATAATTATTACTAATTGTTTCTTATTGTTACTAATTCTTAATAATTCCAACAAATTGTTATTAATTCTTACTAATTTTTTCTAATTATTAATAATTCATACTAATTATTGTTAATTATTACTAATTATTACTAATTAATGGTAATTATTATTAATTACCATTAATTTCTACTAATTACTTTTACTTTTTACTAATTACCGCTAAAATTTACTAATTACTGTTAATTTTAACTAATTACAGTTAATCTTGACTAATTACTACTAATTTTTACTAATTACCTCTAATTAAATCCATTTTCCATTATTTTTACTAATTACCATGATTTATTAA
Source organism: Viscum album (assembly GCA_963277665.1). Classification (NCBI taxonomy): domain Eukaryota; kingdom Viridiplantae; phylum Streptophyta; class Magnoliopsida; order Santalales; family Viscaceae; genus Viscum; species Viscum album. The sequence continues at coordinate 134,395,603 of OY728137.1, forward strand.
TAATTACAGCTAATTTTTACTAATTGCTTGTAATTATTACTAATTAAAAATTATTATTACTGTTTTTTGTTAACTTAAAACAATTTTTTACTAATAAATGCTAATTTTAAATAGTTTTATTGATTTTTTGAATTTTTTTACTAATTAGTACTATTTAATACTAATTAACGTTTTTTACTCAATACTATTAATCATTACTAATTACGCTTATCATAACTATTAACCTCTATTTAACAATAATTACCGAAAATTAAAATTATTTACGTTTTAATTACAAAAATTTATAATAATTAAAAATAAATATTACTAATATAAAATAACTATTTCTAAATATAAATAATTACTTATAATAATAAATAATTTTTTATAATTATAAATAATTACATCTAATTGACACTAATTACAACTAATTTATAATACTAAAATCTAATATAAAATAAAAATTTAAAACCTTACATAAATTACTCAAAAATGATGTTTTTGTGCACAACAAACATCAAAATTTCTTTCCCCATTAAAAAGTATACTTTCACCTAAAGGAGGGAAGAACTAAAGAAAGGAGAGATGAATCGGTGAATGGATAGGAAAAAATTAGGGGGTATATATAGGTTAGATTAGTAGTGATGATAATATTTTTGATGGGAACCCCATCACAAATACTCACCTGCCAATTGAGTATATATGGCATGTGAATGATCACATCTCAATTAGTAGTATTTACGATGGTTCTCATCACAAATAGTCCCCGTAATAATTGCGGCAGTTAAAAATTCATTGTGATGAGACCCATCAAAAAAACTCACATGCTGACAGTGTATTTATGATGGGTGAATCATCCCATCATAATTACTTTTACATGATTGAAGGTCTTTGTGATGAGATTTGGTTCCCATCGAAAATACCCATTCCTGTATTTTGGCATGAAGGAACGCCAATATTATTTGCGATGTCTTTGTTTAGCCGTCACAAAAATGTCATTTTTCCGTAGTGATCGATCATTAAACTAGATACTAGCAAGCTTAGCATGAGTACCCCTGAATTAGCCTATTTCAATAATGTTAGTTATAAGTAACTCTGGATTTTCATATTGGGTTGGTCTATCTCCGCATGAGTTTCCCTTGATTTTCCACTATTAGCTTATTCTTGGTGTTTAATATGGTTACACAATATCAAAAACCCTAAAAGCTAGGTATCTAGAAGAATCAAATTGAGTAAACCCATATGATGAATCTGATAAAGAAAAATACACTCAACTATGAATGAATCGTTAATATTATTATTAGGATTATTCCCTTCCTAAATAATCATGGAATATTTATGTTAAAAAATTGGTGTAATTAATGATGAAATATGTTCCTCGGCTCACTAAATAGATATGATGTGTAGAGGCATCATTTTTAGTAGGAGCACCTTCATTTAAATCCCTTACTGAAAATATATTATACATGATACCCACATACTAAAATTTATTTGTTTTAAATTATGTAATATATAAGATAATAAAATTTAGGTCATTAATAGGCATGACCTATAAAATAGTTAAAGATTAGTATAAATGACTGAAAAGTGTCCTCATGGAGATACATTTCGAGCACCAGAATCTGAATGTTATAGTTTTTATTTCTACCAACTCTGACTTATGGGTATTAGATACCAGATGTGCATCACACATTTGTGTTGAGAAACATAGACTCAGAGATAAGATGGAATTGATGAAGGGTGAAAAATATCTTTTTGTGTGTAATCGATAAAAAAATTGTATTAGAAGTCGACATTGTTTAATATCAACATAAGTATAATCATATTTGGATTAAAATAATATATTCTAAATGACACTATTATAAGTGGGGTGAATAATAGTTTTAGAAAATTAGTTTAAAAGGGTTTAAACTAAAAATATTCACAAACCATTTTAAGAATAAGATCATATTCGAACATGATCTTACATCTGATTGGCTAAATATTGTAATCAATGTGATTTTAATATATCAGAGTAAAATAATTACAATCATAAATGATATAATTAAATCATAATCAATATAAGATACGATTATATCAGATTATAAAAAATGTAATAAAAAATTATTTAATTAAATCATAGTAAATATGATTATATCAAAGGGTGATAATCAAAATCACATGAGTTATAATTAAAACAATGTAAACAGATCATATCCACAAAATATCCAATTAAAATATTAACATTTATCATATTTAGATACGTTACAATAAAACAACCATGCACATTTTAATAAAAATAACTCATAATAAACAAGTAAAATAAATAACAAAAATAAGAATTACTTAAATATTTAGAAGGATTGATCTCTTTTAACGTTAAGATTAGGGTAGCCACAAACCATGGCTAATGGTTTCCCTTGATTATACGTACAATAATGTCTATATTTTCTTAGTAACTAAAGTCCTCAATATGATGATATGCTTCCTTGTCTACCTATCCTCGGTAGCCCTTGATCTGATGGATCGTCTCTATCTTACTATCCCCACAATCCCTCAATTGTAATCATATATTAGATGCAGGATTACAAAAAAAAAGTATTCTTTAGGGGATAACCTTACATGGTTCTCTTACAAATTCAATACTCGGAAATAATTACAAAAGAAAATGAACGTGTCATTCATGGTTTGTAAACTTTAAAGATCTCACACTTTTGATAATCTTGAAATAAATCAATTCAGAATCATTCGCTCCAAACAGATTGAATGATTGGGTATTCATAGTTGTCTCACAACAATCATCTTTATCTCCGAACAATCATATTTTCTTTGATTTTTTCTCAAGGACTTGGAATCCTAGAATTTGGAAGCACGTATCTTACTAGTAGAATAGAATATCTAACTTTGTATTATATTTACACCAGCATAGTGTAAAATAAGTTCCATTATGATAGAAATTAGTTTTCAGTATTCGAAATTTACACTTGGTAAGTCTAATGGACTTCCTTACATATGTCATTATGATAATCTCTAGGATTATGAATTTAATATTAATCATTTTTTATGTAAATTGGATTATAAATATTTTTCCATATGAAGACAAGACATAAAGTCTTGAATATAATCTGATATAGTGAATCATATTTTTTTTCCAGTTCTATACTCATTAAGATAATCATAATGAATAAGGAAATTTTATATTCATGAATACTTTTTAACTAATTCATTGTATGTTAAAGAAATATATTTTTCTACAAATTCATTCTAAAAATGATTTGTATATAAAAATTTATTAATAAAGTATTTAGAAAAGGGTTTGTGATTTCCAAATCAAAAATACTGGAAAAGTCATAAGTAAATTTTTTTGACACAAACAATATCCCCCTTTTGTAATGCACAGACCACAATGTTTAAATAAAAAATACCTTTGAAAAAGTTATTGTTAATTATCTTTTGAGTACTTCATTTTTAGAACTAAGAAATAATATTTAACACCCCCTGTGTTTGATAACATAGCTGTATATAATTAAGAATATAACTAGCTCCACCTTAATATAAAAATTCCATTAAAGATCTTAGTCTCTCTCTTTATGAAAATCCACCCCCTTGTTAAAGGATAAGAAAGTCTCTTCCAAATATGATTATTTATCCCCCATGTATGACTATTTTTCCCTATTTGTGATTAGTAAAAAGAGTGGGAAAATCATTTGGTTTCCTAAAAAGGGTTAGAGAATGAAATATAAAAAAATGAAGTACTTTATCATCCAAAAAATTAATGAAAATTCCGCTAATCTGAATTGAAAAACATTCAAAAAATTCATAATGAGATGAAAAATTTATTTGATAATAAATATATTTACAAGAGTGAAATATAAAAATATTTCAATGATTAATATTTTAATGTTTATTCATTAAGGATTTTAAAATAGTATTTATCTTTTTGAATTACTTCCTATATTTCTCAAATTTGTATATGACTTCATATTGAGCCCTAATTTGTCTACATTATTCTTCATCCGGGTTCATCATAGACAAGATCTCATCTTTTTAATTCTTGATCCTAGAAATATTTGACTATATATATTTCATATTTCAATTTAAATATCTTACTTCCTAGGTCCATATATCAGACGTATTCTTAAACTGGTCCACAAACTTCACCCTATCAGAAATCACATTGGATAACTCATTAAAATCTTCAGTGGATTCATAAAACATTTTCTTAAAATATTTAATAGATTCATCATGAAACGTGACATTTTAATAAAAATTATAAAACCATTTCACCACTTTGTTACATGCCTTTTTATGATCAAGAGTTATTTCTTGATGAACTCTAAGATCAACCTCATTTCGAATTACTCTATCTGATAAAACATGGATTGAATCTGAATTTCTGGATTTGATATTCAAAAATAAAATCAACATTTTCTCCTAATTTTCAAAAGAAAGAAATAATTCCTTCTAGTCTTTATAATTCTTGAACTATTTAATCAACTCCTTAAATAGTAATCATATTCACCGAATCAGATATCTCAGTTTCATGTAGTTAAGGATGGGTGGTTCCAATATCTAGTTTCTTTGACTTTCCTTTTAATTTTTGTTTGAATCTAATTTTTCAACTCCTTCACCTGTTCCCTTTCCTTTGTATAATTAAATGATATCATAACCATAATTTCTTTTATCAGAGTAATCTCTACCACTTTTTTTTATTTCTGAATTTTATCATATTTTATTGATGAGGATTACACATTATTTTCTAATGTGGTTTTTTTCTTCACAATACTTTCATATTTCTTTTTCCGATTAATTCTATAGGGTAGGTTCGATGATGAGGCCTATGTAGTTTTCAATGAAAATTTATTATAATTAAATTCTTAACCATCTTCTTTATCTCCATCCTCTTCTTTATCATTATCATACATAGAATTTTCATCCCCTTCTTTATCCTCATCAGAAATTTCTTATTCTACTATCTCTTCTACATATTCAGTTCCTTATTGAACAACAGTACTTTATTTTTTTTAAACACCAATACCTATAGAATATTATTCTATTTATTTGATAAAAACTTATTGTTTTTGATATTCTATCATTGAATTAAATTTATCTGATGGTATTGATTCATCAACAACATAACATTTTCCCTTATATATGATAGAGAGAACATCGATATCTACTATTACTGTTTCTTGAAAGAATAATATGGAATACAAATTTATTTTTTGGTCCTGAGAGGAAGGAATGGTAACATTTGAGGGGGCTTCCTTTACTCCTTTTATCAAAAAATCTACAATTCATGCACCTTGTTTTTTATTATTTTGATTATTTTATTTTAAATTTTTTTTAAAAAAATTGGAACCATGAATTATTTTAGAACGAGCCTCTAAGGGATAAAATAATAATTGGTAATCTATTTCTCTCTTATCTTCTTTCTTCTACATCCATTCTTCCCTAACCTCTTCCCAAAATGAAGTTTTTTCTTAACTGCCTTTTGAGGAGAAGTCTCTACATTCCTCTTCTTCTATTGCCAATCTTGATCAACTTTCATCATCATTATCATCATCATCATCTTCTTCTTCTTAACATCGTTCTCATCTTTCTTTTAAGATTATACTTCTAGAGCATACACTCCTAATTTATCAACAAAGAACATTGTTTCTTCCTCAAAACCATATCTCATTATATTGAGAGTATCATCACTGATAAATTGGATTTTCATATTTTTTTACATTGACTTATTTTCAATGTTGAAAAACCTCACACTCAAGAATCAAATTCTTTAACACAACTAGAAAGATAATAATCTATAACATAATTAAACCAGACATTAATTTTTTGATGGTAATAAATATATATCCAATGAGATCTATCTGTCTCATATTTACTAGAAAATACAAAAGAAAGACATCATTAACTTTTAGGTTATCAGGATCCAGTTTTCTTAGTATCAAAAAACCTTGAATCCACAATGAAAAAAATCTATTATTTGGATTGAGATGAGGTACTTTCCAAACATTATTCATATTGATCAAATAATGAACCCTCTTCTTACTTCTTATTAAATGATCCGAGATTATCTGGAAACTTATAAGAGTAAAAAAAATCATTTTATGTATGATGGGACACTAATAAAACTGGTGGAATTATTGTAAGACATTTGATAACCTTTTATACAAATTTTATTAGAAATATTTTTTTTATCCTCATTGAAATAATTCAATAAATTATAGAATTTTAGAATGATATCAAGATAAAATAAATCAATATTCTAATAGAATTTAAAAATACACAATTATTTCAAACCTTGTCTGTCTATAATTTTCTTTAAGGAAGATTCATTCTTCCCATAAAAATATTTCTTAATAAACCTTTCTCTAAAAACATACCGCTCATTGAAATAATTTTCATCATGCATTGTATTTTGGGAAGATGTTAGTGATTCTGATAGTCGAACTAGATACTTTTGTATTGGAGGATTTTAAATGATGCAACACTTTGAAACATGAGGTAGAAATTTCCTACATGTGATTCATGGGTCTCTCTTTAATATAGGAAAATGAGGCGATGATATAGCTTCCAAAGTGAATCCAATAATTGAGATTAAATCTCATCTAATATAACATTTTGTAATTATCCAAAAGAAGATTTATGATTTTATGAACTATGAAGGTGTTTAAATATTATATTATATAATACTATAGAATGATCCGAATAAAGATTAAAGATTTTAGGAACTTATGATTTTTTATAGAATTATGCAATGTATAATAGAATATGAATAGATTCTAATCAAGCTACTATTGTGTAGGTTTCATCAAAGTTTATATCCTCTTGTTGGTTAAAAACTTCTGTAACAAGTATTTCTTTATCTCTAATGATCATTCCCTTTTCATCACATTTGTATCTAAATACCCATTTTACACCAATTATAAATGATTCTTTAGGTCATTCAATTAGGGTTAAACCTTTGTCCCTATTTAATTCATTAAGACCATCTTGCATTTACTTAATCCAATCTTCATCACATAAAGTCTCATCAGGAATCTTAGGTTCAAATTGGGAATGGAAATATAGATGCTTAATTTCATTTCTTATAGAACTTCTAGTCTACACTATTTGTTGATCATCTCAAAAAATACTACCCCTTGGATGATTCCTATGAAACAACTGACTTCTAAACATTTTAAAACACTGTTCACCAACATAAGGTATAAAATCTTATTGTGTAAATACATCACATACTATTTATTGTGTATTATCCTTATAAGAATTTTTTTTTTCATATTATGAAGTTCATTTATTGAAATAAAATCTAAGTATATTGGTTGGGTTAGTTTGAAAATAGAAGGATTAGTTTCATCAAATTTAAATTGTACTATTTATTCACCAATACAATAATTTTTATTTAAAACTCTATAACCCTTAGATGTTTTGGAATAAACTAAAAATAATCATTATCATATTTGGTTTCAAATTTTTGTAAGATATTTTTTTATTTAGCATTAATAATTTTCATAAAAAAAACTATGAATTTAGAAATTTTTGGTTTTTAAAAAGTTCACAACTTAAAAAGAGTTTTATTAAGAAAAGGTAAAATTAAAAAAAAAATTTATAGTTTAGAATGAATTACATGCCACTTTAGCCCAAATTGTTTTAGCAATTGAGTATTCACTCAACACGGTTCTTATAATATTTTTAAGAATACGATTTATTCTTTCAACAACACCATTTTTTTGAGGAGTTCTAGTAGCAAAAAAGTTATTCCATATACCATTCTTACTACAAATGTTTCAAATTCACAGTTTAGAAATTCTCCACCATGATCTTTATGAATAGTTATCAAGGGAAGGATTTTATCATTTTAAAAATTGGATATAAATGTTTATAAAAGGCTTCAAATTTATTTTCTACAAAATAGACCCATGTGTATCTAGTGTAATCATCAACTAAGTCATATATATAATATTTTATTCTAATAAACCCAATTTTTGTAGGACTGAATTAATCTATGTGCACTAACTGTAAAGAATCAATAGTTGAGAATTCAAATATTTATTTAAAGATATACATATATTATTTACCATATTGGAAAGGATTATATAATTTTTATGAATTAAATATTATATCTGGTAGTTCCTTATAAGAAATTTCATGGATAATTTACTTGTGTTGAAAATGTTATAGTTTTATTAAATTCAATTCCATAAAAAAGACTGATCTTCCATTTCACTAAGAAAATGTAACTCTTGGATCCTAAGGTCCTATAAATCAAATGTGTAAACATTCTCATACCAATTGGTATAAATATTAATTAATCCTTGGAATTGGGTACTATAAAATTATAATTTCTAAAATTCACAAGGTAACATTGCTCACGTAATTGAATTATAATTATAATGTTCCGCTTAAGTAATTTTACTAATAAACCATTTAAAATTAGATCTTTACTTTGAATAACTATTTTATTTGTACAGATAATCTCTCCTTGAGAATTATCTACAATTGTATCTTTTCCACCATTCATATTGTTAATATTTTTAAAGAAATCATTATTACTATTCATATGTTGAGAATATCATCTATATATGAACCAATTATTTTTTATTTTGGTACATTCTTTATTTTCCTAAAAAAATAATTAGACTTTGGGAACACAAAATATCTTGGGTCTTATGGAGTCAGGGAATAATATTTTAGAAAACCACATTTTTTTAAAAAATTGGGCTTTGTTAAAACCTAAGGATTTAATTTTATTAAGATAAAAGTTCTTCGTTCCATGTCCACCACATTAACATTTAGTATAGAAGGTTTCACTTTTTGGAACAAATTAACTATTACTAAAAATAGGTTTTTAATGAGTATAAACCATTCCATAATTAGTTCCATGACGAAAAATCAGTTTGTAAATTTTTCCATTGTTTTATTTACCATAAGTAGAGTTTTACAAAAGTTTATTTAAAGAAGAAATTTTAGATGTTTGTTTTACAACTAAATCCTTGTCCTTTTTAGTAGATGATTTGGAATTGAGTTTATCAGAACAATTTCTTAAACTATAATTTTCAAAAAACACATTTTTCCAATTCTTTTGAAAAAAATAATTTTTTAGAATGGTATTTTTCATGATATTTGGAATGTTTTGACACATATTTTGTTAAAATATCTATTCTTGAATTAGCCTTATCATGTTTTATACTAACATGAAAATGTTCATTTTCTAAAATTTAGAAAACCAGATTCATTATAATAATAATGTAATAATTATCTTATACAATTATGGATTCTTCATCTAAAGATATTGAATCCTTCTCATCAGGATAATCTGTATTAAGACCCATATTCATAATATTTTCCACAGCATGTCCCTTGGCCACGAGACAAATATTTTCTTTAGGAACTCATGAAATTAGACCAATGTTACTTTTTCCTAGATTATTTTTGTTAGAAGAATACTTTGTGTAATATCCTTGAATAATATTACTGGAATCATTAGATTTAAGTTATTTCCTTCCTTTAGGATTATAAAACATTATCTGATTCATATTAGAACTCTTATATTTTCTATCTTTATTTTTTTAGCATTGGAAAATATGGTCGGATATGTTAAACTCTCTTACATTCCTAACATGTGACTTCATTCTTATTTTCACTTCTATTATTATCACATTTCTTGTATCAGTATTGGAAATCTTTATTACTAACAATCTTATTCATCCTCTGAGAAGGATTAGCTAATTCCTTTTTTGATTTTTTAGTAGTTCTAGAATCATATTGAATAACAACATTCTTCTTTCTTGAATATCTAAAATCCTTTTTATTGGATTGAGATTTTAATGGTAGAATATTAGTAGTAAAATAAACTCCTGCATTCTTTTTATTGAATTTATTATAATCTCTCTTCAATCGAATCTACTACTGAATCAATTTTCTGATAAGATCAACTACGGTAATGTTATTAACATTTCTATTTTCCTAAACATCAAAACTATAATATTTCCATTTTTTAGGAATGAAATATTTGATTTTCTCTAATAGGATTTCATTATCTAACCCTTTTCACCAATATATTGTAGATTATTAATAATCTTCATGAATCACTGATATATCTTTACAAAAGATTCACTTGGTAGAAAATTGAATGCTTGATAATTAGCTCCTAACATTTCTATTTTTTTCTCAACTTCTTTTGAAGTATTGAAATGAGTATCCTAAATCTTTTTATAGATAATATTTGTGTCTTACCAAGATGATATTGGACTATATATACTTTGGGTCACTGAACAAAAAAAGTATTACTTACTCTATAATTAAGTCGATACTATTTCATTTCATGATGATTAAAGGATGTAACATCCTTATCAGGTATTTTTCAATCTCCAATGAGAATTACAAAATTAGAAACTCTAGTATAGGCTATTAAGGTCTTCATTCTAGGTCTAAAAAATTCATAGTTAGCCACATCAAAAATAGAAGGTCTATTTTGATTGATAGTTTTTATTAATATGATATTAAAACATGCTATCTTAATAGAAAGATTATATTTTTAATAAACACATTAGTGTATTAAATATTTAGAAACAAAATTTTTATATATAAATTTAACAAACATGCAATAAAAAAGAAACAAAAGTTCAGAAAGTATTTGAGTAGTGGAATACTGATTTGATACCAATTATTGGATACTAATAAAAGATATATTGATATTAGTATTGAAATAATGTATTCTATATGAATCTATTACAATATGTATGGGGTGAATTGTAGTTTTAAAAACATTATTTTAAAAGAGTTTAAACTAAAAAATTATGAAACCTCTTTAAAAAAAATATTGTATAAAGAATTTGTCCTAAGTTTGACTAGCTAAGCATTTTAATAAGAGTGATTTCGATATATCAGTGTAAAAAAATTATAATATTAAAGGATATTATTAATTATTAATCAATATATATACAATTAATTCAATGTGTTGAAAAATATAATCAAATAATATTTGATTAAATCAGAGTAAATATGATTATATTAAAGAGTTTTAACTATAATCACATGATTTTTAATTTAAAAACATATAAACATATCAGATTCATATAATATCCAATTAATAGATAATTTATTATTTAGTTAGATACATTATAATAAAACAAACATGAAGAGTGGAATAAAAATAACTTCTAATCAACAAGTATAAAAATATTAACAATAAGAATGACATATCTTTTTAAATGGATTGATCTCTTTAAACCTTAAGAGTAATTTAACCAAAAAACCATAGCTAAATGGTTCCCTTGTTTTATACTAATTTTTTTTATTTCCTCCAACAGAAAATCCCTCAGAATAATGATCAGATTCTCTATCATCCTATCATTTTTATCCCTCGATCTGATGGATCATCTCTGTATTTCTATCAATGTGATCCCTAGATCATAATCACATATTGGGTGCATGATTACAATGGAAAAAAAATTATTAATGGTATAACCTGACCTGTTTACCTTAAGAATACAAAACTCTAAAACTATTAAAAATACTATGAAAAAGAGGTTCAAGCTTTGTAATCTTTAGATCTCTAACACAAGTGAGAATTTAAAAATTAATCAACTCATAATAATTCTCTCCAAACATCTTGAATGACTAGGTGTTTATAGATGTGCTCCTAATTATCATCTTTATTTCCCAATGATCATGTTTTATCTGAGTTCATTACAAGGACACGGACACATGGAAATTGAAATCTCATATCTTTTGGGCATAACAGAATGTCCAACGTCATATGGTATTTACACCATCATCATGTATAATATGTTTAATTTTTATATAAATTTGTTTTTCATATTCATAATTTAATATTTTTTAGTCTAACGGACTTCCTTATAAATTTAATTATTATAATTTCTATGATTACGAGTTCTATGTTAATCAGTTCCAACATCAATCTGATTATAAAGGGTTTGTCAATAAAAATACAAGATAGAGAGTCATCTGATATGGTGAATCTGATTTTTATCAGTTCCAAACTCATTATGATAATTATAATGTATAAGGTTAGTTTATATATTCATGAATAATTTAGACCTCATTATATGTATGGTAGAATATATATGTTTTATAAAAAAACATTCCAAAAAAACATTGGACATAAAATTTTTGTAATCATGTATTTAAAAAAGATTTTGTGATTTTTTTAGAAAAAGGAATTGAAAAGTCATAAGTAATAATATTTTACTCAAAATAAAAATATGATCTTTGTCTACCCATAAGTTTATTCATAAAATTGAAAATTTCTATGATATTCTTTCCAAAAACAAGAACATTATTTTTGTTTCTTATATTGACAAAATGAGGTTTTCATCAACTAATACGAACAAGAGTGGTTTTATATATAATAATGAAATGTTTTATGGTCTATAGAATATAATTCATTGTTAATATATTATATATATGTATAATACTTGTTATAAAATTAATAATAAGAAGGCTATAGAAGATTTAATCCCACCTACATTTATTATTTTTTGCATGGATATATCAATGAGAAATGCATTAAAAGAATATAAAGTGGTGGATTTTTGGAATCATTTGATTAAGAAACATTTTATAAATGAGAATATTGTATACTATGTAAAATTATAAATTAACCTTTTGTGAGAAAATCCCATATAGAAAGTGGATTATAGAATCTCATACATAGTGATATAGGTGGACTAATGAGTACTCAAACTACTAGTGGTTTTAGGTAGTTTGTTATTTTTATCGAATACTTTATTTGATATCTTTATGTGTTTCAAATTTTAAAAAGAATAATACTTTTAAAATTTTAAAATAATTTTAGAATGAAGTATAACATAAACTTGGACAAATTATTAATATTCTCTAATCAGATTGCAATGGTGAATGCCTAAATCATGAATCCATCACTCATATAAGAGATTGTGGAATTTCATCACAAATCACTCCTCCTAGAATTCTAAAATATAATGGTTTTTATGTAATGGTGAATTGTACATTTTGAGTATTGGTTTGATCAATGATAATTTTATGTGACCTTTTTATTTCATTCTACGATACTGATATGAAAAGTAAAATATTCATACTAAATCTCATTCTATCAAAAATAGTCATTCACAAATAATATAATATATAGATTGGGAATCATATCAATATTTATTTTATGATTATTTGGGGGTTTTAATAATATGTATGAAGCTTTTCTGATAGGATTGACTCTAAATCTTGTATGTTATTTTTTGTTTATTATCCCAAAGAAACAAAATGGTGTTATTTCTATAGATCTGATAAACATAGTGATTTTTGGAATGATGTGGAATATTCATTTATAAGGAACATATGATTTTAAGTGGTAGTGGGAGTTAAGATGAACTTGGAGATATGGATGAAAAAAAATACAGAATTTGAGATGGTCAAGAAAGAGTTCTGGAAAAATAACCAACTCAAGTGACACAAGTTCCCCAAAGGTCTGATGGGATTCATCATGTGATTGTGAGATAAGATTTCCCATTGAAAATTATGATAACATAACACTCATAGGATATGAAACACACATCATTTCGTGATTCCACATGGATTATTTATTTTGATAAATAGTTGAAATCCATGGAATCTAAGAAGGAATCCATGTACAATAATCATTTTTGTAACTTTGTTGATGCATGTGAAGGGGTAAGTCCCAATGGGTGTATATTTTATTACATGAAAACTCTATAATATTTTAGAGTGTATACCAATAAGGCACACCTAGTGGATAAATTTTACAATCAAATTCTGGGTATTGACTATGAGGAAATATTTTAACCTATAGTGAAGATAAAATCTATTCAAAATTTCTATCTAAAACATCTCATTATTATTATGATATATGTCATATGGATGTGAAAACGTCAATCATTCATATAAATTTAGTTGGGGACATGTATATGATACATCCTAAATGTTCTAAACTTATAAATGAGGTCACTAATGTTCTCATGTTTCAACAGTCCATTTAAAGACTAAAATAAGATTCCCATAGTTGGAATATCCCGTTCGTTGGTGCAATAAAATATTTTGGTTTAAAAAAAATAGTATAATTATTTTGAATATAAGTAGGTTAGTGGGGGTGTCATGGTATTTAAAATATTGTATACATATGAAAAACTCCTAATTGTAAATGATGTACCGAATATTCACTCAGTGAATTTGTGGCTGCGTAAATGTATCTCAATGAAATATATGGGTAAAGAAGCCAAAATACTTATTATGGAGATATATTGAGATTGATCTAAGATGTTTCTTTGAAAGGTTCATAACATACATATTTATAATTTTCTAAACAAGATTAACATCAAGAACACTAATAAGAGGTCTCGACTAGTGTTCCAAGGAATGAATCATAGAAATATTCAGGATACTTCTAGAAATTTAGAATAGATAGATAATATTCCTTAATTATTGATGTGTATGCGCGTGTTGTTGAATTTGTGCGGCCTGTGGTCATATTAGAATTGTTGATTTCCCAAAATTCACTTTCTAATAAGATGTAGTATGAAGATAGTCTGAGTTTGATACCATGGGTAGTCTAGCTATATTTGTACAGTCAATTTCTAAATACCCTTTGGGGTAAGAGTCATTTCTAGTGTACTTTGGTTTGGGAAATAGTAGGTCTATTGTGGTTGATGGTTGATTTAATAACGAGAGATGGATGGGATCAATTTCAGGTATCTAAAGAAAGGAATATATTAATTCTAATCTTGGTTGGATTCTAATGTTTAGGATATGAATAAAGTAGATGTCTCTAGTTTTATTTGGTCTATAAAACTAGTTCTACCAAGGAGGTAAGTATTCCATGATCGGGTGATAGTGACAAAATAGATACATTACGCTTAGCTTCTAATGTTGAAAGTGTCTTAGGTTAATGATCATAGGCTAATATAATCCAACGAGGATATATTCTTTAATTGTAATATCATGTGGTCAGGGATGTTTAAATGAATTTAATAGACATTGATTATTTATCCTCATTATTATCCCTTATGGATACTAATTTTAGATTTAATGTTTCTAAAATGTTCAGAGACACCTACTCTTGATCCCTACCCCTGGGTGGTTTATCCACTCATGGTATGAGAATATGGATATAAATAAATAATTGAAACCATTATTTACATTATAAGAATGATGAGATTCAAACTATTCACTGTTATGAAATGATTCAGATTCACTATGTGGATGAGCATGCAATCAAGGTTACAAATCTCAACTTAATGGAAATACTTACTTGAAATGTGAGTGAAAATTGATCCCACAAAAGTTCATCGATAAATGATATTGAGAGATAGTGGTGATGTGAAATGGAAATGAAGTCGACGATGACATCAAAATCTGAAACACTTGTATTGAAAAAAAAATAACAAAACATAAAAGAAATTTGAGTTTTAGGGGGAGGGAGTTGAAGTAAACTAGAAAGGGAACAAAAGAATAGAGGAATTCTTATCGGTGATCCACTCTAAACCACTTATAGGGTGCTATATATATTTTAGAAACGCTTCACATCATGTAATGGATCGAACGTCGTGTAATGGCCTCTCTGGGTATATCTATTCGTTTTTTTGAATATTAAGCATATCTCTCATGTATCCCAGTTGAGATATGAGGTTTGAATGCTTTCACGTCATGTACTACTGAGTCACAACATGTGTTGTGCATCCAGCTATATCCTCAGAGCGTATTCTTCATTCAAAGGGTTCTACTGGGTTCACGAAGTGTATCGTCCATTGATGATGTGTACTGGATTCTTCTTTTTCCCTCTTCATGACATGGTTCATGGCCTGGTTCATGTCTTGGTGTATATTGTGAAATTCTATTACACAACATATACTAATGGTCCATGAAGTGTAATAGGTAAATTCCAAACGTTTTTTTATCATTTATTCCCTTGAAACCTTATGAAGACTCATTCTTGAAAAAATTAATCACATACCAAGCACATTATTGAATAAATAAATTAAATTCCTTGTGTAAATGACATCAAAAAGTATCTTTGAATTTGAATTATTAGATTCCCCAATACTTGAACAATTTAATATCCTAAAAAAAGATATCAACAAAGATTTCAAAAAGATACAAAATTTTTAAAAATAGAAAACATTCAATATGTCAAGAAAAATAAAACTATGTGTAAGTAGAAAACATTAGTTTCAAGAATCATCCCTTCATAGAATATCATTCATTCATCATAGATCAGTTCTTTAAGAAAATTATAATCTTTTATTCATAATATTATAAGTATTCCTTGAATTCTATACCCTTTATTAATTTACCTCTCCATGAATTTCTCTCATCACTCAGGGTTAAATAAAATTAGATTTATGATCAAACCCTGAGTTCATGATCTAAACCGTAGGCTTTCATTGGTTATATCATCTCAACTTTATAAATACAAGCAAAAAATTAATCATGAGGGCATCAAAAATTAAGATCTAATGAATTCTAGGATGTGGGTAGGTATGCAAAATTTGGAAATAAAGCACAAAAGGAGGTTAATCTCTGAAGTATAAAGAAGGAATGTCAAGATAAGTGTAATTAAAGACTCCTCCCATCTAATAATGTCCAAAATCCTAGTATCTCTAATTGGATCCATTTATATGTATTTTATGTGTTAGATGCATATTGTGTTCCTTTCCTTCTTCATTCACATTTTAATTTTTTAAATTCTTGTTTAGCCTAGATCTCAAATCTATCCCCAAACCACATATGATCTTTTTGGGGATTCATCAGTTTGGAAATAATGATCTTTTACCTTCCTAATACACAACCCATTTCAGTTTTACTTTTATTTTTTATTTTAAAAAATAATGGAATGGTAGTGAAATGCTATAAAGTATACATGGGCCGCAACCCAAAAGTCTGATGAGTAACACAATACATCATTGTAATAAAATCATCCCATATATCTGAATTCCTCCCCACACCTGTTCAATATTAAAACCATGCATTGTAAATGGATTAGGGTAAGAAAGGAATATTGTCTTGGAATGGATTCATCCTATAAGTTCATTCATATAAAATATAGGTTTAACGAAGGAGAGATGCAAGGTGGGTCTCAGAAAATAGCGATTCATGTAATATTCCCTCAATAATTTTAACATTATACTTGTTCATGCATAGCCTCAATAAGATCTCAAATCATGTTCTGATAGGTATACATGTCCCATGTATCACCCAAGAAACATTCTCAGAAAATAATATGTAATTGTAGGCTTCGAGTCCTATTGGGTAATCATAATAATAGTAGGAACATAAAATCACAATGTGTATAAAACAAAGTATAAAGTCAATTAACCATAATATCAAATATGTTGAATGTGAACTAAATATCTAACCTCATAAATCATTCAAAAATTTTAAGATGAAAAATAATCATAGATTCTAGATATTATAACATACTTTCTCTTTTAATTTAATGGGGATAATGTTTTTCATGTCTAAAGCATGCTTAGAATTTGATAAATGTCACATAAATAGATAAGAAAAGAAAAAAAGAATGTTTTTCATAACGCCCCTAGAACTAGAAATAGAAAATGTATGCACTATCCATGGAATTCTTGTGGGAGTGTTATAAAAATAAAGAGAAGAAAAATTCTAATAACATTGTACAATTATAAAATTGTGGGAATTGTGAGCTCCCTAGATAAAGTGGAATTCAATGAGGGACTTCTGGCTGTCTAAATGTTGAGGCTAAGACACATAAAAAATGGATTAGAGAACAAATCCTCAACTAGATGAAAAATATTTCCATTTGTTTGAAACATTATTAAAGAATAAGAATTGATAGGTTCACAGAATGATGAACATGGGAAATGAATTTTATTCAATTTAGCATATTTGAAAAATAATTTTCAATAAGGGACTAAAAAATGAAATGAAAAAGACTCAAGAATGAAAATTCAACATAGAAAAATGATCAACTATGGTTTTCCTCCCCTAAACCACTAACATGACAACATTAGCTAGATGGATAGACCTAAAATTCCTATAGTGGGGTCCATTGGTTAAATTTTCATTCTAGTGTTTTTGGTTACTGGTGGAAGTTTCCTCTATCTTGTGAGGTCTCTTGACTAGGTTAATTACTTTTTGGATGTAGTGTGAGAAAAAATAAGATGTGGTAGAAATGGAATCATAGCTCGTGGTTTTCACTACTGGGTATGGATCTCCAAATAAAGTTCCTAAAGTGGGTGTTCTATTTTTATGACTCACTAGGTAACCATTTAAGGAAAAGAAGAGGATGGAATAGGTACATAGACAACTCTGGATGACTCAAAGGATCTTGACATGGCTATTAATTTTTTTTAAAGAAATGAAAACCACACCAAATAAAAAAGGATGAAAAAATAAATCTCCATATATATAAATGATCGATAAAAAAATGAGGTCTTATATAGATAAAAAATGAAATGACCAACCCTTCCAAAAAAAGTCTAAAGCCTAAATATAATAAATGGTTTATTAGGCATCATGGTCACTACATGTGGTTCTTTCTCATGCATTCCTGGTTCAAAATGATAAACATCATTCTCCAGTACCAGTAGTCGCATCTTGTGTCACATAATGAAATCAATGAGCTCAATAAGTCCCATAGAGGTGAGGGGCATTGCTACATTGAAAACTCAAAGGTACCTTGTCGGATGACTAATAAAGTATGATCCCATTAAAGTACCATGATTCCACTTGGTGTGGGATTTGTAATAGTGGAAAAATTTCACATCTATGCGGACAGTTGGGCCACCCATGGCTGCTGCGAGAATAATCACATCGATCTGGCAGTCGCTCCCATGATATGCATCCATAGAGAACCATCCATGTTTCATTGCTTGATGCAGAACCCATAAGGTTAGACCAACATCTTGGTAGATTTCATGATGCACGATTCATAGGGTAACTGAGGATATTAAGAAATCAGGTCCCATAGGGGATGATAATTTTCTTGTCATGGCTCTAGGTGAAGAGTTATAAAGAAGTATGATGCTTCAAATTCATCTAAATCAATTTTGAGGCCAATTCCAAACTCAGAGAATTAAATATCAGGGGGATTAACACCCAAGAAGAATCTATGTCTATCAATGGACATCTCAAAAGGTCATAGGAACTCTAGAAACAACTATCTAAATATCTCATCACGAACCTTGATAATTTTGTTGATATAGAGTGTCTCTAGAAGGTAAAATATGACATCACTAATGTTTAGAATGTCCATGATAGGCAGGTCTTGGGTTTTATTCTTCTACATCATCTTTTCCTACAACTGGATGAGATTTACCATATGGGTTGGGTTGGTGAATCAGAGGATAGGGTGACAATGGAGAGTTTTGTCATTGGATGTGGATGTGGACTCTCCCTAACTATGCGGTGTAATATGAGATTCTACAGGTGGTGTGAAAGGTGATGAATATGTGGCACCATGTGGGAACTTTACCAATGGATTCTCATCTAACGATTAGGATGATGTGGTGTAGCTTTGGGGCCGCTTGGTTCATTCCATCACAGAAGGGAGGGATGGTGCGACTAGCAAAGTGAGAATGGGGGGTGGTTGTTGTAGTTTGTGGTGTGTGCAGTCAAGATATAGGGGGTGGAAAGGGGAGGGTGAGAAGAAGGTTAGGTGTACTGGTATGTGTAAAAGTGTTTCACATCATGTACAGGATCATTAAAATGAATATTTTGATGATAATGGACTACGTCATGTAATAGTGTTACATGATATGTAATTAACTATTCTAGCTTAAAACATTATTCATTCCTTGCCTATAGCTCCTATCCTATCCGAACCATTCCTAAGAATATCCTAATATAACCTAGTATATGATTTTCAACACTGGATTTCATCCTAGCCAGCGCTTCCTTTAACATTGAGAGCTTGACTCAAATTTTTCTCAATTGAACATGAGACTGATGAAACAAAACTTGCAGTAAAATTCTTGAATGATTTTCAATCATTTACCATTAAACTATAATGTTGGTATTCCCTCTCTTATAATTTTGATGGTCCCACATGGAAATACTTGAACAAAATCAGGGAGGTCTGACCATCAAGATTTCATTTTACTATGGAATAATTTCAATCTTGAGTTGAATAGAATGAGCTTATTACCAGGGACAAAGAATCACCTTTCAATTCATTGATCTTGAAATTTATTTGTTATTTATTTATAGATCCAATAATTATAGAATAAATACCTATTTATTTATTATAATTAAATTAACTATAACATCATAGATTCTCCAGCCTTCTCAAAATCAAAATTCATTTTCTTAATCATCCAAAATGACAGATGCTATAGTTCAACTAGAAGATGACATGGTCTCTCATAAAGTAGTCTAAACAGTGTTATTCCTTTGGGTGTTTTGTGTATAGTATGGTTTTACCATAGTGAATCATCCAATTTTAGGCTCTAGTCACTTCAGTTTGTGTTTACAGTCTTTTCCAAATATTCTTTATAATAATGTTTGACAGTTTCACTTGCCCAATTGTTTGTGGGTGGTAGAGAGTTCCTATATTATATCTGATTTCGTATTTTTCAATAAATCCTCTCACAAATTTGTTTGTGATGTTTGTTCCTAAATCACATATAAGTAATCATAGAGATCCATATCTTGAAAAAACAATTTTTTTTAGACATTTCATGAAAACTTTTGTTTTTTCATGTATAATAACTTCAGATTTATCCCATTTCAAGATGTAGTCAATGCCAACCAGAATGTAGGATTTTCAATATAAAGTGGGAAATGGTACAATGATGTCTATTTCTCCAACATCGAAGATTCCAACATTCAAAATGTTATTTTGTATAATCTCATTCATTTTTCATATGTTTCCAGTTCCCTGAAAGTTATCACATCATTGGAAGAATTCCCTCACGTGTTAGTGTAGAAAGGTCCAAAGAGGCTAATTTTTAGAATTTTGGATATTGTTCACTTGGTTCGATGATGTCTACCAGCTAGTGATTTGTGACACATCTAAATCACATTGTGCATTTCATTATTGGGAATGAAACATCTCAACAAGCTATTAGTACAATTCTTGAACAATAGTTGTTTATCCTAATAGTAATGATTTTCTTATTCGAAGAATATTTTCCTCTATTTATATGAAAAATTTTGTTATAAAAATCCCTTGGTTAGTGAATTGGTGATATTAGAGAACCACAATTGAACCTTAAAACTAAAAAGTGTTTCATTTGAAATGTCTTCTTCAATTTCAGCATCCTTGTCTTCCTTGATGAATGACAAGGGATGTCACGATTGATGGCTAGAAATAAAATTTTCTACTCCTTTTGTGTCATTGATTATAATATCAAGATCCTGTAGTAAGAGAGTCCTCTGTATTTTCCTTGGGTCGGAATCCTTCATGTTCATCAAGTATCTTATTGCATCATGATCAGTATGTACAATCACTTTAGACAAAACCATATAAGAATGAAATTTCTCACAGACATATACAATGACTAAGTGTACTTTCAATGTATTTTTTTGTTGACTTGAGATTCACTTAATGTGTGGATTTTAAAATAGATTTCACAAAATATGTGGTGAACTCACTGTCCTAGCACAACACGAGAAAAAAGGTAGCTTGGATCACACATTAACACAAATTATTTATCCCAGTTGGGTGAAATGATGAATAGGGATACTATCTTGCCTATTTTAAATGTTTTAAATGCCTATCAACAATCCTTGGTGAATTAATATTTTAATTCATTTTATAGTAAATGTTCCAATGGTTGAAAAACCTTTGAAATGTCTTTTATAAATTTTCTATAAAATCAAGCATAACCCAGAATGTTTCTTATTCCCATCACTGTTAATTGCCTGAGAAAGTCCATAAAGACATTTATTTTTGATTGATCAACATGTATGCCTTCCTTTAATATCTTATTTCCAAGGACTATTCCTCTTCATAATATAAAATGACATTTATCTCAACTGATGACTATGAATTATTCTCCATAGCATTGGTGGAATAATTCCAGATTACATAAAGAGACCTTGAAAGATCTTTCATAGACTAAGAAGTCATCCATAAATATTTCTGGGAATTATTCAGCCATTCCATAGAAAATATGCATCATTTATATTTGAAACATTTCTGGATCATTTCACATTCTAAATTAAATTCACCTTTATGAATAAGTACCAAATGGGAATGTGAATGTGTTATTTGGTTAATAAATGGTGTCGACTGCAATTTTGTTTTATCCTAAATATCCATCTAGGAAATATTATAATTCACATCCTGCAAATCATTCCATCATTTGATCCATGAAGGATAAAATAAGGCGATCCTTCTTTGTTACTGAATTCAAGCATCTGTAATCTACAAAAACACTCTATCCAGTGGTGGTATTTGTTGAGATTAATTATTTCACATGATTTATCTCTAATATGAGTCCTCCATTCATAGGAACAACTTCTACAGGGATTACCCATTAACTATCTAATATGGAAAAGATTATTTTCATATCCATGATATTAAATACTTCCATTTTTGATGAATTCCTTCATTAGTGATGTGAGAGAATTTTAGGTTGATGTTTGGGATTTGAATATTCATTGAGTAGAATCTTTTTAGTGCATTCAGTAGGATTTATTCTATTTATGTCTTCCACTACCTTATAAATTGACATCTAATATCTCTTCAAAACTTCAAAAAAAATTTCTTCTTATGATTGAGATAGTATACAATTGATAATAACATGTAGAGTGGTTGAAACTATTAATTATGATTACATAAGAGTAATGGGTAATGGTTTTTGTTCCATCTTTGGTGCTTGGATGAAGGAGGGGATGAAAGGTGGAAAGATATCCCTCATGAGAGGATCAATGGAGATTACATCTTCAAAATTATACTCTTCTTCCTTCTCCGAGAGTGATTCTTCATTTTATTCTTTAATGGCCAGGTAATCATATCCTTTTTGGGTAGGAAATATGGAGTTCCAATTAACAACATCATATGATTATTGGGAATCTTTGACTAGACATAACACTACCTACTATTCTCAAACATGGAAGATAAAAAGTCCTTGATTCTCATCTATAAAATCCTTTCTATGGATATGAATGGTATTCCATGTATAATGGGGAAATCACCTTATTCTTCCACATCCAGAACTAGGAAGTCATCTCAAAAGATAAAATTTCTGACACTAACTAAAACATATTCAAGAATTCCCCTAGGGTACTTCTCTAATCTGTCAGCGATCTGTAGTGCTACTGGAGTTGTTTTGAGTACATAGAGTCCAAGCTAGTGGAAAACACTCATTGGCATTATGTTTATTCTAGCTCCAATATCCCATAGATCCCTTCCAAACATGCTTTCTCCAATAGCACAAGGAACTGAAAAACATTTGGTATATCTCTTTTTTAGTTAGATTTTATACTAAAAAACAGTAGAGCATTCTATCGTTAATGAGATCACACCAAGAACTTCAATATTTCTTTTATTGGATAGAAGATCCTTGAGAAATTTTTCATAAATTAGAATTTGAGAAATATATTCTTGAAATGGTATGTTAATGTGAAGTTGCTTCAACACCTCTAGGAACATTTGATATTGGACCTCATGTCTACATTTTATTTATCTTTATTGGATAGGAATATGTGGCTTGTATGGTTTTAAGGAAACATAAATTGGTTCCCTGATTTTTCTAGGTGTTTGGTCACTTTCAACTGGTGATACATCTTGTGGTTTGGTTTTCATTGGTGATACTTCTTCTTCTACTGGTAGTTGTTTCTTAGGCTCTCTAGGTTGCCTTTATCTATTTTTCTTGGTTGTTGAAAGTCCAATATCTTCCTTCCTGTCAGAACATCCACTTTAGCTTCTTCCCTTGGGTACATCTCTGTAATACTTTGTATGATACCTGGTAATAAATCAGAAAAAGACATCAACATTTGACCCATTAAACATCATGATTTCACAAATCAACTCTTTGGTTTAGAATTTACATTTCCTGAGTTTTCATTCTTTGATTATATTTTTGGATGTGATTAGCATGGTTTTATTCCAAGTTAAATTGAGGGGGAGCAGGTTATTGATGAGTTATAGGATGTGAGGGTTAGAATTGATGCTAATATCATTATGGGAAGGGTTGTTGTTTCACCTGTTGATAAGGTCTAGGGACCAGGTTCATAGGTGGATACCTTGGTAGTCCATGATTACAAAAGGGTGTTTGACCACATTTCTTGTGGAAATGTCATTGCTTTTTATATTTTTGCTACTAAGTAGACCTCTACTAGTAGTATTGTTGCTACTGTTGAATATGTGGGTTTTGTTGATTTTAATTGATATAATTACAATCTTTTGGTTCTTCAACTCCAATTTTAAAGTCCCAGTAAAGATGTGGGCAACCACACATCTCACATGATTGTATATTCATTATGGGAGCAGGAGGGGGTTGTGAAGAAAACATATGAAATGATTCAATATTATTTGTGAGTGCTTTGTCTTGCACTGCTATTGAAGTGTCTTCATCCACCTGGTGGATACCATTAAATGGTGCTCCATGATAAATTTTCTAGTATAATGCCCAAACCCTAGTTACCTAGAGTCAGTGCATTATTAAATAACATTGGCATGATACAAGGAATCATGTCCTAAAAGACTGATCAGTTTAGTAGACTTTAAAGTACTAGATACAAACATAAGATTCACATTACATTATAAAATGAAAAACAACAACATTTTCTCCTTTGAACACATTCATATCCCTTAGAATATCCATGTAGGTCAGTCATAATATACTTCTTCACATCCTATGAAAAATAAAACATAAAAAGGGGTGAGATCAGGTGCTCAATAAAGATAATAATATATCAAAAACTTTCATAAATAAGAATAAACGTTTAAGGAAATATATAAGACTAAAATATAAGTCTTTTAAACATAAACTTCAGCATAATTTGGAAAAGATAAATCAAATAATTCTATTTACTTATTCACAGGGATACTCTACAAGTCGAATAATCACATGAAATATCAATAGCCAATATTATAATGATATAATGCATAATTCCAAACATCATAACCACAGAGTCAATGCCCTGTGCCAATACTAGAAATAAGATTTTGTCAAGGTCTTATAGCAAGACACTAGTTTGTCTCATGACACCTTCTGATGCCTCGAGGAGCTATAGTAGGATCCACCCGTCACTTACTAAGTCCAATTCATTCTACATATGAAAAGGTTGAAACATAACATAAACAGTCATATTAAAACTAGCATACAAAAATTTAATACTTTAACAATAAACCATGAATGGTATAAAAATAACACATCCATAGTCAAACATATTACAAAACCTTTAATACAATTTGTAAAATTGTATCATAATAAATAAAGTTCAAAAAATTGTAAAATACATCAAAGGATGTTGATATAGATGAAATCAAAAGTATTTGAGAGAAATATCTCTTTCTATTTTGAAATAATTTAAAATTCACATAATCATAAACGAAAAAAATTATTTTGAAAATATTCTCATAAGATTTTTAGGGAATTTTTGAAGATGTTATAACAAAAAAAATAGTCGCACACGCCGTATAAGATAAAAAATATTATTTAAATAATTTTTTTGAAAATGTATAACCCATAGTATAGAATCCCGCCTTTTATAACATAACTTTTCATTACAATTTATAAACGGAGGATCTTTAAAGTCTAGTGTCTTGGAAATCAGGGACATAGAACATGAAAACCACCTAAAACATTCTTCTAATCCACTTTTAAGGCTTTATAATATGTTAATCCTATGTACAAATACTACATATCATATCCTGGAGACATACATCAAAGTAAAGGGTGAGCAGAAGGCCTAGTAAGATAATCAAGAGAAACATTTTACATGTGAACTCGAGATACATCAATAAAGTCATCATAAATAATTTTAAGGCATGAGAAAGATATCATGAGGAATATAATAATAAAAATAAAGTCTTTCATAACTTGAAGATATGGCTACAACATTTAACTTAGACAATCATGAACATATCACCAAGGTTCATCCCCATGGTGTCATTAAAAAAATTACTAAGGTTATTCACCAAGGTATCGTTAAAATTGTAATCCCTAAAGATTACATCATTACCCAATGCATTGGAGAGCTATCAGGGAGAACCCTTAATTTGTCTTTATTATCACGTGAGCCACATATATCACCATCAAAAATTTCATAAATAACCCATATATCATAAAATAAATGGGTTTCATTTTATAATCATAACGTTTTAAAAACTACTTCAAAGACATGATCATTATGTCACTTTAAACCCAAGGAAATGGAAAGCGGTTTTCATATATGTAACTCATAGAATTTAAAATAGAACATTTTGGTATATATGTGAATAAACTTATTGAATAAAGTGTTTTGAGTATTCAATTAATAAAATAAAAGGATTTGACAAACGAGAGAGACATTTTGAGATGAAAATTCGACAGCATAATGGTTATGTTGCTGGGTTTTAGAAAACATTTAAAAGAGATGGGACATGGGTCAACCACTCATAAATGATCCATAAAATATTATAGGGTTAGAATATACAGGATATAAGAGCATGGTAATAAAATTTTAAGGATATACCATATGAAATGAAAAACTTGGAAGGAAGATAAAAATAAGATTTCTCTTATGAAGAATTTGGCAGCCTAACGGCGTCACTTAAAACTTAAAAAAATGAATTGATGAGTTTAAATAGGGTCTCTCATTATTTGAACATAAAAGAAAAGTATTATTAATATAGAGATCATACTGAAACATGGGAAAAAGTAACTTGAAAGACTTGACATGAAAATAGAACTTTGAAAATGGGAAGAGTGAAAGAATCCCTTACAAATATTCAGCAGCCTAACATCGCCACTTAAACATTCATAAAATGAAATTATGAGAGAAAGAGGGGGTATATTATCATATGAAAAAGAAAAGTACACTAATATTAATATAAAATAACACCACCAAAATAAGAACATGAGGATTAAAAGAAATGACATAAACGAGAGTACTTGAAAAGAAAGAGAGAGGTAGGATCCCTTATCTTGAAGAGTAACTTCGAAATCATGATGCTTGGGACCTTGGGAGGCTTGAGGGAACCTTGGGAGGACTACTTGGTAGGTAAAGAGACCATAAATTTTTTAAGGAGGATTTTGGAATGGAAAGTATGAGAGAATGGCTTGGTATTTAAAGGGGAAGTGGGGGGACAAAGCATTAATGGCCAAGAGACACCTCATTGGTGGTATTGGAAAAACCATCGGATTTCCCATGATATTTTCCCCTGGTATTGGCCATTAGGGACACCTCATACCTTATCTTACTATTCATAAGTCGACCAGAAATATTTCATAATTATTACATCCTTAATGATGTCATTAAACACCTGAAACTCAAAAACAATATTTTCACTATTCACCAAAAAATCAACTTTCGCAGAAAAATCCCAAAATTTTACCTTAACATAATATCAATGATCTTATATCAAAAATGAACTCCATATTATGAAAATAATTTTCTAAATATTTTTAATTTAATTTTTAAATAAACACATTATTCACTGAAAATTCAATTGTTTCAGAAAATGCACAAAAATTCACCTTAACCTAATATCGATGCTCTGAATTCAAAAATGAACTCCACATTATAAAAATATTTTTCTAAATATTTTTACACTAATTTTTAATTAAAAAACACTATTCACCCAAAAAGAACTAATACTTGACCAATAATTTCTGAAATTGTTACTTACATATTTTATTGAATCACATTACTTAATCAAGGTGCCTAAATTATATTAATAATTTCATTAAGTGAGATTACTAATCCATTTGGTCACATTACTAATCCTATGAATAAAATCACTATTCATAATTCAATATTCATCAAAATTTAAGTTGATCTTATTCGAATCTAAATTTCATACTGAACACAACTGTAGAAGACCATTTTTTGAAAATCATTACACATTTTTAATCATTTAAGGTATACATAAATATTTTAAAATATCCATTTTCCAAAATTCATCAGTAATACACATTCTATATTTATACAGACACTTGAGATTCACAAACATCACCATAAGAAGAAATCACAATTTTTATTTAAATCAACGGATTACACAATGTAGTTACGGTCTTGTTACATAACCCCTTATAACACCAGTATAGGACCTAAGAGTAAGGTCTGCGAAGGGTGATAGAATCTTAGGGCTGCTTGGAAAACATTTCTCGAGTAGTTATTTCTATCAGCTTGAACTTCTTGCGAAGGCGATTCCATTCTAGCTTCACACGATGAAGTTCGGCTTGGGTTTGGTCAAGAGAAAAGCCCAAAGGTGTTACCTCCTTCTCGAGTTCCATCAGATGGGCTTCGATCAGCCTGACACTATTGGATGGGGCCATCGAATCTTCTTTCTATATTAATTAATCAAGATCACTTGTATTTATAGAAAATAATTGTATCATTTTGTTTCCAATGGTCATATTGACCAATGGTCATATAACAGTTGAAACCCAATGGTATCATTTTAATTATACTCATTTTATTAAATGAAAAAAATAATATAACCCACAAAAATATTGGGAACAAAATTTACTCAAAAAATTTTGGGTCGTTACAATCTTCCCCCCTTAAGAAATTTCATCTGCACAATTTTAAAATTGGGCTTGGAAATTTTATTGAATGTCCCACATTGGAAAAAGAGTCAGTAAAACTATTAATTAAAAAGAAAGAAAGGGAAGTACAAGGGTCACCCAAGTTAACCCATACTAGGATTCCATGTAGGAAAGCATGGAAATGGAAGAGAAAACAAAGGGTCAAGTTCTAATGTAGAGTGATAGAAAACATAATTAGGAGAAATTTAATCATAATAAAATCACAAACTTATGATGTGTGTAAATGGTATTTGATTACCTAGTAGGAAACGTAAACCAAAAAAGTTTTTGTTTTACGTTCCTTTTCATAATTTTGAGGAATTCATATACTACATAGAATAAAAACGTAAGGAAATATACTTACATTCATGTAGATTTTTATCCTTTAACAAGTTTCTACCAAAACTAATCTTTTCTCCAAACGATGAGCATTCCAAAAGACGTGTTCACATCAAAAGCACAAGAATCGTCTTCTATAGAATCACATAATTCACAAAAGGAGAAATATATATTTCCCTTGCATTTAGACATCAACTAAAACCAAAATGGTTAGTATGAGATCATATAATCCCCAAAAACCGTAATCCTTTATAAAATAATACTACTATAAATCTCCAAAATTCAACAAATAGTACCCAAATTTCAGAAAGACCATTCAATACACAATCATCCTTAAAATTCATCAAAATAATCCAGACTAAGATTGAAACCCAAAACTCGAAAGGATTTAATCATATAGTCTTCCAAAATAAATCGTAACATTTATCTCCAAATAAAATAGACTACTCTTAAAGTCTCATACTAATGTGTAATTAACCTAATCACATATTCTCTATGATAGGTTAATCATTTTCCTGAAATAAATCAAATCACGATATGTCCACAATAAATAAATAGATTCTTAAAAAAAAAAAAATAAACCATTCCTCCATAAATAAAAGCTTTTAGTATTTTATTTTCCATAGGCATATAGTACTCCAAAAGAGAATAAATCATACAAAATAACCTTTATCATTTAATCACCAAATCATTTTCCTATAAAAAGGATATCCATTTGATAAAATATAAGTTTCCAAAATAAACTTATTCTTGATCCATAAAGATAACAACTTCATTAGTCAGTCTGAAGGGCATAACAACAAACTCATAATACCCATATCTTTATTGGATGGAAGATTAATGAATATCATCATTATTTACCCTCAATTGATGATAACCATAACAAAGATCAATATTAGAGAAGAATTGAGTCCCACAAAGTTGGTAAAATAAGTCATCAATTCTTGGAAGAGAGTATTTGTTCTTCACTATGATCCCATTTAGTTCTCTATAATCAATGCATAGCTGCATCGATCCATCCTTCTTATTCACAAAGAGAACTGGTGCTCCCCAAAGAGAGACCCTTGGTTGGATAAACACATTCTCCTAAAGATCTTGGGGTTGTTTCTTTAATTCCTATAGCTCCAAATTTTCCATCCTATAGGGGGTCTTTGACATCAGATGAGATCCAAGTATGAGTTCAATAGAGAAATCTACCTCTCTTTCTGGGGGAGGTCCGGGTAACTCCTCGAGAAATAAGTCAACATATTCCTAGACGATGTGGGCATTTTATAAAAGAATAAATATTTCGTGAGAAACTTATTACATTTAAGAATATTTTAACTAAAAGGATTTTATGTCTTAAAACTTCAAGCTTAGACAATTACATTTTTATATAATTCCTTCATAATGATTCATAAAAAGCTTGGGATTAACCAAACATATCCCCCGAGAGGGTCGTAACCAAGAGTGCAGCAAGGACTGTTGTCATGTACCAGTTCCCGTTTGAGCTTAGCTCAAATCGGTGTTTTCGGGTTTTACCCCTATGTACATCTGTGCAAGAGCTACCTCTACCTGCTCGTATCCAGTCAGGGATGAATTTTCTGGATAACCACTTACTCAACACTCACCAAAATACAAGGAAGATTTCCTATATTTAAACTTTTATATAGGGTTATTTCTAAAGTTTTCATATCTTAATTTCCATAAATAACTAAACTATCCTTTGATACCAACTATAGAATCCCGCCTATTATAACACAACTTTTCATTACAATTTAAAAAAAAAAGGATATTTAAAGTCTAGTGTCTTGGAAATCAGAGACATAGAACATGAAAACCACATAATAAATTCTTCTAATCCACTTGTAAGGATTCATTATATGTTCATACTATGTACAAATACTGCATCTCATATCCTAGAAACATACATCAAATTAAAGGGTGATATGAAGTCCCCGTAAGGGAAACAACAGAAACATTTTACATGTGAACTTGAGATACATCAATAAAGTCATGATAAATAACTTTAAGGAATGAGAAAGAGATCATGAGGAATATCATAATAAAAATAAAGTGTTTCATAACTTAAAGATGTGTCTACAACATTAAACTTAGACAATCATGAACATATCACCAAGGTCCATCCCCAAGGTGTCATTAAAAAAATTTACCAAGGTTATTCACCAAGGCATCGTTAAAATTGTTATCCCTAGAGATTACATTATTACCCAATGCATTGGTGTGCTATCAGAGTGTACCATTAATTTGTATTTATTATCATGTGAGCCACATATATCATAATCAATAATTTCATAAATAACTCATATATCATAAAATAAATGGGTTTCATTTCATAATCATAATGTTTTAAAAAATGCTTTAAAGACATGATCTTTATGCCACTTTAATCCCACAGAAATGGAAAGCGAGTTTCATGTATGTAACTCCCAGAATTTAAAATAGAAAATTTTGGTATATATTTGAATAAACCTATGGAATAATGATTTTTGAGTATTCACTTAATAAATTAAAAGGATTTGATAAAAGAGAGAGACATTTTGAGATGAAAATTCGACAGTATAACAGCTATGTTGCGGGGTTTTAGAAAACATTGAAAAGAGAGGGGACATGGGTCACCCACTCATAAATGATACATAAAATAGTAGAAGGACTGAATATAAAGGATATAAGAACATGGTAATAAAATTTTAAGGCCATACCATATGAAATGAAAAAATTTAATGGAAGACAAAAATAAGATTTCTCTTATGAAGAATTCGGCAGCCTAACGACATCACTTAAAATTTCAAAAAAAATGAATTGATGGGATTAAATAGGGTCTCTCATCATGTGAACATAAAAGTAAAGTATGATTAATATAGATATCATACTAAAACATTAGAAAAAGTAACTTTGAAAACATGACATGAAAATAGAACATTGAAAATGCGAAGAGTGAAAGAATCCCTTACAAAAATTTGGCAGCTTAATGATGCCACTTAAACATTCATAAAATGAAATGATCAGAGAAAAATGGGGTATCTCATCATTTGAACATGAAAATTATAGTAATATTAATATAAAATAACACCCCCAAAATAATAACATGGGGATTAAAAGAAATGACATAAACGAGAGTACTTGAAAAGAAAGAGAGAGGTAGGATCCCTTACCTTGAAGTGTAAATTCTAAATCTTGATGTTTGGGAACTTGGGAGGCTTGAAGGAACCTTGGGAGGACTCCTTGGGAGGTAATTGGACCAGAACATTGCTGAGTAGGATTTTAGAATGGAAAGGATGAGAGAATTTCTTGGTATTTATAGATGAAGTGAGGGGACAAGGCATTAATGGGCAAGGGACACCTCATTCGTGGTATTGGAAAAACCATGGGCTTGCCCATGGTATTTTCCAAGGTATTGGTCACTTGGGACACCTCATACCTTATCTTACTATTCATAAGTCGACTATAATTATTTCATAATTATTACTTCCTTAATGATGTCATTCGACACTAGAATCTCAAAAACTGTATTTTCACTATTCAATGAAAATTCAACTTTCTCAGAAAAATCCCAAAATTTCACCTTAACAAAATATCAATTCTATGATTTCAAAAATTAACTCCATTTTATGAAAATAATTTTCTAATTTTTTTTTTAATTTTTAAATAAAAACACTATTCACTGAAAATTAAAATGTTTCAGGAAATTCCCATAAATTCACCTTAACCTAATATCGATGCTCTGAATTCAAAAATAAAGTCCATTTTATAAAAATAATTTTCTAAATATTTTTAATTTAATTTTTATTAAAAAACACTATTCACCCGAAAAACTAATACTTGACTAATAATTTCTGAAATAGTTATTTATATATTTTATTGAATCACATTACTTAATCAAAGCGCCTAAATTATATTAAGAATTTCTTTAAGTGAGATTACTAATCCATTTGGTCACATTACTAATCCTAAGTGTAAAAACACTATTCATAATTCACTATTCATCAAAAATTAAGTTGATCTTATTAGACTCTAAATTTCATTCTGGACACAAATGTAGAAGACCATTTTTTGAAAATAATTACACATTTTTAATTATTTAAGGTTTACATTAATATTTTAAAATATCCTTTTTTCCCAAATTCATCAATAATACACATACTATATTTATCCAGACACTTGAGATTCACAAACTTCACCATAACAAGAAATCACAATTTTTATTTAAATCAATGGATTACACAAGGCAGTTACGGTCTAATTACATAACCCCTTATAACACCAGCATAGGACCTAATAGTAAGGTGTGCTAGGGTGATAGAATCTTGGGGCGGCTCGACCAACATTTCCTGAGTAGTGAATTCTATAAGCTTGAACTTCTCGTGAAGGCGATTTCGTTCCAGCTTCACACGATGAAGTTCGTCTTGGGTTTGGTCCAGAGAAAATCCCAAAGATGCTACCTCCTTCCTGAGTTCTGTTAGATGGGCTTCGATCGGCCCAAGACTATTGGATGGGGCCATCAAATCTTCTTTCTATATTAATTAATCAAGATCATATTTATTTATAGAAAATAATTGTAACATTTAGTATCCAACGGTCATATTGACCAACGGTCATATAACAGTTGAAACCAAATTATATTATTTTAATTATACTCATTTTATTAAATGAAAAAAATAAAATAACCCACAAAAAATTAGGGAACAAAATTTACTCAAAAATTTCGGGTTGTTACACATAGTATAGGAAATAGTATAATAATTTGAAATACATTTTTAAGAAATTCGGATGTGGTTTATAAACAGGTCCCAGTAGATACTCACGTATAACCAACCTCGGATAATAAAGAGATTGTATAATTAACACTTGCCTTGTACTTTTCCATGGTGTAGGGTACATTAAACTTCTGTATAATAGTTAAATAATTTTTAATAAATAATACTATAACCACATAAATAAATACAATATCATATATGATCTTCTAATATTGCACTGTTAATAATATTTCAGTAGTATCATTGTTCTGGGTGTTAACTGATTAATTTTATTTTATATGTTTTGTTATGTAAGTCATGTTTGATCTGGATAGGATATATTTTATTCATATCCATAATGATATTAAGTTATTAAAAATTATTTTTAATTATAAAATGAAAATTATTCTTGAATAGTTAAGATGGGGAATGAATTTCATCGCGTTCGTGGAGACGGTAATCTGTACGTACGCACGGGCAACAATACCATACTATTGATGGTGAAATAGTATGTAATTGGATGGTATATCATATATACATGATACATAACATGTTATATTTATTATTTACACCAGTTATAATCATTATTATAACATCCAAATAATTAAGTGTTTGAATAACATACTACGCCACGAAGTGGAGACGGTAAGTCTTACATACGCATATATGGTGACATGTCATTAATAGGATGGATTGAATAATGAATATGGTTGTACCATATTTTTAATAACATCAAAATATGTATAAGGTACTGGATTTATTATTTTGTTATGGAAACAACAAGGAACATTGAAGTGGAAGAAGAAAAGAAATTTGAAAAAGGTGGTGAAATTATTACCTCATCTTCGGGTGTTTCATTTTGAGTTGATCAAAAGGGCTTCTTAGGTTGGCTTTAGGATCAATGTATGTCCTCTAAGACAATGTTAGGGTAGTTGGGAGGATATTAGAGTATGGTTTGTCTGGGAAAAATGTCTTTGGAGGTGTGATTTTGAGAGAAGGGAATGTACCCATTTATAAGTAGAGGTGAGGGTCACTTTTGGAACAACTTGAAATATTATTTCATTATAAAATAATATTCATTTTATAATGGCCCCAAAATGATTTATTTCTAGGATAAAGTTGGTATGGGTCGAAAAACGCTCAACCAATAGGTTTTAGATAGGTTTATGTCACCATATTAACCTTATCTTTTACGTTTAACTCTTAGTTAAATAGTTTAACTTTTACCATGAATTCTTGTATTATTATAACATATTGTTAATAAACTTGCTATAAAAATCCATTAGAACACCAAGTGGTTCATTAATGACATATATATTATTATATATTACTTTTGGATGATCTCTATATTTTTAGTACTATTATATCATTTAATAATATAGTGTCTTTTTAAAAAACTCATTTATGTAAAGTTTGAAATTGTTTAGTATTTGGTTATTATAATAGTAATAACAACAAGATTACTTAGAAACAATACATTGAATAAATAATAAAATGTCAAATTCACTTATAAAATTCTTGGATGGCATCAAAACTTCCAAATTATATTTATTTTAATATTTATAATATCATTTATTTGATTGTTTCATTAATAAGGAAAATACTGCATCATTATTATGTCATATATAAATATATTTATTTTCTGTATAAAAATAATAAATAAAATATCATGATGTAGGAAGTAATTTTAGCTTTATAATGAATACTTATAGTCAATATATCAATTATATAACATCATATAATTTTTTTACTAAATGATACATTATTTTGTTATTTTTGTCTTTACTTTTGATTATTTAATATTAAATGGCATTATCACTCCCAAGTGGCTCCATGGGATCCCAAAATCTACCCAAGGATGCCCATGGTCATAAATTTATAATAAAATATGTTTAGTACATGTGTTAGGGTAATTTAATATTATTATAATATTATTTGTTACCCTTATTTACCGGATTTACCTTTTAACCATGTTAAATAAAATGTTTTCCGAAATAATTATTCATAATGTCTAAAAATAAAAGTTACCTATTTATAAAATTAGATCCTCCTGATTCAAAATATGAAATCCATTTTTCTAAATTCAAAACCCAAAAGTTTTAGAAATTAATTTATAAATAATTCTCATTGTCTAAACAAAAAAGAGGGGTTTTAAGAAATAAAAA
This sequence comes from Viscum album, assembly GCA_963277665.1. Taxonomy (NCBI): domain Eukaryota; kingdom Viridiplantae; phylum Streptophyta; class Magnoliopsida; order Santalales; family Viscaceae; genus Viscum; species Viscum album. Next base: position 134,431,474 of record OY728137.1, read on the forward strand.
CTATCATAAGATTGATATATGTTTATGTACTATTTAAATGTAACATTACATTAAATGACCTAAATTATATTAAATGATAAAAATAAAATCTAATTATACTTTAAAATAACTCAAATTTATAATTTAACACTATAAATTATTTTGATTAAAAAAGTTGTTTTTAATTAAAATTTAGTATTTTTCACTATTCATCCAAATATGAAATTTATCAGAAAAATACAAATAATTCACTCTAATCTAATTTTGAAATTCTGAATCAAAAAATGAAGTCCATTTTGAAAATTAAAATTTATAAAATTTAAAAAAGTGGGTATTACTATTTATAATGGCTAGTTTGATTAGTCGCGGTGTGTTAGAACTTGAAGGTGCATGCATGACAAGCTATTGTATTATTTAAAGAGAAGTGTATCATGGAAGCTTGGGGTGTTACATTCATCTCTCCTTCAAATAATTTCTTCCTCTAAATTTCTAGAATAATATAGCATAAAAAGATTTGGGTGGTTCTTTATCATAAGTTCCTCGAGTTTCCACACATTCTCTTCCGTCTTATGGTTTCTCCATATTACGTTCACCAAACGAGTCATCTGATTTCTCAGCACTTGTTCTCTGGTTTCAAGAATGTTGACAGACTCTTCATAATAAGATAGATCAGGTTTTAGTTCTATTTCATCAGTGGTAAGTACATGTATTGGGTCAGGCATGTATTTTCTCAACAGTGATATATGGAACACATCATGAACTTTGGAGAGACTTGGCGGCATTGCCCAACGATAAGATACAACACCTAATCATTCTATAATATTGAAAGGTATGATGTACCTGGGATATAATTTTCCTTTCTTACCGAATTATATTAAACCCTCCCATGGAGATTCATTCCATAAAACATGATATCCTACTTGAAATTCCAAATCGTTCCTTTAGTTATCAGCATAGCTCTTTTGCCTACATTGAGCTTCTTTGATGTGGTTATTTATAACCTTAACCATTTCCATTGTTTCCTAAACAATTTCTAGGCCTACAAGTTTTCTTTCACCAACACTATCCCAACAAGCTGGTGTGCAACATCTCTTTCCATATTACGCTTCAAATTGTTCCATCTGAATAATTGAATGGAAATTATTGTTATATGAAAATTCTACCAGATTTAAATATTGATCCCACATACCTTGAAATGAAGTGATAAAGATGTCAACGTGTCTTCTAGTGTTTTATTAATCTGTTCTGATTGTACTTCAGTTTGAGGGTTTTAGTCAGTGCTCAAACAAAGTTCAGTATCCAAGGGCTTCTGAAGACTTTTCCAGAATCCGGACGTAAAATGGAGATCACGATCAGAAAAAATCAATAGGGGAACTCCATGAAGTCTTACATATTCAATAATATATAATATTACTAAATGTTTAAGTGTTTAATCTTTTCTTATAGCAAGAAAATGTGTTGACTTGGTATGATGATAAACAATGACCCATATTGCATCATTTGTTCTAGGAGTCCTTGGTAGCCCCATGACAGAGTCCATTATAATATCATCACATTTTCACTCAGGTATGGGAAGACGTTTCATGACTCCTCCAAGATGTTTTCTTCTAGAAATAACCTATTTAAAAACCATACATCTTGACACATATTTAGCAATATCCCTTTTCATGTTGTCACATAAAAAATGTTTCTTCAAATCATTATACATCATAGAGCTACCAAGGTGTATATAAAAATTAGATGTATGAGAATCATCTAACAATTCCATTTTTAGATCAGGTATATCAAGAACACAAAGTCTCTTCCCAAATTTTAAAATTCTATCTTCATATATGACATTATTCAATCTCATATCATTCACATCTGTAATTTTCTTTTTGAACTCCTCATCATCTATCTGAGACCTTTTTTCCCTTTCTAGTAAAGATGGTTTGGAAACCATTTGAAAAAGTATTGATGTTTCACCTTACATGATTATTCCCAAATCCATTACTAATAGTTCCATGAACATAGGATCCCTTTCAACTCTTATCCTGTCCAGAACTCCTTGATCTTTTCTACTCAGAGCATATTCCACCTTATTTGCCTTCCTCGGATGGTAGTGTATAGTGCAATAATAATCCTTGAGTAGTTTGAGCCATCTCTTTTAACTTATATTGAGTTCTTTTCAAGAGAAAATGTACTTAAAGATCTTTTTATTGGTATATATCTCACATTTTTTTACCATAGAGATAGTTTCTCCATGTCTTCAAAGCAAATATTACAGCTGCTAACTGAAGATCATGAGTGGGATTCTTTTGATCCTAAATTATTTAGTTATCGTGATGCATAGGCAATGACTCTATCATTCTACATATGGACACAACCAAGTAATTTCTTTGAAGCATCACTATAAATAACAAACCCATCATTCCCTGATGGTAGTGTCAAGATAGGATCATTGACTAATCTTCTCTTCAGTTATTCAAAACATTCTTCACACACTTTTTTCCAAACAAATTTAAATCCTTTACGTGTGAGCTTTGTTAATGGGTTTGCTAATCAGGAAAAATTATGGACAAATCATCAATAATAACCTTCTAAACCAATAAAAATGCATACCTCAGATATACTTGTCGATACCGGAAATTCTTGTATTGATCTTGTCTTAGAAGGATCAATAGATATTCCATCCTTAGAGACAATATGGCCAAGAAAAGAGATTTCTTAAAGCCAGAATTCACACTTGCTAAACATCCCATATAATTCATTTCATTAGAGGGTTTTCAAAATATCGGTCATGTGATTTTCATGATCTTCATAGATTTTTGCATATACCAAGATATCATCAATAAATACTACTTCAAAGTCATCAAGATATTCCTTGAAAACTGTATTTGTCAAATCTATGAAAAAAAGGGTGCATTACTCAGTCCAAAAGGCATTACTGTAAACTCGTAATGCCTGTACCTAGTTCAAAATACTATTTTTGGAATGTATTCCTTCTTCACATAGAAATAATGATATCCATATCGAAGTTCAATCATTGAAAAATATTGTGCTCAATGAAGTTGGTCGAATAAATCATCAATACGAGGTAGGGGATAATAGTTCTTTACTGTTATAGCATTGATCTCCCTGTAGTCAATGCACAACCTCATATGTCCATCTTTCTTCTTAACAAAATGAATAGGGGCTCCCCATGGAGAAGTAATAGGGTGAATAAATCCCTTATTACTCAATTCCTCTAGTTGATTCTTTAGTTCTACTAATTCCATAGTGGCCATTCAATAAGGGGTCATTGATATGGGCCTTGAACTAGGAATTAAATCAATGGAAAACTCAATATTCTTGCACAATAGGTACATCCTATATTTGAACAATCATTTCCTCGCCCATAGTTAATTAATTCTCTTCCTCCCCAATAATTGAATTAAGTAAAGCTACTGGGGGATGATCTAGATAAGAATCATGTGGTGAAGTTTCTAATCTAAAGATAAGGTACTCCTTATCGTCATCAAAAATTGTAACCTCATTTTTCTTACAATGAATTTATTCATCATGGTTTGAAAGCCAATCCATACCGAGGATTATATCAAATTCAATCAAGGGTATGACGATGTAATCAGTGGATAAAGAACATTTATTTTCCCTAATGGGGACTGATTTAAAAAACATTGTTTCAATGATACTTCCCTTAGTAGTATTGACTGAAAACTCCCTTTTTAAATCAAATTGTAAATATCTAATTTTCATAAGAAATTGGAAAGATATGAAACAATACGATGATCTAGAATCAAATAAAGCATTGTAAAAACATGAAGAAACCATTAAATTACCTACCACCATGTCTTTTAGAGATTCAACCTCAGCTGTACAGATCACATAAGCTTGGAATTTCTCACTTGGCCTTTTCTGAGGTAAGTTTCCATGGTGATTAGGACATTCATTTGCATAATGCCCCATTTTTCTACAATTGTATCATTCAAAATTAACAACCACTTTCTTTTCCTACCAATCACTAGCTTGGTGGCCTTTTCACCACACTTTTAATAGACTTCCATTCCATTCAGGCAAGTACCATGATGTTTCTTCCCATATTTACGGTAGGATAGAAATTACACATTTTCCTTATTCCCTTTTTTTAATTTCCAGAGTGTTTAGCAGATCTCTTATTCTCTAGCATTACTTTAAATTTATAAGACTTATAGAATTATTTTTCTGTCTTGATAGGACCTGAGAAAATATCTTTGTACGATGAGAAGGATTGTGATACTAATTATTGATAGAGAAATGGTTTTAACCAGTCAAAGAATCATTCAATCTTACTCCTTGGGTTATGTATATAATCTACTGCATGTCTTGCTATCCTTGTAATGTTATCCTCTTACTTTGGAAAATTCACATCCTACTTTTTCCTGAAACTCAGAAATTGAATTTCCATATCTGCTTGAAGGTCACAAGGAAAGTATTTTTATAATAAAAGATCATTAAACTCCTTGCATTCCATATTTGATACTTTTTCATCCTCTTTTGTGTTTTTAATTATTGACCCCCATTGATCTTCATTTCCCGTGAGTCGATAAGCTGCCATGAAAACTGTTTCCCTTTCACTACTCCCCCAAGCATGAAATATTACCTATGAGGAACATATCCATTAATCAACTACAAATGGATTTTTAGTCCCATTGAATATTGCTGTTTATTGCCTCATAAAGCGGTCTAACATTGATCCTCTGCATTGTGGATCAAGGTGCTCCATACAGGTAAGGTTATTATTCATAACCTTAGTGAGTTGTCCCAGTATGGTGATAATATGGTCCACAACAGTTGCATCCCCAGCTCTAGTATAATTATCTTGAGTAGGAGGGAAATACCTACATGGATTATGTTCTTTGACATAGTTTCCATTCCGTCCACTAGGCACCATTGCTAAACAATGGCATACACTAGATTAGTTTATGAATCACAATACATAATTACAAACTTTTAAAACACTTAACATAAATTGAACATTTTATAAATATAATCCATAATAATAAAAAACTCTTTCTTTGAGGAGGTATATATTAATAAATCCATTATAAAGGTTTACAAAAAAAATGTGAATTATCCTAAGCATTTCCCCCAGGAGTGTCATAAAAAAGAGTGCAGAAAGGCTCGTTGTTGTGTACCAGGATACCCCGAGTCAAGATCAAAACTACTTGTCAGATTTTTAACTCCTAGATACATATGTTCCCAAGCCGCCTCTACTTTCTCATATCCAAACATGGATTTATTGCTTGGAAAATACAAAAAATCTCTACAGTACCAAAATTCTTGTAGTTATTCTGTACTAATCCTCAATGTCAATATTACAGTAATGTTTTATAATCAGAGTTTTGAAAAATATATCTTCCAATATTTGTACTAAACTTATAATGAAACCAAATATAACACCCTAACCCCACTTACCCAGAGTTGATGCATTATTACAGAACATTGGCATGATACAAAGAATTATATCCCAAAATATCGATCAATTTAGTATCCTTGTAAGTACTAGATACAAACATATGTTTTAAATTATGTTATAAAATGAAAAACAACAACAACATTATCTCTATTGAGCATATTAATATCCCTTAAACTATCCCTGCTGGTCAGTTATAATATACTTCTTCACATCTTTGGAAAAATAGAACCTAGAAAGGGTTGAGCTTAGGTGCTCAGTAACGATAATGATATAGCGGAAATATTCATAAATATGCATAAAATTTTATGGAAATGTATAAGAATAAAACAAAAGCCTTTTAAAAATAAACTTCATCATACTATGGCAAAGATAAATCAAATAATTCCATTTACTTATTCACATGGATACTCTTCTAGTCTAATATTCACATGTAATATCAATAGCCAATTTCAGAATGATGGAATGCATACTGCTGAACATCATAACCACATAGTCAAGACCTTGTCCCAAGACTACATATAATATTTTGTCAAGGCCTTATTCCAAGACACTAGTTTGCCTCATGAGACCTACCGATGCATCGAGGAGTTATAGCGAGCTCCACCCATCACTTAATATGTCCACTTCATTCCTCATATGAAAAGGTTTAAACATAACATAAACATTCATATTAAAACTAGCATAAAAATGTTAATACATTAACCGTAAACCATGAATGGTATAAAAATAACACATACATACTCAAATATATCGCAAAAACTTTAATACAATGTAGATGATTGTATTATAATAAATTAACTTTCAATAAGTGTAAAATCCATCAAAGGATGTTGACATAGATTCAATCAAAACTATTTGAGAGAAATATATCATTATATTTTGAAACCATTCAAAAGTTAAAAAATTATCAAAGAAAAAATTTAATTAGAAAATATTCTAATAATCTTGTTGGGGAAGCTTCAATGATGTTATAATGGCAGAAAATTTCCACACTCACTGTATAAGTTAAAGAACATTCTTTCTCTAATTTTTTCAAAAAGGCCGTAGAGGACCTTGTTTGGAAAAAGACATAAATATTCCTTTATAAAAATTCTATAAAAATTAAAACAAGGGTATAAATGACTTTAAACCATAGTATAGAAAATATTAAAAATGTTTTGAAATGCATTTTTAAGAAACACAGATGTGGATGATAAAGAGGTCCCAGTAGATACTCATGTACAAACAACCTCGGATAATAAAGAGATTGTAGAATTGACCCTTACCTTGTAATTTTCCTTGGATGAGGGAAAATTAACCTCCTATATAATAGTTAAATCATTGTTATTAAATTATACAAGAACCAAATTAATAAATATGATATCATATATTATCTTCTAATATTTCATTGTTAATAATATTTTAGTAGTATCATTGTTTTGGGTGTTAAATAATTCATTTTCCTTTATATGTTTTGTTATTTAAGTCATGTTTGATATGGATAGGATATTTTTTTATTCAAATATCTAATTTTATTAAGTTCTTAAACATTATTTTTAATCATAAAATGAAAATTATTCTTGAATGGTTATGATGGGGAATGTATTTCATCGCGTTTGTGGAGACGGTAATATGTATGTACGCACAAGAGACAATATCATTCTATTGATGGTGAAATATTATGTAATTATATTTTATATCATATATAAAGAATATTTAACATGTTATATTTATTATTTACATCATTTATACTCATTATAATACCCATCCAAATAATTAAGTGTTTGAATAACAAACTACACCCCGAAGTGGAGACGGTAAGTCGTACGTACACACGTTTGGTGACTTGTCATTCATAGGATGGATAGAATAATGAATATTATTTTACCATATTTATAATAACATCAAATTATGTATAAGTTACTGGAGTTATTATTTTGGTATGGAAACTACAAGGAAAGAGGAAGTGGAAGAAGAAAAGAACTTTGAAAGAGGTGGTGAAATTATTACATCTTCTTCGGGTGTTTTCTTTTGAGTTGATCAAAAGGACTCTTTATGTTGTATTTAATATAAAATTAAGGATTATAGGTATATTTGAGGGTAGTTTTGAGTATATTTGAGTAGGGGTTGGCTGAGCCAAATGGCTTTGGAGGTTTGATTTTGAGAGAAGGGTAAGTACCCTTTTATAAGAGAGGTGAGGGTCACTTTAGGAAAAGTTTGAATTTTTTTATTATACAATCATATTAGGTTTATAATGGCTCCAAAATAATTTATTTCGATAATAAGGTGGATATGGGTCAAAAAAATTCATCCAATAGGTTTTAGACAGGTTTAGGTCCCCATATTAACCTTATCTTTTAGATTTAACTTTTAGTTAAATAGTTTAACTTTTAGCATGTATTTTGGTATTATTATAATAAATAGTTAATAAACATACTATAAAATGAAAAGAGAACCCCACAAGGTTAATTAATGACATATATATTATTATGTAAGTCTTTTTGCAGAACCTTAGATTTTTAGGACTATTAAATCATTTGATAATATAGTATTCGTTTTAAAAACACATTTATGTCAATTTTGACATTATTTAGAATTTTGTTTTTGTGAAAGTAAAAAACAACTTGATTATTTAAAAAAATACATTTGAAAAATATTAACATGTCAAATTCACCTATAAAATTCATGAATGGAATCAAAACATTAAAATTATATTTATTTAAATATTTATAATATCATTTATTTGATTCTTGCATTAATAATGAATATAATACATCATTATGGTGTTATATATAAATATATTTATTTTATGTCGAAAAATTATAAATAAAATATAATGATGTATTAAATCATTTTATCTTCCTAATGACTATTTATAGTCCAATAGATCAATCATATAACCTCATATAAAAAATCGTTTATCTAAAATATATATGCTTTTGTTATATTTATCTTTACTTTATATTATTTAATAAAAAAATGTCATTATCACTCCCAAGCAGCTCCATGGGATCCCAAAATTGACAAAAATATTCCCATTGTCGGAAATGTATCATAAAATAGATTTATTACGCATGTTATGGTAATTTAATATTATTATAATATTATTATTTACCCTTATTTACTGGATTTACCTTTTAACAATGGTAAAAAAAAATTACCGACATAATTATTCAAAGTGTCTAAAAAACGTTACCTATTTAGAGAGTTGGGACATCCTAATTCCAAATATTTAATCAATTTTTTCAAATACAAAACATAGATGTTTTAGAAATTAAATTAAAATTAATTCTCGTTGTCGAAACCAAAAAGCGGGTTTTTAAGAAGTAAAAACAATCAAACGATTGACATATGTTTTTGTACTATTTCAACGTAAAATTACATCCAATGACTTACACTCTATTAAATGATAAAAATATAATTTAATGATATTTTAAAACAACTCAAATTTATAATTTAACACTATAAATTATTTCGATTAAAAAAGTGGGTTTTAAATAGAATTTAGTATTTTCACTATTCATCAAAATATGAAAGTTATCAAAAAAATGCCGAAAATTCACCCTATGATAATTTTGATATTCCTAATCCATATATGAATTCCATTTTGAAAAATAATATTTATAAATTTTCAAAAATGGGTATTACTATTCATATCAACTAGTTTGATTAGTCGTGGTGAATTAGAACTCGAAGCTGTGTACGATGCAAGATATTGTATTATTCAAAGAGAAATTTAATGTGGAAGCTTGGGTTGTTACATCCAGAGGATGACATTTTGAGAAACCTTATAAAGTATAGAACTTATGTATTTTTAGGTTTTAGACAGTAGTCACCCATATTTGGCATCATCGACAATAGTTCGTGTGGATGGTTGAGTCCTTTGTAGAATTTATATAGATGAATCCAAATACGCAGTCCATGATGTGGAAACTCCCTCATCAGCTCCTTGAATCAGTCCCATTCTTCCCATGCAGATTTGAAATTAGTTTTAGAAAATTTACGAATGTAATTTTGGATCTTCCATGTCCATATTGGTAGAATGTATTTATCCAAGAAATTTTGGGAAAGATCATCCTAAGTCATTATTAACTCAAAATCTTGACTTTTGAGTCAGTTTTTAGCTCTGTCTCTTAGATTTAATAGGAATACACATTGTATGATTGCTTCTGAAGAGACTCCATGGTAGCGAAAGGTATCACAAACCTCCAAGGAATTTAGAGATTTGTTAATAAGGATCTTTGCATTGAAGTCAATTGAATTACCCTATGTTTTGGATCATGTGATTGAGCCTAGGATTGATTTAAAAGGCATAAGCTTGAATGGGGGGATGCACAATGGTCAGGGTTTCACCATGGATTGACATAAATCCACAATCCATGATAGTATTCTTTAAATCCATTGGGTTCTCCCCTAGAATTAATTGGGGCATGTTTTTATGGTTTGGTGGGTAGGGTCTAACTAGATTGTTTTGTCATCCATAATAGACCAGTAGAATGAAAAATGAACCTTTTAATTTTGGGATTGAAGATTAATTGTTTGTCTATATATTATTCTAATGAGTAGACGAGCGTTGATTCATGAACTAAACCACAAAACATGGATGCAAGGGTGTCTTGAAAGGATAAAAGGAATGTGGTTTAGGGAAAGGTAATCCTGGGCCTTTTTAGTGAGGCTTGTAAGAAGATCATCGAATCCCTAAAAATGGTTCCAAAATTTTACAGGCCTGCACATGTCATTTAATTAACATGGGTTGTGGTTAGATTATAATGATTGATTTCCCAAAAAACACTTTCTACTATGATGTAGTATAAATATAGTCCGAGTTCGATCCTATGGGGATTGTAGATAGCTTTTGACAGCCAATGGTTGAAGACCCTTTGGGGTAGATTCCTTTCTAGGGTACTTTGGTTTGGGAAATACTTAGTCTATGGTGGTTGATGGTTTATTTTATATTGATATATGGGTTAGAATTAATTAAGGGTATCTAATGAAAATATGGTCTTAATTATTATCTTGATAGGATCCTAATGTTTAGGTTGAGAATAAATTGGAAGTCTCTAGTTGACTTTGTTCAAGTTACTTAGTTCTACCAAGGAGGTAAGATTTCCTTTATTGGGAGATAGAAACAACCTAGGAACATTAGGCTTAGCTTATAAGTATGAAATTGACATAGTCTTGTGATCATAGCCTAATATTCTCTATCCTAGATAGATTATTTCACTTGAATATCTCACTGCCTGGGACGTTCAAATGAATTAGATAGACATTGATTATTTATCATACTTAATCTACCTTAAGGATACCATGTTTAGAATTAATTTTTAAATAATGTTCAAATACACCTACTCTTGATCCCTACCCTAAGTTATTTTATCCATGCATGGTAGAAGAAGATGAAAATAATTATTTAAATAAAACCATGCTTGAAATGATAAGAATTATTCAATTAAAACTATTCACAATCATGCAATGATTTGGATTCACTATGGGGACGAGCATGCAATCAGGGTTATAAATCCGAAATTATTGGAAATACTTACGTGGAAAAAAATTGGAAATGGACCCCACATGAGTTCTCTGGTAAATAATAATGAATGGACGTGGTGATGGGAAACAGAAATGAAGGTGATTATGAAAACTAAATCCACGACACTTGTATTGAAATAAAATAATGAAACAGTAAAGAAATTTGAGTTTGAGAGGGAGGGATTCTAAGGAAACTAGAAAGGGAACAAAATCAAAGAGGAATTATGCTTTGGGAAACATTAAAAACCACTACCAGGGTGATAAATATATAAGCCAAAAAATTCAATATGTGTAATGGATTACACATCGTGTAATGGACAATCTTTGTATATCTCTACAGTTTTGAAATCTTACGTATATCATGCATGAATAACATCTGAGATATGAGGTTTTACTTCTTTCACATTGTGTACTACTAACTCACAACATGTATGGGCTTTCCAGTTGTATCTATGGAGAGGATTCTCATTTAAAATGTTTTTACTACGATCACGCAAAGTATTGTCTATTCACGACGTATATTTCCTTCTTCCTATTCTCTCTTCACGATATGGTTCATGACCTAGTTCATGACTTTGTGTATGATATGAAAAACTATTAGACAATGTGTACTGATGTTTCATGACATGTAATAGGTAAATTTCACACTTTCTATATTTTTTCCATTGAAACCTTTTGAAGCCCCATTCCTTCAAAATTAACCACATACCAAGTGCATTATAGAATAAATAAATAAAAATCCTTTTGTATATGATAGAAAAAAGTATCTATGAATTCGTATTATCATGTTTAATTAAGAGGGTCTATTTTAACACACCAATATTTTAAATTATATATTTTTCATTAAAAACAAATGTGTTCTACAACATGCTTCACATGAAATAGTAAACCAAAAAACCAAGGAATGTTATATAAATATTGAAATTTAATCACAGAAATGAACATTAAATATATAGGTAACCAAATTATGAAACATATATAAGTAAATATAAATATTTTTTGTACCAATTCATTGATAATATTCAATTAGTATAACAAAATAACAAAAAAAAAATATTTTATCTGTAAAAATGTTTCATCTTAATCATTTAATTTTTAGTCACTTTGATGTTTGTTATATTATTGTAATATAATTGTTTAAATGCAATTTGTTGATAATATATATAATAAAATAATTTATCATCCATGAAATAGGTATATATTGTTATATGGTATGTTTACATTATTCTTAGAAGATATATGTTTCTCAAAATTATTTTTATGCATTTTTCATGCTTATATTAAATATGATTATTATCTTTTTTTTTGAAATTTAAACTTATAAAATGATTTGAATATTTGTAATAATAATGTTAAATATAGTTAATGGTGTTATTTTTATTTTTATGCATAAAATTGAGTTACCAAGATAAATTTTTGAAACCAGGGTAAATAGTTATTTTTCAAGGAATGAATCATTTCAAATTATTGTGTTTTTAAATTAAATTGATTTATTTTTACATAAATTCTTTAATGTGATGTTTATGAATATATAAAAACAAATTATCATGCATTTAATTTATAAATAATCTTTAATAATATTATCAATACCTAATAATAAAAATGTCATTTTTCTATAAAAACTATTTTGGAAAACAAAATAATTTTGAATTTAAATGTTAATTTATTACAATTGAATTAGATTAAATGGAGTCCAAATTTTTATTCAGTATTTAAAAAATATTAAATTATTTTCAGATTTTATTTTTAGTTAAAAAATAATTACCATGGTTATATTTTAGTAAAGATTAAGAAGCGTAAAAATTGGTAATCTAATGTGCATCAAATTTTACAAAATAAATTTGACATATAGACCTTCTAGAATAACTTTTTTATTTTATAAATCCATACTTATAAATATTACCAACATTCCACAAAAATTTCTCCTAACAAAAAAACCCACCTAACCCTATTGTGATATCATTATTACCCCTTACCAAACATTAGTTTTCAGAAAAAAAACACCATATTTTCAACTGTAAAAGTATATCATTTCTACCAATTCTAGCATCTGTATCCACCCCAATGTAATTGATCATGATGTTAACATCCCTACACCTCCCAATATCCATACTAATGATTAATTAATTTTTTTGGAAGGTGGTTCTTCAATCAAAGGTCAACTGAAAATTTATTGAATATGAAAAAAAAGATTACATGAGTTTGAATGATGAATTTTATTACAATATTTATCATAATAAGGAAGAAAATCACCAAGAAAATCATCCTACCATGTAATTTCATGGTTGACTCCCTTGTTGGAAAGACCATCTGAAACCATGTTCACTACACAAAATACATTAGTGGAAATGTAGCTAATTTCCGTGAGGGAAGCAAGGAAATTCATCCAACAAGAAGTAAGCGGCCATGTAAGATGCACCACCCATACTAAATGGCTTGGACAACGGTTGTTGAATAACAATCAATCCAAATATTTTCCATCCCTTTTGTTTGGAAAATTCAACAACATGGATTACCACCATCATTTCTACTTCCAGAGATGAGGTCGTACCACATTCACCAAAGAGGAATCCATGACACCAGCCAAGATAGTCTCTGAAGATATCCCCGTAACTTCCTTGTCACAAGTTGACTTTAGATGCACCATTTACATTAACTTTGATCCGTCTTAGAAGTGGATCTTTCCAAAATACCAAAAGGGTGTGTCAAGGCTGTCTCTATGAACCATCAATCATAATTTGGTGTAGGATCTTGAAGTCACCAACAATGTTGTCGCAATATGATTTCTGAATCAAGGCAGCATCCAAAATGGAAATGAGAATTCGTGCCTTACCTACATTGGGATTAAATGAGAAATTATTATAATTAATATTATTTTTATCATACCAGATCACATAGAGGAGCTCAGTAATGGAAGTCAACAAAAATATTCTGGATTTGTTGAGAAGTTTCGAAATATACATAACACTGTAGTTGAGAGATTATAGAATCAAGAAGTAACCATCTACAACCAAAAATATTAAGAATATAATTCCAGAGAGCTTCATCTCTAGAAAAAGATAGAAACAAATTATTAGAATCCTCTCTATATTGGTTGAACATGTGACATCTAGAGCAATGTTGAATTGCAAAAGATTGTAGACAAACATCAGCGGGGACTTAGTTATGAGCAATACACCAATAAAGAGTAAATCTCAAGGTCCTAATCTAAGGTTTTCTAAAAAACATCAAACAACATAAGTTAGAATCATAATTTATGAGATTTAAATTTTCAATGCTTTTGGAATCACGAACACCATTATAAGAAGGCTCCCAAATGAGGAAATATTCAGAGTTGGAGAAAGAATAATTATCAATAACGTGACTGCTATTATTAGGAAGGTTGATTTTAAGAGAATTAAAAAAAATACCAAATCGTGGAGTTGGTATTATCAGGAAGTGAATTAAGAGTCATCATAGAGATTAAAGGAACACCAGTCCAATTGTAAAGTCAAAAATTAAGGGAGGAAATAGTACAAACCATCAATCTAGAATTGTTCATAATGTTGGTAATGGATTGTATAATTGGTGACCAAATGGAAGAAGTGATGTTGTTCATATTTAAATTCTTAATCTTAGTAAGGAATATTTTCTTGAGAAAAATAGTAGAATCAGATTTATTATGTGGCAACCTCCAAGTCATCCTAGCTTGAAGAGAAACATTAAAGAGAATAATATTTTTTATTCCATGACCACCCTTGTATAAAGGTTTACAACAAGTGTCCTAAGGTATTGTCACAAACTTTCTTTCAATCGTGCTTCTGGTCCAAAAAAACGTTTTTAATGTAAATGTTAATTTTATTAAGAAGACCAATAGGCCAATTGAAAACCATCATCAAATAGACCATTTTGGAGACAATTATAGATTTCACAAGACAAATTCTACAGACCATAGAGAGAGATTTACCCTTCTAGGAATAAAGTTGATTAGTAATCTGATCAAAAAGGCTGTTAATGTAACTGGGTTTAGGTCTTCCTAAGGAGATAGGAACACCAAGATAAGTGAAATGGAAATAATCTTCCATGATACCTAAGTAATTGATGATATCACCTTTTTAGTAAGAATCAAAATTTTTCCCACAGAACACAATGGATTTTCTCCAACTAATAGATTGACTAGAAATATATTCATATTTATACAATGCATTTTTATGATTTTGGATACTCCTTTTATCACCTTGTAAGAATAGAATGATGTCTTCAGCATATAAAAGATTGGTGGGAACATTTAAGTTTCTAGAATCTTGGATAGGTTTAATCGTGTTTTGATCTATAAGATGAGTGAGTAATCTGATTAAGTAATCCTTATCAATGGAAAAAATGGTAGAAATAGGATCTCATTGCCTAAATTCCTTAGTTCATTTAAAGAATCCCTTAGGGGAACCATTTAAAAGAACAGAAATGGAAACTGAATTGAATAAAGTTCTTATTATACCGATGAAAGACTCATTAATCCAAATTTTTTTGAGAACCTTGATAATGAAACCCCAATCCATGGAATCAAAATCTTTCTTAATTTTATGTTTAATGGAAGAACTACCTTCTATAGGTAATTTTTTAAGATTATATGGTATTCAAATGAAAGATATATGCAATCTTGTATAGACCTACCTTTGAAAAAACTAAATTGATTCCAGTAAACAATTATGTTAAAAATTTAAGTGAGTCTATTACCAAGATGTTTTGAAATAATTTTATAGATGGTGTCAATTAGAGTAATAGGACATAAAATATGAATCTCCTAAGCATTTTTCACTTTAGGAATAAGAGTAAGAAATTGTGCATTTACACCATGTGGGAGAACACCATTGGGAAAGAAAGTTTTGACAATTTTTCAAACATCCATATGAATAATCTCATGTAATGTTGAAAGAAACCATTATTGAAACCATCATGACCTAGGGAACTATCAGGATTAATGTTAAAAATGGTGTCTTTGATTTCATGATCAAGAGGGATGCTTAAAAGATAGTCATTGTCTTTAACAGTAACCATATCCGAAATGATGTCAGGTAGGAGATCATTACTAACATACGAACCCTTGAAAGAATTATAAAAATAAGAGACAATGTGATTGGAAATAGCCCCCCCAGTGTTAATGAGGGTGTCATCACCTCTAAGAAATGAAATAGGTATATAGAATTTCCTAATCCTTTAGAGATAATTGTAGAAATTTTTATTCCAATCAACATCAAAAACCCATTTAGTTTTGATGATTTTCTTCCACATGTTATCTCTATGTTTTCAAAGGGAGTTGAGTTTTAGAGAGGTACTAATTTATTTTTGGGGATCTAAAGAGAAATTAGAGCAAGTATTGGAGTTTTGAATTTGAATATGTTCATTATCAAGAAAGGAGATGCCCTTGTCAATATGTTTATATTTGGAATTACACCAACCCTTAAGGCACTGCTTAAGATGTTTTAATTTAGTGAAGTAAGAAAAAGAATCATGGTGATGCCACATGCCTTCCCATAAATTTTTAATAATGTTAGTTCATTTAGGATCCATATCCCAATAATTATTAAAATATAAAGGAAGAGTGGGTTTAATTATCTTGGTGATAAGACATACAAGAATGAGATGATGGTCCCATTTGATCTTAGATAAGGTAATACTCAATATGGAGTCCCATTTATCAATGGCAAAGATATTAATGAAATCCCTATCAACTTTACTATCCAATACCCTATCGAGGTTTGTTCTATACCATGTGAACTTAACAATAGTGAGACTGATTAAATAAGATTAAAATCCTCAATTGAAGCTTTAAATTACCTTTTGGAAATAGAAGAGTGGGGAAAACCAATTTTTTCACTAGTGGTAAGAATCGTATTAAAATCCCTGATCACTAACTAGAGATCCTGGATAATGTTAGCTTGAATATTAAGATCATGACAAAGGGATCTATAATATTGGTATCTATTCTTAGCATAAATCGTAGTGAAAAAAGAATTTAAACCATTAGAGGAAAATTCATAGGAAAAATATATTCATAAACATTGAAAGCATTAACATTTTTCAAGGATGAGTGATAAAAAATGGAGAGATTAAGAATCACAACCATCTTTGTGAGGAACTAGAAAATTAAATCCAAAAGAGAAAAGATGCAAACTTTTCAATAAAAAATAAATTTTGGGCTGAGTAATAGAATTTTATATTGGTTTTTGAGCCAAAAGAACACTTTTAAGCATAATATATGGGATTGGGTAAGAAATACCCAGACAATTATAAAAGAAACAATTCATTGAAACTTTCTTTTAGAGTTAGAACTCCTTTTTTGAACCACCTAAGCCCTTATTACTATCTAATATTATGATAACATCAGTGGAGGGTGGAATCGATTTCTTTCCTTATTTTCTCATATAGGTAATAAAAGATATGTTAGAAGAAAATGTAATATCAGCACTTCGATTTTTTTCAATGTTTTGGCATTCAAGGGAGTGGCCATTGAGCTATCCCTTGAAGTATTAAAAGAAATTTTTTCATTTGTTATAGGTATGTATGAAGATTCGGTAATAGGAGTAGTGTTGAGATTGTCCACTACCACTGGAATGTCATTAGAGACAAAACCTTTGGATTATGGAGTCTCTTTAGAATGAGGAATCAAAAGATACTTGCCTATAGTGTCTATAGGGTGTTTGGATAGCAATAAATATGTTCACTATAGAGCTTCCACCCACCTAGGTTTGATTAGAGTCAAATATTGGTTCATCGTGTACTACATGTAGAGCTATTTCAGTCCCTTAGGGAGTAAACAGTGTTGTAGTAACCCTTTTTCTAGTATCCGTAGAAGCATGTAGACCCAGATCTTCTAAAGTAACCTCAGGGATATGTTAATAATTCCTCTTGCAAACCTCAGAAATGCCACCCACCTGGATTGAGGCGTTTTTTAATATTATTAACTAATATTATACTTTATGGTTTAATTAGAGAAACTTGAATTATCATATCCTAAATCATTTTTTATCTTGGAAAATTAACCTCCATTCAAGATCTACTTTTATTAGGACTCTGATTGATATATTACATTAAAATATAATGTGTTTTTATCAATCAATAGGTTTTCTTCAGTTATAGTGTTTCCCCATGACACTCTTTTTTAATTAAATATGGTTTACCCTATTTATATATCATGAGATCAATTTCAATTCAAATAATCATTATTGATTAATTATCTTCATAAAAATGAAACTATTTAAACAATAATTTTCACCCATTTAAATGATGGTTTATCACCCATGTTTATGTTTTCCTCTTCCTACAAATTCTATCCTATCATAAATTGGAACCCTATTATATTTTAATTATTTATATTTTCATATTTTACTTTATTTCATTTAAAATTAATTTTTTATTACTTCTTTTATGATGTGTATTTCACCATTTTGTATAGGACTTTCAAAAGTGACTAGTAATATTATCTTTTACAACAATTTCATAATACATTTCTAAAACTATTTTATGATTTCACATACATTTACATATTCATTTTCAAAAGGAATTATCTTCTTAGGATTCATGTTTCATGATTTAAAAGACACTTATATTAATACTTTGTGGATTAGAATCATGTTATCAAACATACTAGTTCTTAATCCCTTATTATGAGGTTTGGTTTGAAGTATTTTTTTTACAAGGGTACTTTTACATCTATGTCAACATCCTTGCATTTTTCTTTTTTTACTCAGGATATGTTCTTTTTTAACTATAAATCTGGTTTTTATAGATGTTTTATGGTTATTAATTTGTAAATAATCATGAAACCCATTTTTTAGGTTAATAATTATTTGAGGAAAAAATGTAGGTTTTCTATGAGACCCACTTATGAAAGTACATAACATGATGTGATGGGTGGGACCATAATTATAAAATCATCCAATTCATTGGGTAAATATTTATATCTCATGAGATATTATAGGATTAGTCATTTAAAATAATGATCTATGAGATTATATCCATTATGGGACAATGGGTGTACCCTAATTTTTATATCCCTATAATGCACTGAGTAAATTTTTATATCTCATGAGATGTTATGTATGGGAATATGATGTGAATCTAACCTAGAATGGGAATTTTTACACTATATAATGATGGTATAGGGCGTGATCTTTGATATATGATAATGATTTGAGGCATTATGTTTTGTCACAATTTTATTATGCCAAAATCTTTCGATATATATTTTTTATGCTGAAACCTAATGCTATGATTCTTGGATTATGATCTGTATTTTATTGGGTTTGAATTCTATATATCATGTTTATGTTTATTATTTACATTCTCATACACATATTATCATATTATATTTTTATCATTTATTGTTATCGGTTATGCTTATCCTTACTGTGCATTTTAGCTTACCTATTCCTATGTTTTCATTTCCCTAGGTAATGAATGAATGTAATAAGTTTCATATATCTAGAATATTATATTATATAATTCTTTTGGAAATTTTGAAGAGTTATTATAGTTTAACTGGGTATTATTATACTAAAAAATTTCCATAGAATAAGGAAGAAATTTGTGATTTTAGATAAAGGTTCTTGTTTTTTGTAATTCTTATAAATCTACTAAACTTATTTATCCTTAGGTTTTATTCATTAAGGAATCTCATATTCAATATAATTTAATATAACGTGTTTAAGTATTGGGTCACTATTCTAGGTATAAAAAAAGAGTATATATTTTTAGGGAATATAATGATATAAAATTAAAGAAACCCCTAACAATATGTGTCAAAATAAGATAAAATCCTAATGGTTTTTTAAAAGTAGAACATTCCTAGTTCTCTTAGAAATGACACTCTTTTTTGGATAATTTATGTGGATACATATTCTAACATAGATGTACCTAGGGTTAATAACCCTAAATGGGCTGTGTTTGGTATTAACTCAATTGTCACATAGTGCATCAAAATTATGCCTAACTACATACCATGTCTTACACTCATATGGGATATGTTTTTTTTCAATCTCTTTATATTTAAATGAAACTATAAAGGTTTTATTTTTTAAATAAATTTTAATTATGAGTATTAGAGAACCCAACCTAAAAAAATATATTGAACCATGATTAATTTAGGTTGAATTGAAAGCTAATTTGACATTTTTATAGAGTAAAAATTTCAAGGTTGAGTTTTTATGAGATCATTCAAGATAAATAAATTATAATTTCAATCATTAATCACTCATATTATGGCCTTTTTTTTGAAGTATTGTTTTAATACCAAAGTAAAAAAGTTAACAATGGATTCAAATGAGAATGTAGAGATCATCCCAATGAGTAACCTAATTAGAAAATATATTGAGTGAAAAAATATATTATTGAGATAAACTAGAATTCAATAATTATGATTAACAACATGAACATAATTTAAATCTCATGAAAAAAAGAGAGAAGGTTAATGTCTCATGGAAGTGATGGTGAAAAGATGATGAAGGAATGAATATACAATTTCTTTCATGTCAAAAATGTGGGATGAGGAACCTAAGGGAATGACTTAATGAACTGGAAGATTTTTTATAAGTGGCAAAGGAGGGAATCATGAAACAAGTTACTACGGAAAAAAGAAAGATTTTAGTTAACCAAATGGGGATAAATAATATTATTCTGAATTATCGACTTTAAAATAATATTCCTAGATGCGAGGATCTTGGTAACTATATTAAAAATACACTAATATAATTGATTAATTTTAAAATCAACATCAACAACATTCTAGACCATGGGATTATTATAAATCCTATAAAACCATAACTAATGATGTAAGTTCCAAAATTGATGTTGAGTGAGGAAAACCAATCATCCAAAAAACTATGAGTGTTGTATTTTTACCTTATTTAAATCACTTAATTATATCTAGAATGTATTCTATGGATGTCACGAACTAACTCGGGTTGACCCCAAACAAGTCACATGAGTCGACCCAAAAAAGTGACCAAGAGGAATTTCTGATCCTCCCAAGCTAGAAAATATTGTGAGACATCAAAAAAAAAATAGTTGGGAATAATTTGGCCCATAAAAAATGATAAATAAACCAATATAAATGTAATAAAAAACTAAAATCTATCATTGGAAAGAATATAAAACTTCGCACAAACCTCTATGTGACCCTGTGGTTCACCTCCAACTGTACGACCACACTCACTCTATAATCTAACCAGAGTGGAAAGAAGCTGAAAAAAATAAGAAAAATATAAGCTATAGGCTTTAGTATTAAAACTCAGCAGGCATTCCCCGATCAACTACCCCCTTATTCCATAACCTTGAAAAGAAAACGATGTCATGAATTTTTGAAAATACAACCATATTAATATAAGGTTTCCCCTTATTTTTAAATTCAAGTAACAAGATTACATTTTCATGAAAAACCATTTTATTTCTATTTAATTTCCCAAAATATCTTCTAGTCATACATTGAAATTTAAAAATGAAAGTAAACCATTTTGGATTAAAAATGGGTTTCATAAAGGATGTAATAAGTATTAACAAACAAAATTGAATATCACATCACAAGAACCATGAGAAAACACTAATTACTAGGGTTAGTGTAGAACTATGATCCTCATACCTCGGTGACCAAATCCTCCAACCAAAACCAACAAAATTTTCATGAACAATCCATTAAAGGTGATCCAATCCCAGGGTCTAATGGTCTCCATATCATAAGACAAAACAAGCAACATTCTCTTGAATTATCCACTAGAAGGGATCCCATCTTAAGGTCTAGTGTTCTAGATTCATAATCATATGGATAATTTGTGTTTTAGTGTCAACCCTTCTATATGAAATCTGGTCTCAACCCAACTTATCCAACTGTAGTACTACACCTAGCCTTATCACCTAGGTACCCAGGTTTCCTGTTTTCTCTATTTCAAATTATGGTGATATTTTATCAAGAAAACATATATGTATATATCATTTTCATTACCCAAATATTCACCCAACCTCTAACAAAAAATATCCCTCCTTGAGCGCACCCCCCTTTTCAATCCACAAAATAATTCACAAACCTTTTGACTAGGAACATATCACAAACCACACATTAACATTGCATAACATTTCTCAGACAAGGGGGAATGCCTCGAGATGGGTTTTCCACTTCCATAAATCATTCTATAAATTCAAAATATACATCATTGATTTACATGTAATACATTAAATTTATAAAAAATAATCATCCAATACATTTAAGCTACAAAATCATTTAAAATCTCAACAACACAAGAAATGCACTACACATTTAATTTTTTTTCAAACAATTATTAACTCTATAAAACCATTTTAAAAAGGATAATCACCATTTACGATTTAATTAATTCAAAAACCCATGAACCTTTCCATATTTACCAAAAAAATGAAATTTACCCTTTTTAAAATTACACATGTACCCATCTTCAATCAGGTCAACTTTCATAACTATTATAGACACACCAACCATAATTTGAAATACATATCACACACTCAAAACCATATAAAAAACACTTTTAAGGAAATGTCATTTAGGAAATAATGATCATTAAAAATAAATTACATTTTCTAGAATATGTTTGAGAGTTTATATCAACATGAAAACCCCATGTAGTAAACATAGATAAATTATACAAAAAAATATCGAAATATTTCAAAAAAACACAACCAGATCGCATAACATATAAATAATACATAAATATAAAACATATATTTAAAAAAATAAGGTCATTATGTTGTTAAAATTAAAAACCTCGGTATAGGAATCCTACCTCAAGAAGAAGAAGACCAAGCAGAAACAGATCAACACTCTATGAATTTGACAAAAGCAAATCAAACTTTCCCTTTACCAATTGCACGTATGTACACCTTCGCTCATGTAAAAAGACACCTATACCCTATATATATTTTCATGAACAAATATATACAAGGAGATCCTTACACCTTGTCTTATACATAAATATAACCCTTTCCAATTACAAACATATGCATTTATATATATATATATATATATATATGTAAGCACATGTATCCCTGTTATATATATATATATATATTCATCCTTCCATGGGTGAATATATATAAATGGAGAATATAAACATATTTATTCGAACCTATGAAAAAATAGATAATCCTTTGAGAATGGTAGCTTGAATTCATCCCAAGGAGGTCCAAGAAACACTACAAATTTATTAGGGACTCAAACATCACAAAACCCCTAATTAGAATTGGAATGAAAATAAGAGAATAAGAAAACCTTCCCAAAATTGATGGCAGGTGGACCAAAACTATTTGAGACACATCACCTCCAATGGTGGAGGAAGAAACCCAAGAGAAGAAGTATCAGGATACTCATTTCAAATCCTAACAACAGATAAGAATCCGAAAAAATAGGTCAATCACTAACCTATGGTTTGACCGAACTAGGTAGGGTGATGATGAAAATAAAAAACATTGAAAGGAGATAGAGAAGGATTCAAAGAACATACCTTGGGGTTAAGACCATGAATCCACCTGAGATGTAGGAAAAAATGGTATGAATAGGCTTCTTTTGAGGAGGGATCCACACACAACAAAAGAGGATAAGGGGAGGGGTATTGTTTGACGTACATAGAGGAAAAAAATAGAAACAAAAAGAGATAATAAAGTGAAAAATTAAATATAAACCCAAAATGTTAAAATGATGGGATATTTTCACTATATGAACACATTTTTCCAAACCATGTTCCAACCATGATGTCCCTGCTAAAAAAGAACAAGGCACCGCATAGACACCCTAAGGCGAACCCCCTTGTGGACAAACCATGATCAAACCATGTCAAATGGAACTACCAAGTCACAATGCCAAACTGAATGATTTTCAAATGACTTAATAGAAAATTTGCAATCCATACACTACACCGCAGACTCAAAAGGGAACCCACCAGGGGACCACATGATTACTGGTAATTATTCAGGTAAACTGTGTGAGCTAACATTTCAATAGCTAAAAAGTCTCCAAAAATTTGAAATTTGAACCGCCAACTACCAAAACATCAAATCAAGGCTGAAAATAAATAAATAAATAAAATAATTAAAATTTAATGGTCAGGGTGTGAGAATTAACCCCATGTCAAACACCTTATACCCCAATAAATTTACCCATTTGCAAGATGAACCAATCTTTAACATGAAATGGAATGATGTTTAATGAAACTACCAACCTCAAGGAGACTCTTTTAACATCCCAAGTCACACTTGACCAACTATATAGAAAACCAAAATCAAGGAGATAAATGGTTGATCTTCCTTAACATAAGAAACCATCAAGCACCAACTAATTCTAGAAGAAATTGCAACAAGATCGGTGGCGGGACTTCTCATTATTAAAGAACCAACTTGCATAGACCAATCAACATAGACTGACCAGAAAAACCCAACATGAACCAAGCCAGACCATGAGGAGGCCTGATAGAAGAAACTCTATACTATTTGGGGAAAAAACCATGATTCACCACTACCACAAGACTCATGCTTCCCAAAATGATAAAAACATAAATCCCAAAAATAAAACTTGATAAGGACAATCATTTGGGAATCCCCATCCATAAGGTACAATCCCAACTGTAGAGGTTTACAATGATACAGGGGTACGAATCCTTTCAAAACCAAATACAAAATTAAACTATGATAACTAAATCACTAAATAAAAAATATGGACCATGGTTCCTCCTACACACTCAATAATTCCATCATACATACAAGCATCACTATGGGGACTATGGATAGAGCCCCGATGCCTGATGTATATAATTCCGCATAGTCAGAAGATGAAATACTTTGATCAATACTTCCTCTTCTAGAATCCCAGATTACAATATTTTACATGAACACACCATCAATAAACATTCAATGGATTATGTCATAGTGGATTAGAGTTCCCAAACCAACTATAGAGGATGAAAATGAGTGAGTGTTTTGATGAATGAAAAGAAGTAATTAACAAGGACACTTGTTCGAAGCAGGTTCTTCTAGTTTACACTCATCACTGAATGGGGAACCTCCATAAACACAAAAATAAATTGGTCCTTGAACATTGGATGGAGATCCCAAATGATATGATGAGCTTATTACAGATCATTAGACACTATAAAGTGAGTAAATGGAAATATTTTGTTGAAAGGATCAACATTACCCTTCACCATTAGTTGACCATGTCAAACATCCATGAACTCTGTAAATTTCTTCTCCATCTCTTTCTCAAGAATAAAACCCTGGATGAATGTTTTCCTGAAAATACCCCATGACATCCCAACTAAAAATGAAAATAGAATTCCTAACTTCTAATGATTCAATCCAAACCCCCAAACAACTTTAAAATATCGCAAAACCTAACTTCTTCAGGAGTTCCCAAAATCCTAAAAATGATTTCGACTTCCATGAGACACTCCAATGTCACTAATGAACCTAGATAATCATAGAAATTGGAAAAACTGAAATTAAATCAATCCAACCACTCCACCGGGAGTTCGAGCAGGGTTTATGACTAGATATTAATCCTCAGAAACCTTTGGATTCTTTCTTGGAGGCATAATTTCAACAACAAAAGGCACTAAACCTGATCAACATCAAACCAGAACTCAAACAACTATCATGTTATACCAAATTCCTATCTCATAAACTAAAATATCACAAAACCAGATGAAATAAAAATCAAATTCCTACAAAAACAAAACCAAAACAACCTCATAAAATAATAAAATAATCCTCTTTTAGAAATAACCATTTTCCAAAGTCAACCATTTTCAAATTTAATTTCCCCTTTTGAAATCAAAAATAATTTTATATTTCCAAAATAATTTCTTTACGTACCCTTTAACATATTGAAACAACACCTCACATTTTTCTTTAAAACCACAAATCTCACTGGAAGATAATCTACTTTTCAGTGGAAACAATTTTCCATTTCAAAACCACTTTTTAAAAACCATGTCAAACCGTTGCTTTTAAATAATTATCCATGGTATAATATAAACCATCCCATATGTGTTCATCACCACTTCTACTTACATCATCCATATATACATTCCATCATACACTTTACACACACACACACACACTCGAAACCCATTTTTCCACTCCAAAGACCCTCATCCTTTTAAAAACCACTCACTCCAACCAAAAACACCACATGTGTCTTTAAATGAAATATTAATTTCATTTAATTCTAAAAAAACCCATTTTAATCAATTTAATTTTCACTTTTACTATTTATAATGCAATTACCTTCTAAAACATTAGTGAAAATACAATATAAACAATATCATCATATCACCCAAACCATTTATGAAGCCATGGGAACAAAAAAATAATTTACAAAAAGGTTTCGTGGTCATTCGTTGATAGACCAAATAGTTTGGGGGACCGTAGGAAGATCATGTATCTACCACGAAGAATCTCATGGAAACAACTACAATATATCCACATGGTTTTTATTGCAATGAAAGAAACTGATCCCTTCCATTCCACTCCCATTTATGCCCAAAATAAAAACAAAAAATCAAAATCAAAATCCTAACATTCACTAGTTAGTTAGGTTTTTTTCATAATGGTTGGTGATTAGGCACAAAACTATGACCTATATCCCAATAACCAATGATCTTGTATATGATATACCAGACATCCCCAATAACAAGAACCTAGCTCTGATACCATTTTTTCATGAACAGACTCAGGATTACCCTGTAATGAACACCTATGTTGACAAAAAATAAGGCCTGATAGGCATTCCATATCCTCCTAGGATAAAAACTACTGCGGGGCCTCAAAATAAAATAGTTGGTAGTTATTTGGCCCAAAAAAATGGAAAATAAAAAAATATAAACTAATCAAAAAAACCAAACACTATCAGGAGAAATAAAATAAAACTGCACACATCCCTCTATGCGACCTCAGGGGTCACCTCCACCCATATGACCGCACTCTCTCCATGTGAGAACAAGAGTGGGTAGCAGCACTAAAAACTAATATAAAAAATAATCTATAGGTGTGAGTATTAAAACATAGTTGGCATGCCCAGATCAACAAATCCCTATGACTTAAATTCACAAAGTAAACCAATTCATTTTAGTTTGAAAATACTACCGTATAAAAATATGATTTTCCATTCATTTCAAATTAAAGTAACAAGATTCCATTTCAATAAAAAAACAATTTTATTTCCATCTCATTTCCAAAATAGTTCCCAATAACGCATATAATTTTCAAAATTAAAGGCAACCGATTTGAGTTAATATATGTTTTTCATAAATGAGGAAACAAATATGATGATACTAAATTAAACATCACATAACAAGTATCATGGGAAAACCCTAAGTATTAGGGTTTGTGAAGTCCTAGGATCATCATACCTCTATGATCAAATCCTCCAACCAAGACCAAAAGTGTCCTCATGAATGATCCATTATAGGGGATTCTATCCCAAGGTATAATGGTCTGCATATCATAATCCAAAACCAACACCATTACCAAGAACGATCCACTAAAGGGTATCCCATCTCAAGGTCTAATAATATCCATTAGTAATCATATATTTAGTATGTTTTGTAGTGTCAAACTTACAAAAATAAACTAGTCCTCGACACCGCAAATCAAACGAGTGTACAAGACACTGCCTTCCCATATAGGTACCTAGGTTTTCCAGGTTCTCTATTTAAAATGGTGGTGAGATTTTATCAAGAAAAAATATATGCATATATCATTTTATTTTTTCAAAAAATCATATAACATATAACCACCAATTTCCCTCAATGAGAACATCACACTTTTCAAGTCACACAATAATTCACAAGCATCTTCATTGGGGAAATATCAAAAATCACACATTAACACTTGAAACACATTTCTCAAATAAGGGGTGAATACCTCAAGATGGGTTTTAAACTTCTACAAATAATTCCTTAAATTCCATGTGATATTCATTAAATAACAAAGAATACATTCATTCTAGAAAATCATAACCCTCCAACACTTTTGAGTTCCAAAAATCATAGAAAATATCAATTAAACTACCATGTCACTGCACATTTAAAAACAAGTTTGAAACCATGCTTAACTCAAAGAACCCATTTAAAATGGAAATTCACTATTTAATGTTGAATTCAAACCACACCCCATACACTTTTCCAAACATACCAAAACATGAAATTTACCCATTTTAAAATCACTAATGAACACCTCTTCATTCAGGCCATCTTTCACTACTATTATACACACACCAATGAACATTTTAATTAATTATTATATAATCAAAACCATTTAGGAATCCAAATATAAAAAATTATCATTCATTACCAATTGAGAATTAGAAATACGTTACATTTTCCCAAACAAGGTTGATATCATATTTCAACCTGAAAAAACCCATGTTGGAAACTTAGATAAATTACAGGAAACAAATGTAGAAACATTTATAACAACCACAACCATATATCATATAATATATATACGGCATAAATATAAAAAATAATTTTTAAAACAATCAGTAAATTATGGAATTCAAATTAAAATCCTCATTATAGGGAACTAAACTCAAGAATAAGAAGACAAAGCTGAAACATCTTGCCAATCGATGACATTGACTACAAAAACAATAACTTTCCCTTTACTGCATTCACACATATGCACCTTATATTATATGTAAGGAAAACCATCCCCAATGTACATATTTTCATTTAAAATTATGTGCAATGGGATCCTTACACAAGATTTTAGATGAATATACCACCTTTCACTTACAATCATATACATTTTAATATATATATATATATATAAGCAAACCATTAAATATGTTCATATTTTCATGGAAGAATATATATAATAGTGGAACATACACATAATTATGCTTACAAATGTGTTCATAGACTAGACTTGGAAAACAATGTCTTGAATATATCCCAACAAGGTCCAAGACCCACTCTCAAATTTTTAGAGACTCAAACATCACAAAACCCCTAATTAAAATTAGATCAAAAACAAAGGGAGAAGAAAACCTACCCAAAATAGATGGTGGGAAGAACTAAATGGTTTGAGCTGCTTTGAATTCTGTGACGGATGTTGAAAACATGGGAAGAAGTCCCAAGATACCCATTTCAAGCCCCAAAATTTGAGAATAAATAAAGATATGGGTTAATCCTTAACTTTGGGTTCAGATGAACATGGTGGGGAAACAAAGAAGTGAAGAAAACCCAAAATGGAGAGAAGAAGGAGATGAAAACCATATCTTAGGGAGAATAACTAGAATCCTACAATGATATAGGAAAAAATGGAAAGTAGAGGCAGCTCTAGAAGAGGGAGTCACACACAGCTAAGGAGCAGGAGGGGTGGAGACTCACGCCATGCCTTGGGAGTAATAAAGAAAAGAGAGAAAACAATACAAGGAAAATAAAAGGAAAAAAGAAAATAACAATCTAAAATTTTAAAATTTTTGGAGATCCATAAGGTTTGCACACGGTTTATCAAATAGTGTGGAAACTGTACTATCCATACTATACAAGAATGACACACCACAAATTTTTCCATAGGTGAGCTACACAGTTGGAAAAACTGTACTCCAACTATGCTAAATGGAACATCCAACTCATAGACCCAAACCACACACTTTCTCCACAAATTAATAGACCGTGCACAAGTTGTGGACCAAACCTCTAAATCAACAGGGTACCCTCATGTGAACCACAAATTTAGTAATAAACATGAAGGATAACCATCAAACAACTAAAATGTATCCAAAAATTTAAATATTGACCCTCCATCTACTGAAAATCAAAATTGAGAATGAAAATAATTAAATAAAATAATTAAAATTTTATGGTCGGGGTGTGAAAAAGGAAATAAAATAATAACTCTAATGGATAGATGTGAATTTGTTAATAATCAATTATTGGGGTAAGATTATTGTATACTAAGTATACCGTTCTTCTCTATACATATTTATAAGAAATATCTTCCTATAAAATAAATTTATCATTACTTTAGTAAAATTTGATTTGATGTTAGATATGGATTTACCCTCTCTATGTAGAGACCATGATAATTTACAATGTGATAACCCTAAAACTGGTAGCACAGAGTTGATGCCTTACTTTATTTCATTAACGCAAGATATAAGGAATCACATTCCAAAATACTGAATAGTTTAGTAGCCTTGGTAAACTAGATTCATACATGAAATTTACATTACATTTTAAAAAATAAAATAAAATAATAATTTCATTGAGTCTACCGTTATTCCCCCCTTTTGTAACCCTACATATTATACATATTATACTTCTTGGAATCCTAGGGAAAAATGAAAGATATGAGAGTGTTGAGCTCAAATTCTCATTAAGGGTATGTGTATGACAAAAGATATGATAAAACGATATGTAAAGTTAAGTAACTCAAACACATGACATTTAATCAGTAACTTTATTATAATATGACCAGAATAAAATATAATCAAATATTAACATATAAATAAAACATGAAAATAAAACTTAACAATGAATATTCTATCTAATCGAGCAATCACCTAAAATATCAGTAACTAAATTTGTAATGATACAATTCACAATGATAGACATCTATAATATACAATATATTCTTACTTCTAATAATATAATACATTCAAATCTTTTTTCCAATAATCTAGCATCATCAAGGATTTGTACCACGAATCTAATAAATGTGTAAGGCCCTGGTCAGAACCCAATCTAGATTATCTCATGTCACCTATAGAATTATCAAGAGGATATATATAGCACCTCCCATTACATACTATGTCCATTAAATTCTTAAAATGAATAGTGTGAAAAATAATAAATATATATTTTTTTATTTAAGCTATCATGAAAAATATAAAGAGCTTTCCCCATTCAGTAAACATAACCACAAACTACCCTGAGTAATATAGAGAATGATATCAAAATAAAACAAAATAATTAATTACCATTAAATAAAATATGGGATATTTTATTATATGGTTTTAAACATAATGTAACAAAACATTCATAAAAGAATGCATACATACATGAAAATACTCCATTAAAAACATTGAAAAAATATTGATGAAATCCACATTTTCACTTTAAAAATAATTTATTTTTAAAATGATGTACAATTATAAATGAAAATGTTTTCATTGAAAATATACATTTAAAATAGT
This sequence comes from Viscum album, assembly GCA_963277665.1. Taxonomy (NCBI): domain Eukaryota; kingdom Viridiplantae; phylum Streptophyta; class Magnoliopsida; order Santalales; family Viscaceae; genus Viscum; species Viscum album. The sequence goes on from OY728137.1 coordinate 134,462,589, forward strand.
AATGGAAGCTTCAAAACATTAAGGCGACATGAACATATGAAATTCTATTAATTTCATATACATAAAAAAACATAATTTTTGAAAGAGGAATATTAAAATAGGATTTCTAAAAGAAATTAACTTCTAAATATCATATCATTGAAGTGAGAGTTAATAAAATGAATAAATTATGTGTATTCCATATATATCGACATAAAACTATAGGAAATAAAACACAATTTATTAAAAATTCATTTCACATTTTATATTGGTATAACATAAACATGGTAGTTGATGTTTAACAGAGGGAAAGGAAATTGGGTTTAGAATACCCTTACACTTTGTAATAATTTGAATCATATGTACCATAAAAGTAATAATTACCAAATTAGTCATTTAATAAAATGAGGATATTTTGAATCATTATATGATATATCAAATTCTTTTATATACACCACATAATAGAAATTAGTGGTGACTAAGGAAAGTATCTCATAGAAATAAAAAGAGAGATGAGAAAACTCTTACCTCACATTTCTCTTTAGTGTAGCATTCTATAAATAACAATATAATGGTTTAAATAATGCTATTAATTTATAATGGAACTATACTAATATTTATAATACCTTATATTATTATTTTATAACATCTTATCACACATTAGTTAATAATATGTAATTATTTTCATTGTTTCTGGTGAATTTGTTTTATGGTTTAATGATTGGTTCATTTGTGTATAATTATTGATTATCTTTTAAAATGGAAATAAAAATACATATGTAGAATGAAATGGTATTAATAATATTTTAGGAGTATAAATTGTCTAATATATCATTTTTTATAGCATGCAGAAGATACACCAGATAAAATTTTAAAGATAAATGTTTAGTTTATTTAGGCGGTTTTTAGGAACACCAAGAACTAGTTTCATTTTATTTTCTATTATTAGTATATATTTGTTTTAGGGAATTAAAAAAGATATAATATACTTATTAAAACAAATTTAACCAAAATAATTGTTTTATTACCATTCACGAATGTGTAAATGGAAAAGAAACAGATACATTATTCATAGAGGTGTTAAACCGACATAACTTGGACAATACTTTTGTTTCATTAAATAATAGGATGTATAAAAAGGGATGGATATAAAATATTATATTAAAGAAATAAAATTACCATATTTATATTATTATATAATTATTATTACATTATTTATGAAATAGATTTGGGTAAGGTAGAAAATAAATTAAAATAAGAGTGGTATTTTGAGAAAATTACCTCTTGAATATCACCTCGTTAAGAGACCCTAAAGGACCTTGGATTTGATCTTTTACAGAGACCATAAGGATTATTAAGTAGTGAATGTTAGGAGGAGTGGTTGGGGAATATATTATAGGATACACAAGTCTTTTGGGTTGAAATGGGTTGGGGAGGCATGGTATTTATACTTGAGGAGATGTGGGTTTAAGTTATTAAAATAATGATTATTTTATACTTAATGCTAATCACATTGAGGTGGAATTTATATCCATGAAATTGGATGGAAATTGTTATTTTGTAAGATTTTAAGGGTCGATCCACACCTCAAATTACCATTAAATGTTGTAGTTTTTGGGATTTTTAAGCCGTTAACTTTTTAACTTTAACATGATTCATCTTTTTTACATATACAATAGTAAATAATTTTTTTACCATGGTAAATTTTTTATGTATAATATTTAAAATGAATTTAAAACCTAATATTGACATTATAATTAAAAATATGGAATCCATTTGAACAAATTCAATTCACATCCTTAGAAAGATTATATTTTAAATAATTTAACTCGCTAAACAAAAATGTGGGTTTTTAAAGTGTATAAGTTCAATAGAATTAAATGTTTTTATATCTAATTTTAATGATAAATTTTTTCAAAATTAATAAATTGGATTTTTTTCTGTTTAGTAAAACTAATTATAATTTAAAATAAAGGTAAACTATAATTTTACAATATAAATAAATTATATGAAAAATGAATTTTTAAATAAAATTTAGTATTTTTCACTATTTGTCAAAAAATAAAACATCTCCGTAAAATACTTACATTTTACGTTAAGATAATTTTCATATTAAGAATTAAAAAATTATGTTTGTTTTTTATAAAACACATATAAATGATTAATAATTAATATTTAAAATAGGTGTTCCATCAAAGGGAAGAAAAACTACCTTTATAAATATACAGGTTTTTGTGCATAAAATTTGATTTATTAGTTTCTAAGGACAATAAAACATATTGAATGAATTTAAGAAAATTTTATTTAATATATAATATATAAATCACATTAATATCATTCAATAATTTTGATTAATTTATTTTAATGGGATAAAGATTTGTTATGGGTATAAAAATAGTTTTTTTTATTAAAAACACATTCTTTTTAATAAATTGGTTTTTATTTCATTTCTATCTAATTAGTAACCAATGAATTAATTTTATAAACATGTGTAAAATATATATTATAAATTTTGTAAATCTCATTCATACCCTACATTCCAATGACTAGATGATAACTATCACTATTAAATAATAATATTTAATGTTTTTTTAAGCTCAGTGTTTTGTGTAATGTACGTTATCAAAGAGATTAAATTTAAGAAGAGTCATACCATAAAATTATGGGGTGTCACATTCTCAAACCATTCAATAAATTGTTTCATATTAATTTGATATTTCAATTCTAAATTCAATGGTTGATACATTGAAATTCCCTTTTGGGAAACCCCCATCATAAATAGGGCTTACAAGACATCCCCTTATAAGATTAAAAGGGAAATGTGAAGGTCACCATAAATTAATCTTTTGAATAGGATATCATTAGTGGAATGTTAAAATCATGAAATGGATGATAAATTAAACTATCACATTTTGATGGATAGTAACAGAGAACATGGTAATCAGAAGGTCTACCACCAAAAAACCATCAATACTTAATTGGTTAAAAAGGATATTGATTTACCTGTAAAAAAATTAAATGAATAACATTTTTGTTCCAAAATATTTTTCCTAGAGTTGAGATAATATTTCATTACCTAGATAAGCAATTGATATAGTAAACATACATGATTTATTTTACTTTCTTAAGCATAATTTTAACCATTGGTTATTATTTTATCTATCCAAACATCATTTATTATCATTTGAGGAAAATATTCTAGATGAATTTTTCTTACATGAAGCACTTTTATATATCATAAGATCCATGATTCATTCCTTTAGCCTCTAAATATTTACTAAAACCAAAATGGTTTTCACATGTTACCCAATATGATAAATCTTACTTTATCCTCAAAAAATAATATTTAATGCTCAACATAATCCATTCCATTTTTTATGACTCGTACAAAATAAATAAATCAAAATTCACAGTCCTAAAATTCAGAGGGAAGGTTGCATGATTTCCATAATAAAAATTACATTCCCTAAACAACATAATATTACACTTATTGTCGCAAATAAAATATTTTAATACCTTTATCACCTTAAAACCTTAATGAGAACCAAAATTATAAAAAAATATTTATTTTTTTAATATATTCCATAAATATGAACATGTAATATACCATGATAATATGTTATAAACCATAAAATTAATAACCACTTTCATAGTCACCAATAATATATCCTAAAATATATTTTTTATTAAAAAACTCAACAATACATTAATTATTATTTTCCAAAATCTTTTATTTTTCAAAAGATCAACTTGATACATAATAACTTCTCTTGGATACTGGTTCTATTCATCAAAAACCTCTAAGTCCTTAAAGAAGAAGTAATCCAACAAAATAATTACATAAATCATGATTCTTATAACTATAGTATCATTGATAATATGATTATTTAATCAAAATAAGTATGAACTCTAATCATTATAATCCATTATATACATCATCATCTTACTCTTTAATACCTCCTTCATTCCATTTGTAATCTCCTCATCATCAGTAGTATTATAATTACTTGTATATCCTAGTTTATTAAATTTAGTAGTTACCCCCAAGGACATAAATTTTACTAATTCTTATTATTTCAAAATTTAAAACATTCAACTATATAAGATTCTTTATGTAACACCCCAAGATTTTATGAATTTTTTTTAATTTCATTAATGTCTTGTGTTGTACGCTACACCAAAAGGATCTTGCACAACACACATCCCTAACATGGCTTGCATTACACACAATCACAACCTTCCACGATCGTGTGTGTTGTACGCAATACCGAGTTTTGCTAAACAACGATATGTTATATAAACTAGCCATTATGAATAGTAATACCCAATTTTTGAAATTTTATAAATTTTATCTTTCATAATGGTCTTCATTTTTGGGTTCGGAATATCGAAATTATCTTACGGTGAAATTTTGGTATTTTTCTGAAAACTTTCAATTTTTTATGAATAGTGAAAACACTGGGTTACTATTCAAAAACCGACTTTTTATTTAAATAATTTTTTATTTTATTTAAATTTATTTTAGGTTAAAATTGATACATAATGCCTATATAAGTTCAATTTATGTCATTTGAGTCATTTTATAATAATTTTGGATATATAAAAATTTTATTGAACTTTTCACCATCTTTTACCCACCTCCTAGGAGAATTTGCAAATTTATATAAAACTTAATTTTTCCGCTTTTGTGAATGGAATTTGAAAAATCCAAGAGACGCGATTGATGTTAGTAAGTAAAATGTGGTTCAATGAGATGAAAATAATTTTTGGTGAATAGTAACTTTTTTACTTTTATTTACCACGGTTAAAAGTAAATAGGGTAATTAAGGGTAAAAATAATATTATTATTACCCTACCACATGTCCGAATTCTATTGTATAAGTGTAATTCGACCAAAAAAAACCTTAGGAATAAAATATGACCATTTAGGCTTACTTGTATTAGATTAGGACATTTAATATTAATTTATTTAAAGAAGGGTTAAAATAGTTAAAATAAAAGTTTAATAACTAAATCATTTTTAATATAGGGTTATACATAAGATATATTCGAATATAAAAATTAATTATAAAGCTAAAACTATATCCTACATAATGGTATTTTATTTTTAATTTCTAGACTTTAAATAATCTAATTTATTTATGACAAAATGATGATACAGTAATTCTATTCTTAATGAAATATTGACATAATTGATGTTATAAATACCCAAATAAATGAAATTTGAGACATTTTATGACTTAAAATAATTTTATAGGTTAATATGGCATGTTATTATTGATTTAATATACTTTTTTAGAACTAATCAATCTATTGTGATTTTCACAAAAATCAATTACCAAATAGTGTCAAAATTGACATAAAATAGTTTTTAAAAAAAATATTATATTATTAATTGTTATTTTATTTATAAAAATATAATGTTCAGCCAAATGACTTATATAAGGTTATATATATTAATAAAAAACAACGTGGGGTTCGTTTGTCTTGTTATAGTAAGTTTATTAACCTTATAGTGTAAGAAAACAAGAAGACACGGTAAAAGAAGAATTATTTAACTTATAGTTAAATCTAAATGATAATGTTAAAATAGAAACCTAAACTTGCCTAAATTCTATTGGCTGAGAGTATTTAGACCCATCCCCACCTTAGATTCGAAATAACTCAATTTGGGGCTATTAAAAACTGAATATGACTTTATAATAAAATAATAATTTTAGTCATTCCAAAGGTGCCCCTCTCCTCCCTCATAAAAGGGAACCTCCTCCCTCTCTTCCTCACACCACTTTAATCCATCAAGATCAGACAACCCCTGAAAATTTCTCTTCTCCACGTCCCTAGAAACATCCTAGAGGTTCTGGTCTTCTTGAAAGTCCAATCTTAGTGCCCTAAGAGGAGGTTTCAAAAAGGCGTGTCGAAAGAAGAAGTAATATCCATTACCGATTCTTTCAACTTTATTTCTTCTTCAACTTCTTCTTATTTAGTTGTTTCATTATGAAGTAATAACATCAGTATCACTCATATACTGATATGTTATTATAAGTATGAATCAACCCTATTTCACCATCTATCCATCCTACGGAAAATGAAATCACCGCGCGTGTGTACGTACGGAATACCGTCTCCACGCCGTGGTGTAATCTGTTTTCGACCACCACCTTACTTGGATGGGTATAATGGAGTAAATAAATAACTATATATGATTATTGCAAAGTGATATTGATTCTGTATTATTATACATACACTTCAATCCAATTCCATGACCATGGGAATGATATCATCGCTCGTGTGTACGTACGGGCTACCGACTCCACGACGCGATGAGATTCATTCTCCATGTTAACCATTCATGAATGATTATAAAATATATATAATTAGTAATAATTAAATATATGAAATAATAATGATACTTTATTTATGTGTATGTATAAGTTTTTCATCTACTTAATTTCATTCAATTCAATAAGGAAACAAAAACAGCGTTCATGCGTACGTACGGCCTACCGTCTCAATGAACGGTGTATTTCATTTCATTTAATCGATCTATCATATATATATGTATATACTGAAATATATATTAAATATAAATCATGTTTTACATTCAATAATTACGTAAATCAGGATATAAGTAATAATATCAAGAACAACAAGTCCAAACACTTACAATAAATAAAGCTATTTAACCTAAAACGCTGCTTTAACATGGAACTTACAAAAGAATGGGTAATATAAAGTCATAAGTGAACCATATATGATATCATAACAATGAATATGATTCTATAATAAGTCAATGACATTATTTAAATCATTATACCGGAGTTTCAGAAACGTACGAAGCATATCAGACCTAAGTTAAGGGATAATGTTTCAATCTCAATTGTTTTCTATCCGAGATTTCTTATACGTAAGTATTTACTGGGGTAATATTTATCATCCATGTCCAAGTTTTATAAAAATGTTTTCATTTATATTTAAAGTATTTTTTTCCCATTTTTTGAATTTTACTACATGGTATGTAAGGAATCTTTTTTTATTACCATACGAGGTACTTTTTGACTTTTCCAACAAAAGTACGAGAAGAATGTTATTTTTAACTTATATGGCATGAACGGATTTTTACAGTTTCATAACACCTCATTTTCATGAAGCATACTCTACAAGATTTTATGAAAATTTTCAACAAAATACTTTTATTCTAAATGTGCATGGCATTTTGTGAAAAGAAAACGATTTTGAAGAAGAAAGGATATTTTCCTCATGAATTCATTTCAAATGTTTTATCAAAAACATTTTCCATCTAAGATGGAATTATTTAATATGTGTATGTTTCAAGTTTAATGTCTCTGTGATTTATATGGTTTCACTTTTCTTATGATGAAATGTCCATTTGTTTTATATGGATTATGAGATGATGGGATGATTTTTATGAAACCCATTTTATTCATTGGGTTATGATGAATGTTTTAAGTTTATTTTGTGGCACAATTGAGAATTATTTCATTATTAGATTGGTGGGACCTATATCCCCCTCCAATGCATTCGGTAAATATTTATCTCATGAGATAGACATGGCTGGAATGGTAAGTTAATCCGGTTCAGTTTTATAGGACTAAAACGAGGTGTGAACTCGATTCAGAAAGGGAGTTTGTCCACTAAGATGGTCTTGGAAGCAATGCCTTGGCTACTATAGAAATCATAACATGTGCTTAATAGTTTCCACAATTACATGCTTTATTCCCATGCTATTTTATCATGATTGATGTTCCCTTATGATATATGCCTTACGTACTTTCAAGATTCATGTCTTTGCTCAATATTTTGATGTTTAGATTTTATGTTCATGTTTTTGCATTCAAATGTTTATGGATTTCTTTATGTTTTCTATGGTTACCCTTACTGGGCATTTGAGCTCACCCCTTTTATGTTTTCTTTTCCCCAGGATATAAAGAAAGGTTTTAGGTAAGAAAAAAAGGGGAAGATCTTTATGGGATATGTTGAAGATATTTCACCACGATTAGAAGATTATATTCTGAGTTTCCAAAGACACTAAACTATTACGGTCCTTCTGTGTCTATTTTTGTTATGTACTAAGTATTCTATAAAATTAATGTAATGTCCATGTACGTCAAGATTTGGGTCTCTACAGTTGGTATCAGAGGAAAGGTTTAGTCAACCTTGGGAAACTAGGATGCGAGAACTTTCGTGAGATCCCTAGAGATATTTCTAAGGTATGTCTAGGGATGTCCCTAAGGTTAAGTATTAATATATGTTATAATACTTTAATTATGGTAACCTAAGATGTTAGATATTGAAGGTACTCCCCCTTTATTATGTTGTTCTCCCTAGCAGGATTTTTGCCTCTCACACTAGTCTTTTTGGGTTTTAGATGATGGCTGGAACCCGAAGGAACCATGTTGATCAAAGTAATGGACAATGCAATGGTTGTCCTCCTGAACATACAAATGTTATGGGAGATGGAGTGCAAACTTTTATTGTTATAATTATACAAGCTATGAATCATTCTGGACTTCCAAATGAACAGTGAAGGGAAAAATATTCTATTGAGTCCTTCATGAGGCAACGTCCACCTTCATTCAGTGGGTCTTTGGATCCACTTGTTGCTGAACAATGGATCAGTACCACTGAAAAGATATTTTTGGTTATTCAATGTTCTGAACATGGTAAATTCATCTTAGCAGTATATCGTTTGGAAGGTGAAGCTGATCAATGGTGGAATCTTATCAATAATACGAGTCCAATAGATGAAATTGGGTTCATGGAATGGGACGTGTTCAAGAACTTATTTTTCAATAATTACTTCCCTTGTATTCATCAGACCAAATATGGAGAAGGAGTTTCTTGAACTATAGAAAAAGGATGATGAATCTGTTGGTATATACGAAGCAAATTTTACAAGGCTTGCAAGGTATGCATCTGGCTTTATCATCCAACCTGAAAGTAAAGTTGATTGATTCTACAATGTCTTAAAACCAAATCTTCGAAGGGAATTATCTATAAGAGACTTCAGTAGCTATGAAGAAATTGTGCATTGTGCTATCAATATAGAAATGGAAGTTGGTGTTACATATCCATCTCATGGTTTTGACAAGAAACGAAAGATGGAGTTCAAGGAGAAATATCAGAATAATGGTGAAAAGAAGATGAATGTTTCCTTATTCTCAAAGTGTGGAAAGAACCATGGTGGAGATTGTCTTAAAGGGACTATAAAATGTTTTAAGTGTGGAAAATAAGTTCATCGAACAACTGAGTGTCGAAGTAATTGAAAAAGGGTTCCTAATGGTGTGAATAAAGAAAAGATTGCAGAGAACGCACTAGAAACACTTCAATGCTTCAAGTACAATGAAATAGGGAATTATGTTAATCAATGCCGTAATACAAGGGTTAATGATGATCAATATGAGCAACCACTTAAGGCAAAGGACAAAGGGAAGTCACATGCGATCACTATTGGCGATTTTGAATATGACAACGATGTGGTGGAATGATTAAGTGTTTATGTAATGGGATTTCAAAATAATGTTGTATATAGTATCGTGGAAGATTGGAATATTTATATATTGGTCTATTGTGGTTTTCAATAATTTTATGGTACGGGTAACCATGGAAAGTGATTGAGATATTTTTGGAAAGAAGTTGATATGCACATAATGAAGGGATAAAGAGAAAATGAAATGTTTGACAGTATTCATGAGATCATGACTGATATAAGGAAATAGTTATATCATGGTTTGAGTATATAGAATTTTGGTGTTTTGGTATGTGGAAAGAGTTAACTTTTGACAGCACTCATGTTTTCACTAAGATTTAATGGGTATTCATTTTTCAAGAGAATATATTATTAAGGCCTTCGAATGTTTGGAATGTGACCAAAAAAAATATCTTATGATATATGGGGATCAATGATGGTATTAAAATTCTTGTTATATGAAATCTCTGGTAATCGTTTTCACTATATTATGAGAGTGGACTGTAGTATTATGGATAAGCCTAAAGATTGGAATGGATTATGTTAGACATAAGTTATTATTGTTTAAGGATAGAAGTTTTTTCGATATTATTGATGGGATGTTATAGTAATGTAGTTTTAGAAAAAGGAAAACCTGCAGGATGGGTGACAACCCATCGTGTCGGACAATGCTGTGGGAATCGAACCCACAACCGAAGTGTGACTGGCCTTTATCGCATACCACTAGCCTACAGGAAGTCCCTGGTTAGTGGAAACTAGTTTTATTTTATTTAACGGTATGTTATATGAAGTATAAGATCATTTTTGGAATCATATATGATTAACCTCACCATAGATGTACTTATGTATATTTGATAAATTTTTCTAACCTTTTGTTTGAAACAAATTGAATGAACCATAATTCTATCACATGATCTTTTAACACTTCAAGAATAAAAAATTCAACTTCTTTTCTTTAAGAGATGAAGTGGAAATTGTTCAAAGCACGAACAAAAGTGAGATTGTACCAAAATAAAGTAAGTATTTATTCTAATTCAAATTCTTCAACTTTAGGGAAATGATCTTGAAAACCAAAAATGTTGTCCTAATGCCCTTATATACGATAAATCATATGGTACCCTAGATCATCACAAATTTATGGCTTTGTGATTGTTGGCTTATTCATAGCCATGTTCTGTACCACTCTCCATCAGAACATGACGGTTAAATTTCTCTTCCATATCCATATTTTCACCTGTGTTCTTTTATGTGGAAACCCAGTGATTAGTTAATTTGGGTAACCGTTATTTTTCATACTTTAGTTTTTAAAGCCAAGTTTTTTTATTCCTTTTTACGATGTGGGTTTCTATTAAAGAAACTTTAGAGTAGTAAACCATTTATAACCTTGACAAATTTCGAGGGCAAAATTCATTTTAAGTGGGGTAGAATGTAACACCCTGAGATTTTATGAAAAATATTCTTTTTAATTTCATTAATGTCTTGTGTTGTACGCTACACCAAAAAAAAAGCTTGCACAACACCCATCCCTGACTTGGCTTGCATTACATGCAATCACGACCTTCCACGATAGTGTGTGTTGTACGCAATACAGAGTTTCACTAAACAACGATATGTTATATAAACTAGCCGTAATGAATAGTAATACCCAATTTTTGAAATTTTATAAATTTTATCTTTCAAAATGGACTTCATTTTTGGGTTCGGAATATCACAATTATCCTAGGGTGAAATTTTGGTATTTTTCTGAAAACATTCAATTTTTGATGAATAGTGAAAACACTAGGTTACTATTCAAAAACCGACTTTTTATTTAAATAATTATTTATTTATTTAAATTTATTTTAGGTCACAATTGAAACATAATGCCTATATAAGTTCAATTTAAGTAATTGGAGTCATTTTATAATAATTTTAGATATATAAAAATTTTATTGAACTTTTCACCGTCTTTTACTCACCTCCTAGGAGAATTTGCAAATTTACATAAAACTTAATTTTACCACTTTTGTGAATGAAATTTCAAAAATCTGAGAGACACGGTTGATTTCAGAAAGTAAAATGTTGTTCAATGAGATGAAAATAATTTTTGGTGAATAGTAACTTTTTACTTTTATTTACCATGGTTAAAAGTAAATAGGATAATTAAGGGTAAAAATGATATTATTATTACCCAGACACATGTACTAATTCTATTGGATAAGTTTTATTCAACCAGAAACAACCTTAGGAATAAAATATGACCATTTAGGCCCACTTGGATTAGATTAGGACATTTAATATTAATTTATTTAAAGAAGGGTTAAGATAGTTAAAATCAAAGTTTAATAACTAAATCATTTTTAATATAGGGTTATACATAAGATAAATTTGACTATAAATATTAATTAGAAATATAAAAAGATTTCCTACATAATGGTATTATATTTTTAATTTATAGACTTTAAATAAGTTAATTTATTTATGACACAATGGTGATGCAATAATTATATTATTAATGAAATATTGACATAATTGATGTTATAAATACCCAAATAAATGTAATTTGAGACTTTTTATGAATTCCAATAATTTTCTAGGTTAATATGACATGTTATTATTTATTTAATTTACTTTTTTAGAACTAATCATTCTGTTATGATTTTCATAAAAATCAATTACCAAATAGTGTCAAAATTGACATAAAATAGTTTTTAAAAAATATTATATTATTAATTGTTATTTTATTTATAAAAATATATGGTTCGACCAAATGACTTAGATAAGGTTATATATATTAATAATAAACAACTTGGGGTTTGTTTGTCTTGTTATAGTAAGTTTATTAACCTTATTGTGTAAGAAAACAAGAAGACACGGTAAAAGAAAAATTATTTAACTTAAAGTTAAATCTAAATGATAAGGTTAAAATAGAAACCTAAACCTGTCTAAATTCTATTGGATGAGAGGATTTCGACCCATCCCCACCTTATCTTTGAAATAAATCAATTTGGAGCTTTTAAAAACCGAATATGACTTTATAATAAAATAATATTTTTAGTTATTCCAAAGGTGCCCCTCTCCTCACTTATAAAAGGGCACCTCCTCCCTCTCTTCCTCACACCACTTTGAGACTTCAAGCTCGGCCAAACCCTGAAAATTTCTCTTCTCCACTTTTCTAGAAACATCATAGAGGTTTTGGTCTTCTTCAAAGACAAATCTTAGTGCCCTAAGAGGAGGTTTCAAAAAGGTGTGTCGAAAGAAGAGGTAATATCCGTTACCGATTATTTCAACTTTATTTCTTCTTCTACTTCTACTTATTTAGTTTTTTCATTATTAAGTAATAACATCAGTATCACTAATATACTGATATGTTATTATAAGTATTAAACAACCCTATTTCACCATCTATCCATCCTACGGAAAATGAAATCACCGCGCGTGCGTACGTACGGAATATCCTCTCCACGCCGTGGTGTAATCTGTTTTTGACCACTACCTTTCTTGGATGGTTATAATGGTGTAAATAAATAACTATATATGATTCTTGCAAAGTGATATTGATTCTGATATACTATACACACACTTCAATGCAATTCCACAATCATGGAAATGATATCATCGCTCGTGCGTACGTACGGACTACCGTCTCCCCGACGCGATGAGATTCATTCTCCATGTTAACCATTCATGAATGATTATAAAGTATATATAATAAGTAATCATGAAATATATGACATAATAATGGTACTGGATTTATGTGTATATATATGTATGTCATCTACTTAATTTCATTCAATTCAATAAGGAAACGAAAACAACGTTCATGCGTACGTACGACCTACCGTCTCCATGAATGGTGTATTTCATTTCATTTAATCAATCTATGATATATATATGTATATACTGAAATATATATTATATATAAATAATGTTTTACATTATGAAATTAAGTAAATCAGGATATAAGTAATAATATCAAGAACAACAAGTCCAAACACGTACGATAAATAAAACGATTTAACCCAAAACACTCCTTTAACTTGGAACTTACAATAGAACGGGTAATATAATGTCAAAAGTGAACCATATATGATATCATAACAATGAATATGATTTTCTAATAATTCAATGACATTATTTAAATCATTATACAGGAGGTTTGGAAACATACAAAGCATATCGGACCTAAGGTAAGGGATAATGTTGCAATCTCAATTGTTTTTTATCTAAGATTGCTTATATATAAGTATTTACTGGGGTAATATTTATCATCCATGAACAAGTTTTATAAAAATGATTTCATTTATATTTAAAGTCCTTTTGGCCCATTTCTGACTTTTACTACATGGTATGTAAGGCATCTTCTTTTTATTACCATATGAGTTACTTTTTGACTTTTCCAACAAAAGTACGAGAAGAATGTTATTTTTAACTTATACGGCATGAACGGATTTTTACGGTTTCATAATGCCTCATTTTCATGAAGCTTACTCTAAAATATTTTATGACAATTTTCAAAAAAATACTTATATTTTAAAAGTGAATGGTATTTTGTGAAAAGAAAATTATTCTGAAGAAGAAAAGATATTTTCCTCAAGAATTCATTTCAAATGTTTTATCAAAACCATTTTCCATCTAAGATGGAATTATTTCATATGTGTATGTTTCAAGTTTAATGTCTCTATGATTTATATGGTTTCACTTTTCTTATGATTAAATTTCCATTTTTTATATGGATTATGAGATGATGGGATGATGTTTATTAAACCCATTTTATTCTTTGGGTTATGATGAATGTTTTAAGTTTATTTTGTGGCACAAGTAAGAATGATTTCATTATGAGATGGGTGGGACCTATATCTCCCTCAAATGAATTGGGTAAAGATTTATATCTCATGAGATAGACATGGCTGGAATGCTATGTTAATCCGGTTCAGTGTTACAGGACTGAAACGAGGAGTGAACTCGATTCAGAAAGGGACTTTGTCCACTAAGATAGTCTTGGCAGCAATGCCTTGGCTACTATGGAAATCATGACATGTGCTTAATGGTTGCCACAATTACATGCTTTATTCCCATGATATTTTATCATGATTGGTGTTCCCTTATGATATATTCCTTAGGTACTTCCAAGATTCATGTCTTTGCTCAAGATTTTGATGTTTAGATTTTATGTTCAAGTTTTTGCATTAAAATGTTTATAGATTGCTTTATGTTCTCTATGTTTACCCTTACTGGGAATTTGAGCTCACCCCTTTTATGTTTTATTTTTCCCCAGGATATAAAGTAAGGTTGTATGTAAGAAAAAAAGGGGATGATCTTTATGGGAGATGTTGAAGATCATTCACCACGATTAGAAGATTATATTCCGAGTTTCCAAAGACACTAAACTATTACAGTCCTTGTGTGTCTATTTTTTTTATGTACTAAGTATTCCACAAAATTAATGTAATGTCCATGTACATCAAGATTTGGGTCTCTACACCTTAGGGAATCCATTATTCTCAACATATTTATTGAACCAAACCTTTCATTTTTTTTCCTAGAAAATACTTGATTTGTGTGCTTTTCCACCCCCAAAACATTTTCCCATTGTTCTAAGACATCCAGTTGGGTGTTTCTTATCACATTATTATCATATTGAAAACATAATCATATTTTTTATGGTATCCACCACCTGATCTCTCAGTAAAATTTGTCTTTATCTTCTTTGGAACGTCTGAGAGTTGGTTAAGGTTTACGTTTTTAATCATATATCATGATAACTAGTTATAAATAATCACAATATTCTTTACTCTAATCATTGTCACATTTGGAAACAAAATCTTGTTTAACCCATTACCTTATAGTTCCTTCTATTGACTAAAACCAATATCAAAGTGCGAGAAACACTAATCATAGTGGTGAATCACATAGTGATGAAGAATTACTTATATGATGTCTAAATCCGGAAACATTCTAAATATATGAATCCCTTAGGATTAACCTATGTTATTCATGATCATTAAAAATTAAATTGGATGTTATATTATACATAGACTTATCATCAATTTCAGTCATATGGTTATTCTTTCTAAACCATGATTTCCAAAATCTTGTTCCCAAGGTTTCTACTAAACATTCTTTGATAATAACTGTAATAAAATAAACCCTATTATCATAGATTTAGTGCTTTGATTTATTAAATTGGCATAAGATACACGGAATCACATAAAAAAGTACCAAATATTTTAGAAGTCTTGGTACACTAGATACATGCTTTAAATTCACATTACAATTTAAAAACAAAAAATCAAAATTAATTTCATTGGTAATTAAATTATTCCACACTTTGTGTAACCCTACATATCAGTCATATTATACTTCTTGGGATCCTGGAAAAAAGGAAACATATGAAAGGGGTGATCTGAAATTCTCAATAAGGGTAAGTGTACATAGAAATATCTGATTAAAAAATAGGGAAAGAGAAATAGATGAAACACATGACTTTTAATAAAAAACATAAGCCTAAGATGTCCAGAATAAAATATAATCAAATAATTCTATATAAATAATCTCATGAAAATAAAATTAAAAAGTAACACAAAAAGTTTTTAAAAAGAAATTTAAATTAATGAATCTTTTTTTATGTAGATATTTATAACTAGCCTTTAATCATAATTTTTCCACTTCTATGTTTTGAATTTTGAAAAAAGGATATCTACAATTCTGTTCAATAAGTTATTCGGAGTCTAATGGAACCAACATATATTTTGATGAATAGTAACATACCCAAATGAATATTAATATGAAAGTGATTAATAGTAAATGGTATTATTAATTTATATTATTAAGGATTTAATATAATGGCATTTTGGTTAATTTTTCAATGTGATATAAAAGCAGTTATAATTTTAAAATTGTTATTTGGGAAAAAATTATGATTCTATTTAAATATTAAATTAATAATATATAGAAAATTATTTTCAAAAAATTGATTTTCTTTTGAATTATAATTTTCATGAAATGATTATGGTTAATATTTGGTAATTTTATGAAATTCTAGAATTTTTTATGAATAGTAAGCTATGATAAAATACGATAAATTCTAAATACTTGATTTAATTCATCATAGGTAAAGAAAGGCTGATGTAAGACCATGTGGTTTGAACTCAAATGAAAATATTACTATTTGGGGTCACATTAATTAATACTATTCATAATTGTGAGATAAAATATTATAATGATGATAAAAATAATGAAAAATACCACCTCTCCTCCCCTATAAATACCACCGTCATTCCCCTCTTCCTCCCACACCTCTAAAGCCTTGATCCTTACCTATGTTCTTCACAATACTCCTCCCAAGACTCTTCTCCACGTTCTAGAGGTTCTAGTCTCACAAAAAGGCTAAAACTAAATTCCTTAAGAAGGATCTCAATGAGAAGAGATCAAGAGGTAATCATCCTCTTTTGTTTTCTTTCTTTTCTTTCATTTCATGTTATTATTTTTAATTTACTTTGTCTTATGTTGTAATATGTCATTACATATCCCCCTTACTACACATATTATGTAAGAATGATGAGATCACCATTTTTTCTCATTAAAATAATTTATGAAATTTTCAGCGACGTCGTTATGCTGCCAAATTTTCGTAATGGATTTCTCAACTTTTCTTCTATTTCAAGATTCCTTTATTTTCATTTTATTTACTCACCTCACCTTATACAAGAGGAATTAATGGTCTATTATAATACATATTCTTTATTTCATCATGTTTATTTAATACTAACCATTACATTTTTTCCTCTATCACACTTATTCAAGAAATTAAAACATTATTTGTGATGTGTCGAATTACAGACATCATGGATGATGTGATTTTAATTTCTTTTAATTCCTTAAATAGAAGTCAAGAAAAAAATTTCATGGTTTATCCACATTATAATTTATTTATTATATCTTATATATGGTTTCAGAATCATTTTTCACACATGTTACTAATTTATAAAACAAAATGGGTTCTTTACAATCGAAGAATTGCCAAATTGACCTAAACAAATATCAATAAAGTTTTAACTTATGAATCATCCTTCTATTTTAATTAAAAATGATAAATGGTATAATTTATGGTTATAGAAATATTTAAATATCAAAGCATTCCAATTTTGGTATTTATCTCCCAATTGAAAAGAATATTCATCATGAATCGATCATGGAAAACATGCAAAGGACGCTCCAAAAACAATTCAAGGACCAAATACTAACAATTAAAGGTTGAAATGATGTAATGAAATGATGTTATAAGGTATTATAAATATGGATATGTTTCCTTAAGATATTAATAACACTATTTTAACCATTATACATGAGTTTTAAGTGTGTTTGATGTAAGACAAACCCAAGTTAAGGGAATTTTTAACCCAATTTCCATTCTTTGGGTTAACATTCTACTTCATTATTGATGTGGTATTAAAATCGTTTTTATGAAAATATTTTATATTATGATTAATTATGTTTTTTACACTGTATATACATATTCAATTCACTCTATTAAGTCTCACTTCATTAATATGATATTTATAAGGGACTTTTCTTTTAAAAACCTCTTTTAAGATTTTGTTTTACTTAATTTAAAAGCAATGTTTTTATGAAATTATTCATGTTGTATGATTGTGTTATGGTTCTTGATAATTGTTTATTATGATTGGTGGGACATATATCTCCCTTAAATTCATTGGGTATGTGTAAGTTATAGGTTTTACATGTGGTTACTCCAAGTGTAACTGTGATGGTTACACAAATGGTAAGGTAGCTCTGAGGGTAAAAAATTATATGCTAGCCGAGAGGGATACAATATTGTGTATGTAATTCACTAATATACCTTTATGGTTATATTTATGTTTTTTCTTTTTGTGGGAATATTTTTTAAATATTACGTTTCATAAAGTAATTATATATGGGTGACAAGTTTGTCTTTGGAAAATTATTTCATATGTTACAAGTATTCATGGACTAATGTGTTATTTCATTATTTTTATTTCCCTTAATGGGATTTTTGTGCTAATTCAATGTTTTTAAATTATTTTCAAAGGTTATATGTATGTGTAAGACAATGAAGGAATCAGGGTTAAATGTTTGATGAATTGTCAATAAAATCATTTTTTATTTGAAATGTTCTATATTTTGGAAGAAATGATTAATTTTTTATGGTATCCACTCTATATTAATGTGTAATGTCATGAATGTGTTATGTCCCATTCCTATAAATCATTAAATTTTAAAATGTCCTCAATGTGAAAGGCAGTGATTTCATGACTAAATTATAGATTATGTAATGTAATAAGGTCGGGTCCTTATAGATGGAATCAGATGATAGTTTAGATAGCATTAGGGGTTAGGATGATTTTAATATAATACAATAATTTTTTTTACTATATGTTTAATTTTAAATGTTTTATTATTTAAATATTTCCATGTTTCTTCAACTGAGATATGTGTTTTCAAAATGGTTGTCTATAGAAGAAACATGGATGCTAAAGAGGAAATGCACTAACAGAACACCATTTTTTTGAATATATAGTCTGGAATGGTTGGGATTGGAACCAACCATTTTGTGACATTAATGGGTTAGCTAACACAACCAATAAATTGTGGTGGAATTTATGCAAGATAACAACCTGAGGAACCACAACAAAACATGACAATAGTTTAACATTTTATGAGACAACACCCTCCTGCTTTCAATGGCTCTTCTGACCTTGTAATGGCTGATGGATTGATTAAATCCCCTGAAAATATATTTTATGTAATGGGTTATTCATATAATAAAAAAGTTATTCCTTTCCATTTATCATTTTGGAGGTGAATATGATCATTAGTGGTCAATGGTAAGGAATATTAGGGATATAGAAGATATTTTTGTCGTAGAGTGGGATGAATTTAAAATTTTTTTCCTTAAAAAATACTTTCCTAATGTGGTAAAAATTAGGATGGAGAAGCAATTCATTGAATTTAAGAAAAAGGAGTAGGATTCAGTGGTTGTGTATGAATCAAAATTTACTTGAATGAAGAGGTATGCTCAAAATATTATTCAGGATTTTGATAGAAAAATCCATCTCTTTTACTTAGGATTGAAACCAAGGTATAAAAGGGCATTGGCCTCCCATGAATTCAAATGTTATGAGAAACTTGTTCGATGTGTTGAGTTGGTATAGATATATTTTTGTGAAGATCATGTAAATTTTGGAAACTAGGAGAATAAGTGGTCTAGATGGAAGGTGAATGGTAAGAATCCACCAATGAAATATAATGGTAAGAAAATCCGAGTTTCTGTTTTGTGAAAAGTGTGTCATAAAGAACCATGGGAAATGTCCTAACAATACTAGGAAGTATTTTCAATGTGGTGTGTTTGGTCATTTGGCTTGAGATTGTAATGAAAATGATCCAAAGACTAATCCTAATAAACATACTATTTTGTTTTTTAAATGTGGTGAGATGAGTGATTATGAAAATTCCTAACCCAAGAGAGATCCAAATGAAGCAAAGAATCTGGACTATAACTAGAAATGTGTAGTGAGATCTTTTGTGACTACGTCAGAAAATTTCAAGCCATCCAATGAAGTTGTATCAGGTACTTTGTTTCTTTACTCAGATTTTTCTAATGTTTTGTTTGATATGGGTTCTACACATCCCTTCATTTCAGATAAATTATCTGGTAAATTAGAAATATAACCTCAAAAAATGAGACTAGAACTTATTTTTAAAACACTAGGGGGAAATATTATAAATAAGAGGAATTATAAGAATCTTTCGATTATGTTCTGTGGAAATAATTTACCCGAAAAAATTGTTTTTCTGTTATTCGAGTTTGATGTTCTTCTAGGAATAGATTGGATTTCTGTTTATCTTGCTAAGGTTGACTATATAGTTAAAGAAGATATTTTCCAGAAATAATTTAAGTTTTTATACTTGAACGAACCCATACAATAGAAAACATATCAGGAAACTGAGATATAGTTGAAAGATGCAAATTATGTTTATCTTGATCAAATTGTTAAAAACAAGGGAACTATTCAGATTAATGATGGGAAAGTGGTAAATGAATACCTTTATTTTTCCCTAATGAGTTACCTGGTGTCATACCTGATTGGGAAGTCGAGTTCACAATAAACTTTGTTCCTGATGCTAAGACAATTTGAAAACCCCCATATTGTATGGATCAAATAGAACTTATTGAATTAAAAAAATTAGTCGCAAGATTTTCTTGATAAAGGCTTCATTCATCCTAGAACTTCACCACGAGATACTCATGTTTTGTTCATTAAAAAGAAAGATAGTTCCATGATACTTTTAATTTATTATAGGGCTTTGAAAAACATCATTGTTAAAAACAAATATCATTTTCCTCACATCGATGACTTGTTTGATTATCTCTAGTGATCTCAATACTTTTCCAAGATTGACTAGAGATCCAGATACCATCAATTGAAGGTGAAGGAGGGTGACATCCCGAAAACAACATTTCGTACTCGATATGGGCATAATGTATTTGTTGTTATGCCTTTTGGATTAACTAATTCTCCTATTGTATTCATGAATCGTATGAATATAATATTTCTAGAGTTCTTGGATAAGTTTTTGGTTGTTTTTATTGATGAAATTATAGTATTTTCTAAAAATAAATAGGATAATGGAAAACATATAATGGTTGTTTTAAAAACCTTAAAAGAAAATAAAATATATGGAAAATTCAGTAGGTGTAATTTTTGGTTCCAATAAATTTATTTTCTTGGGTACATTGTAAATAAGGATGGAATAATAGTTGATCCTTATTAAAAAATTTGCTTATGAATGGGCAAGACCTAAAAATGTTACAAATATTTGTAGTTTTCTTGTATTATAAGGTTATTACCGATGGTTTATTAATAAATTTTCATGGTTATCTTTCCCAATAACTAAGTTAACATGAAAAAGGTGTTAAATTTATTTGGACTAGAGAATGTGATTTTTGTTTTCAAGAACTGAAGAAGAGATTGGTGAATGCGCTGGTTTTGGCATTTCCTTCTTGAAATGATGAGTTTTTCATCTACGGTGATGCTTAATTGAAGGGGCCTGGTTGTGTTCTAATTTAGAATGATCATGTAATTGCTTATGATTTAAGACAACTAAAACCTCATGAGTTACATTATCCCACACATGACTTGTAATTGGAAGCTATGTTTTTTGCACTGAAAATTAGGAGTCATCATTTATACAGGACCAAATTTCAAATATATATTGACCATAAATGTCTAATGTATATATTAACTTAGAAGTAATTAAATATGAGGTATAGAATATGGCTTGAACTGATAATGTAATATGATAGCATAATCAATTAACATCTAGAAAAATAAAACAAAGTGGTAGATTCCATGAGTCGAAAAAACGTGCATCATTAACCGTGTAACATTTGGAACATGATACCTTGATTAATTATTTGATGAATTTTGGCATAGAATTTGTTGGTACAAGAAATACCGCTATTTTGTTCCAAGTTTTAGTGCAGTCTTTGTTGTCATCCAGAATTAAGCAAGCACAAATGGGAGATCGTGAGCTACAGAGAAAGGTGTAATTTGTTAAAATTGGTAAGTTTCCAGAATTTATCGTTGATAAATATTATGTTTTAAGATTGGGAAAAAGGTTGTGTGTGTCGTGTTATTCTCAGTTGAAGAAAGATTTTTTGTGTGAAGATCATAGTTCTCTATTTTTAGTTCATCTTGGATGTACTATATTGTACAAAGACCTTCGAGGGTATTATTGGTGGGAAGGAATGAAAGGAGATATTTCTGTTTTTACCATGCAATGTTTGACATGTCAACGGGTTAAAGTAGAGAAGTTGTTCCCAAAGGGGATGCTTCAGCCTTTTCCAAATCCATAATGGAAATGGGAGAATGTATCCATAGAATTGTTTCTGGTACTACTTAAGAATTCATGAGGTAATAATGCGATTTGGGTTATTTTTGATCGGATGACTAAATCTTCCCATTTTCTTTATATTAGAGATACAATATTTTTTATTAGATTTCCTAAATATACCTCAAAGAGATTATCATGTTACATGGAGTTACTATTTTTATTGTATATGACCGGGATCACAGGTTCACTTGTAACTTTTGGAAGGGGTTTCAAAAGTCATTGGGAACATAATTGAATTTTAGTATATCTTTTCATCCTTAATCAGATGGGAAGTCCGAAAAAAACATTCATACTTTGAAGGATATGCTTCAAGATTATTCAATGTACTAATAGGGAAGTTGGGATAAACATCTTTCTTTAGTTGAGTTTTCTTATAATAAATGTTTTCATTCTAGTATACAGATGGTTCCTTTTTAGGTACTGTATGGGAATGGGGTCTCAGTCTTTGGTGTTTTGGAATGAAGCCGATGAAAGAAAGTTGATGGGGCCAGAATTATTAGTGGAAGTGGATGAGAATGTGAAGATGATCCAGAAACACATGAGGAAAACTCATATTAGGCATAAATTTTTTGCAGATAACATAAGGAAAAACTTATTTATTGAGTTTTGTAACCATGATTTCCTTAAAATATCTCCTAGGAAAAGTGTGATGTGTTTTTGTATGAAAGGAAAGCTAAGTCAACTGTTAATTGGTCCTTTTGAAATCTGGGAGAAAATTGGATCAGTTTCATATCAAGTAGATTTGACTTCGAGTTTTTCTAAGGTACACAATTTTTTCCATGTTTTGATATTGATAATGTATGTGCTAGATTCAACTCTTGTTTTGTGCCAAGAATTAGTTCAGCTGGAAGAGAACCATTCTTGTGAAGATAAACTAGTTTAGATTCTTGAACGAAGGAAAAACAATTTAGAAAAATGTAATCCACCAGGTAATAGTTTTTTGGAGAAACCACATGGTTGAAGAAGTAATGTGAGAGTCGAAAATTCTATGAGGGAAAGGTACCTTCACTTGTTTAATAAGTAGATAAAATTGCAAGGATGTAATTTCCCGAAGGTAGGAATAATGTAACACCCCATGTTTTTTAAAATAAATTGAAATACATGAAACTTTGTTTTGATGAGATATTTATAACTAGCCATTAAACATAATTTTTAAACTTCTATGTTTTGAATTTTGAAAAAAGGTCATCTAGAATTCTGTTCATTAAGTTATTTGGAGTCTAATGAAACACACTTAATTTTGGTTGAATAGTAACATACCCTTAGGAATATTAATAAGAATTATAATATGACTCAAATGAAGAGTAAATTGTATTGTTATTTTATTTTCTTAAGGATTTAATATAATTAAATTTTGGATAATTTTTGAATGTGATATAAAAGTAGTTATATTTTTAAATTGTTATTTTTGAATAAATTAGGATTTTATTAAAATATAAAATTAATAACATTTAAAAAAATATTTTCATCAAGTGGATTTTATTTTTGAATTATACACATTTAAAAATGTTTAGGGTGATTTTTTGGGAATATTCTGAAATTAAGTATTTTTTTATGAATAGTAAAATACGATAAAATATGATAAATTTTAAATACATGAATTACTGCGTCATATGTGATGCAGGGATGATGTAAGAAAACTTAGTTCAAAATAACAAGAAATTATTACTTTTTTTTGTCACATTAATTATGTCTATTAATATTCCTGAGCAAAAAAATTATAAAAATGATTAAAATAACGAAAAATACCCCCTCTTCTCAACTATAAATACCACCCTTATTCCCCTCTACCTCCCACACCTCTAAAGCATTGAGACTTACCAAGGTTCTACCCAATAATCCTCCCAAGACTCTTTCCCACTTCCTAGAAATTATTATCTCTCCAAAAGGTCAAAACCAAAATCCTTAAGAAGGATCTCAAGGAGGAGAGATCAAGAGGTAAACATCCTCTTTTGTTTTCTTTGTTTTCTTTCAATTTATGTAATTATTTTTAATTTCCTTTTTATTTTTTTCTGTTATGTAATTTCATATACCCCTTAAATCCTATTTTATTTATTAATTATGAGATACCCATTTTCTCTCATCAAAATATTTTGTGAATTTTTAAGTGACGCCATTAGGCTGCCAAATTTTCGTTAGGGATTTATCAAGTTTCCTTTTATATAGAGATTCCGGTCTTTACTTTTTCATTCCTAACCTACCCTTATACAAGATGAATTATTGATAAAATATCTTAAAAATTATGCATTTCATCATGTTTATGTAATAATCACCATTACATTTATTCTCCTCTCCCACTTATTCAAAAAATTAAAACACCGTTTGTGATGTGTCGAATTACCGACATCGTAGACGATGTGATTTAAATTTCTTTTAATTCCTTCAAGACTGGTCATGAAACCATTTTTGTGGTTACAAAATATTATAATTTATTTATTATATATTCTATAAGGTTTTAGAATCATTTTCCACACATTTTATTAATTTATAAAACAAAATGAGTTCTTTACGATCGAAGAATCGCCAAAATGACCTAAACAAATATCAATACTGTTTTAACTTATGAATTATCCTCATGTAATAATTCAAAATGATAAATGGTCAAATTTATGTTTCTTTAAATATGTAAATTACAATTTATTCCAACTCTGGAGTTTCACTTCAAATCGATAAGAACATCCATCATGAACCAATCATGGAAAACATGTAAAGAATACACCCAAAGCAATGCAAGGAACAAAATAATAACAATTAAAGGGTGAAATTATGTAATGAAATGGTCTTATTATGTATTATAAATATGGATATGTTTTTTTAAGATATTAATAACACTATTTTAACCATTATACAAGATGTTTAAATTAGTTTTAATAAAGACAACCCCGAGGTAAGGGAATTCTTAACCCAATTTCAATTCTTTGGGCTAACATTATAGTTTATTGTTTATGTGGTATTAAAATTGTTTTTTATGAAATTTGTTCATATTAGGATTAATTATGTGTATTTATAGTTTATATACATATTCCATCCACTCTATTAAGTCTCACTTCATTTATATGATATTTATAAGGGTATTTTCTTTTAAAAACCTTTATTAAAATTCTATTTTTGGAAATTCAAAAGAAATGTTTTTCATAATTATTCATGTTGTATGATTGTGTTATGGTTATTGGGAATTGTTTATGATGAAGGGTGGAACCTATATCTACCTCCAATGAATTGGGTATGTGTATTTTGTAGGTTGGTTGTGTTGTTAATCCAAGTGTCACTGTGATGGTTACACAAATCGTAAGGTAGCTGTGAGGATTACAAATTAGAGGGTCACCTAGAGGGTTACAAGATTGTGTATTTAATGCCCCAAGATAAATTTATGGTTCTATATGTGCTCTAATTTTTTTTTTCAGAATATTGTGTTAAATATCATGTTTCATAAAGTATGCATATATGGTTGACAAGTATTCCTTTTGAAAATGATTCCTTATGTTAAAAGTATTCATGGACTAATGTGTTATTTCCTTCTTTTTATATCCCTTACTAATATTTTTGTGCTCATTCCATGTTTTAAAATGATTTTCATAGGTTATAATAAATTTTAAGAAAATGAATGAAGACTGGTTAAAGTTTTAAAGAACTTTCAAAGAAATCTTGTTTTATTTGAAATTTTTTATATTTTGGAAGAAATGAGTATTTTTTTGGTATCCAATCTGTATTAATGTGCAATGTCATGAATTTTCCATGCCCCTTTCCCCTAAAGCTCTAAACTTGAAAACAACCTCAATATTAAAGTATGTTATTTCTTAACTAAAGTCTAGATTATTTAATGTAATAAGGTCGGGTCCTTATATTAAACATGGATATTATAACTAATAAAATAATCACATGAAATATCAATAACCGAATTCATAGTGATGTAATGAGTAATTATAGACATCTAAAATATACTATTGATGATTTTTTACAAGAATATAATACTACCAACTCAACGTTCTATGATTATTACATCTTCGAGGATTCATGGAAGAATCTAATAAATAGGTGAGAACTTGGCCAAAACCCAATCCAGATTGTATCATGAGACCTACCGATACTTCATGGGGTTATAAGAAGCCTCAACAATTAATTAATAAGTCCAATACATTACTCTTATGAAAGAGGTGGAACATAATCAATATATACATTTGTATTTAAACTAGCATACAAAATTTAAATAAAATTCCTTGTTAAGTAACCAAATTCACAATCCATCCATAGTAATATGGTGAATGGTATCAAAATAGTACAATCTAATAATTAACCATTTGATAAAATATGACAGAATGTATCATAAGAGACCAGAATCAATTTAGAACAAGGTTAAACAATATATATTGACATAGATGAAAATAATTTTTTAATATCATTGAAATATTCTTTAGGAAAATAACATTTTTCACTTTAAAAATAATTTCTTTTATAAATGTTGCTCAATTATAAAAGAAAACATTTTATTGAAAATAAATATATAAAATTATAAAGGGATCATTAATACATTAATAAGAAATGAACTCATGAAATTACATTCATTCCATATATCTATAAAACATTCATTTTAAAATAGGAACGTTAAAAGAGGATTTTTAAAAGAAAGTCCCTTAAAATAGAAAATCACTGAAGTGGGTTTCAATAAAATTAAAAGATTATGTGTATTAGATATAAATAAACATAAAACAATAATAAATAGAACAGAATCTATTGAAAATTTATTTCACATATAATCTTGATGGTGTATAAACATGGAAGTGGAAGTTTAACACAAGGAATGAAAATTAGGTTAAGAATATCCATACACTTTGTAATCAGTCTAATCGTATTTAACATAAATGTAATAATTGTCAAATGGAACATTTCATCTTCCAAATATTTTATTTATTTTCATTAAACAACTTTTAGTGGAATAGTGGGAAAACCAAACTTTGTCCAAATCATCAAACATTTTGGCGTTAATGAATTCCAAAATTAAAAAACCAGGGGAACACATCCCACAAATCCTATGATCCACATGAGAAACACTACATCAAGGTAAGACACATCAATTAAATTGTTCCATCAATGTCGTCACATCGATCAACACACCACCGTCATCATCGTCACGTCCCCTCTTTCCACTCCTAACATAATCGTCATCTCCATCACCTGTTGTCGAGCTAAAAAATTGTCACACTGACTATTGTCTCCACTTCGCTGGTGAGGACCCACCGGTCATCGTCTCCATAACATCACCAAGAAACATTGTTGCTTTCACCACCACCGATCACTTAAGAACATAGCCATCATCTTCAGGAAACAAAACTAGTAGAGATCATAAAACCTTCATCATCGACAAGAAACAAGTTCCAAACCAACACGAGCTCAATCGATCACCTAACAAAAGAAAAAATAAAAAATGAAACAGAAAACAACATCGAGGATGAAGCACCTAAGCCAATTCAATTAAGCGGTAGAAAAACTCGAAGAAATAGAAAGGCCATCGAAACCCCAAAGGACTGATGCCTACTTAGGACATGCCTCCTGGTATACCATCAAAAGCTAAACCAACACACCCCAAAACCCTATAGTAAACTAAAAACACCACACCGACCAAGGGAAGTGGTAGAAAATTATGAAAGAGAAGAGATTGAATTAGGAAATGGTTACCCTAAAGTTCAATGACCATCTCCAAGACAACAAATCCTTCATTCTAAATGGACACAAATAGAAACAGAACCATCTATAATTCCTTTATTAATGAAGAACAACCGGAATTGAAAACCAGAAAACACCCGAAGCTTCCATCTTTAGAACGAAATTGAGAGCTGATGTACCTTCACAGGTTGAGCCACATCACTATCCCATTCTGGCATAAAAACCCATGTGCTAAACAATAGATGGAGTCTGTAATGAAGGGAATGAACAAAAAGATCATATGAAGTGATCGATGGTTGTGGCTATGAAGAATAATATCCATAGGAGAAATTCAAAACCAAATGGAAGAAAAACACCAAGTGGGAGAAAAGGGAAAAAAATATAGCAAGGAGCTCTAGTGGAGGCAGGAAGAATGATGATAAGGATAGGGGGACTATTCTAGAGATCCATACAATGGCCTCTCCAGCTCTAAACGACCGCCAGAGAAAAACCCTAGCTCAAGAGAGAATAGGGGAGATACCACTCAGTGGAACTCTTATCATATGATATAAAATGAAACATTTAGATCCATGAATATATATATAATAATGATATGATACATAAATTGGATGTATAAACCCCAAAAAATCATTCGTGAATAAGGAATGTATCTCAAAGAAGTAAAAAGTGTGATGAGAAAACCCTTATCTCAAATTTCCCTTTAGTGTAGCATTATTTAACTTCATGTATAATGGTTTAAATAATTTTATTAATTAATCATCAATAAATATTCATAATATTTAATATCTTATACAATCCTTTTATAAAATTTTATGTTCATTAATTAAATATCATTATTTTAATCGTTTTAGGTGAGTTTGTTTCATTGTTTCATAATCAGTTCATTTGTGTGCAATAACATATTATTTTGTAAAATGGGAATAAAGATACAGAATTGGAATGAAATTATATTAATAATCCTCCAAAAGGTATAAATGGTTCCATATATAATTTAATTTTATATCATGATGATGATTCATTAGATAAAATGTAAATAATAAACGTTTAGTTTATTTTGGCAGCTTTTCCAAACACCATTATATAATTTCATTTTATTTACTTCTATGAGTATATATTGTTAATAATAAATGAAATAGGATATGATATAATTATTTAAATATTATTTTCTAGAATAATGGTTTTATTCCCATCAATGAAGGTGGTAATTTAAAATGAACAATAACATTATTTTTAGAGGAGATTAACCAGCATAACTTGGACAATAATATCATTTTATTGAATAAGAGGAGGTAATTAAAGAATTGGATATAAAATATTCCACTAAAAACATAAAATTAAGGTATTTACATGATTCTGTAATTATTATTCCTTGATTAATGAAATATATAAAGGTAAATTAGAAGAATAAATGAAAATAAATAGGTGTTTTGAGAAACTTACCTCTTGAATATCACCTCCTTGACAAACCCTTGAGGAACCTAAATTTGGTATTTTGGTGTAAAAAACAAAACATGTATATGGTTAGAGTGAGTATGATAGGATTAGAATTTCAATTTAGTATCCACACGGATTGGGGTTGAAATGGGGTGGTATTTATACTTGAAGAGAGGCGGGTTTAGGGGATTTAGATAATTATTATTTTATACATAAAGAAAACCACATCAAGGTGGCATTAATTTCAATCAATATTGAATGATATTAATTATTTAGAGGGTTTTTATGGTCAATCCACACCTCAACCAACCATTTAACATTATATTTTTTATGTACTTTATTCAATTTCTTTTTAAACTTCAACATGATTGTTTTACATATACAGCGATAAATATTATTTTCCATGACAACCTTTTTTTGTATAACAACTAAAATAACCCTAAAACCAAATTTTTAACTTATTATTATAAATATGTAATCAATTTTACCAAATTCAATTCACATAATTGAAAAAATTAGATTTAAAATAATCCCTCATACATAATGAAAAATCGATTTTTAAAGTGTAAAATTTAAGAAGTTGTAAATGTTTTTATAACAAATTTAATTGAGAAAATCATTCCATTGAAATATTTTGAATTTACTGATTTATAATTAAATTAATTATAATTTATAACAAATTTAAAATATAAATCAACTTTAAAAAAAATATAGAAAAAAATTTAATTTAATTTTTTATTTTTCACTATATGTCAAAAATGAAACATCTCAATAGAATACCAAAATTTCACCCTAAGATGATTTTGATATTATGCTTCCAAAATGATATTTATTTTTTATAAAAACTATATAATTGTGTTAAAATGTCTATCTAAAATAGTTGCTCCATCAAAAGCTGGAAATCTACCTTTAGAAATATATAGTTTTACGCTAAAATTGGATTTATTCATATCTTAAGCCTATAAAAAATATTGAATTAATTTAAAAACATTTTATTTAATAAATAACATATAAAGTTATTTAATATATTTAAATAATAATGATTAATTTAATTTATTAATATCAAATTATAGTGTGGGTATAAAAATATTTTTTAATAAAAACTCATCATTTATATTCTATTGGTTTTTATTTTAATATAAATTTAATTGGTAACCAATGAATTAAATTTAAAAAAATGTGTAAACTATATTCTCATAATTTAGTTAATACCACTAATTATCTCTATTATAAATTCAATGTGGTAACTATCACAAATAAATAATAAAATTTGAATATTTTTTAAGCCCTGTGTTCTGTGTAACATAATCTATCAAAGAGATTAAATTCTAAAAAAGACATACCATAAAATCTTGGGGTGTCACCTTGAACATACAAAAATAAAAAATAAAAAACCAAATTCAACCCATTATCACTTTTTGGAACAAGATTCATTACATACTTCCTTTAAAAAATTACACACATTATATTTGGGTATTTGGAAAAAATGATTAGGGAAAAAACTGATGTTAGGTATATTCCTATTATAATAGAAAACATTATTTCACTAGTAAAACATTAAATAGTATGGATGGAACTACAATTGATATAAAATATTGGGACATTTATATATTTTAGACACCATTATCTATTTTAATTAGAAATTTGTAAATAAAACTTCAAGGATATAATTTTTTATGGGGGAGAATATAACACCCTATGATTTTTTAATTAGATATTTTCCATTAAAATATAATGTGTTTAATAGATTTCTTCACATGAAAAACCAAATCAAAAAAAAAACCAAAAAATGATATATAACCCTTGAAATTAACATATTTAATTATATAGTAAATATAGTGGTTACAATATTATGAAATATATAGATAAATGCAAATTTTTATTTTTAAACCTAATGCATTCATAAAATTAAATTATTATAACTAAATAGTAAATTTAATCACTTTATGAATAAAATATATTTTCATAAAAAAATTCCTTTAATATGAAATGTAGTTTATTACATTATGGTTAAATAATGTTATTCATTGAAAATATTGATAATATATAGAATAAAATAATTTAACATTTATCCAATAATTATTACTAGGATTGTTGTAAATTTATTTTATGCTTTAAATATAAATGTTTCTTAGAATTGTTTATATACATATTGCAGAATTATATTTAAATTTATTTCTTCACATTTAATATTAAATTATATAAAATGATATCAATATTTGTAATAATCATTTTAAAATTATATAATGTGTTCAACTTCATTTTTAGGAATAAAATTATGTTAAAACTTTAAATGTTAGTTACTGTGATAAAATAGTAAATTTTAAAACAATTATACTTTTCAAAATATTGTGATTTTAAATTAAATTGATATATATTAAAATAAATACTCTAATATAATTTTCATTCACACATATATAAATAAATTAACTCTTATTTAATTTGTAATTTATGTTAAATAATATTAATACCACCTAATAATTTAAACACCATTCTAATAAAAAAATCAACACATTATAAGTTTTAATCTAAAAGTTAATTTTATAGTTTTTTAAATTGAATCATGCTAAATGGAGTCCAAATTAGGATTACTAAACTATAAATTTGGTTACAAGGGTCATCTTATATTACTAGTAACATAATAATTAAGTTTTTTAAATTTTAATCAAGATTAATAACTGTTAAAATGCTTAACCTAACATTGAAAGAATTTAACTAAAGATATTTGACACTTGTACCTTTTAAAATATTTTTTTTAGATTTTAAATACATACCTAAATGTATCACAAAAATTTCCCCACCTAATTCAACAAACTCACCAAACCAAAATAGCCCCCATCTGATACTATTCTCACCCCTTAGCAAACATTACCTTCGATGAAAAATTCAATTTTTCACCTATAAAAGGAGCTCAATACCCCCCACCCATTTTCTCATAACTCATCTCCTAAATAAACTATTCAGGAATTTACTTTCAATATAACTCTACAAATACCTCTTAAACTGTTCTCAAGGTTATAAGGGGTCCTATGAATCTTTAGGAATCTATTTAGTAAGAAGGATAGGGTGCCTCTGATAAAATAAAAAAGAAAGGTAAGGGTTTCCATATCTAATACCCTTCACTGAGGTGTGTTTTGATATTATATATCAATATCAATTTTTATGGAATAAATAATTCCCATTTAATTAAAACATCTTAAATTATTTTTGATCTTGTAATATTTACTTCCATTCATTCTTTTACTTCCTTAGGACTATGGTTGATATCTTCCATAAAATATAAGGGGTTTTCCTAGCTCAACCTGATTTATTGAGTTATAATGGTTACCCTTGAGAATAAAATTTCTTATTATATTGTATATAATTTTTATATCTTTTTTATATCATTTTCTATTGAAATCATCATTATTTCTAAATTTTATTCCTCCTTGAAAAATACATTATGTAAATAATAATTCTCATTCTCTAAAATTATATTTTATCACCAATATACATATTTTAATCATCTAAGCAACGTAATCCTATCATAATTTTTTACCCAATTATATTTTATTTATTGCTAATATCATATTTAACTTTAAACCCTTTCAAAATGAAGTTTTGTTATCTCTTTTATATTTCAAGTTTTCAACCAAAGTATATTTTTAAGAAAGATAAATTTGTTTTACCATCAATGATTAAATGTTATATATTATTGACCAAATATACATTGGGTACCCTTATATATTTTTATATTATCTATTATTTTATATGGAAAATCTGAATATTTTTTACAAGTAATTATATGTTCGACACCATACATGGAATGAAATAACTATCTCAAACAACCACAAAATATTATTATTCAAATATACCTATTATAAAATATCTGTTAAATTAGAGGTTATTACAAGAAATAACCAAATTATAAAATATATTCAAAAATATCATACTAATTAAAAATATATTTATTAATTCTTAGTAAGTAATAATTCATTTTTTAGAAAATTTATTTGAATCATCCAAATTAAATCTTTCTCAAAAATTATTTTTAAAATATTTGGTAGGAAAATATTATAAATAATTTCGAACACGTTTAGATTTTTTTGAAAAAATTAAAATTATTTTTAAAATTATTAGATAAAAATTAGATTATAGTGAATTTTGGAGAAATGTTTTTTATTTATGGATGAATAATGAGAAATAATAATTTTTATTGAAAAATCTATTTTTCTTTCAAGAATTTTAAATGTTAAATTATGTTTAAATGTGGTTTAATATTAAAATTAGTTAATTTATATAATTAATACTAAAATTAAGGTTATTTTAATCATTTTTATGCTTTATTTTGGTATAGAAACATTTTATAATTAAGATGATATTTCTCTCAAAAACCACATTTCATTGCATTTGTAGGTTTTATTTCAAATTAAATTATGACAATTATGTGAATTGAAATTGATAAAATGGAACAAATATTTAAATTTAGAATAATTATTATTTTTTAATAAGTTCAAATTATCTTTTTTCATAATGAATCTTATATGGTTTTAAAAAGTCATTACCAAGGTAAACGGTTCATTTTTTATCCATCTATCTTATGTATGAAATTAATATACTTTAATCTTTTGAAAGATTCCAATTTTATCTTTCCCCCACCTATTAATGAACAACCAGTATCCTATCCTATACAAACATCAAGAGACAATTTTTTTTAAATACTTACACAAATAAATTCATAATGCTCATAACCATGTTCTATTAGTCTTATTTTGGGCAGAATACTTGAATTAGTGGGTGTAAGTTTTAAATCAAAGAAGGTTTTTTGAAGAAGAGGTATATGTTTTAGCCAAATGTTTTATTTTCATTTAATATTATACCTCCTAAAAAATATTACAAAAATTATGATATAATAAAATAAATATATCACATATACATATATTTTATTATCTTTATGTCTTACCTTTAATTTGTTACCTTCTTCTTCTAATGGGAAATTAAATCGTCATTTGTTTGTACGACAAACTTCCACATCTTGAACCAATGTAATTAATTTTACATCACTACCTCTCATGGATGGTTATAATGATGAATTAAATGTATATATATTATATTAATGACTTAATTATCATTAATTAAAGATAATATATCATCTATTATATTTTTGTTCCATGCATTAGAAAATTTTAACGTTGTTTATGCGTATGTGTGGATTACCACCTCCACGAAGTGTTGTGATTAATTTTTCATCACCACCTCTCTTGGTTGGTATATATTAGTGTATTTAAGGAATTAATATTATCTTCCTGATATGATATTATTTTTTAAAATATAAAATTATACTTACCTTATTTCCCTTAGGTTCATTCAAAAATTTAAATGTTACTCATGCTTATGTATGGACTACTGTCTCCTTGTTATAATATAATTCATTATTCATAACAAAATTAAACAGATGGTTAAAAATGTATACTTAATGTATAAAAATGTTAATTACGGGTTTATTATTTTTTAATATTATGGAACTATTACATAATTTTCCTTAATCAAAATACTAAAGTGTTTTTGATATTATGAACCAAATATCCCCAAAACACCCGACGTGAACATAACAGGTTAAGTAAATAAATATGTCAATTTAATTAATAAAATAAATAATTTAATTATTATTTAATAATCCCAAAAATGTTATTAAAAAATTACATAATTAATAAAAGTTTATTTTACATGTTCTAATGGGAATACATAGAAAATATGGACTCGATTTAAGGTGTTTCATAAGTCAATTTTCCATTATTGTGTTATACTACTACTTAATTGAATTTGTTATGAAATTATTATACAAGAAATTAAAAATAATATTATTATTATATATTTCCATTTTTAGTGGTTTTACACATTTCAATCATAATCGCTCAATTTATTAATTCTCAATTCAATGATATGAACTTTATAAGTGATATTTATCTCAAATTTTACTTCATTGGGACTTATTTTTATACTATGAACCTATATTATTTTATGTGGTGTATATACTACCAATTGACATGTGATATTATGGATAAAACTATATTGATAAAATTCAGAGTTAAATTTTAGGTAATTTCTTTCATTGGATTATGATTCAAATGTTACCAAAATGGTAAAGATTTTTATTATATAATATCTTCTTATTTTGAGATTGTCTATGTTCAATGTTACTTTGTGAGGGATTATTATGAAAACCTGTATATTTAATACACCGTAATCCATTATTTATTCTATAATGATACACTCAATATAGTCCCAACATATTGCGAGTCTTATATTATTTTGGTAATTAGATACATAGTACAATAACTTGAAAAATGCGTATGATGAAATTATTTAAAAACTATAAAAATTACCTTATATTCTTTTAATGTTTTAATATAGAAAAATATAAACATAGGATGTACCTTAGAAATAGGATAGCTATAAATACCTATAAGGGAATAATTAAAAAATATCATGACGAATATAATACATGTTACTTAAGAGGTATATCACAGTGGAATTAATGGGGTGAGAATCATAAACATGAACATCACAGAACGATATAAGATGACAAAATCTTGGAACCAAAGGATGTGGAAACAACATAAAACATGTCATTATAATCATAAGTCAAGGATAACTACCTAGAAATCATAACATAGTGTTCTTAAGATAACATCCCATGAGCGATACATGATATCCCATGAGATAAAAAAAATTAATCAACACATTGGGGGACATATAATTCTTGGCCTGCCTATCACATTCATATCATGTACATGCATTAGTGTTATAAACATATCACAAAATATAAAAACAAAATTCATCACTTTTAATCCCAATATTAAGTAGTGTGGTTTACAAAAATATAATTACAAAATCAATTAATTATGGGTATGTCTAGGTGAATACCCTTGAGTGGAAATGGGGATGCATATTCACTACATAAATGTTTGGCATGGAAAATCGCAAGATAATTTTTCTAGAATAATTGGGGTACATAAACATTCAATTACAGGTTTAATGGGAGTGAAAGTTGGTCTAAAATAGCTTTTAAATCTTAATTAAATAAAAAATAAAGTGTAAATACACATTCTAACTTGAAATATTGGAAATAAAAAACATAATGCAAAGAATGTACTTGAATAAAGAGGAGGAGATAATCCTCGTACTTATATAGGGTACATCTAAAAGATTGGTAAAATATTATTAAGATCTTGCAAAAACTTTGGGAGGGATTTAAAGAAGGATATGGAGAGTAAATTCATGATCAATGAGTTTTTAGTGACGACGAGTGGGTGGTTAGGTTGGTATTTATAAAAAAGAGAGGGGGATATTTATTAATTTGTAAACATAGGTTTTGGACTCTATGTGATAAAAGAACCAAAACCACAAACATTATCATGGTTTATTCCCATGATTTCTATCAAATAGTATTAGTTTAAAATATTTGTTACTCTAATGACTGAACATATTAAAATAATACCATTTTCTATGTGAAAGTGAGTCATGTCCTTAAAGAATTTCATTTAAAACCCTAAAATATAATATTGGATTTATAGGATTTATTAATAGTTTATTAAATTAATAAAATAATTTAATTTTTTTTAAAATTTAATATATATATATATGTTCGTAAATTACTGGTAGAGAATTTATTATCACTTTTGGAATATTATGTTGTCATAATATAGACTACATATTTATACCGTATTAATTTTTTGACAAAAAAAGAATGTCTTAGAAAATTAAGAAAAATACACCATCGGATAATTTTGAAGATCTAATTTCCAAAATAATATTTATTTTATCAAAATAACTATATATATATAAAAATGTTCAATTATAAATTACAATCCATATTTACTGGAAAATACTTATTTTTAGGACAATAACAATTTTACGACCCTTATAAAGATTATATTCGACTTTGTTAAACTATATTCTCATTTATATATAAATAAATATTATTTAATAATATTATTATATAATGTTAATATTTATTTTATCATTTTTTAATTTATCAAATAAGTTATTAAAACCATATATATTAACAAAATACTATTTTGGGATCATTAAATAAAAATATAATTTTTATCAACTAATATATAATTTTATAGATAAAGTAATAATGTAAATGGGTTAAAATAATCATTATTTTATAAAAAGTTAAACACAAGATTTCTATTTACTAGGATATATTTACAAAACTCCTTATTACACCATCATACTCCATATGAGGAAGAAATGTGATACTAGTATTATCATGGGGTGGTTTTATAAACATGGTTTGGTTCATGGTCTCAATTTTCTTGAAATTCACTTGTAAATAATTTCATTTATGTTTTAATTATTTAATTTCATCTTGGGATTACTCAAGGGAAAATAATAATGATGAAATATCTGATAAACGGTCTTTATTTTGTAAAATTCTATTAGTTTAGGCCATCATTTCTTCCATCTATGTCAATTAGATTTTATAATTACCATTAATATATACTAATTTTAATATTAACTATATAGCGAAATATTATTAGTGGTTACGATAGGTTATTTTTTATAATGGTTGAAGATGAAAAAATTAGTGCATGTGTTTTCTAAAACTATATTACATAATAAGGAATCTATTAATTCAAAAAGGGAGTTTCATTTGTGAAAGTCCGGGTCATTACATTCTTACCAATTTAGAAATTTATACCTTGAAATTTCATTTTGTACACTAAAATTGATTAGGATACTTCTGTTTGATCACGTCTTTTGGTTCCCATGTCGTCTCCTAATACTTATGGTTCTATTATAGTACATTAAAAAATTGAGTAGTCTTGTTTCAATGAACATTGTATCTGTGATTTAGGATCTTTACCATAATCTCCTCATATTAATGATTAATCTACAGGGGTACTACCTAGGGATTCAGTGCATGTGTGGGTTATGGTATGTACTTCCTCAACCACGATACAAGGAACACATCATGTAATTGATATAGTTCAGGAGTGTGTACTAGTTGATAGGCCATATATCTTAGGAAATCAATGATACAATGGAGGTTTATGTATCATGGAATATGATTTCCCTTCTCCTTAAACCTCATGAATTAATTACACGGGGATGTATAATGGAAAGCAATATCTTCGGCCTCAAAAATCAAGTATTCTTAATGATTGTTTGTATTGAGTTTCTACCGATCTTGTGTGGATTTAATATGATATTAAATAGTTTAAGTCTTCCCTGTCATCTCTAGGACAATATCAAGTCTCATTATCTTGCACTCTACAACTTCATCACATCATATTGGAGTTCTACACCCCTTACCGTATAAATTCTCATAAAATGGAATTTAAAAAATAGAATTGAAACTATTGTTATATGATAAATACACATTGGGAATGTATTGGTCCCAAAATCCTTGGAAATCCATTAAACATAATCTCAAAATATAAAATATAATTTGAATGGTTCTCTTAGATTAACCATTAATCTATGGGTAATATGTAGTATTGAATCTTGACTTTGTATCCAAGACTTACTGAAGGCCTCTCCCAAACCTCTAGAAAACCCTCAAATATAAATGAAATTTAATTGAGAGTTGAAATCAATGTATTCTCACCAATTACATTATGAGTATCTTATAGAGTTGTCCAGGAGGTAAATCATTCATTATATTAATGAAATGAACTGACTATGTAAGGCGATCGACCATCGCCCTGATGAGAATATTAAATTTGTATATCCTAGGAAGTCTTTATGATGACATCCATGGTTACGTTTACCAATTTTTATACATTTTTGGGAAGTGGTTTCATCATATATTTATAATTCCATTATTCAGCCTTGATGTGTTAGTATACCAAGCACTAAGATACAAATTATAAAATCATATTCTTCATGTTATCCCACTAGATGTTATTCTTCAGATATCAATACATATTTGTAATTTCTAGATGAATTGAGAATGAAAAGTTATGAAAATAATATAGAAGTTCCTTGTTCAATTTTATTTTTAATGGGAACGATTTTTGACATCAAAACCATATAAAACCATCTCTATCATAGGCAATCTACAAAATATTTTCTACCTTTCTCTGTAGCTCCTCGTCATCTTTCAAGGATTCCTTGATGCACTTAATAATGGATGGTAAACATCAAATGTGAGAAATTAAGTATAAAAATAATATTATTACTTCCATGTTTATCCTTTTCATGTTAAAGAATATTATATCCCTTATAATTATTGTCATTGATAGGGGTTTTGGATCCTTTATAATCATAGAATCTTCCACATTGTTATACTTCCTAGGATGGAAATTGATTGAAAATTCAAAGTCCTTTATCCGCTCTAACCAACTTTTTTGGCCAATATTGAGATCTTTTATTATTAATATATATTTTTCGCTTTCATGATCTATATATATGTCATACTTATATTTGTATAGTTAATATTACCAAATTATCATTGTTAAGATCATTTCAGCCAATTATAGATCATGTGTTAGGTAGTTCTGATCATGGATATTTAATTGATGAGAAGAAAATGCTATCATCTTTTTATCTTTCATGAGTGAAAATCCCAAGAGCTTTTTTGAAACATTGTTATATATCACAAATTACGACACCCTATGATTTTGTGAAATATTTTTTAAATATACTTAATATTTTAGACTATTTACATTACACCAAAAACTAAGATTAACTTGTGTTACATGAAAACTGATGTTTGGATTATGTTACACACAATAAAATTTTTATCTTGCGCTACATGAAAAAATAATTTTTTCTTTTATTTCACAAAATACAGAGTTTATCTTTCGATACATTTAACACTATGTTTAAATGAAATGTGGAATTTAATTAATATATTATTATTTAAAATGATAGTTATCAGCTAGACATTGGAAAGGTGGGTCTGAATAGGATTAAATAAATTATGAAAAAATATGCTTTGAAATTTATATATAAATAATTATTTACTAAATAATTAATTATAAATGAAAATAAAACCTTTTGAAAACAAAGGAAATCATTTTTTGATAATCCTTTTTTGAGCACATAAACACATTTTACAGCAATAAATTTAAAAATAATAATTTTTGGGAATTATTTTAACTAAATTTATATATTATATATCAAATCAAAATTTTTGTATTTATCTTATGTGTTTTCTATACAAGAGACCAAAAATCAATCCAATTTCAGGCTTAAATTTTTTTTCTTCTAGAAAGTAGTTTTTTCACATTTGAAATACTAATTCTAAATTTAACTTTTACCACTTTAAGAATATTTAAATAAAAAATAATATTAACTTTTAAAATTTTAATATAAAAAATATCTTAAGGTCATTTTTTTGTAATGCTTTGAAAAGTTTCAATTTTTTAATGAATATTAAAAAAACTGAATTTTAATTGAAAAGTGAATTTTCATTTAAATTTTATATAAAGTTGAATTATATTTTAAATTATTTTTAATGTAAAATTATATCAAATAAATATCTATTAATAAAATTTATTTTAATTTAATAAATTTAATATTGAATTATGATATAAAAACTTTGTAAACATTTGATCTTTTTCTCTTTAAAACCCTTACATTCTCATATTGGCTGCAAGATAAATTTTGAATTAAAATTTTGAAATTATGTGAATGTAATTTTGAAAGTTTGACACCTTATTTGGAATAATAATAATTTATATTTTCTAAAATTTTGAACATAAGTTTTGACAAAAATTATTGTAAAAGCATTTTAAATCATTTACCACGACTAAGGGGAAAAGAGTTTATTGGGGGTTAAACTAAAAAATAAGGGTCGGAAATGATTCAAAACATGTAAAACACCCATTATATAGAAATATATTGACCTTATCTTGTCTAATTCTTGAAAAAGATACATGTTCTCCCTTTTGGAATGTGATAAATGTGGGCACATGTAATGTCATGGATTTTCAATTTATTATTTTTAAATATTATGTGGAATTAATTTTTGACTATGATTTTAGAAGGTGTGTCATTTCGTGGCCTAGAGTTCCCGGAATACATGTGTTAAACAAATTAATGTTATAAATAGCACTGACAAATTATTGTACTGAAAAAGTGTAATAAATTTTAAATGGGTTCCCAGATTACAAATCTGAGGTCACTATTGCTTTCAGAGCATCAACTTTACCTTAGGTGAGGCCTAACATTGACCTATGTGGGTCTGCTAGAAAAGTAAATTTTTTATATGTTTTAAAGGAAATGAAATAAATTAATAATATATTTAATTTTAAAAATTTTAATGATGCAAGGACACATTTTATGGTTTTAAATAACCAACTTCCCACGGTTAGGCACATAACCGAAGAAACCTCCCTTGGATGCTCTGGAGCATTGGAAAAGAGCCACCCTTAGAGAACTCTCAATTAACTACAACGAACGACAATGCATGGATCGTTTTATAGGAAGGTAGGATCTATTTGATGAGAACATCAAATCTAATCTGCATCAACGATTGAGGTATGGGTTATTATTGGATTGTGTTTCGTCGTTCATGGATTTAAATGATAAATTCAGATCAACCCTAAACCAGGTTGACCCACAAATCCTTCATTCTTGAGGGAGGGTTTGATTATCATGTCTTATTTTGTGGAATCGATTTCAGATTTTTTTCATTATTCTTCATCCTTATAATTGGATGGGATCAAAAACTTAACGAACAATGGTGGAGGTTAGTTCCTAAATTTCTTATATGAATTTTCCTCTCCCCTTTGAGCTTGTACATTCTTCATGTTCTTCATGGTGTTATGAACAATAGATCATTGCACATACATCTCACAACATAATGATCCCAAATAATAAATCCAACATTAGGACAACCCATAGGAGGTGTAAAGAGGATGGAAGCAAAATAATCGACACAGTTTGGAAAAAATCATTCTTCAATCGTTCTTTGTGCGAATGATTTAAATGACTCTCTAGAGCCGATCAGAAACCCAAAACTTACTGAATTGGTGTTATTATGATGGGATGACCTATGATATTCACTTTGGAGGAAATTTAATATCTGAATTGAAGGATTGAAGATCACCAGAGGAGCACAAGGGAAGAACTTCAATTCTAGAAAATTTCTAAGAACACGGTGTGTTCTAGGAAGAACATGTCATGTGGGGTTGGCTTTTAGGTGGCTAGGGTTTCACGTTACTGAAAGAGATTGAATGATGGGTGAACCCTTCCATACAACATGTGGATCCTTACGCTAGACTTGGAATATATCTCGGATGATATACAAACATGGGGTGGAGTACATGAAATGTACTCCACCACATAACTATACTAGGACAGTTATGCGGGTAACCCTATGTATTGGTACATGGGTTGGAAGACATGGGTTTAAGCTATGTACGAGCATATGTCTAGCATACACATAGAATCCTTGGATAGTATGACATAGAATGTTACTCATCTATATACTATGTATATCTTTTTCTACATGACATGATCTTTTTGACACCGGTCACTGTACACAGGCTATACCTGGAGTCAAGGGACACTGCATGTGACACCTCTACACGTCATGTAATTTCATGTACATGGATTGATCTTCTTTTCCAACATATCTTTGACATGTTTTGTTTGGTTCAGTGCCCATTTACTTTCCCCCCTAAAGGTTTGGTATTGTTTCCATCCACAGTAGTATGATCCATTCAGTAGGACTTTCTAGATAGAGTCAGAGTCCCTCTGAGAGGCCTGAAATGAGATTCTCTATCCATTCATGACCCTAAGTAGAGTCAACTATCAACAAGAACAATCCTAAAGTAAATCAATCCTCTTCTTATCAGGTGAATCCAGAAGAGTCGTGGTATACACCAAGTATCTGGTAATGATCATCATCAGTGTATCATTATCTTTCCCCACTCAGGAGTGATTTCTCCCAGAATTAGTGTATCGGTTCTCTCTTCAGATCTATCAGTGCATTTATCTCTTTCATGATAGTTATAGATGAACAATACTTCTCTGACGGACATTATCAGAGCTACCACACTCACGGTGTAAGTACCCCCAGGTATGTGCTACATGGAATATTTGAACAGAATCCCCAAGGTCGGTATATGGGTTGTTGTGACTTACCTCTAGACTACAGGTTAGGGTTATAAGTATATCTAGATGTTTATTTGTTATATGTTTTGTGGAATTAAACTATGTAGAGAATAATATAGCTTTAATCTATGTATTTATTTTTTGTTTTGAGGTCTCCTACTGAGTATTCTTATACTCACCCCTACACAGGCTTTTCCCACATGTATTGTGTCTTGGGTAGAAGATTAGCCTTATGATGGAGTTTAGGGAAGATGAAGACCAGACCAATATTTGTGAGTT
This sequence comes from Viscum album, assembly GCA_963277665.1. NCBI lineage: Eukaryota > Viridiplantae > Streptophyta > Magnoliopsida > Santalales > Viscaceae > Viscum > Viscum album. Next base: position 134,506,408 of record OY728137.1, read on the forward strand.
TTCTTATAGGTCGAGGTGTTTATTCAGCATCGAGAAGCACTACCTTTTCTATTTAGAGGATGGACTTTGATGTTTGTAGACTCTTTCTTTTAGTGGACATGTATTTTGGCCCAGTTACTTTATTTCACTTTACTTTCTATTGTACTCTATTTTTTGGTTTTAGTTGTATGCATACATTTTTTCATTCGTGGTTTTTTAATTTTCATCATTTTTGGGATTTAAGATTTGTGCATGTGTACATGTACATAGGAAATGCCTCCCATTTTAGTGATATGCCTGCTTAGTGCTAGTCACAAGCCCTTGGCCTATTGATGGTGGGATTGGGGAGTTGCAGCGTGGGCCCCATTGATACGGGTCGTGAAAGTTGAATTATTTTTTTAAAAAAATTACAGGTGTTCCACTCACCTAACTTATAAAAGGCTACCCAATATCCTCCATTATTCAAACCATCAAACCCATTTAGTTCAGAAAATACATACACTAAAATCCAACCTATGAAGGATTTTGTCGAAATCCTATGAAGGATACCCAAAGAAGATGTAACATTCATTAACAAGAATTTTAGTTTTATTTCTTCCTCCTCCCCTTATTATATAATAACCTCATAAAATTATTTTTACCGAACATTGTTTATGTTAATTTCATGATAAAAAACAATCTCCACTTCCATAAAATGGGATAATAAATCATCATTAGGGTGTACGACGAACTACCACCTCACGAATAGATATAATTCATTTATAAAATTATACCTCTCAAAGATAGAAATAATGATGAATTTATTTTTTATATATTATATTTATGTTATTATTATTCTGATATAATTTATAAATCACACATAACATCAATATTTCCATTTTGCGGTAATATGATAATGTCACTTGTGTACATAGAGGACTACAGCCTCGCGAAGTGATGTGATTCATTCACACTCAACATGGAAGGTAATAAGGATGGGTTTAATGAAAATATGTCACATATACGACATAAATTGTATTATTTAAGGATGATATATCATTTAACATTCATTATTTCAATCCCACAATAAAATTAAAAATGAGATCATGCATACGTATGACCAACCATCTCCATAAACAATGTATTTTAATTACTATCACTAAATTTTATGGATTAATATAAATAAATATATACTAAATATATATGATATTTATTAAAAGGATAAAATTATGGAGGTAAATAAATAATTTTCAAATTAAGAAGAGAAAAAAATAACAAATCAAATTATATACAAAAAGTGAAGTTGTTTTTACCCACAATGTAATTTTAATATAGAATTGATAATAAATGGGTAATAAAAGAATATAAGAAAAGAATATATGTAATGATATTTAAAAATATTTTTCTATAATAGATTTATAAAAAATGTATTTTTATAATAAATTATGTTTTAATGTTTACGATGGAATTCAGTACATAAGGTAAGGGATTTTCATCTCACTTTACATTTATGTGGGAAAAAAGCCATATTCACCACATGTTTGTTTTATATAGTGTATATACATAAAATTAATTTATTTTATGATTATTATACCTAAAATTATTGGTATTTTCATACCAATTTTAGGATATTTCTTTAATGGGCTTTTCTATTAAAAATTATCCAAAGTGATAAGATTTTTTTTAATATACCATATTTGAGACATATGATTATGATATGCACCTACCTTATTTTACTAGGTGTATATAAAGAATATTTAATATGTAATATAAATAAATTTCTTCTCTTCATTATATATTGATCTTAATTTAATGTTATCCCTTTATGAGGATTACGTTTCAATGTTACTAAATTGGTAAATATTCTATGATACCATCTAATTATTTGTTAGGATGACTTATGATTATGTTTCTAATGATAAAATATTATGATTAACCTATCTAGAAACTCATTAATTATACTATATTATTGTTATTTTTTGATAATGAATTTTACCCTTCATTTTCCTGTCTTTATATACTCATGAGTTTAAAATAATGATTCTATGAAAAATCTAATTTTCTTCCATCTTCAATCAAAAACCCGTTTTTCTTCTTAAAACATGTTTTTCAAAAGTGTTTTAAAAATTGTTTTTAAAATTCTACAAATTATTTTTCAAATAAGTTTTAACTATTTATTTACTTTTATAAAATGTTATAAAAGGAATATTCTTTTCATGTTCCAAACAATTCCTCTTTGGATTTTACCTAAAATCTGAAAGGAATCATCATTTCAATGTATATAATAAGAGTGTAATTCTCAACCGTCATGGAAAATCATTTCATTGAAGCTTACTATATAAAATTTGATTTTTATTTTCAAAGAATGTTATTTTTAAAATGATTTATATCTTTAATTTTGTTTCAATGTGAAATGGGTATCATTATCAATATTTTTTTAAAATTATTTTTTAAAAATACTTTATAAGTTTCAAAGTATATTTTCAAAGAATAGAATTTTCAGAAAAATTATTAATTTTTAGTTTTTAAAATTACTTTCAAAGAAATTATTTTCCACTATAAATTTTCTACGTAATCTTTCAAAATCAATCTCTAACTAAGATGAAATCCTTTAATGTTACTTTTTCTTTACTGGGGATATGATCTGAGGATGAAATTTTTATTCTTTATCTAATCGGTTTATGTTTATAATGAAATAATTTTTATGAAACCCATTTCTCTTCCAAAAGTTATTCCATAATAAAATGGTTAAGAAACTCGCTTATTTTCAAGATATATATTATGGTGAAATACATATGAAACCGATCTCTTTTCTAAAGGATATGATATGATGAAATTTTTATGAAACCCATTTCATTTCATGGGATATGATATGATTAATATTATATGATATTGTGAAATAAATATGTATTATTTTCATTATGTGATTAGTGGGACCTATATCTTTCTCCAATGTATTGGTTAAGTATGGATAAATTATGAGTAAATATGTTATGTGGGAACTTGATAACATTTTTAGAATGTTAAGTGTGAACCTGATTAGATTCTCACAATGTTATTCATAAACCCGATTATACGTTCACAATGTTATTTGTAGACCATTAATTCATATTCATAATGTTAGGGATGGGATAGGTTATATGTCAATAAATTCATGTGAGAGACTGATTTTCTGTCCTTGACTTAATGAGTCAACCTGATTTTACTTACATATGTTCACAATGTTATAAGATGATGTGTATATAAAAAATGATGTCTTGGGCCAATATTATGCTCTCTTGGATCCTGTTCTTTTCTTCCTTATATGATTAATGTATTATAAAATTCCAATATTTATTCCTTGACTTAAGGATCATATCAATGATATTAATGGTGTGATTTTCAAATGTTATTTTCATGTTTAATTACCTTTATTCTCATGTAAGGATTACAAATAACACTTTTTTACCCTTTTTTATCATCTAAGATCACCCATTCATCTAACATATTTCCCTGGGTTATAAAAAAAAATTTATGTTGGGTAAGCTTATAAATATTTATAAAGGGTAAGTTCATTATAGGAGACATTGAATTGATTTCATGATATAAGAATATTTTATTCCAAATTTCCAAAGGAAATAAACTATTGTAGTCCTCATGCATGTGTTTGTGTAATATATTAAATACACATAAAAAATATGTAATATCCATGTATTAAAATCCTAGTTCACTATAGTTGGTATTCGAGAAATGTTTAGTTAACCTTTGGAAACTAGGATGAGAAACAATTAGCATGATCCCAAAGGATATTTACATGGTTATATTATAGGGGTGTCTATAAGGATAAAACTAAGGATGATTCAATGTATAGGAACATGTACAAGAATTTCGGTAAAGGATAGGAAAACTGGTTTCAATGAAAAAAATCCCTTTATAGATACTACAAGTTGATATGGATCTAGAATATAGGAACTGAGGTGTAATAACATCTAAAAGGGATCATTTATCTAGACTCAGTTGTCAACTGGTGCATTAAAACATGCATTGTTGCACACTTAGTTGGACACTCCCATAGGACTTGCTTTGGAAATTCATGAACACTTTATGAACCATTATAAAGTATTTGAATAGTTTATGACTGTGAATGACCTAGGATAAACCTAGGGGGTCATATATTAAAAATAAAGTGTCCGGATTTAGACATCTTATAAGTTATTTTTCATTATTACGTGTTCTCCACTAGGTTTTTTGTTTCTCACGCTATGGTTTTTGGTTTTAGTCATTGAATGGAACCCAAGGAAACTTGTTTAAAATTGAACTTGATGTAAAATCAATAAGTTATAACATAATTGAAATGTTGATTGGAATAAAGGATAATTTTATTATGCCTAATCAGTTATCATAGAACATTACTAACTATGTGTACCTTAACCAACTCTTAGACTAACTGAAGAAGACTATGATAGTGTTTTCTAAGAGTTTGGGTAGTGGAGACTATGGAGGAATGAAGATTAACTTTCAAATATGTTGATTATTTGGGAATAAACACTCAAGGGAATGTCTTAATCGGATGGGAAGATGTTCTGGATATAGAAAATAAGGGCACCTAGAAAGTAACTAAAAATGACAAATGAAAATTTTGGTTAAGAAATTAAATTAGAATATATGTATCCCTAAAGTATTTTCAAAGGAAGAATGTTTTAAAGGTGGAAATTAGGGGAAATATGAAAATCAATTTCTTATAGGGAAATCTCATTAAGAGAATTAGAAAGGTTATACTGGTAATGGATGTTTTTGGATGATGATGATATTATGAATGATATAAGATAGGAAGGATGTGCTATAAAATAATATAATGAATCCCAATTAATTGTTTAAGAAGGATCGGGGATTATTGATGTAGTTTTATATTGGAATTTTAGGATTATGTTATATGAATCATGAAATATGTAAATGCTGTTTAGTATATGTTTTTCTTTAAGGATTGAGAAAAATATATTGAATGGTGTTGATGGACTAGAAAAGATATTTAATGGAAATGTTATATATTTATTTTGGTAAGATAACCCTTAATATGTTTTATATTTTTAGATAATAATGTCGGGACAAAGAGATATTGTGTATCAATACTGTATTGTGGATTGTATTAACTACCCTGATGCTGATTAATTATTTGTTGACAAATTGTTTTATGAAATCACTAAATAAGTTTAAAACTTATTTTTATTTAAATAATATATTGAATAATCATTATTTTATGTAAGGAATGAGGAGGAATTTATATTTTCAATAAGATTTTAGGATAATTAATGTAATTACCTTATTTTAGTAGAAAACAATATGAAGGTTATTCCTAGGTTTGGCATGTAATAATCAAGAGAGACTTTATGATATATAAGGGATTAATTTTATATAGATTTTGATAAATTTTTTCATACTCTTTATGAATTTATAATTACATAATAGTTATAAGGTAAACCATTTTTGGAATAGTTTATGATGAACTTTTGATGAGGTTTAAAATATTAAGACATTACTTAACCATAAGATGATTTATCCATATTGGATAACTAAGGATAACATTTATTAAACATGAGATAGAAGGAATGAATTATCATTCTATTATGGATCTTATTTACTACTACCTATATGAAAAATTCCTCGCTTAGAGTAATAAATAAAGAGAAAATTTTTCATGGAATAACAAAATTATGAAATTATGCTAACAAGATAAAAAATATCAAGTAACAACATTTTCATATGTTCTCATTTGAGATGGAAAATAAATTCCTAAATATTTTGAAGAGGACATTGAAATACAATATTGTCCTGTTGTCATCATTTTTTGTGATATCAATTTCCATTTTCATTATTCTTTCATTTATAGTTTTTTTGTCATTGACATTCAATGGATCACATAGTTTCTTATGATCAATATTCTATAACAATTTCTATCATTATTTGGGTGGTCTATTTCTTTTTTATGTCCATGATATCTCTTCCCAAATATGTTTTCCTTTTTTTAAACCTAGTATGAGTTATTCAAGATAACATTAACACATCTATTTCTCTTTTTCAAGAGGATGTTTTATTAAAAAATTTTACAATGTGGGTTTCAATCAAATAATTTTAAAATGTAAAATCGTTGACGATTATGATTATTATTGAGGGATAAATTCATTTCAAGGGCAATATAATGTAATTCCCTAATATATTATTTCTTTTTCAAATATATTTAATCTTTTTAATATTTTACATAACAAGTATCACTAAGTTTAACATGCATTACACCAAACACCATGTTTTTGTTATGTTATAAAAAATAATAAGTTTATCTAGTGTTATATGCAATAATAATACATTATTTTGTAATAAGAAAACCATGTTTAGCCAATGCTACATGAAACATTGAGTTTAAAAGAAACATGACATTCAATTAAAATATAATTTTTTAATAAGATACATATCATGTAGTTATTAAGATGGCAGGTATGAATAGTATTAACAAAAATATGAAAATATATTGTTCATATATGTATATATAATGAATTATTTGGTAAAAATTTAATTATAAATAAAAATAAAAAACTTTGGAAAATAAATAAAATCATTTTTGAAAAAAATACTTTTTACACACATAAACATGTTTTACATCAATAAATTAAATGAATCACTTTTTATGATTTATTTTGAAAAAAAATTATTTTTATATATTGAATAATTATTTTAATATTCATGTAAGGTTTTTTCTATACATTAGATAAGAATAAATCTAATTTTACACTCGAAACTATATTTTTCTAAAAATCAATTTTTCTTCTATAACCAACTTATTTTAGAATTAAATTTCCTTAATTTTAGAGTTTATATTTTAAAAAATAATATTTATTTTTAAATTTATAATATAAAAACTATTTTAGGGGAAATTTTTATTATTTTTCTGAAAATATTCATTATTTTATAAATAATGAAAAATACTAATTTTAATTGAAAATGCCGTTTAGTTTAAATTATTTATAATGTTAAATAATATTTTAAAATGTTTTTAAAGTAAAATTATATAAATTATCTATTTATATTAATAAAAAAAATTCATTTTAATAATATTTAAATTTAATTTAGATAAAAAAAACTTTGATAACTTTTGACATTTTTCTCTTAAAAAAATCACATTCTCATCACGTGTGCTTGATAAATTTTAAATAAAATTTGACTATTCTGTGAATAGAATTTGGAAAAATTGGTAAAAAAATAATTCATAATTTTTATATTAACTAATATTTTAAGCATATTTTTTTATCAAAATTAATTGTAAAAATAGTAAAAATTGTCTACCATAGTTATGGTGAAAACGGGTTTACTAGGGGCCAAACTAAAAAAAATGATAGTACAAATGACCTACAACATTTAAAAACCATTGTATGTCTATATTTTGACCATATAATTTATAAGGTTTTAATTCGATCCATTTTTACCCTTGTTTCTTCTGAAAGACTTGGTTACACGTTTTTTTAAATAATTACATGTTTTTCACTCACCTTACTTACAAAAGGACACCTCCTCTCTTCTATTCATAAAACCTTAAAACCATTTTTGTTTGGAAAATACCTACCCAAATTTCTTCTAAAATTACTTCCCATAATCATTGAATTATTAGTTTTGGAAAAAATGAAACCTAAGAAGAACTTTGGTGTAAACCTATGAAGGATACCTGAAAAAGAGGTAACGTTCATCAATAAGAATTTTTTTTATATTTCTTCCTCCACCCCTTAAATTCATATTCCTCCTGGATGAAATAATAAACATTGTATATTAATTATACTAATATGTTGTTATGTTAAGGTAATTACCTGAAACCATATCCACTTCCATCAAATGGGTTACGAAATCATCGTTCGTGTGTACGACGAACTTCCATCTCACGAACCGATGTTAGTATTTTTCCATTTACACCTCTCAAGGATATAAATAATGAGGTATTGTTTATTTATATATGATATTAATGATGATATTAACCTTTTATAATTATTATTTTACTCATACCTTCATGATTTCCATTTTTTGAGAATACGATAACGCCACTCCTTTGTACACTAGTCTACCGCCTCACGAAAAGATATGATTTGTTCACACATTACATAGAAGGTAATAAGGATAGGTTTAATGAAAATATTTGATATATAAAATCTATAAATTATTTTTAATGATTATATATCCTTTAACCTTATTTATGTCAATCCGACAAGAAAATGAGAAAAACATTCATGTGTATGAACGATCCACCGTCTCTATTAAGGGTGTATTTCACTTACTATCACTAAATATTTTGAATTACTATAAATAAACATATAATGAATATATAAGATATATATATCATTCTTAAAATATTTTAGGTGATGGAATCATTATTCTTATAATAGGACAAAAAAATAACAAATCAAAAAATATGCGACAAACAAAGAGGTTATTACCTGAAACATAACGTTAACTTGTAATTGTTAATAAATGGGTAATAAATGGTCATAAAAAAATAATATATAGAATTATATTTATAAATATTTTTATTTAATATATTTATAATAACCATAAATTTATTATATAGTGTGTTTGAATATGTATTATGGAAGTCAAAACTCAAGGTAAGGGATTTTCATCTCACTTTTATTTTCTTTGAAGAAAATTCCCTATTCACTACAAGTTTCTTTTATGTGGTGAATATAATACCCATGAATTTATTTTATATTGATTCTACATACAATTATTGATATTTAAATATCCATTTTTGGATATATATTTCATGGGGTTTACGGTTCGAACGTTACCTATGTGGTAAGAGATTTTTTTCTCAATTTTCCTTCTTTGACCCATATGATTTTGTTATTAACCTATACTATTTTATGAGGTGTATATAAATTTTTTTGAATTATAATATCATGAATTTATTTTTCCTCATGATATTTTAATCATAATTTAATGATATTTATTCATGTTCTTACATTTCAAAGTTACCAAATAGGTAATGATTTTAATTTACAATGTCATCATTTATCCAGATTTTTTATGATTATGTTTTCATTGATAAAATATTGTGTTCCGTATCTCATGAAACCCATGAATTTTCTTACAATCTATTTATTTTGTAAAAATACTTGTTATCCTTTATTTTTAATTATTTATGTATTTAAGAGTTCAAAAAAATGTTTTAAAAAACCATATTTATTACTATCTTTGGTTGAAAACAATTTTTTATTCCAAAACATTGTTTTCAAGAAGTGATTTCATTTTTTTTTTTAAAATTCTTAACATTATTTATCAAATTCAATTTTAACCATATTTTAATTTAAAAAAAATTGAAATAAATCTTCCTATCATTTTCTAAATAATTACCCTTTGAATTTTATCAATAATGTGAAAGGAATCTTCATTTTAACGTGTACAAAGTTAATAAAATTCTCTGTCATCCTGACCAATCATTTATTTGAAGCTTCATTTATAATATTTCAAAGTTTTTTTCAATGAAACTATTTTTGAGAAGGTTTTATGTAACATACCTAGTAAATAAAGAATAATAAATTTCCATTTTAATTAATAATTTTTGAATTAAATATTAATTTTACTTTAAAGGGGTTTCTATGTTTGATGGTTTACTCGATACGCAATAAGGGGGTTCTTTGAAATCGTACAGTGTGCACTAATAATATAATAAGATTATTTTAAATGGTAGTTAACTCATAGAATTTGTATTGGCGGAAATGAATAGAACTAACTACAATATGATTATACATGCTTTTTAAATGTGTTTACATTTATCCAATAATATTTTGAGGCTTAAAATGTAAATGAATCTAATTTTAAGCCTAATTTACTTTAAAAGTTTGATTTACCACCTTTTGATGGTGGACCCTCATTAAATCTAATTTTGGACACTTTTATATATTCTATATAACCATATAAAAGTATACTGTCAAATAGGGACATCAAAATTTACTCTGGGTAAAATTTTGATATTTTTCTAACAAAATTCATTTTTTGATGAATAGTGAAAAATACTATATTTTAATTCAAAACATTCTTTTAATATAATTTATTTATATGGTTATATTATCTTCTTAATTGGATTTAATGTTTAATTATATTATAGTTTTACCACTTAATCAAATTTTCATCATTTTAATTAATTTAACTCTGAAATATTACTTAAATAACTGTCTATCTTTTGATAGTTAATATTTCTAAAAAAACATGTTTTTTGTTTTGACAGCAGGAATTAATTTTAAATTAATTTCCGCCACTTATTTGTTTTGAATTTGAAAAAATGGATTTCATATTTGGAATCATGAGTTCTATATTGTGTAAATAGGTAACTTTTATATTTATACATTAGGAATATTTACTTCAGTAAAAATATTATTTACCATGGTTAAAGGGTAAATCTGGTAAATAAAGAGAATAAAATATTATTATTATAATATAAAATTACCCTAACATGTGTCCTAATCCTATTTATTGATACATATCCGACCATGGGCATATTTGGGTCAATTTTTGGGTCCCCATGGATCCACTTAAAAGCTATAATGACACGTTATTTTAATTAACATAATGTAAAATCAAAAATGACATAAACAAATAAATTTTAGTAAATTAAATTTTACATGGGGTTATATAAGTTAAAATTTAGACTAAAATATTATTTTAAAGCCTGAAATGATTTTCAACTTCATGGTAATTTATTTATAATTTTGAGAAATCAAATAGTAAAATTAATTATGACACAATAATGATGCAGTGTTTACCTCATTAATAAATGATTTAAATAAATAATACTATAAAGATTAAAATAATAGAAAAAACCAATCCAATTATTATTGGATGATTTTATTTCGACCATGAGTTATATTATCTTCTCCTTTAATAATTTTTGGACCTTTAGTGACTGAAATTTATTATATAATAAAATAATATTTTCACACTTTCTTAAAGAGCCCCTCCTTCACCATATAAAACCCCCTCAACTATAACCCATTTATCACACCTCTAAAGCCCCTTGGCTAATCCAAACTCTGATTAATTAATCCCCCTACATCCCTTTCCTCATCTTATAATCCTTACCTTAGGAATAAGGCACTTCAAGATGTCCATTTGGTTTAAACCAAAGGGGGTTACTAGATTTAAAGGTAACGCCTTCTCTTAAGTTCTTTTGTTTTATTTTACTTCTCCAAACCCCTAAACTCTTTTTATTATTTTATTTTATAACTAAACAGTATCCTATATATACATGGATGTTGTTATGAGAAGGTGTATAACTAAACTTTTACACACCTCCATTTAATGGGTAAAACACACACTGTTTCTTTGGATGGAAAACTAACGCCTCACGAAATGATGATTATTCAATTATCTCCTACCACCTCTCATGGAGGCCATTATGATAGAACTGTATTTATATATGATATATATTATGTTTATGTTTTCTTTATGTTTTTTTATTTTTCATTTATATCATATCTTTATGGTTTCCATTATGGGTAAACACGATAATTTCAATTTAGGAAGTGCGGACTACCGCCCCCTCAAAGTGATATTACTCGTTAATTCCATATGTGGGATGTATAAAGGATAGAGTTAATGATATTATATATTATATTATACTAGAATTATAATATAACTAGTTATAATTTTTTTATTACCATTAAATATAAAATAGAATTGAAAGTATCATTTATGCGTATGTACAGTTTACTGTCTCCATGAACGGTGCATTTCATTTCATTCCTTTAAATGTTATGAACTATTACAAATATATATACTAGATATATAAGATATATATGATTCTATATCATTAATATCATTTTGCGGACAATGGAATTTTCACCACATAGACAACTTTTATATATAAGAAGTTCGTTTTTGACTCAAGTACAAAATATCAACAAAACGACCGTTATTAACTTAAATGATTACATAATTTTTATAACATGGTAATATGTGATATAAAAGGAATAATAAATTTGAAAAAGGTTCTTAAGTAAGTAGAAATTAACTTTAGTTTATTATTCAATAGATTAATGAATGAACGAGTCTAATCAGACACGTGGTAAGGGACTTCGTCTCAATATCCTTTCATTGAGGCGTATTTTATTTTAATACATGGATTTATTTTATATGTGGTATAAAAACCTTTGACTTTTCATGTCATTCAAATGGAATATTTTTATAAGAAACTTTTTTCTAAATGAAAAAAATGAATGTTTCTTTTAACATATGCAGTGATAATGACCTTTCCACCACCGTGAGTATTATTTGATCATTTGGCTTCTTTAACAAGACATAATGTTTTTAAAGGAATATAAATATCATATACTGTGTTAAATATTTTGGTATTGAAAATGGTTTTGATAATGGATTTATTATGTCAATATATTTAAATGATATATTATGATTGAAATGTGGAAATGTTATCTTTCCTTTATATATTTTTTATATGTTACGAATATGTTATGCTTCTTTAGCATTGTTACATATACGGGTGGTTCAACGATAAACATGGGGTGGGTGATCCTGAGATTTCTCTCCAATGAATTGGGTAACCTGATGGAGGTAAACGTGAATGTTTCTCCAATGATATTTAGGGAATATACTATGATGGGTATTCTAAATATAACTCCCTACATAGCTTTGATGGCTGCAATGTAAGTATGATATGGATGCCACAAGTTACATTTATGATTTGTGTTTACTATGTAAATCATATGATTTCATGAGGTATGTTAATGAGCCTATGTTATGTATGCAATGATAAACTAATGTCTTATTTCTTTATTTTATAACCCATAATGAACTTTTTATTCTTATCCCATGTTTTGAAATGTTCTTCACAGAACTTAAAGATGAAGAGGGTCAATGATGAGATCAAGGAAAAATCATGCTATCTAAAACTTGGGACTAGACATGAATCTTTTTTTCAATATTTTTTAATTTATGAAAAAAATAGAAACTGAGTAGAAGTGTCTACATTGGAATTTTTGAGATGTGATGTAATAGTTATAACCTAATTCACTAAAACACTAAACCTGAAATGATCCTCAATATGAATTATTCTTTAGTTCGTGATTATATAATGTTTAAGGCTGGGTATTTATAGTTGGTATCAAAGGTAAGTTTAGATAAATTTAGGTGTTTGGGAATTCTTAAATTAATATCCATAAATTATTTTATGTTAATATTCAAATGATATAGCATTTAAAGATTACCATGTTTCTTCTCCAAAGATATTTCTCTGTTAAAAATTGATTTCCCCTAAGGAAACAGGGCAACTGTGTTGGGACGACATCAGGAGGAAGAAAACCTTCTAAAGAAGAAACCTGAGGTGGTCAGAATCAGAATATAATAGTTTGTTGTAGTGATTCAATAGTTGACACAGGCTATAAATGGTGGTGGTATCCATGCATGAGATCAGCTAGGTCAACCACATAGGAATATGCCAGTTCTGGAGAATTTCATGATGAAACATCCCCCATATTTTAGAGGTTCATATGACATTGTTCTAGCTAAAGGGTGGATTAAAGCACTAGAGAAAACTTTTGATGTCATGGGGTGTTCAGAACAATAAAAGTTTAGTCTCATTGTTTACCGTTTTGAAGGTGAACTTGATCAGTGGTGGTCAATGGTGAAAAATACCAGGGATATTGATAATATTGATTCTATTGATTGGAATGAATTCAAAGGTATATTTCTTGAGAAAAATTTTCCTATGGAGGTTCGCCTGGGGATGTAAAAATAATTCCTGGAATTGAGGAAGGAGGATGACTCAATGGATCCTTATGAAGAAAAATTCACTCGACCGATAAGGTATGCTCCAATTCATTAGAGATCTTGATAGTAAATTCAACTATTTTTACTCAAGATTAAATACAAAGTATCGAAGGGCTTTAAATTATTTTGAGGTCAAAAGTTATGAAAATCTTGTTCAGTGTGCGGAGAAGGTGGAAATGGAGTTTGATGATGATCAGGTGTTCCTTGACTAACAACATAATAAGAGGTCAGGGTGGCAGGTGAAAGGGAAGAACAATACAAATAAAGTATGACGGTAAGAAAGTTAATTTTATATTTTGTGAAAATTGTAGTAAAAATCATGATGGGGAATGTATTTTGAATTCTGTTAAGTGATACCGATGTGTTAAAATAGGACATAAGGCTTGTAATTACAGTAAAAAAGAAGGGTAATGGTAAGACAAAATCTGATTTACAATCAATAAAATGTTTTAAGTGCAATGAAATTGGTCATTATGAAAATGAGTGTCTAATGAAGAACTCAACTGAGGGAAATCAGCCAGACTACAAGTAGAAAGGGGTGGTGAAGTCCTTTACAACTACTTCAACAGATGTTGGGCCATCAAAGGAAGTAGTATCAAGTACACTGTTTGTTTATTCAGATTATGCCAATTTGTTTTTTTTGATTTGGGGTCTACACATTCATTCATTTCTTAGAATTTTTCTCGTAAATTGGAAATTCTATATCAAGATATATATCCTGAACATATGGTAAAAACACCTGGAGGAAATGTTGAAACAAAAAGAAATTATTAGAACCTTCATGTCCTTGTGCGTGGAAAGAATCTACCTGAAAACCTTATTTTTTTTTGCCTCTAGTAGAGTTTGTTGTTATTTTAGGAATGGATTGGATTACTATTTATCATGTTAATATTGAATTTAGATCTAGAGTGTTTTGTTTTCATAAATATTTTCAATTTGTGTACAAGAATGAGCCCTTATTTTTTATAACATATAAGGAAGCTAAGAAACCAGTAAAAGAAGAAAATGAATGATACCTTGAACATATTGTTAAAAACTAAGAGACTGTTCAAATTAATTATGTGCCAATGGTAAATGAGTACCTTGATGTTTTTCATAATGACTTTCCTGATATAATAATTTATTGAGAAGTTTAATTTACCGTTGACTGAGTTCCTGATGCTAATCCAATTTTAAAACCCCCTTATTGAATGACTCAAATTGATCTTTTAGAGTTAAAGAAGCAATTGCAGAAGTTATTAGTTAAAGGTTTCATTCGACCTAGAACATCACCATGGTGTGCTCCTGTATTGTTTTTTAAAAAGAAAGATGGTTCAATGAGACTTTACATTGATTATAGAGCATTGAATAACATCACTGTTAAGAATAGGTATCCTTTTCCTCATATCGATGATTTCTTTGATCAGCTATATGGAGCTCAGTATTTTTCAAAGATTGATTTGAGGTTAGGATACCATAAGTTGAATGTAAAGGAAGAATACATTCTGAAGACCATGTTTTATACTAGATATGGCCATTATGAATTTGTAGTTATGCGTTTTCGCTTAACTAATTCACCAGATGTATTCATGGATCTTATGAATATAATATTATGTGAGTTCTTGATTAAGTTTCTAGTTGTGTTCATTGATGATTTTTTTTATTCTAAAATTAAATAGGAGTATGAATGTTATTTAAGGTTTGTCTTGAAAACCATAAATGAAAAGAAACTATTTGTGAAATTCAATAAGTGTGAGTTTTGGTTACAACAAATGATTTTCCATGGTAACATTATTTCAAAAAATGGCATAACTATTGATCCTGCTAAAACAAAAGTTGTTGAATAATGGTCAAGACCCACAAATATAACTAAGATATATAGTTTTCTTGGTATGGCAGGTTATTACCGGAGGATTGTTGAAAATTTTGAACGGTTATCTAGCCCACTGACTAAGTTAACTTTAAAATGTGTTATGTTCATCTGGAAAAAAGAATGTGATGATTGTTTTTAGGAATTGAAAAGAGGATTGTTGTATGCTTCAGTTTTGGAACTACCTTCCAGAAATGGTGAGATTGTTATTTACAGTGATGCTTCATTGAAAGGACTTGGATGTGTCCTTATAAAGAATGGTCATGTATTTGGTTATTATTTACGTCAGTTGAAACCTCATGAGTTAAATTACCATACACATGATTTGGAATTAGGTTCTATTGTTTTTTCTTTAAACAGTTTGAGGCGTCATTTGTATGGAGTAAAATGTGAAATATATTCTGACCAAAAAAGTTTGAAAAATATATTCACATAGAAGAAATTGAACATGATACAGAGGAGATGGTTGGAATTAATAAATTATTATGATTTCATGATCCATTGCCATCTTGGAAAAGAAAATAAAGATGCTGATTCTTTGAGTCAAAAAAGTAATGCTTCATTAAACATGATACCTTTAGAATGAGATCCTTTGGTTTTTGATTTAATGATATTTGACATAAAAGATCTTGGTGTAGGAAATTATTCTGTTTTGTTTTAGGTGTTATTGAAATCTTCTCTATTAGAAAAAATAAATTAAGCACCAAAGGAAGATAGTGAGTTGTAGAAAAGGGTAGAGTTGGTTTAGAAGGGTAAGTTGACTAATTCTAACATTGATAATGATTGTTTTTTGAGATTTGAAAAGATATTATGTGTACCTTGTGATTCACAGTTGAATAATGAGTTATTATGTGAAGCTAATAGTTCCCTATTTTTAGTTCATCCTGGAAGTACTACGATGTGCAGAGACCTTTAATATTATTACAGGTGGGGTGGAATGAAAATAGATATTTCTGATTTTACTATGAAGTGTTTGATTTTCAGTAGGTTAAAGCACAGTGAAAGTTACTCAAAGGGATGATTCCCTCTTTACCGGTGTCTGAGTGGAAATGGGAAAATATATCCATGGACTTTATTATGGGATTATAGAAGACATCTTGAGTTAATAATGCAATATGGGTTATTATTGATCAGTTGACTAAATCATCTAATTTCCATCCTATTCGAGATACATTTTCTCTAGATAAATTTTTTCTGTTGTATGCTAATGAGATATTCAGGTTTCATGGTGTTCCTCCCTCCATTGTATCTGATCATGATCCTAGGTATACTTATATCTTTTGTAAAGGCCTTCAAATGTTGTTGGGTAATGAATTAAATTTTAGTACAGCTTTTCATCTGCAATCAGATGGGCAGTTAAAATGAACAATTCAAACCTTTAAAGATATGCTACATGATTGTTCACTAGATTACTAGGGAAGTTGGGACCAACATATTTATTTGGTTGAATTTTCTAATAATAACATTTTTCATTTCAGTATATAGATGGATCTATTTGAGGCATTATATTGGAAGTAGTGTCAAACTCTAGCTTTTGGGGATGAAGTAGGTGAAAAGATATTGATGGGACATGAATTGGTAGAAGTGATGATAGAAAAAGTTCAGTTGATTTAGAAGCATATGAGAACAGCTGAGAGTAGGCAAAAAAGTTATATGGATAACCAAAGGAAGGATATTTCATTTGAGGTAGGTGAGTATGTATTTCTCAAAGTTTCTCCATGGAAAAGTGTGATGCATTTTGGTAAGAAATTAAAGTTCAGTTTGAGGTTCATTGGACCCAATGAAATCCTAGAGAAAGTTAGATCTGTTGCATATAGAGTGGATTTTCCTCCATGTTTATCCCTAGTGCACAATGTTTTTCATGTTTGAATGTTGAGAAAATATATACCAGATCCACCTCATGTTTTAAGTCCAGAGGTAGTTCAATTGGAAAATAATCTCTTGTATGAGGAACAACTAGTCCAGATTATTGAATGAAGATAAAAAGTGTTGCAGATTAAGTTAATTCATCCGGTAATGTTTTTGTGGAAAAACCATATGGTCAAATAGGCAACATGGGAATCTGAAAATTCATTGAGGGATACATACACCCATTTATTTGATAAGTGAATAAAATTGCGAGGACACAATTTTCATAAGGTGGGAATGATGTTACATCCCAAATAAATAAAGAATAATAAATATTTATTTTAATTAATATTTTTTGAATTAAATATTAATTTTACTTTAAAGGGGTCGCTAGGTTCGGTGGCTTACCCAATACACAACAACGGGTTTCATTGAAATCATACATTGCACACTAATGATATAATAATATTATTTTAAATTATTGTTAAAGCCTAATATTTGTATTTGAAAGAATGAATAAAACTAACAAAAATATAATTATACATTTTTGTTAAATGTTTTTAAATTTATCTAATAAAAGTTAGAGGCTTAAAATGTGAATGAATCTAATTTTAAGCATAATTTACTTCAAAAGGTTGACTTACCGCCTTTTGAGGGTGAACCCTCATTAAATCTAGTTTTGGTCACTTTTAAATGTTTTATTTGACCAAATAAAATTATTCCTTCGAATTGGGACATTAAAATTCATAGTTGGTAAAATTATGGTATTTTTCTAATAAAATTCAATTTTGGATGAATAGTGAAAAATACAATATCTTAATTCAAAACTGCTTTTAATATAATTTATTTATATGGTTAGATTATCTTTTAATTTTTTTTTAAATTTTAATTATATTATATTTTTACCATTTAATCCAATGTTGGTCACTATAATTAATTTCACATTGAAATTGTACATAAACAAGTGTCAATCGTTTGATAGTCAATATTTCTAAAAAACACGCTTTTTGTTTTGACAATAAGAATTATTTTTAAATTAAATTCTGCCATTTCTGTGTTTTGAATTTGAAAAAATGAATTACATATTTGGAATCAGGGCGTCTAAATTGTGTAAATAGTAAACTTTTATTTTTAGACATTATCAATATTTACTTTCGTTAAAATTTTATTTACCATGGTTAAAGGGTAAATCTAGTAAATAAGTGTAAACAAATATTATTATAATAATATAAAATTTCTTTAGCATGTGTTCTAATCCTATTTGTTGATACATACCCGACCATGGGCATCTTGGGGTCGATTTTGGAGACCCCATGGAGCTAATTATGAGTGATAATGACACTTTATTTTAATTAACTTAATGTAAAGACAAAAATGACATAAACAAATATCTTTTAGTAAATTAATTTTTATATATGGTTATATAATTTTTCAATTAGAATAAATATTATTTGGAAATATAAAATGATTTCATACATCATGGTATGTTTTTCATAATTTCTATATATCAAATAAATAAAATTAATTATGACACAATAATGATGCAATGTTTACCTCATTAATAAATGATTTAAATAAATTATATTATAAAGATTAAAATAATATCCCAAACCTGTCCAATTATTATTGGATGATTTTATTTAGACCGTGATTCATCTTATCTTCAACTTTAATATGTTTTTGACCTTTAGAAACTGAAAATCATTTTATAATAAAATAATATTTTCACACATTTCTAAAGAGCTCATCCTCCCCCTTATAAAAATACCTCACCTCTAACACATTACTCACACCTCTAAAGCCCCTTGGATCATCCAAACTATTCCAAATTAATCTCCCTACATCCCTATCATACTCTTATAATCCTTACCTTAGCCAGAATCCACTTCAAGAATTTATTTTGGTTAAAACCAAAGAGAGTTACCCGATTTAAAGGCAACGCCTTCTCTTAAGTTCTTTTGTTTTATTTTACTTCTCCAACTGCTAAAATATTTTAATTCTTTTATTTTATAACAAAATAAGTATCCTATATATAATAGGATGTTGTTATGAGAATTATTCGAACTACACATTCACTCACCTCCATCTAATGGGTAAAGAACATACAGTTTTTGTGGATGGAAAACTAACGCCTCAAGAAATGACTTCTTTTCAATTATTTCCTACCACCTCTCTTGGTGACCAATATGATGGAACTGTATTTATATATGATATATATTATTTTTATGTTTTCTTTATGATTCTGTATTTTTCATTTATATCATACCTTTATGGTTTATGTAGTGGGTAAAAGCGATAATTTCATTTTAGGTAGTGTGGACTACCGCCCCCTCAAAGTGATATGACTCGTTAATGCCATACATGGGATGTATAAAGGATGGAGTTAATGATATTATATATGATATTTTAATATAAATATAATATACCTTAGTATAATTATTTTTTAATTCCATTAAATATGTAATAGAAATGAAAGTAGCGTTCATGCGTACGTACGGCTTACCGTCTCCATGAACTGTGCATTTCATTTCTTACCTCCAAATATTAAGTACTGTTATAATTAAATATATATATATACTAGATATAAAATATATATATGATATATATATCATTAATATAATTCTAGATACGATGTACTTTTGACCACATAGACAACCTGTAAATATAAGAAGTTCATTTTTGACTCAAGTACCAAATATCGACAAAATGACATTTATTAACTTAAATGATTACATAATGTTTATAACATAGTAATATGTGATATAAAAGGAATAATAAATTTGAAAAAGTTTTTTAAGCAAGTAGAAATTAACTTTAGTTTATTATTCAATATATTAATGAACGAGCGAGTCTAGTTAGACACGAGGTAAGGGACTTCATCTCAATCTCCTTTCATTAAGGAATATTTTGATTTAATTCATGACTTTCTTTTATATATTGTATAAAAACCTTTGAATTTTAATTTCATTGAAAGGGAATCTTTTTATATGAATAATTTTACTAAACAAAAAATAAGATTGTTTCTTTTAACCTACGCGGTGACAATGACCATCCACCACCGCGAGTATTATTTGATCTTTTGGCATTCTTAACAAATCCATAAAGTTTTTAAAAGGTAAAAAAATTCTATATTCTGTGTTATATATTTTGGTATTGAAAATGGTTTTGAGAATAGATTTTTTATGTTAGTATATTAAAATGATAAATTGTTATTGAAATTTGGAAATGTTATCTTTCATTTATATTTTTTTATGTGTTATGAATATGTTATGGTTCTTTGGCATTGTTACATATATAGGTGGTTCCATGATAAACCTAGGGTAGGTGAGCCTGAGATAGCTCTCCATTGCATTGGGTAACATGATGGAGGTGACTATGAATTTTTCTCCTAATAGATTTAGGTAATATACTATAGTGGGTATTCTAAATGTAACTCCCTACGTAGCTGTAATTGCTACAATGTATGTTTGATATGGATGCCACAAGTTACCTTTGTGATTTTTGTTTAATATGTAAATATTAGGATTTCATAAGGTATGTTAAAGAGCCTATGTTATGTAGGAAATGATGAACTAATGTTTTATTTCATTATTTTATAACCCTTTCTGAGATTTTTATGCTCATCCCAAGTTTTGAAATGTTTTTCATAAGACTTAAAGATGAATAGGGTCATGGATGAGATCAAGGAAAAGTCATGCTATCTGAAAAATGGTACTAGGCATGACTCTTTTTTTCAATAGTTTTTATTTTATAAAAAAATGGAAACTGAGTAGACATGTCTACCTTGTGATTTTTGACATGTGATATAATAGTTATGGCCTAATTCTCTAAAACTATAATCCTGAAAAGATCCTCAATGTGAATTATTATTTTAATTCAATATAATGTAATGATTAAAGCCGGGTCCTTATATTTTATGTTTTAATTTTTTTCAAAGTTATCAGGTTATTTTCCTCAAGAAATATTTTAAAGTATTTTTAAAGATTAGTTTATAAAATTCAATTTATATTTTCAAATACAATATTTTACAAACATTTTGATTAATTTTTAATTTTAAAAATAATTTTCAAAGAAAATTTATTTTATTCATGAAATGTTTCATGTAATCTTTCCAAATAATTCATAATCTTCTATGACATCCATTGATATTAATTTTTCATTATTGGGGATATAATCCAAGGATACCATTATTATTATTTATTTGAATGGATTATGTTTATTATAAGATGATTTTTATGAAATATTATTCTTTTCATAGGTTATGTTATGATGAAATGATTTTGAAACCTTTCTATTTATCATAAGTAATGATAAGATGAAGTGTCTATGAAACCCTTCTCATTTAATGGGTGATGACTTGATAAATATTTTATGATTATGTGGAAAACATAAGTATGATTTTCATTATGTGATGGGTGGGACCAATATATCCATAAAATGGATTCGGTAAAGATGTATAACTCATGAGTAAATATATTATGCATAAACCGAATTATATGTTCCCAATGTTATACAGGAACCTGATTACTTGTTCACCATTGTATCCATGAACCTGATTACATGTTCACAGTGTTATGAACAGACCTCTGTTTTATATCCCTAATGTTATGCATGGATATGGTTGCATGTACCTATTTTTATGTGAGGGTTTGATTTAATGTCCATAAGTTAATAAGTGAACCTTCTTCTACATACACTAGTACACAATGTTATAAGATGATGTGTGCTCCAAAAATATACATCATATGAAAATAATTGGTTCTCATGGATCATGTTCTTTAATTCCTCTATGATTCATTTCATATGAACTACCAATCAATATGTCATGAAATAATATTAGTATATTTGATATGCATGGTTTGGTATTCAAATACAATGCTCATTTTATCATATACTTATTCTATTATTTTTCTTATGAATCTCCCATGTATACATTTACTTAGCATATGAGATCACCTTTTCATATGTTTCCTTTCCCTAGGTTATAAATAAAGGTTTATGTACGGTATATTTGTGAAGAGTTTTGAAGGGGAATATATTTATGGGAAACATTGATTATCTTTCCTGAATTAATAATATTGTGTTCTAAGTTTACAAAGGCACTAAACTATTATCGTACTATGGTATATATTTGTGTAATGTATTAAATATTCATCTAAAAAGATGTAATATAAATGTATTAGAAGCCTTGTTTTATATATAATTCCTTCTCCACTAGTGGGTAATGTGAGAACTGGTGAAGTTATTAACCTCTTCATTAACTATTTTTATATCTCCTTAAATTTATCATTCCAAAAAAAATCACTCCCTTACATGTTATCATGGTTTGTGGTATTTAAAATCATTTGATGTTTCTCAAAAAATGATGACAGTACCCAACTAATACTTGAAAATTATGAATCTCCATTATAGATTATGGTATAGGTCATCCTTTAATTACCTCTATTTCTGAATGATGCATATATATCCCTTTATTGATAATTACATGCCTTGAGAATGTTATATTCTACGTATAAAAATCTCATTCATTGTATTTTTCATAAAAACAGTCTTTTTTCAAGGTATTTAGTAAAATAACCAATCAATCCTCATTTTCCTCATTGGTTTTTGAGTAGCTGAGAATATCATCTATAAATACCATCAAAAAGTTATCAAGCTAATCCCAAAATAATTTATTTATTAATTACTCTAATATAGAAATACCATTATTTTGTCAAAATGGAATAATAATTAACTCATAGTTCCCACACCTTGTACGAAAAAGCATTCTAGGGGATATCTTCTTTCTTAAATTTTACTTCATAATATCCTATTGAAAGATCCAACTTATAGAAGTACTACTCCACATATATGATCACATAATTCATTATTCCATGTTAAGGGATATTTTTTCATTATCATTATATTGTTAAAATCACAATAATCCGTCCATGGGGTCATTGAACAATTATTTTTCTTGATGAAAAGGACTGATTCACCCCATAGTTAAGCACTTGAGTGTACAAACACTTTATCTAGTTTCCCTTGATGTTTATTAATCATCGCTTCATGATTAATATAAGACATTATATTTAGAGTCTTAGATATTGTTAAGGCTTCAGGTATGTGTTTGATTGAGAACACAAACTCTCATATTGGAGAAATACCAATAAATTCGTCAGAAAACACATCATTACATTCCTTCACAATAGGATTGTTATCAAGGATAATATTTTTTGTGGTCTCAATCATTTGATCTAGATACACTTTCTTATGGGGATATAATATTCATTCTTGAGATGATGATTCAAAGTGAGATTCATTTTCTTTTTTTCACTTGTATAAAATTGAAGTGAATGTTGTGATATTGAGTGTAACTTCCTCATCATGAAAATTTATGTTTGTTATAAATAAAGAATTACAATCCATACATAGAATTGAATTCGATTCTTATAAAGGAAATATCATATGGTTCCCTTGAAAATTTAGCATAAAAATATGGTTAGGCAGGAGTTATATACTTGGGATATAATAATTTCACATTTTTCATTTTATGTAATAGATATACTATCACGAACCATCCCAAAGGGGACTATAACGTGAATCTCCAAGCCCGCCTCTAATTGGCCAGGGGATGGAAACAAGTGTTGTGTAGGCATATCACTCACATGGGAGGACGTAGCCTAATGTATTTTTATAGGTGCACAGATATATAAGACCATAAAATGATGAAAGTTAAAACAAATAAAAGAAACCATCCATGAATATATCAAATCCCACAACCAAAGTATGAAAGTAAGTAAAGTAAACAGGTCCGAATACAATCCCACAGAAGAGAGCATGAAAAAAAATGCAACCTAAAATTGAATATGGGGATTTATATTAATATACTATAGGAACTCTCCATGCTCTACTTGGCCTCACTAAGCACTGTCAGGTCCTGGTCCCTCGGGGAATCTATCAAAAGGTCAATCATCTGCATAAGAGACAACACATGTGGGAAATGTATGTGAAAAGGTGAGTATAACAATGCCATGTAAGACACAAAAAAACCACAAAGCATATAACAAAATAATAATAGTTAGATCTACACAGGTATATGTATGCAACACATATAATAGGAATATCAAAATTTACTCAACCAAGACACACAGTCTCAAGGTAAATTCAAAACGCTAATACCATCCTTGGATTCCGGCATGAAAGTTCTAGATAACACTCATGTGGTAGAAAACACTCCACAAATCAAATAACAAAAATGAAATCCTTCCAAGAGGTAGTACTCTTAGGGTGTTTTTGTTAAAAGTATAAATATATATATATGGTAAACATATGACAATCACTACTAAGGTGATAATGTATACCAATAATAAAATCTAGATAAACCCGCTAAGTAGAGGATCGACGCTTGTGTAATATTGGTCAATATGATATGGGGAACTCCACCTAGGTAAAGAAAATGAGAGAGGGTCTACTCCGAGACACATGGAATGATTCAAAAAATGTTATCCAAGAAGCCCTTCTAAAGGTATCAATGTCTTATATGTATGAGGTTATTCAAAAATAACCCTATGGGAATAGATATAGGGAACACACCCTAACAGAAATTATCCATGATATAGAGGAAAATGGATACAAGGTAACTTTTACGGATTATACAAAGTGTATAAGAAGTACACATCATGTCCATTTGACCCAGGGTTATGTCCGGGTAAATATATTTTTTTTAGTTAATGTAGAAGTGCATTGTGTGTTGTTTCCCATATACCAGTACATGGATTAGCCTGTGAATACCCAGTCGGGCCATGTCTATGTAGGAGTAAATGTAATGTCCATTTTTGGGTACTCCATCTCGTGATTGTGTACCCTCTAAGGTACATGAAAAGACATCAGGGAGGGGTCACATGTCATGTGATAATTATCTTTATCCTAAAACCCAATCCACCAATAAGAGGGCCCCACATAGAATGTAGCTTCTAAGAACATTTATTTTCAATCAAGTTTGTCCAAAAAACCTTATTCTTCCTTCCATATATTATTGCACTGCCACCTCATATTTCAACCTCAATATTTTCAAAAGTCATATATCTACTTTGATCGGGCCTAGCCATGGCCTCTCACTGGAATCCGAATTTTGAAATTTTCAAGAAGCACTATCCATTGGTTCCTATAATCGTTTGCATTCCCTTCTCAAATCGGGGTTCTATAATCTAGTCTGATATGCACACCTATACCACTATCAGATGATCCTCATGTAATATCAGGTCAATATCTCTGATATTAGATCAATATTACAAGAAATTGGTATGTAATCATCAGTTTACCAATATTTGGGTTGAACCACATGGAAATAAAGAACGCCCATAATTAATGCAGAATCAGGGTATAAAAGAACAATGAAAAATCATGAGGAATCTACCTCGGTCGATGTTTATATCAACCTCAATTAGTTTTCATTAGAACAATTAACTATGAGATAAAAAATTATCAAAAATAAGTTCTCATAATTCCTAAAAAAACATATCCCACAATATGAATTAATCATGGATCAATTTATTGGTAGATTGATCCATATTTATCATAGAAAAGATAATGGGGAAATAAATCCAATAAAAAATTCCCAGTCAGGATTCAAATTGACCATTAATGAAGAACTAATCGGCACGACGATCGACAACATGATTATCTGATTCTATCTCGCAATTGTCATCAATCTATGATCATATTGATGTTCTCCCAAAGAACATACTCTAATGTCTCTCCAATGATGTTATAGGTATCTACAGTTTACATGATAAACTTTATAAATCACCATAACCATATATATAATTTTTAAAATCCATGTCATTTTTTCAAATAATTAATAAAACAATTTTATTTAATTATTTTTTTAATTAATGTCCATGAATATTTTTTCACAAACCCCTTTCATTGTAGAAGCTTATGTCATGCCTAGTGTAGAAATCACATTCTAAACTCAACGATGCCCTCAAATTTTTATTCTCTAATGGGAACTGATTCACAAAACATTGTTGTGATGATACTTCCCTTAGAAGTTTTGACTAAAAACTCCCTTATTAAGTCAAATTGAAAATATAAAATTTTCTTAGCATGCATGGAAGATATAAAAAATGGGATGATCCAGAATCAAAAAAAGCATTGTCTAAACTTGAGGAAACCATTAAATCACCTTCCACCACGTCTTTAGGAGCTTCAACCTCAGAAGTAGTGATTTCACAAGCTTCGCCTCACTCCCTTGGCCTAATCTGGGATAAGTTCCCTTGGATCTTAGGACATTCATTTGAATAATGTCCCTTTTCTCTATGATTGTATCATTTAACAGCCTATTTCTTCCCCTTGCAATCATGATCTTGGTGTCCTTTTTCACCACACATGTAACAAACTCTCATTCTTTTTAGGCAAGTACCCGGATGTTTCTTCCAACATTTACTGTAGGATAAATATTCAACATTTCCCTTCTTCCCATTATTTCCATTTCTAGAGTGTTCATTAGATCTCTTTTTTATCATTCTTTTCTTTAACGTCGTAAGACTTAGAGAATTCCATTTCTGTCCTGATAGTGCATGAGATAATATCTTCATATGATGAGACGGATTTTGAGAATAATGCTCGACATAGAAATGGTTTTAACCCATCAAAGAATCGATCAATCTTACTCCTTGGGTTAAATATATAATCTGTTGCATGCCTTTCTATCCTTGTAAAGTTAGCCTCATACTTTGCGACATTCTCATACACTTTTTTCCTTAGACTTAGAAATCGACATTCCAAATCTACTCAATGGTCATGAGGAAAGTATTTTTCTAAGAAAATCTCTTTAAACTCCCTCCATTCCATATTTGATACTTCATCATCTCCCTTTGAGTTTTGAATCAAGGACCACCATTGATCTGCATCTCCTGTGAGGGTATGAACTGCCATGACAACTTTTTCCCTTTTTCTACTCCCCAAAGCATGAAATATATTCTCTATGAAATTTATCCATTGATTAGTTACTAATGGATTAATACTCCCATTGAATTTCAGTGGTTATTACCTCATGAAGTGGTATAACATTGATCCTCCGCATTGTGTATCAGAGTACTCTATACGGGAAAGGTTATTATTCATAACCTGAGTGAGTTGTCCCAGTATGGTGATAAGTTGATCAGCACCAGTTGCTTCACCAGCTCCACTATAATTATCTTGAGTATGAGGTCAATACCTACATGGATTATATAGGTTGATACGATTTTCATTCCTTCTACTAGGTTCCATTTGTAAACAATGGAGTAAACTATATTGGTTCGTGAATCACAATACATAATTTCAATGTTGTAAAACACTTAACCTAAATAAAACATTTTAAGGATAAAATCTATAATAATAAAAATGAATTCTTTGAGAAATTATATACTCATAAACCCTTTATAATGGTTTATCAAGAAAATGATAATTATCCTAAGCAAATCCCCTGGGAGTGTCATAACTAAGAGTGCAGTAATGCCCGTTTTTGGGCACCAGTTCTCGTTCGAGTCTAGATCAAAGAAATATTTTTGGGTTTTACACCTAGGTACATCTGTTCCGGAGCCGCCTCTACCTACTCGTATCTAGACATGGATGTTTTTATAAGAAAAAACAAAAAATCTCTACAGTACCAAAATTCTAGGAAGTTCTATACTAATTCTCAATGTCCATCTTAGGGTAATGTTCTCTAATCAGAGTTTTTCTAAATCTAGATTTCAAGGGTTGTACTAAACTTCCTATGATACCAATAGTAATTCCCTGACCCTAGTTACCCAGAGTTAGGTCAATATTACATAACATTTTCATGATAAAAAAATATCATGTGTTGAAAGACTAATCAGTTTAGCAACCATGGAAATACTATATACATTCATAAGTTTTACATTACATTATAAAATGAAAAATTACAACAACATAGTCTCCATAGGCCACACTCATATCCCGTAGACTATCCCTACAGGTCTGTCATAATATACTTCTTCGCATCCTGAAAAAAATAAAAGATAGAATGTTTTGAGCTCCGATGCTCAGTAAGGATAACAATATAGCGGAAACTTTCATAAATAAACATAAACACATTTAAGGCATTGTAAGAAAAAAAATCCTTTTAATCTTGAAATTCAACATAATATAGAAGAGACAAAATCAAATAATTCCATTTACTTTTTCACATAGGTATTTTACTTGTCGAATAATCACATGAAATATCAATAGCCACTTTCAGAATGATGGAATGCATAGTGCCAGACTTTATAACCACATAGTCAAGGCCTTGTTCCAAGACTACAAATAAGATTCTGTCAAGGCCTTGTGCCAAGACACTAATTTGTATCATGAGACCTACCGATTCATCGAGGATCTATATCGGTCTCCACCCATCACTTACTAAGTCTAATGCATTCCTCATATTAAAAGGATCAAACATAACATAAACATTCGTATTAAAACTGGAAAAACAAATTTCAATACATTATCCATAAACCATGAATGTTATAACAATAAAACATACACAATAAAACATATCCCAAAACCTTTAATACAATATGGAATTTTTGTATCATAATAAATCAACCTCAAACAAGTTTAAATCCATCAATGGATGTTGACATAGTTGAAATCAAAACTTTTTTTAGAGAACTATCTCTTTCTATTTTGAAAAAATTTAAAGTCATATAATTATAAAAGAAAACATTTGTTTTGGAAATATTCTTATAAGATTATAAGGGAAGCTTCGATGCTGTTATAATGGCAGAAAATAGGCGCACCCGCTGTATAAGTTAGAAAAACATTCTTACCATAATTTTGTCGAAAGGTCGTAAAGTACCTTGTTTAGAAAACGACAGAAAGATTCCTCTCAAACTATTTTTTTTAAAATTTAAACAAGGGTATAAATGAATTTATCCCATTATCTATTAAATAGTAAAAAAATGTTTTCAAATACTTTTTTTATGAAAACACGGATGTGGATGATAAAGAGGTCTAAGTAGATACAAACGTAAAAAAACCTCAGATAATAAAGAGATTGTGAAATTAACCCTTACCATGTACTTTTCCTTGGTCAAGGGTAGGTTAACCTCCTGTATAATGGCGAAATAATTTTTATTAAATTATAAAATAACCAAATACATTAATATGATATCATATATGATCTTTTAATATTGCTTTTTTAATGATATTTCAATAGTATCATCATTTCAGGTGTTAATTAATTCATTTTCCTTTATATAATTTGTTATGTAAGTAATGTTTCCTATGGATAGTTTTTATATTATTCAAATTCAGAATGATATTATGTCTTTAAAAATTATTTTTTTAATCATCAAATGAAAATTAGTCTTGAATGGAAGCGATGGGGAATGAATCTCATTGTGTTCGTGGAGACGGTAATCCGTATGTACGCACGAGGGACAATATCATTATTTTGATATTAAAATTGTATATAATTGGATGGAAGATCATATATACAGAATCATTATCAAGTTATATTTATTATTTATATAATTTATACTCATTATTATATCCATCCAAATGATGAAGTGTTTGAATTTCAAACTACACCAGGACGTGGAGACGGTAATCCGTACGTACACACATATGGTGACATTGTCATTTATAGGATGGATAGAATAATGAATATGGTTGTGACATTTTTATAATAACATCAAATTATATAGAAGATACAGAAGTTATTATTTTAAAATGGAAACAACAAAGAAAGAGGAAGTGTTAGAAGAAAATAACTTGAAAGGGGTGATGAAATATTTAACACTTCTTCGAGTTCTTCCTTTTGATTTGATCAAAAGGGATCCTTAGGTTGGATTTCTGACTAAATGAAGGCCTCTAGGAAGAAGGGAACATAGTTGAGAAGATATTTGGGTAGGTTTTTGGCCTATCCAAATGGCTTTGAATTTGTGAATTTGAGAAAAGGGGAAGTGCCCTTTTATAAGAGAGGTGAGGGTCACTTTAGGAAAAGATTGAAATATTATTTTATAATAAATTAATTTTCGGTTTCTAATGGATCCAAAATGATTTTATTAGCATATAAGGTGGGGATGGGTCGAAAAACTCTCATACAATTGGTTTTAGATAGGTTAAGGTTATCATATTAACCTTATCTTTTAGATTTAACTCTTAGTTAAATAGTTTGACATTCACCATGTCACTTTGTATTTTTATATTATATAGTTAATAAACATACTATAAACTTCCAAGAGAACCTCAAGTGGTTAATTAATGACGTACATAAAATTAATCAATACCTTTTTCCAAACCTTATATTTTTAGTTATATTATATCCATCAATACTAATGTATTTGTTTTGAAAACTCTATTATGTCAATTTTGACACTATTTGGTATTTTGTTTTTTTAATTCATAAAAACATTATTATATAAAAAAATTAATTTAATCAACCCTAACATGTCATATTAACCTATAAAATTATTTTAATTCATTAAAAGTCTCAAATTATATTTATTTTGTTATTTATAATATCAAATTATTTAATATTTCATTTGTAAGGTAATTACTGCATCATCATTGTGTCAAATATAAATTTTATTATTTAATGTCTAAAAATTATAAATAAAATACCATTATGTAGGAAATAGTTTTATATTTCTAATGAATATTTATATCTAAGATATATTATGTATAACCCTATATTAAAAATTGTTTTGTTATTAAACATTGAATTTAACTCGTTCAACTCCTCTTTAAATAAAATAATAACAAATGTCCTAATCTAATATAAGTGGACCTAAAGGATAATATTTTATTCCTAAGGTTTTTTTGGTCTAATTAACCTTATCCAATCGAATTTGGACTTGTGTTATGGTAATAATAATTTCATTTTTACCCTTAATAACCCTATTTACTTTTAACAGTGGTAAATAAAAGTCAAACGTTACTATTCACTAAAAATTATTTTCATCTTAGTGAACCAAATTTGACATACTAATATTAACTGTGTATCACGTATTTTTTAAATTTAACTCATAGAAGTGGTAAAATTAAGTTTTATACAAATTTGAAAATGCTCCTAGGAGGTGGGTAAAAGGTGGTAAAAAGTTCGCAAAAATTATATATATATAAACTTATTATAAAATGAATTCAATGAATTACCTTGAACATATACAGGTATTATATATCTATTTTTACCTAAAATAAATTAAAATAAAATAACTTATTAATTAAATAAAAAGTCGGTTTTATCCAATAACATTGTGTTTTCACTATTCATCAAAAATTGAAAGTTTTTAGAAAAATACAAAAAATTTACCCTAAGATAATTTTGATATTTTGAATCTGAAAATGAATCCCATTTTGAAATATAAGATTTATTAAATTTCAAAAAGTTTTTATTACTATTCATATTGGCTAGTTTGATTGTTTGTGGTGTGTTTGATCTCGATGTTGTGTACAACACAAGCTATCGTATTACTCAAAGGGAAACTTACCATTGAATCTTGATGTGTTACAAATTATATAAAGATACAAATAAAAAACCCCAAAACAATGTGTGGCCTAGTGTATTTGGTTAATTAGATAAATAGAATAATAACTTAAATCATGGGTATAAATACATTATATAGTAACTCCAAAAAATTCACATATATTCCATTAATCTTCTAATATTTCATAGGATACCATAGGGATGTACAAAAGAAAGGGTTGGGATATAAATCCCAGTAAGGTAATAATCATATCATAACATGACGAAACTAGTACATGTTAGTCTATAGTCATGTCTTGGTGATATAAAAGTGGTAAGAATCACAAAAAATAACATTTAATAATGATATAAGATAATAACATCAAGGCAACATAGGAATATGGAAATAATATAAAACATGTTATCATAAGAAAAATTCAAGGATAACCACTGATAAATCCTAACATAGTGTTATTAGGATAATACACCATGAACCATACATTTAATATCATGAGAAAGAACATTACCCAATTCATTAGAGGTAAATATATTTTTGAGACCACCAGTCACATTTATATATTGTACATTCATTATTGTTCCATAAAGATCATAGAACATTAGATTTCCTTTCATCACTTTTAATCCAAAAATTATGTAGTGTAGAATATATATATATATATATATATATATATATATATATATATAAGTACACAATAAGAGGAGGATGTTTACATATAGTTTAATATCCATGAGTATAAATGGGGAGGTGTTTTCTCCACAAAAATATTTAGCATTGAAAATTGAAGGATAATTTTGGCAACATAATATGTGCACATAAAGATTCATCGAAGGGTTTAATGATAGTGAAAGGTGGTATATATTTAAATTCACATACTATGTAAAATAAATGGGATGTGTAAAAAAATATTCCTACATGAAAATTTTTAAATCCAATGGCATAATACAATGAAAATGATTGACTTAAGAGCTTTAAGATAGAATCTATGTACCCTGATATAGAACTTATAGAAGCTTGTAAGGAGCATACTAAGGGCTTGAGAATACATTTGGATGGTTTATAGAGGTATAATGGAAAAAATTGTTCAATGGGTTTTAAGTGAAGATGAGTTTAAGGATGGGTGGGTATTCCTAGAAAAAATAGTGGAATTTTTTATTAATTCCTAAACTTAGGTTTTGGACTCTATAAGAAAAAAAATCAAACATAAAAACCTTACCATGGGGATTGACCATGTTTTCTACCAAATATAATCATTTTCAATATTTTATAATTCCATGAACCATACATATTAAAATAATACAATTGGTGGTGTGGAAGTGAGTCATGTTCATAAATAATTGATTTTAAAACATTAAAATATAATATAAGTTTTTGAGGATTTATTAATGGTTTATAAAATCAATAAAATATGTAAAAAAACTTATTTTATATTGGGAATATATATTTTGTTGTGTATTTATTTTATATCAATTTCAATCACTTTTAAGACATTATTATGTTTTCATACAGACTGTATATTTAAACAATATTTTATTTTGACCAAATACATTTAATTTCATTGGAAATTATTAAAGATTTGGTATAGGAAATATATTTTAATTGTTATTTAAAAATAATAATAATTTTATCAAAATAAATCTTTAGATTTTAGAATTTCTAAACATAAAAATCATTTTTATTAGAAAATACATGTTTTTATTATAATAACAAAATTTTGACCCTTATAAAAATTACATTTAACTCCATTAAATTATATAATAATTTTTATATAAAGGAATATTATTTTTTTAATAATATTTTTGGACATTAATATTTAAATCTAAATAAAAGAATTTATCGAAAAGAGTGTTGAAACCAAAAAATTGTCTAAAAAATAGGATTTTGGTTTCTTTGTATCAAAATCTAATTTTCATCGACTCATATATTTTTTTATATAATGTAATAATTATAATAGATAACAAAATCCTTAAATAATAAAAAATTAAATATAAAAATTCAATGTAATAGGGTCTATATAGATTACCTCTTATTACACCAGTGTATTCCCTAAGTGTAAGGTGTGCAACAGTGGAAGATTCTTAGGGTGGTTTAGTGAACATGGTTTGGGTCATGATCTCGATAATCCTAAACATCAACCATAAATGATTTAATTCATGTTTTAGTTATTAAATTTTTTCTTGGTCTTGATTAATGAAAATTCCTAGAAATTCCAACTCCCAAAACAGTTATGGTAATTGGATTTATAGCGTATGATCCTACTAGTCACGACCACCACTTCTTTTGTCTGTGCAATTAGACATAATCATAAACCATAATATAAACTAACCCTAATGGTAACTATAATATGGATATATTATTAGTGATTATTATTCTTAATGGTATGTTTTATATGATAGGTTATATTTTATAATGGCTCAAGATAACCAGAGTAGGGCATGAATTTTATATATCTCTATTACTTAATAAAGAATTTATTCAATTAAAATTTTATTTAAAGTATAAAATTAATGGTTCTTACAATTATATGATTTTATTTTATTCAAATAAATCTAATTTCATAAAATCTGGTTATGAATGTGTTTCACATGTTTAATTTCTATTTTCTCCCTCACTGGTTAAATAAATACCAAAGAAGTTGTTTATAAGTGTTACAAATCATGTATCTCCCTTTATATCAATAATTATTTTCTTCTATATAAATTATTTTTAAATTTCCTCAAAAATATTATTTTTTAAAAATCAATGATTTATTAAGATTATTTTCTCTTGTCTACAAATGTATATAAAAAGGTTCTAAAAATAAATATTTTTAATATTATTCATTGGACATGTTTTGACTTTCTTTACCAAAGTGTGGAATGAATGTTTTTCACATGTACAACTAAAACAAATATTCCCCAAAACATATATATTAATAAATTTTAAGGTTACATTATATTTTTCCATTTTTATTTTCAATTAATATTTTTTCTAATGTTATGTATTTTTTTGGTTTTGGAATATAAATTTTAATGTGGAAAGGGTATTTTCATCAAAAATATTTTAAATTATCGTTTAATGGTATTTATATTCATAAAAACAACAACCCTTGATGTTACATTGGCTCTACGTGGGATATTTTGTAATGATACTATCCTTAATATTTATTAAGATGGATTATGATTATTTCAAATAGATTTTCAAGGAACACGTTTCTTTTCCATGGGTTTACCAAGCAATAAAGGAATGATGGAATTTTTCTAGGGATTTATATTTAATATCATGAGATTATATATATTTTATTCTTGATATGGTACTTAGACATTGTTGATGAAAATGGGTGAGCCTGATATAACTCATGATGATAGGAAAGCCTAATATAGCTTTTCAATGCATTAGGTAATGGGACACCGTTAGTAGATATAGGATTATCCAAATATATTATTGCAATTTTCCATGTAGGTTATTCCATTTTTATGAGTGATTATAATATTGTTATGAAAATTATGTTCCAAGTTACATTAATGATTTATATATTTTTTATTAGTTTTTTAAGGATTTCTTTGACAGATATTGAAATTATGTTTCTCATTTTTATAGATTATTATGACTATTTCCATTTTTAATGTATTATTACATTCCCTATATTTAATTATCCATATTTTTATGGGTTTTAATTCTCTGATGTTATGCACATATTCTTTGATTATGTCGTCATTTTTTAATTTTATCTTATGATCACTGATGAAATTCAACTTTAATGCTTATAATTATCCTTATTACGCATTTGAGATCATTATTATTATGTATTCAAATTACCGGGGTTATGATGTGAAATGATTTAAGTCTATAAATATTTCATGTGTGATGAATTTGGTGGGACATGATGAAATTTAATGTTAAATAATAATAGGATCGAAAATTGAGAAAAAAATTATCACTACATGGTTATTATTATGTAAATTTAAAATGTCCTTGGTTAGGTAAGTGATCCAATATTTTATAATGATGTTTTCTGTTTTGGATCATTATAATTTCTTCATGTTTATTGGTATCAAATCCATAAATATAAATTTTATGTTTTTAGAACTAGATCCTGGAGTATAATTTCGAGGATGTTATAGTTTGTATTAGATAAGGGTTTAGATAACTATGGAGATTATGATTTTTTCATATGATGTTAACTCATATGTTATGGATACAATCATGGTTTTATAAGATTATATTTAATCATAACATGAAATGTATATACAACCATTTTGAGGTTTTAACTGATGGGATTTTGAGGTGGTAAACTATATTTTTGTAGATTATTTATTTGGTTTAGGTATATGAAACCCATAGGTTTAACATGAAGAATTATTTTGGGAGAATTTTATTACCATTATAAGAATGTAAATTGAAAGTCCTGGGATAAAATATATTTATTTTGAGGATATTTATGTTATTTTGAATTAATGGTTATTTAATTATTGAATGATATAAGTTTATAATTTAAAGTAATTATTGAAATTAAGAGATTAATGTATTATTTCTCTATAAGAAAGTGTTATTTTTATCTTATCATGTGAAACCCATTTAGGTTTTAGTAAATACATGGAGAATATCTTTCCAACAGTTTATATAACCCTTGGTAAATCATAATTTTATTATAGTTCTAATATAATAAAATTTTCGTACTCATAATTTGGAGTGAGTTATGAGATAAATGTGGAAGCGAATT
Organism: Viscum album; assembly: GCA_963277665.1. Lineage (NCBI taxonomy): Eukaryota > Viridiplantae > Streptophyta > Magnoliopsida > Santalales > Viscaceae > Viscum > Viscum album. Next base: position 134,543,018 of record OY728137.1, read on the forward strand.
GAAACCCACATATGAAGTATGAAATTATGTTTATGGATTTGAAGAAAATCAATTAGGAATATTTCATTATGTTAATTTTCTTCTAAGTAATGTAATTCCTAAAATAAAGGATAAGGATATTGAAATGAAAAATGTTATCTAATAACATTCATTTTTATGATTTTTGGCCCTTTTCACACCTCATTAGTTTATGGTTTTTTGTTCATTGACTTTCTCATGATCATTCACTTTAACTTGATCGATGTTCCATACCACTCTCTATCATTATTTCAAGATTATGTTTTCCTCCATATACATATTTTCACTTCCCACTAATTTTCACCTATTTAGAAAAATATTCATGTGTTATTATAGATGTCCTTTATATATCTCTTTCTTACTTTTCAAAAGGATTCTTTATTAACCCTTTTTACGCTATCAATTTTCAAAAAAGGTACTTTTGAATATCAAACCCTTCATTACATAGTTGAAGATAAAAAAAATGAAAGTATTTATTAAGGGGGTGACGTAGTACCCCATGATTAAAAAATATTAAGCCTGATAAAGTCAATAAAACACAATACCGAGCATAAAATAAAAATTGAAAATTATTATTCAAATATTATTTTTATAATATTGATATTTAATTACAGTATGTGTATATGAAAAGAAAAATTATGAAATATAATTATAAAGTTCTTAATCGTTAAAATATTATTGATTAATTATTAGTAAATAATATTTTAAATTTTAATAATGTATTTTGGTGATTTAAAAATACATTTTTTCTCAAATTGACTTTTAATTAAATTTATGATAAAATATTACAATTAATCCATTTAAAATTTTGAATTTTTTTTTGAAAAAAACCTTATTTTTTAAATCATCGGGTCAAAATTATCATATTGTTAATATTTGATAATTTTCCCAAAAAAAATAATTTTGAATATATATTGAAAAATACGGTTTTTTATTAAAAATTATCTTTTTATTTCTAGAGTATAAAAATATCAATTTAAAAAACAATTTAACAGTAAAATTAATCCATCTATATTATTTATAATTAATTTAATTTCATTTTAATCTTTTTTATTCATTATTTTGATATATAAAATCTTTAAAATTAAAGACTTTTTTCTGGTAAACTGCATTTCATCGCGTTTCGCAGGTTTCATTTCAAATTATATTATACCAATTTTATGGATTCAATTTCATAAAATTTATATTTTTAATCATTATAATTAATATTATTTAATAAGTTTAAGTTAATTTTTGGTCCTAATGAATAGTTTAATGAAGTAAAACTATGTACCATGGTTAAAGTTAAAACAAGTTTACTAAGGGCTGAAATAAATTTATAAGTGTTAAAATCACCTAAAAATTGATCAACATCCAATTTTATGGAAATATTATTAACATATATCATATAATATTTATAAAGGTCCCATTTTTATCCATTATTTATAATTCATACATTAATATATCTTAATATTTTGAAATATTTAAATTGTGTATTTCCCCCACCCATGAAAGGTAATCCCTTCTCCTCTCCTATAAAAACATCAAGAGAAAATTTGTTCATCAAATACCTACCCAAGTGCCATATTTATGTCACTAAATATGTCCTAGAGGTCTTTGTTTTGACATAATACCATCCTTATAGGGATTAAGGTGTAAATAAATGACATTGTCTAAAGCGTATGTATAGATTTTAACCAAATAGTTTAGTTATATTTATACTTATAAATCCTTTAAAACTATTAAAACCATTTTGATATAATAAAATAAGTATATCCCATATACCGATATGTTATTATCTTCATTTCTGAACATTGAACTCTCTCCTTATCCATATAATTGGAAACAAAACAATCATTCGTGTGTGTGGAAGCCTGTTGCCTTGAAAACTTATATAATTGTGTTTCTATCACCTCCTATCACATATAGTTATAATGAAGAATTTAATGTATATATATTATATTCATGAAATAATAAAAATTTATTTAAAGGTAATATATCATCTATTTTTTTCCTTTTCATAAATTGAAAAATGATAACGTTGTTCGCACTTACATGTGGATTATCATATCAACAAAGTTATGTGATTCATTTGTCATCATTGAATTACATGGTTGGTGTATATATGTTTATTTGAATAAAAAATATATTTATGATATAATTATAATTATATAAATATAATATTACACATACCTTCTTTCCCTCTTATTCATTGACAAATTAAAACAACAATATCACGTACACACAGACTATTGTCTCCATATTGTAAAGTAATTAATTATTCATAGACACCATACATACATTTTTGTAGAAGTATAATTAATATAAAAAATATTATTTATTACATAAATATTATTCATGATATAATTTAAAAATGATCACTTTTACCATGGTCAACATACTGAAATCATTTATAATTATGAATCGAACATCCTCAAAACTCCTAGCATAGATATAACGAATTAATTTATTTAATACATCTTCAAAAAAATGAAATAAATGGTTTAATGATAAATTTATGAACCTTTAAATTTTTATTAATCAATTAAATAAATAATATAAGTTTATTTTATAGTTGTTAGAGGACATACAAAGCAAATCTGGACTAAAGGTAAGGGGTTTTTCTAACTCAATTTCCTTTCATTTTTCAATACTTATAGTTGATTAATAATGATATTCCAACATTATATGAGAAAAGTCATATGATTTTATTATGTTATACTTGTACTTATTTTGTGTGGTTAAAAATTTGTTACACATAATCAATCCATTTATTATTTGTCAATTCAATGATATAATCTTTATAAGGGTTATTCATCCCAAATTTACTTTCTTTGGGACTTCTGTTTATATTATTCACATATATTATTTTATGAGGTTTATATACAAAATATCTATATGTTATATCATAGATTTAATTATATTCATGATATTTAAAGTTTCATTTGATTTCATTACTATTACAGGCTTAAGGTTGAAATATTACCAAAATGGTAAGGGTATTAATGATAAAATACCATCTTATTTATGGATTGATTATGTTCAAAGTTTGATTAGAAGGGATGATAATGTTGATGCTTCTTTCTGTCATAGAGTATAATGAATGAAAATTGGGAATACCTTATGCACAAAGAGATTCATCCTTTAGAGAAACATTAAAAATTGACAATGGCATGAACAAGGAACTCTTTAAGAATGGGGCGTAGAAATTTCATTATGGTCATGAAAGTAAACTTGCACACCACATATGGGTCGCGCAAGTAACTTGTGTGCCCTATTCTTTTTTCTCCCAAGGCCTTCAATATCCTATATATACTCCTTGTGGGCCCCCCCATTTCGAGGATGAAAAATCAGAAACTCAAATTCAAGCTTTGGTCACTCGAGTCTCCATCTTATGTCTTCTGAACACTACTAAGGTAATTATTTACCTATAATAGAAGTTCTAAAGAGGAATATTAAGTCCCCAATGTTTAACCTCATCAATTCTTGCACGCCTAAGTGTCTAACCCTTAAGGGAAATAAAGACACTTGCACACCGACTTTCTTTCTCATGTAAACTTGCGCGCCACCCATCTGAGAGCCTATAAGGATAATACTAAGGGCTTGAGCCAAGTCTTGTCCAAGTATTACCCTATATGTTCTTCTTCTCCCAAGTGAAATCATGTTGCACAAGTATACTTGCGCGACCAGTACTTGCGTGCCAAACCAATACTTGCAAACCTCCTTTTAATTCACTTCTTTTCCTCAAATCCATCTTTCCTCTTCATGGACTACCATTAAAACCATCTTCAAATCTATTTATGGAATGGTTTCTTTGTTGTCTTCCTTATCTGAAAGTATTTCTGTGGAACATCTCTCAAAATATCTTGATTAAAATAACATTATGTCACTATGTTTAGATATTTCTTTCATTCATCCTCATCCTTTAAGATGATAAGATATTTAATCTGGGCATCCTTCTTAGGAGTACTCCCCATGTTCCCTAATCTGGGCCTCCTTCTTAGGAATAAACCCCAGTCATAATTCCCCTTAACTTGGGCCTCCTTCTCAAGAGTAAGCCCCAATCTCAAATCCCATTAATATGTGCATCCTCTTTAGGAGTAATCCCAAAGTTCCCTAATCTGGGCATCCTCCTTAAAAGTAATCCCCAAGTTCCATAATCTGGGAATCCACTTTAAGAGTAAGACTCATGTTCCCTAATCTGGGAATCCCCTTTTGAAGCAAGCCCTATGTTCCCTAATCTGGGCATCCTCCTTAGGAGTAAGCCCCAATCATAATTTTCCTCTAACCTGGGCCACCTTCTCAGAAGTAAGCCCCATGTCTCAATTCCTCTTAACCTGGGCCACCTTTTCAGGAATAAGACCTGGTCTTAATTTATTTTGATTTGGTCTTCCTTCTTAGGAATAAAACCCAATCATTAGTCCCTTCAAATTTGGGAATCCTTCTCAGTATTAAGCCATAATTTTAGTATTCAAATCTATATAAAGCACATATACCTTTATGGACCTTGTTCCAGAGTTTCTTCTCTGAAGTAAATTCCAATACTCATCTATTCTGGGCAGTCATACATACATAAGCCCCCCATCATTTATTATGATTGAATATTTCATGGAACAATCGTCAGGGTTTACTAATACCTCTTGTTTCTCACACCGATCATGACTCACATGAGCTTAGATTGTAAAAGTAATTATGAAATCTCTTTTTGGTACATTAATCATGCATAAACCTCATACTTCATAACTCGAACTATGTGTACTTTGATATCTACTTTAAAAGCATAGTATGTAGAATGCCTTTCTAAGGTTCAATCCCATCTATCATTAATTATTTTCCGTCCCATATTATGTTAAACTATATCCTTCCTATTGAACTACATGGGTTCTGATTCCTTTTCTAAAGAAGGATATGTAGGTATCCCATCCGTGGGTATGATCCCAACTCTAAAATAATCCATGTCCTTATAAACAACAATAAACATCAAGTTCCCCATTGATTGGCTTTAAAACTAGTAGGGTTATCATAATGACCAAGATATTTATATATAATGTGTTCATGGATACCATTGAATAATAATCTCTAATAAATAAGGATGATTCTCTATTGTTGAAGAACCTAAAATTCATATAAAAGATTATCTAAATCTCATACATGTCAATCATTGATTTTTAGATCTAAAGGAAAGCTCATTTTCATACTTGGAAAATTAATAAAGATTCACGAACATAATTAAAATCGATAAGAGAGTCCGGTAGTAGAAAAAAATTTCCCTCAAAAGGTGTGATGAGTCCAACCTCCCATCCTATCGACCAATGGAAATTCTTAAGCCTCATCAGTCCATAAATAATGAGAACATACCTTTGGAAAGTAGGTCCAAATGGATATATAATCATTGGATGTTTCCAGTTATACGAATAAACCCATTAGATACTGATTGGAATGTTTAAACCTTAAACAAACATGGTCATCCCCATTTCCATAATAAACAAAAATGGTGAACTCGATGTGGATCCTTAATGAGGTGAAATGATGTTTTACTAATTTTTTAGGACCCTATTTAAATTAATGTGTGGGCCAAAAAAGAAATCAATAACATATGTTCTCATTAAAAATATGTAGTGGACGAACTTATCTTTATTATGTCTGTTATATCAAACAAGAACTCTTTTCCAAGATCTCCCTGCATTACAGAAATGGCTTCCCTAAAGTTCACACCTGTGAATGCCCCGACTGATACTCCTGCTGGATCCTCGTCCGCTCTAAGGAAGACATCACCTACTCACCATCTTCAATGATGGGTCTCAAATGCTCTGGTTAAGGAATACCATAAAAATGGTACCATTCTGACTTTGGTGGCCACTCGACAAGCCCTTCAAGTCAATAATTCACCCCTGGTTGTCCGGACAGCGACGACTAGTCATCAAGAAGCAGGTGGTGCCAACCACCATTTCGAACCGTTTCGGGTCGTTATCCCCAGAACGCAATCACTAGTCCCTCCCATATTATGGTGATGTGAATGAGAAGGTCACTCAAGGCATTAATTCAAGGAGACATGAGTCCTTCCCGAGGGCTCCCATCAACAATCGCTACCAGACCCGTGCGGCAGTGCACCCTCAACATGATGAGGGTATCACTTTTAGAGGTTTGACTTAGGTTCCTCAGACCTGAGTCCACAAGAAAACCCGTAAGAGGAGAAATCTAGTCAATAGAGAGCAGTTTATTACTTCTACCCCCTCCGTAGAAGTCCATAAAACCAACTTGATGGAAAACAACGAGCAGGCATATACACCCATCCGTCCCGATGTTACTGTCTAGCAGACTCGTCTGGAAGTAACACGCCAATCCAGCCAAGAAATTTTGGTAGAGTATTATAGGAAGGCATATACACCTATTTATAACTCATCAGCAAGTTAGTAGGCATGTCTGACTAAAACCAATGAATATCACCCATCTAATATGGTGGAAACTGATAATAAGGAACATACACATGTTTACAATCAACAATTCTGTCAGCAGTCTCATCTGCCAGTATTGAAGGAAATTCATCAACCATACTTGACGAAGAATACATAGTAGGCAGATACACCTTCCAATGTTCATCAATCTTTCCAACAGTCTCGGTTGGTACCACTTGGAGAAGTCATTCATAAAGCTCTGATGAAAAATTTGGAGCATACTCAACTCTCTGCCCCCACACATGAGTACTGTCAGAATTCCCTGATAGGAAAAGGATGAAAAGAGCAGGAATACACAACTACTCCAATCATGGAATGGACATATATTCCCATTTTGGAAACTGAAGTCACCAAGCACATTCTGACAATGGTGAAAGAGAATAAGCAAATCCCTGCTCATATTCTGGATGCCTGTCAGAATATTATAACAACTTTAGCAGCATCGTAGGGAAAGAACTACAAATTTGTTCCTATCAGGGGATTGACACATCAACATATCACTCTAGAACAGATGTACACCTCTGTTCCAGTCCAGGAGGGTTGTGGGGCATACTCCCCCATGTCATACGGACAATCAAGTCAGGCACACACACCTAATTTGAATGGAGATAATCAGCCTAACCTGACCATTTCTTCTGATCAGGCACATACACCTGCCCATAATAACCACTTTCATCAACAAGTGGTTCTTAAAGTGAGTAATAAGGTGTCTAAGAAAAAGACCTTCCTAGAATAGACAAGAAATCAAGTGCCAATCTATAATAAGGCCTTTCTCGATGCTGGAGTTCTTAAATCCCTCAGACAATTATTTTTTGCAACTCAAGATTCTATCCTCTCATATCCCAATAGTGGGAACAATAATTCTGAAGGTCTTCATCAGACACTTCTTCATGAAGGATTTCTTCATGACAGTTCGGACGATCTCAAAGTATCATCTTTAGATGAGATCCACGATAACCCTTTGCATGGCCAGAAGATCAAGTAGCTAAAGGTTTCATCTTTCATTGTAACTCACAATGGTGGTCCTCCAAATGATGATGAATTTTGCTGCGAAATCCCTCTCTGTAGTAGTAATTCGCATTGCCAGGAAAATTCTTCAAACAAAAATGCAATAATGAGAAAGCTCTATTATCTCCAAGCACTTGAAAATTTGAATCCAGTCATGTATGATGCTTTACCACTAGTAGGTGAAATACTTTATCAATAAGAAGATAGCCCGAGGTGCAGGTCATTCTCCGAACCACCCCTGGGTTATTCATCTTCTAGTTTGAAAAATGAATTCTCTTCCAATATTTTTGAATCTGATGAAGCAACAAAGAATCACTAGCTTTGGTCTAATCAGGAAGAAGAATCTTCATCGAATGATAAGGAGGAAGTTCTGAATATGAGAAAACAATTGTTGAAAGGTGAAGTTCCAGTAAAGTTTTGGCCTTTGGCTGACACTCAGTATGATATTCTAGAGATGTTGATGGAAGATTGTATTCATGATATTCATCTCAACATGTGGAATAATCTTTGTCATTTAAAAGAGAAAATATTATCTAATGATGAATATGAAAATCATGTCAATATAATATAAGGGTTACAATGCCAAATTGATTTGGCATCTCTCTCAGTTTCCCAATATCCAAAGGTTTAAAAGCATCAGGGAGCCCTTCAGCGTTCATGACTTGGTGCACTAAAAATATTGCACCAGTTAATTACCAATGCCTTATCTAGTATTCATATTAGAGGATGGGGTGTTAATGGAGAACTACATTTCACTGTACTCTCTGATCAATAAAGCCCGCAAAAAATGGTATCATGCAATGTTATTGCCCATGGATGGACAAAACCAATTGGTTTTGTTTGTAATCAAAGGCTTGCTCAATAACAGGTCACAATAAGTTCATCTCAAAGTCCGTCATACAAAGAACAAGTTATTGAATTACTATTGAATCAATAAAATGAGAATATCGAATGAGCTTATCATTTAGAGCATGCACATCATTAAGTGACAAAAGTGTTAGAAATCATCCAATGGTAATTTGAGCCAGGTGATTTGAGTGGATATAGGTTGATGCATCCAGTCAATTTCTGGACTAAAATCTGCAAAATTAAAAGAACTTTTAAGAAAGTCTCAGATGTAGCATCTCAAGAACCACCTCAGCTTGCCAGACTGGAGACCCTTTTAGCTCAACCCTTGGGATCAACAGATGTGATTCAAGGAGTTGAGTAGGTAAAGCGGGAACAACCCCAGTCCACTAGACTGGGGAATTATTCAAATCCTCAATCTCTTCCTTAGTGAAAGTTAGTCTTCTCTCGATTAGCGAAGAAGCCAAAAGAGGAATGCAGAGCCGAATAATCAGAAGATTCCCTCCAAATTACAGTTCATCAAGATGTTCTTTAGGGATCAACTCAAAAAAATGCAATGTATCATAAAGGACATCGAAGAAGGTAGTATCACAGAAATGCTGATAGAAAGGATGCAATGTTTTATGCATTGATAAATGTTGTCAATGCCATTTTCAATGATCCTCCAGAACATGAGGTTCACTTAGAGGAATCAGATGAGGTAGTTCTTATTCAAGAGGATGTACACACATAGGCAAATGAAGAAGGTCTGCATATACAAAATCAAAGGCTTACCCAGAATCTAGGTATTCTTTCAAATAACAATCTTCCCCCTCTCAGAAAGTCATCCAAAAAGGGGAAAGGAAAAAATAAGGTTACATTACACCCTTTCTCTGGAGAAGGCCAATCACTCTCACTAGAGAAAAGGTTTGCAGAATAAGAGGAATAAATGATGGAGTTAACGAGGTTGAATGCAGAACTACTTCAAGGTAGTTTTCCTCCTAAGCATGATGGAGTAAGTCAGTCAAGGGAATTTGTTGCAGCTACTGAGATGGATCAAGAATATCCTCCTTTAACAGTACACCCTCACTGGTCTAATCCTATGGGTCATGCGCAACAATAATCGGTAGTGCTACCATCAGTTTCACTACCAATAACCACACCTATCCAAGCTCCAGTTATTGCACCTGCTCAGGAACAAGATCAACAAGATGTTTCTCAAAAGTTAATGAATACCATTGGGTCATTAACATATTTTTTGGAAGCTATGGTAGGAAAGCGTGCAAAACATCAACTAGAAAATAGAGCTTACCCTGAATGGGTTGATGCAATTCCTCCCCCATAAAATTTTGAAAGTACCACATTCCCGATTTTTAATGGTTCAGGAGACCTAAAACAAAACATAACACATTTTGTTTCTCATTGTTATCCTATGATGGGAACTCCCCAACAACAAAAAGTAGTTAAGATTAGGTGTTTTGTACAGTCATTAAAAGGGCCTACTTTTTTCTAGTATACAAGCTTGCAATCCCCGTCAATTATTGGTTGGGAAGATCTCTGCCAACGATTCCATCTTCAATTCAGATCAACGTTGCCAAAGACGACTCTTTTTGATCTTACAAATTGTAAGCAAAGGGATAATAAAAGCATTTCAGATTTCATTGCTTGCTGGAAGGGGTTAAAATATTCCTTAAGCTTAGCACTCCCTGATGAAGATTTTTTGCCAATCTATGTGGAAAATTTGTGTGATGAATTATGCACAACGTTGATCCCTGTGAAATACACAGGAGGGTTTTGAGACCTTACCTAAATTGCTCAACAGATTTAAGACTCTCTTAAAATGACTATGGATGATACTCATATAGTTCTATAAGCTCCAGGAAGGAGAATGGGTAGAGAAGATACTGCTACAATTACACTTAAACAAGCACCTGTACCTACTTCCACTTCAAAACCTTCATCTTATTTAAGGGATACACCTCCTGAGCATCAAAAAGAGAGGTTGTTTCTTCACTATGATCAAATATATCAAATAAGAAAAAAAATTGAGGAGTTAAGGAACAATATTTATACTTTCCGAAATGAACATGTTCCTGGTTACTTCATTTCGGCTCTGGAAAATAATTTGGTTCAGTTGCCAAGGCTTAAATGGCTGAACAAGGAAAGAGATGAAGACCTTAACAACTATTTCCCATTTCATCAGATGTTGGGGAATCCCATTCATGAGTGTTTTGTCTTCAAAGACCTTCTGTAAAAGATAGTGGTCTCGAGACAAGTCAAACTGAAAGGTTCCTCAGGCCAGGTAGCATGTGTTACTGCTACAGATCCAGAGGAAGAAGGTGAGTGGGATGAAGTCAAAAACAAAAATGTGTAGAAATATAATGATTGGATGGTCAGTAAAATGATCAACCAAACTCATTCCATTTTACGAACGCAGCTGAATAAACCAATTATGTCTTCTGCTATAAATGCCACAACAAAACCCCCTTCATCAGAAGAAAAATCCTCAAAGAGGGGACATAATTCGATGAAATAAGAGTAGTCAGAAGGAGATGATCTCATGTCAAATCCTAAGTTTTCTTGGACTCTGGAAAATTTTATGCCATCAATATAAAAGCCACAGGAACCACCCCACCAAACAGCACAACCTAAACTGACTAATCAGGTAGAGTCTTCATCAGATAAAGAGTTAATATTTGGTTCTGTTAACATGATTCACTAAACATATCCTTATGCCAGTCACAGTTTCTATCTTGATGAACCAGGGTTCCCTATATCAAACAGAGTAATTAGAGGGAGTTCCAGAGGTCTAGGATACAGAGGAAGACGTGGATATTCCAGAAGCCACTATTTCAATCCTATCCCTACTAGAACTGTATATGCAGTAGAAACTCGTGGCAGAGCGCTTTATAGGTATCAACAAGAACAAGAAATTTCTTCCACACATGGCATATTCAGTCCTGTCATAGTTATTTTGGAAGATCAGGTAGAAGTTACACCTTCTTCCTCTCACCAAATAAATAGACCTAGTCAGTCTAATCATCCAAATACAGGATTATTTCCAACTCCTACCCCTATACAAGAAGCATATACTTCTAAAGCATCAACTTCTAAGGAACCTGTGAAACAACATGTCCCTGTTGGGAAATGAAAACCTTTGGACAAAAAGTATGTTGTCTTGAAACATTTGACCCAAGTACCAACCATGTTATCAATTCTGGATGACTTGAATCTATCAAAGGATCTTCGGGAGGCACTCATTGAGGCTTTGTCAAGGCCTCAGGAATTCGAAACTGAAATTGATACGGTTGAAGTCTATCATATAGAGAATGATCCTGCATAATTCCATGAAGTGATATCTTTTACAGAAGAAGATGAAGACGATGTTGTGAATGGAAATATTATACCTTTATATTTATCTGGAAAGGTCAATGATATAGACATCTGACGAGCTTTCATTGATAATGTTTCGGGAGTCAACCTCATCCCTATTCATACACTTCATCGATTGGGCCTCACCGAATATGATTTATCTCCTTCTACATTGATGTTGCAAGGATATGATAAAAATGAACAAGAACCTATGGGCGACATTACACTCAAAACTCTGTTTTGGGATCTTGTATCTAATTCAGATTTCATTGTTGTTCGTCATGACACATCCTTCAACATTTTTCTTGGAAGGCCTTGGCTACATCAACATGTGGTCATACCTTCATCATACCATCAATGTCTCAAATATTGTTTCAATGGTCAATTTGGGACATTGTATGGTTATAAATCCCCTTTCAAAACATGTGAATCTCAATACATTGAGGCACAATTCTATCACATGAAGGGAAAGGAGGTATCTACGACAAAGGAGGTTACCAAAATTAATGCTCCATATGGTTCGGAAAAGATTCCAGTAAACCCATTTATACACGTGAGTAAATATTATGTGTTTCTTATCAGTCAAATTGATAGGATAGACCCAAATCCAAATACTCCTATGGAAACTTCCATAATGTAAATTACAAAAACCAAGTCAGACAACAGGTGAGAAATTTTGATTCACAAGGAAGGATGAAAGCTCAAATGGATATGTATTCATTTCATCCACTTCAATCTAGAAATTAAATACTTCATCAACCAGGCTAGTAGAAGTTATAGCAATGTCAGAGATGAACGATGATGTCAATTCTCAATCAATCATCTCCTCTATATTACATGAGGAAGACCCTTCATCATTAATAGGGTCATAAATGGTAGCCTCTTCTTCAAGATGTTCAAATTTTAACATCTCTCGTAATCATTGAAATTATGCTTCATCATCTACTATGAAAGTAGAAATAGAAGAAATAACACGTGTTGAAGAAGAAAAGAAAGATCTCATAGAAGCTCCTCCAGCATTTAAAGAGGCTATCTCTACCACTGTGGATGAACTCAGAGAAATAAATCCGGGTACAAAAGAAGATCCACACCCCACTTTAATTAGTTCATACATGACCCTTGAAGAGAAAGAAATGTATATTTCATTTTAAAAAAAAATCAAGATATATTTTCTTGGAAATATATAGAAATGCCAAGGCATTATCCTGATTATGATACTCATCATCTAGGTTTTCCAGAAGAACATCGAGGATTCAAGCAACCTACAAGAAGAACGCACCCAACTTATGCTTCCAAAATTGAAGCTGAAGTGGATAATCTTATCAAAGATAAATATGTTAGAGAAGTTCAATATCACAAATGGATGGCTAATATTGTCTCTGTGAAAAAGAATAATGGAAAAATTAGAGTTTTCATTGATTTCAGAGATCTTAATCAGCATTGTCCCAAGGATGATTTTCCAGTTCTGATCACAGAACTCTTAATTGATGCAACAACTGTTTATGAAGCATTTTACTTCATGGATGGATATTTGGGGTATAATCAAATCCGAATGGCTCTAGAAGAGAAAGAATACACATACATCAGATCCCTTCAAGGTGTGTTTCGCTATCGGGTAATTCCCTTTGGCCTGAAGAATGTAGGTGTAACATATCAACATGCAATGCACCATATCTTCAAACCCTTTTTTGGGAAATTTATTGAATGTTTTGTGGACTATTTGGTGGTTAAATACAGACAACGTTCTAATCACATGGCTGATTTGGAAATCATATTACACAAACTTTGACAACACAATTTGAAGATGAACACCTTAAAATGTGCTTTTGGGGTAACCTCGCGAAAATTTCTCAGCTTTGTTGCATGGCATCATGGTATAGAAGTCAATCCTGAGAAGACAAAATCAATCATTGATATGTCACCTCCTCGAAATTTGAATGAATTGAGAGGAATTCTAGGACACTTGGCCTATATTCGGCATTTCATTTCCAATCTGGCTGGAAAATGTTTACCCTTCACCAAATTGATCAAGAAGAGAGTCACATACTAGTGGATTGAAGAATGTTAAGAGGCATTCAATATTCTTGAGAAATATCTCTTAAGTCCACCGGTATTAATGGCACCTGTTGAAGGAAGACCACTTATTCTTTATGTGACAGATTTAGAGTGATCATTGGGTGCCTTCCTTGCTCAGAAAAATGATTTTGGGAATGAAAACAACCTTTACTCTCTCAGTCAGACTATGCTTGAAGTAGAAAACTGATATTCAAGTATTGAAAAGTGCTGCCTAGAATTAATCATTGCAGTTCTGAAATTGAGACACCACCTGCAACATCATGATGTCCAATTGGTATCTCTCAATAACCCGCTAAAATTTATCCTTAGTTGTCCAATGCTTACATGATGTCTGGAAAGGTGGGAAGTTATTTTGCAGCAGTTTTATATCCAGTATGTGTCTGAAAAGGCAATAAAGGGCCAAGCTCTGACTGATTTCCTTGCTAAAAACCCTTCTGTAGAAGATACATCTTTAGATATTGAACTTCCTGATGAGGAAGTATTTTCTATTAAAGATAATATTCAAACATGGGAAATGTATGTTGATGGTGCTTCCAGAAGTCCAACAGGGAAGAAAATGGATGATCATAAATTAAAAAATGTTGGCTTAGGAATTGTGCTTATTTCCCCAAAAAAGGCAGTTCTACCCTATTCCTTCTTATTATGGGAAGTCGGTACAAACAATGATGCAGAATATCAAGCTCTCATCACAGGATTGGAGTTGGCACTTCAGGCACAACTGAATCACTTAAAGGTGAAAGGTTATTCAGACCTGGTAATCAAAGAAGTCAATGGGGATTATGCCATCAAAAAAAGGAGACTTAATCCCTTTGTATGTTTACATTATAGAGTTAATGGCGGAATTTCCTTTAGAATCGACATTTTCTTATGTCCCGTAATCACAAAATGCCCAAGCTGATTCACAGACTAATATAGCAACAGCTCTAGAAGATCCAAATCGGGACGAAACAATCATCAGTATTGCCCACCATCATACAGTTTCATCTTATGTTCAAATCAGAACAGAGGAAATCAATGAAATTAGTCCCATTTTTGAACCATCTGATCTACTACAGGATGGATGACACCGATCAGGGAATACCTTCAAAATGGAATACTCCCACCAGATAGAGCCAAGAAAGAACATGTTCGGCGACCTGTGGTCAATTTTACTCTTTATGATAGCCTATATCACCTAGAAAAAAGTTATCTACAAAAGGGGTTTTGATGGAATTCTCTTCAGATGTATTGATGGTGAGGAGACAATGGATGTCATGAAAGAAATACATGCCGGAGTCTGTGGTTACCGCTAGTCTTGACATAGACTGTCTGATCAAACACGAAGGCTTAAATACTTTTGGCCTTCAATGATACAAGGTTGTATTGATTTCACTAAGAAGTGTCATTCATTCCAAGTATATGCCAATTTCATTCATCAACCCCCAAAGTTGCTTCATAATGATAAATAATCATGACCATTTTCCACACGGGGAATGGATGTAGTAGGACCTTACCTTTCGGCTACATCCAAGAAGTTTAAGTATATTCTTACTGCAACTGACTTCTTTTCCAAATGGGAAGATGCAATACCTCTCAAAGAAGTTAGTTCTAAAAACATTATTAGCTTCATCAAGTCTAACATCATTACCATATTTGGTGTCCCTCACACCATATTGATGGACAATGGCACCAACTTGTATTCATCCATGGTAAGGAAGTTGTATCAAGAATACAAAATCAAATCCAACCATTCATCTCGGTATCATGCAGTGACCAATGGCCAAATAGAAGCCTTCAATAAGACTCTTTCAAATATACTGGATAATATGGTGGATAAAGATAAGAAATCATGGCCTGATAAACTTTTTCATGATTTATGGGATTATCGGACCACCACATGCACTGCTACACGGTCAACTCCATATTCATTGGTATATGGAACAGAAGCAGTATTGCCCATTGAGGTTCAATTACCTTCACTCAGAGTAGCCATTTGTGATCAGTCATCTACAGATGAACAATCTCAAAAGTGAATGGATGAATTGTAATGATTAGATGAAAAAATATTGTGCACCCTAGACCACTTAGAATTCTATCAGAATCGAATAACATAGACTTTCAACATAAAGTTCGTCTTCGTTCATTAATTCAAGGAGAATTGGTATTGGTTCTTAGAACTCCAATGATACCATGAAATAAACCTCCCAATCTTGATCCAAAGTGGGAAAAACCTTACTTGATACATAAGGTCTACTCCAATAAAGCTTATTCATTAATCTCAATGTATGGAGAACTCATCACGACTCCAACCAATGCCAGATTTCTGAAGAAGTATTTTTTGTAACAAAAATACATCCATTGTCCTAGCTAAATGATGCTAAACTATGTAGGACTGGTCCATGCATATGTCCTTAAACTACCAAGGTCCTTGCTGCATGATATTATACTACATAGTCCCCCCATTGTCCATACTGCATGACATTAAACTGCACAGTCCCCAAAGTCCTTATGGAAATACATTAAAATTCACAGTCCCTCTTTCATCCAACATGACATTAAGATATGCATCGTTAGGGTTTTTTCTACCTCTTGTTTCTCACATCGAGAATGACTCATGTGAGCTTAGAGTAAACTTCAACCATAACACCCTCTTTGGGCCGCTAACCATGTGTAAGTCCCAACACCATTTTTTAGGTTATTGTCCTCAAGTACAACTCGATCACCAATTTATTCTTCAATAGAACTATGAGGACTTTGATCCTTGCCTTCTAGGCTGGGTACGTAGGCAACCTCATGAGGTTCATGCCCAAAACCAAAATCTTCACATCATTTCACCTCCATCTCATACGATGTTGATTCGTGAAGCTGCCCCCAAAACCAATATCTTCACTTTGGTTCACCATCTTCCTTGCTATATGATGGTAAACTATACAGTCCCCCATTTTCCTCACTTCAAGACATTAAAATGAATATCCATACATCCTAGCTACATGATGCTAAACTATACAGCACTGGTCCATGCATATGAACTTAAAACTATTCACACTTTTCTCTTGTACGACAATAAACTACAACATTCATTGACACCCTAACCTAAGAGGGAATCATTATTTACATTGATCTCCAATCATGTTATATTCCAAAGACTATGTGCATACATGGAAATGCCTGAACCTTTAATCTTGGGTCAAACCATCACTGCACTAAAATCCTCTTTCACCCTTCACTTTTACGAACCAAATCTGTACATAGGATATTTCAAGAAGTATGTATGGCTTAATTCCCATCTTTATGGGATACATATGAACATTCGAGTGTCCCTCGAATCTAGCCCCAAGTCCTTGGGATAACCTAAAATTACACTTTTAGTCCCTTGGCTAAAAAGTCCCCCTGTGAAAACATGAATGTGGTATGAAAACCCTGGTCTTCATTCACATCAGGTTTATAAAACACACAATGTGTATTCCTTATTATGGTCCGAGCTCTATGACACAAAACTAAGATCTCCAACATTCTCATCCCAAATGACGTTAAACTATATTTCAAGAACAAAATTTGGGAAGATTCTCATTCTAATGAGATATGTAGTGAAGGCTGGCATCTCAATTCAGGACCCAGCCGTAACAAGATTATGGTCAGCATTGGTCTATGTATTTCCTTCATGCATCAGACCATACCCATTTTTCATGTGTCATACTCCTAATATTAAATTCATCCAGATCCCCATAACCCTTTTCTTGAATTTTGGTCACAAAATTTCTGATACCTAGGAATTTTTTGCCTGACTATGCATCACGTGCCCTTAGGCGGCCTTGCATAAGTAGTCTACATAACGGACCTGTCAGCCAAAAGATGCCATTATTTAACTATTTAGCCAATCCCCTTAAGTGTTCCTTCATAATTCAACCCCCTGACAGGTTTGTCAAATAGTAGGAATTTCATTCTTGGGAGGAAAACCTCTTTTGTCCTTATTGGTCTTAACAAAAAAATGTAGGGATCCACAAAAAAATATCCATCCTTAACATATTTTTCCCATACTCTTTTTTGTGATATAAAAGTATTTATGTCTATGGTTTATATTTACATTCCCTACATTTGGGTCAGACCTTCGCAGGAGTGACATTCATCCAATTTTTTGACAATCTTAATTGGTAATATCCTCTCCATATTCAGGTACCTCTCTCAATACAGCAAACTCTATGCTTTGTAAAATTTGAATCTCCATAAACATAAACAGGATTTTTAGCAATAGAGAAGTAAAATTTATGAGAGTTCTTTTTCCTTACTATGAAGCACGTTCCCTTAAACGGCCTTGCATAAGTAATCTATATAACTGAAATGTTAGTCAAAAGATGCTATTATTTGACTATGTTGCTAATGCCCTTAAGTTGCCCAGCATAATTCAACACCCTAATAGGTTTGTTAAATAAAGGTAACTTCCCTCTTAGAAAATATTTCTTCTAATGCCTTTTATCCCTTTTTTCATATCATTCCTTAGATTCGAAATCTCATAAGTCATAGTTTACATGTTTTCCCCCATACTTGAATGTGGTAATATGTTTTCAGATAAATTATCAAGGAATTGATTCAATTTTAATCCATTCTCCATTCGGTCAAAGCTATTCGACCTTAAACATTAGCCATTTTATGTCTGATGTGCATGGCTTTAAACTGACCACAAAAGACAAGGGAAATGTAAACAAAAGTCAAGTCCCAGCTCACTAAACATCATTTTGTTTGATTTAGGTAATATTGAGCTACAAAAAGATGTAAAGTTTGTATGGTCATTTTTTTATAATCCTAGAAAAAATAAAACTATTCTTACTAGGACATTGGTGTGGGTAAAATTATTAAATGCATTTAGTAAGAGAATGCAGGAACAAATTATTGAAGATAACAGTGTTTTTCATTGATGCACAAGAATTATAAGGACATCCACAGACCGGAGTCTCTTCTCATTTTCAAGAATTAAAAGATGCTTTCAACATAAATCTTCATTTGATTTACGACATCCTGAGCTTCATCAGCAGCCACTTGAAGTTCATGCACTCGACCAACTTCACTCTTTTCAGCTTGATTGAGTGCTTTCTTGGCTTCTGCAATGGATTTTATACCATTTCTTTAAACTCCTTCTAGTGAATTGTTAATCTGGTCAACTTCCCCAGTAACAACATCTAACTGTTTCTAATGGTGCATCTTCTAGACAACTTTCTCCTTGATCTTATGCTCCATTCCCTTCAACTTTGCAACATGATCAGCCTTATCTCGGGACACCACAACATCAAATTTGCTGATATTGGTCAATAGCCTCACTGTGGTCAGGTCTTGACGGTACCTCTGCTTCTACTCCCTCCTTAAAATGACTTGTTTCACCGCGGCATGGATCTATTGATATCCAAAACCGCCAAGTCCCAACATAACGGACAGGGATGGCAGTCACGGGATCTTTGAAGATATCTCTTCAAGAGTAACTTCCGATATGATCTTCCATATGTTCTACCATGCCTTGCGATGTGATAATTGGAGCACTTTTTGTACCTCCGGGTCTGATTCAGCATCACTATCACAGGGTGGAATATAGTCTGAAATTAATTCACTTAGAGAAGTTCCATGTTCTGCTCCTTCCCCCCTGACCCTTGTTACTTCACTTTCTACTCCTGTTGGGGTAGAGGCTGAGGCTTCACCTGCAGATCTAGCCACTGAAATTGACAGCCCTGCATAGTCAATTGAATGTTTTTGTTAGTTTCAAAGGATAAAAAATGTTGATTGAGATGTCTTGAAAATTAAGTACAACCACAAATATTATTATATCTTACCCAACGGTAGATCAACCACATGATAATGCTCCTCCCCGTCTTTCCTTACTTCATTAGGATTTTCAGGATGGGTTTCAGGAAGCTCTGTCGGGTTAAGCTCCACTTGAGATAGCGTCTCTACAATAATAGGTATGTCTCTACCCCCTTCAGGCATTGGCAGTTCAACATCTTGCTTAGATGGAACTTCACATTTCAACCAATCATGGTCGGAGATGTAATAAGAAATTCTTAACTAGACTAAGGATAACACTCACGTCCAAAATCATCTAAATTACATGGTAATTTAACATGATCTAAAATGTCTTCAAAATATGTGCCAAGTTTCATCATTTCATCCAGTGATATCTCAAATTCCTAGTTAGTCTCACCAGTGGGAGAATTCAATATGTCTTCTTGATGAATCTCTTCCTGTGGCCTCTGACCTTGAATAGTTTCTTCAAAGAAAATTACAGTATCCGTTGTTGTGGCTGCCAAATGTTTTGGTGCAGGTTTTGAGCCTAAAGTATCACAGAATGGAAGTCAGTTGATGTTTCCATTCAACAATCTATGAAATATTGTTAATTTACCAGAAGAAGGCTCTTCTCTCCTGATAGTAGAAATAGGAGAAGTACTGAGAATAGATGTTGGCTCATCTTCAGGAGCAGCCAAGTCAGCATGAATTTGTGACTGTTCACCAGCACCTTCTGTTATCCTCAGAGGAGGTTCAGTCCTCTCTCAAAGGGGAAATTGAAGAAGCCCCTGCAATCCTATGAAATATGAGCAATCTTTTCATGAGTTAGAATTAATTACTATTTGAAGGACTTACCAGTACTGATGAAGCATTTAGCTGTGGACTTCTTCCTTTGATACCTTTGCTTCTTTGGATTTTTGAGTGTGCTGACATTGTCACTCCAAATACAAAAATTAGATAATGTAAATCCCTTTCTAAATCTGCCTCCATGGCTTTTCAGCCTGGAAATACTTCACCCGGTTCATGAGAAGATTTAGTATCCCTGATGGCGGGTCCACCGGTGCTATACTGTGGTGAATGGAACTTAGTAGTTCCTCTCATTACAAGCTTCAGAATGAAGAGAGTAATTTACTTGAGTAAGATAGATTTTACTAGAATCAAGTTGTATAGTAAATAAGGAAAGAGACTTACATATTAAAGAGCCAAGTAATCTTGCCACTCCACATCTCTGGAAGCACCATTCCCCTCAGTGGTGCCACAATCCATCATTTCCTTCACCCACATAGTGATAGGAATGGAATCATCAGTGTCATATATGAGCATCTCCAGCTCTCTGATGTAAGCCCGAACTTCATCGGGGTTGTCCTCAAAATAGATATCAGTAGAGGCTTGAAGATTCCCTACTCCAGGGATGTGTATCCCTTCGCATAGGTCCAGCCAGGCAGTTTCAGCATCACAATATATACTCCACCATGTCTGGAAAAACATTGGTTGTAGATATTCAACATGTGCACCAGAAGGCTGTGAGGAGGGTCCTACAATCTTGGACTTCAACTTCTTCATAACTTCTGAAATCATAGATAAATGATAAGAAAATGAAACTTATTACTCTATAATATAATGGTGATTAAATTTCCCAAATGAAGTAACTCACCAGGAGTCGATGGAGTGGGTATTTTTACTCTGGTAGGATGATTATACATGGCACGAGGCCACTTTGAAGCATGTCGGGCCTCATCATCCCCATCCTGAGAATCCAGCGAGTCAGCCCTAGGTGAGGAATCCAGTGAATCAACTCCGGGTGTAGGAGATTCACCTTCCAGATGAAGGGTTTCTTTCTCAACAGTTCTCATCTTTTTTCCCCACCCGAGGAACCGGATGATTCAGTACCCCTTCGTGGTATGATGCTACCCAGTTCTTATCATACCATGTAGTCAAGTTACTCGCTACTCCAGCAATTGGTAGATCAAACACTACCCTGGTTTTCTCCATAACTGTCAGCAACCATAGTTGTCAGGCAACCATCAGATGTTTCTCAAACCTGACATGCATAGGATGGGATACAATAATCTGCTGCAGACACTTGAATTGGCATGCAAATCTGTATAGAGCATAGGCCTTGCATATAATCTCTCCATCAATCCTAGTGGCCATTAAACCATCTTTGTAAGCCAGCATGTATGACCTCAATTCCAGGATGGCTGTTCCATCATCAACAAACCGCCCTGTTGGTGGGTTTCCATAAGTAGGGAAATATAATTCCTTGAACATTCTCAGCCTCTCCTTCATATCATAGGAGTTGAGGGATAACAGAAAAATTCCAGAATATTCCTGCACTGATGTCCTGAAATAACTTCCAGGAACTTGTACTCTGCTCTGTACATCATATGTCCTGAAATGAGCGGTGATCCATCCCCAAAAAACATGGAATGGTCCCACTATTCTCAAAGGAGACTTACCCATAAATACATGGTTTAAGATCCTGTGAATCTTCACCAAAATTGGAGTAGCCAACCCAACCATTTTTATCTCATCCAACTTGGCTGCAACAATGAAGGTCTCTAGCCTGATTCCTCCCTTCGAATCCCTATCTAGCAGAAGATAAACGCTAAACAAAAAGGCTAAGAAGCCCCCCAGACAGGTCTTCTCTGGGATTCATTGATCCACTTCATACCCCCACTTTTCAAATTCTCCTACTTCCAGGGTCAGACAGAATGTGCCAAGATCACCCCTATTCTCTGTTCTAGGGTAGCTAGTAGGACGAGTATAGATGGGCCCCTTGTCCTTCTTCTTATTAAGAAATATATCCTTCCACTCCTCTGGATGAATATCCTTTCTAGAATGAGTTTTTGGGGTCCTTGAATTCTTAAGATTGTGGAAAAATTTCAATAATTCTCAAGAAAAAGTCGGAGTCTTCTCCAAATCATTCCAAGTCTCCTTAGGAGGGATGAATTCATCATACATATCGCCTAAAATTGGAGCCCCCCGAGATCTTGTAGACATTATACAAACTGATTCCTACTTCTCCATGAGTCAGATGGAATGAATTAGTTTCTAGGCTCCAGCGGCTGATTAGCATTAGAAAAAAATCATCATTCCTATAGACATATGTCTGCCCAGCCTAGAAGGATTCATATATTGTAGCTCCTTTCAGATCCTCGACAAAAACTGTGCAGGTTTTTCGCACCCAATATACCCACATCCAAGTCAGCTTCACACCTCCTCGAGGATAGAAGTCCCAACTCTTCTTCTAGCCTTTGGATTGATCCATCTTAGAGTTTTGGAAGATTGAGGGATAAAAATATGGCTGTAGCTCTGGCTTATAAGGTTTCAAATCTAGGGAACATGGGATATGATGCATTATAAATACCTTCTCCACAGTTCCAGCATTTACCAATGATCCTCCAATTGAGACATTTGCTGAAGTAAAATTGGTGTAAGTCTGAAACCAAGAATGCGGGAGATAGTTCTTTGGCTCCAGAATGTTGACTCCTTGCAGATGACCATGCCCATATAGAGGCAGATAAATACTTTGTGGGAAATTGAGATGATACTTCTTCAAGTACGTGGCCAAATCTGGGAGAGTGTTGTCATAGATATTATAATTGTCATGACCAACGATGTTCATCATATCATCAATCCACTTGCTAGCCAGTTCATCAGCCGTTCCAATTTTTCTAGGAGCCATTGAATCTGCACAAAGGTCAAATAATTAACTTTTAAGTAAGTTGATTTTTCATAAAATTTGTGAAGAAAAGTGATAAAATTGAGAAGGCATTAAGGTTCACATGTCCCATATTGGCGCGCAAGTCCAAGTTGGTCGTGAAAGTTTTACCGTGCTAGTACTGGCGTGCAAGTCAAAAACTCACTATAGAAGCGTGACACCAATAGAAGCACAGACAAGCAGAAAGCCAAGTCACTTGCGTGAACGAGAGCTACTCACGCGCCGAGAGATCAGAAGTGTTTGAAACCGAGTTATTTGTGCAAAGTGGTGCCACATATTTATAGACGAGGTCGTACCCCTGTGCACCGGACCCTGTGCGCCAAATGCATACCTACATACCTTTGACTTTCGCACTGTAGTACCTTGTTTCTCGTTTTCCTCAGAGTCAAATCCTCATTCCTTTTTTGGATCCAACTCTGAGGGGGACTTTTTTTGTTTCTCCTTTCCGCCCCAGAGTCTAACTAATGAAAAAGGGGAATACCTTAAGCACAAAGAGATTCATCCTTTGAAGAAACATAAAAAATTGACAAAGGCATGAACAAGGACCTCTTTAATCATGGGTCGCGCAAATTTCATTATGGTCGTGCAAGTACACTTGTGCGCCACATATGGGTCATGCAAGTGACTTACGCGCCCTATTATTGTTTCTCCCATGGTCCTAAATGGCCTATAAATCCCCCTTGTGGGCCCCCCATTTTGAGGATGAAAAATCAAAAACTTGGATTCATTATCTGGTCTCCCAAGTCTCCGTCTGAAGTCTTCTGAACAATTATAAGGTAATTATTTACCAAGAATGGAAGTTCTAAAGAGGAAGATTAAGGACCATGTGTTGAAACTCATCAATACTTGTGCACCTAAGTGTCTAACCCTTATGGGAAATGAAGAAACTTGCGCGCCGACTTACTTTCTCAAGGAAACTTCAACGCCACCCATATGAGAGCCTCTAAGGATAATACTAAGGGCATGAGCCAAGTCTCACCCAAGTATTACCCTATACGTTATTCGTTGCCGAAGTGAACTCATGTCGTGCAAGTATACTTGCGTGACTAGGACTTTCGCACTAGAGAAATACCTGCGCGCCTCCTTTTAATTCACA
This sequence comes from Viscum album, assembly GCA_963277665.1. Classification (NCBI taxonomy): domain Eukaryota; kingdom Viridiplantae; phylum Streptophyta; class Magnoliopsida; order Santalales; family Viscaceae; genus Viscum; species Viscum album. Next base: position 134,567,316 of record OY728137.1, read on the forward strand.
TCATTTCCTCAAATCCACCTTTCCTCTTCAAGAACAGCATTCAAAACCCTCTTCAAAGCCATTTATGGCATGGTTACTTTGTTTTCTTCCTAATATGAAATTAATTATGTGGAAATTCTCTCAAAACCTCTTGATTTACATAAATTTGTGTCACTAATGTTAGAAATTTCATTCATTCAACCACATCCTTTAAGATGAGAAGATATTTAATCTGGGTATCCTCCTTAGGAGTAAGTCCCAAGTTCCCTAATATGGGCCTCCTTCTCAGGAATAAACACCAGTCATAATTCCCCTTAACCTGGGCCTCCTTCTCACGAGTAAGCCCCAATCTTAAATCCCCTTAATATGGGCATCCTCTATAGGAGTAATCCCCAAGTTCCCTAATCTAGGCATCCTCCTTAGAAGTAAGCCCTATGTTCCCTAATCTGGGCATCCGATTTAGGAGTAATCCCAAAGTTCCCTATTCTAGGAATCCTCTTTAGAAGTAATCCCCATGTTCCCTAATCTGGGCATTCTCCTTAAGAGTAATCCCCAATAATATTTTTCCTCTAACCTGGGCCTCCTTCTCAGGAGTAAGCCCCAAGTCTCAAGTCCTCTTAACCCAGGCCTCCTTTTCAAGAATAAGCCCCAGTCTTAATTTATTTTGATTTGGGCCTCCTTATTAGGAATAAAACCCAATAATAAGTCCCCTCAAATTTGGGCATCCGTCTCAGGAGTAATCCCTAAGTTAAGTATTCAAATCTCCATAAAGCACGTATACCTTTATGGAATTTTCCTGGGTTTCTTATCTGAAGTAAATCCCAATCCTCATCTATTCTGGGCCGTCATATATACATAACCCCCCACCATTTCTTATTATTTCATATTTCATGGAACAATCATCAGGTTTTACTAATACCTCATATTTCTCACACTGAGCATGACTCACGTGAGCTTAGAGTGTAAAATTAATTAGCACAACTCTCTTTGGGCCTTTAATCATGCATAAACCTCATACTTCATCACATAAACTACATGAAATTTGATCTCTTCTTTTAAAATTAGAGAATTTTGGAAGCCTTTCTAAGGTTCAATCCCATCATTCATTAATTATTAATCATCCAATATGACATTAAACTATATCCTTCTTATCGAACTATGTGGGTTCTGATTCCTTTTCTATTCAAGGATACATAGGTATCCCATCTGCGGGTATGATCCCATCTCTAAAATATTCCATGTCCTTCTGAACGACAATAAACTTCAAGTTCCCCATTTAGTGGCTTTAAAACCACTATGGTTATCATAATGACCAAGAGATTTCTCTATAATGTGTTGAAGGATACCATTGACTATGAATCTTTAATAAATACGGAAGATTCTCTATTGATGAAGAACCTCAAATACATATAAAAGATTATATAAATCCCATACATATCAATCATTGATTGTTAGATATAAAGTAATGCACATTTTCATTCTTGGTAAATTAATAACGATTCACGAACATAACTCAAATCTATAAGAGAGTCCCGGAGTAGACAATAATTCCACACAAAATGGGGTGATGAGTCCGACCTCCCATCCAATCAACCAATTAAAAATTTTAAGCCTCATCTGTCAACAACTAATGAGAACCTACCTTTGGAAAGTAGGTCCAAATGGATATAGAATCATTGGATATTTCCAGTTCTACGAATAAACCCGTTAGAAACTGATTGGAATATTTGAACCTTAAACTAACAAGGTCATCGCCATTTCTAGAAGAAACAAATATTCTCTAATTTTTTTGAACCAACTATATTTTATTTTATTATATACATGAATGTGGGTATCATTTTTAATTAATATTTCCTCAATTATTGATTAAAGAAATATGAACGGAATATTTTGTCAGTGATATCGGTAATGTATGTTTTTTAGATCAACAGTATTTTTTACCATGTCTATTTTTATAAAAAAATAATAATGTTATTACTAAAACATTAATGATTCATAAAAATCATTTTCAGGCGAATTTAACTTTTTTTACAAAGGTTTTAGAAAATAATTTTTTTAACGTTTCTCGAAGGACACATTGTGAATTTTATTAATAATGTGTGGAAGGAATTTTTATAACATATACTATTTAAATGAATTTTACCTCCATAATATATATTATTTTCTTTGAATATTACTTTATAATTTTTTTGTTTTATATTCAAAGTTTTTTTTTCATAATATTCTAGAAATTGTATGTTTTTAATGTGATTTTGAAAGTGGAAATTTTATTTTTTACAAGAATGATTTTAACGTTATTTTAACAGTATATCTATTTATCAAAAATAAAAACCTTTGATGTTGCATATGATTCACTAGGTACATGTTTTATTAAGACCATCCTAATTATTTTTCTTGATGGATACTGATTGTTCCAAAGAGATTTTCATGGAATTGGTTCTTTCTCTATAGGTTAACTAATTTATAATGGAATGATTGTGGTATTCTTGGCTTTTATATTGAAAATAAAAATATTCTAAATTTTTTATTCATGATATGGAACTTAGACATCATTGATAATGATAGGTGAGTCCAATATATCTCTCCAATGCATTAGGTAATGTGACAGAGTAAACAAGATATAGGTTATTCTAATGTGATTATTAGAATTTACCAGATTGTTTATTCTAATTGTAAGAGTTATTGTAAGAGTGGTATGAAAATAATATTCCATGTTACCTATATAATTTATATTTAATTTATATGAGTTTTCATAATGGTTAAATTGATTAATATTTAAGTCACATGGATTATTATTATTGATTCTTAATAATTTTCCCTTTGTTTAATCCTTATACCATGTCACATGTCTGACAATCCACATTTGGATGGGTATTAATTCTATTATTTTATGCATATAATGTTTGTTTATGAGATTATATACTTATGAACATATAATTATCATTGATGAAATTCAATTTTTAATGATTAGTCTTATCATTTTTGAGTGTTTGTGCTCCCCCTTCTTATATCTTTAATTCCCCACGGAATGAAGATTGACGTTAAATTATTTATTTTTAGAAATATTTAATGTGTGAAGAATTTTATGGGACATGTGAATGATAAAATGTGAAATAATAAAAGTTGGTAATGAATGAATAAATTCTCACCTGATGAAATAGGTATTTTTATATAATATTTTTTCCCAAATTCCCTAAAAATTTAATCCCAGAAGTTCATTGAGTACGTATGTGATAAAATATTTTAGGATGATGTTGTATATTTTGAATGATTAAAATTGGTTCATTTTTTTATTATCAAAGAGATAAATATAAAGATTATATTTTTGCACTAAATCTATGAGTATGAGTTTTACGATTTCATATTATATTCATTTAACATTAAATTATAACAATGTTTTCAGTTAAATATTTTATAAAGGTATTTGAAAAGATAATTATATTATTATATTTTAGGAAAAAGATAAAAACATTTTCTAAAACTTATTTACAGTTTTCATCCATTTTCATTTTCATTTCAAAAAGAATTTTACTTCTTCGGATTCATTTTTCATGATTATACCATTAATAATATTTTTCTTATTCAGAGTGGACTAATGAGATTAAATAATTCAATTTTTGGTCCCTTATTATGAGGTACCATTTGAAGCATTATTTTTGGGAAATATTTTTTTCATTTATATAATCATCCTTCAATGTTTTATTATATAACCAGGTATATTTCATTTTATAACTATACACAAGGTTTATATTGATTTTTATTGTCATGATTTGTTTAAATAATCATGATACCCAATTATTTCTTATGTTATAAAAAATTTAATAAAATTTTGTATGTTTTTTTATCTGTGACACTTATAGGTGTATATAATATGATGTAAAATATGGGCCTTAAATTATATATCCCTCTAGATAATTATGTAATGTTTTATATGTCATTATATGTCCTAGGATTATTAAATTAAGCTAATTTACTATGGGAATATATACATTAAGTTATGATGGGTGGGACTCAAATCATATATCCCTTAAATGCATTGGGTAAATCCTTATATCTCATGAGATGATATCTACGTGATAAGGGAGTGAACCTAATCCACCAAAGGACATTTTCCACTATGTAATGATGAAAGTGGGTGGAAACCCAATATTATTTTGATTAGGTAATGAATTATGTTGTGGTCATAATCTTAATATGTTAAGATCCTTTGAAATATATTTATTTATGCTAAATCCTCATACAATGATTTGTGGCATTTGATCTATATTTTATTAGGTTTGTATTCTGTATATAATTTTATTATACCTTATATTTATCTTCATACCCACATTATTAACTTATTCTCACTTATTATCTTTGGATTTTCTTAGTTATGCTTACCCTTATAGAGAATTTTATCTCACCCCTTCTCATGTTTCCATTTTTTCATGTAATGAAGGATATTAATACATGGGATATGTATAGAATATTTTCTTGTGTAGAAAATTTATGGGAGATACTAAATACTGGTTATGGTTTAACCAGTTTGTAGAAAAGAAAAAAATCACCATGGGATTATCTATATATGGGTTTTGTTATTATAATTTTTACATTTTCCATAATTATTTCAAATACACTAGACATCTCAATTCTTCGATTTTATTCATTAAACATTTATGTGTAAAATATTCTAATATCATGTGTTTAATGATTGGGTTGCTATATCTATTATTGATTCCATGTTTTGTACTCGACCCTATGTATCTTTTTATTTGACCATAACTAGTAGGTAAAAATCCAATCTTGGTGAGAGTTACTGGATTACTATAAAGAAAATTATGATGTACTTGATAATATCTAAGGATATATTCATAGACTTTGGAAAAGAGGGTTAATTTTTTTTAGAATGGATACACATATGATAGTTTTTAATTAAATAAAGAATATTTGATTTCATAATATGGATTCTTGTTTTCCAAAAATTTAAATTCTATCAAATAGAAGAGTTCTAAAAAATAAATCATACTTAAATCAATAATAAATTAATATCACATTGCTATATCTGATGTTGTGAAGAAAGTTCTTACAATCAAGAAAGTCATTATTGAATTTGGAGTTATTATTAGAATTAATGTTGAATTTAGCTATATTTTGGAAACAATGGTTCTATTTATCATGATAAGGAATCATATTCTCACAAAAGTACCGAAAACATACATTACAAATACCACCTCATACATGGGATCTTTGTGAGTGGTAATGTTAAGATTAGTTGATTTTCTACAAAAACAATTCCAAGATAAATTGATGAAACCATTAATACATTAATAAAAAGAGGGTAATAATATCTAGGCGTAAGAAATAAAATATATTGGATGTAAATGTATCATGTTATTATAATGAAAGAAATTATTGTTTATTATTCATTCTTGTGTGCTATAAATTACATAACATGAATGGTCGAATGATATGTCCCTAATAAATGATAATTACATAGTATTATGGAAAATAATGATATTATAAAGTTCAAATTAATATAATCTGGTATTTATTATAAATATTTGTATAAGAGATATTATGAATAGATTCATAAGGTAATAAGTAAATACTTATTCATCGGATTGACATTCTAAAGAATATCTCAGGTAATTTCATACAGTCATTAATATACTTAGGGGTGTATTCTTTTTCTCAATACCTATAACCTATGATCTGTGAGATACTTTTAATGATAACCTTCATACATTGATACCCTACATATACTAGTTTGAAAATAACATATCTGATAAAGGGTTGTCTGATATGTTCTTGTCATGTCATCAGTTGGAGAACAACCAAGATGTGATTTTCCACTTGTATGAAAATTAAAGAAATATGGTCCTTGATTGAAATCAACATAGAAAATACATGTACATTCATACATGGTTCACATATATTGTGGTCAATTTCTTAGATGAGAGATACAAGATGTTCTCATAAGAAAAATGGATAACATTTGGTGTATTAATCCACATGGTTAATATTTTGTAGATAATCCAAAAAATGATTTGGATATACTAGATTTACATGTTCCATGTTTAATTTTCACTTAATGTTATAGATAAAAATAGATTATTTAGATATATAGATGATGAATATGATATATATTATGTTTGGCATGTTTGTTGGGTGATATGAGTATGTTTTATGAAGATCATAATAGAACCCTTAGTTTCTTGAGTACCACTGTTTTTTTTGTTTGAGGCCCCTATTAGATTATATTTATGAGATAAAGATTTAACATTCATTATGAGTGTTTCTAATTCCTAAAGGCTAAAAAACTAGGACATTTATAGCAATTATAGTTTTTTTACTTCATTGAATACTTATATATACACATGTAGGGGGATTTTTGGGTGGGGTCGGCGCTATGTTTGGGTGTCTCAATACCAAAAAATTTATATATTAAAAATATTAACATATTTTTTAACGAAAATGCTTGCATCATTTCAATATAAATGTTTTTTTCCATTTTTTTGGACCTCAGATGGGATGTTTGAGACCATGGTTTATTATGGAACTCATGGTTTACCCTAGGCATCATATATGGTTGGTCAGCGCTAGATGTTTTGTGGGAGGTGATCATTGGTGGGTTCGTTTAATAAAATAAATTATTTATCTTATTTTTTTAATTAAATTACCTAACATTGAATATTCCCTCTAGAAATATGATTCTATAACAAATCCCATGGGCAATCCACATGACCTTGGGAGATTAGAGAAGAATTGGGATTATTATTCATTGATAGATCAAGACTAGAGAATGAAGTCATATGGATTGAGGCGAATAAAGAGGTATATAGAGAATACAATCATCCTTATTTATCATTAATAAATTCACTATTCACAAAATATCGATCTATAATCTAGGGAGGTCTTGTTATTTTTTATTTACTCCCTACTTTATTGATGAAAATTAATTTTTTATATACTTCATCTTGATTAATGAATATCATCGCTTAATATGATTTTTTTTAATTTTAATTATTCAATAAAAATTATTTTGTTATTCAATGATATCACCTTGATTCAGTACTTATTGATCATTTGGTGGGATCACATTAGCCAAAAGACACTTTTCATCATTTTTTATGTCCATTTCTCCCACCTATTATTTGTCGTTGACCGATGGGGTTTTCAGTTTGACATTACTAGGATGGGTTTGATTGTGATTGAACCCCGATATTCATGGTGTTTATGTGAAAAAAATATACACAATTTGGGGATGGATTATGGTGTGATCATGGGTTTCAGATTATGACAACGAGTTTCAGGACCATAAATGGTGGTGGATGTGCAATGAATCCCTACAGGAGTGACAAGATTCATATTTATGGCCACCAAAGAATGGGAATTGCTAACTAGAGATGGTTTCATTTGAATGAATTCTCTTAAATAGTGGGAATTGTGGTGGAATTTTCACCACTAGTATGCTCATGATTTTTTTCTGAGAATTTACAAAATATATTTTGTGTATTCTAGAGGAAACACGTTGTTTTGTCTAGGTTCTCCTCACAGCAAAGGTTTTTATAAGAGTTAATGATTAGAAACCATGTGTCTAAGCCTACATGGAATGTAACCCTACCAAGATAGCTATTCCATATAGTATAGGTACACACCTTTGGATCTTGTGTGGTCAGACTTGCCGCATCAATGAGCATTTCTAGGAAAGGTATTTTCCACGTGTACATACCTAATACATTGAGTAGACTTACATGCCATGTGACCATGTGAAAACACTGTGTAGTGGGAATTGGATTACTAATCTATGTCTATTGGAGAATATTACTTGGAATTAATTTCAGACAACACACTATGTGACCCCATGTACATATCGTGCACTTCTCCAATGAAATTATACATTCTATATCTCCTTCTTTGGGACTCTAATATTTTCCTGTGAGTATCCTATCCTAAGTGTTTTTTCAACATATAAAATGATGGTAGCCTTTATTATTGAATGTGAGATATGATGTGAGGTGTTCCAAGAATTAATCTTTTTCAATCCATCTTTGTGTGATGAAAATGATCCCTAATGATTTTAAGATATATTTTGTGTTCGGTACTCCCCTCTAACATAAGGGCACATGTCTCCTAAACTCTTTAGATAGGTAGATTCGTTAATCCCCTACACTACTACAGGTTATAAATTATCTGAATATGGGTAATCCTTCATCTTCTAGATCTCGTGGAAGCTTGGTGAGGGATCATATCATTTATAATTTCCCACATTGTTTGACTGGGTACTTGACATATTCCATTTTTCACAGCTAAAGACTCAAACGCATGATCTAAAACACGTTATTGACTAGGGAGAGAAGTAAATAAAAGATGGGAGACACCTTTATGGATAACCTTGTGGTGATCAAGGATCATTATGAGAGGATCCTTCATGGATGAGTCATCCCCTTGGCTAGTGCGATTTGGAATCATGGGATCATATTAGAGAGATCATGGGAGCGTAAGTTCTATATGTGGGGTCAGTACCCCCATATTTTTTATATATTATGTTGTTTAGGGTGAAAATACTTGATGTAGGGGAGAATGTGACAACTCTGGTTTTTTGTATATTTCTATTCATATCTCCGGTTTTTTTAAAAGATGTTGTACTTTGTTTGGACGTATTAGGATCCCCCAATTAATATATTTAAAATAATAATATAATTTAAATAACATGAATGAATATTTTTGGTATAAATATTTTCCATATTTTTTTGGACCTCATATGGGAATTTTGAGACCATGGTTTATTTTAGAATGTGGGGATTACCCCAGGTCAATAAAAGGTATGTATCTAATGGAAATTATATAGGAGGTTATTGTTTGAGGGTTGATATAATAAATTAAATATTTTATTTTATTTAATTAAATTAAATAACATAACCTATACTTATACTTCTATAAATATTATAATGTAGAAACTCTCTAAGTTTATCCACATAAAGCTAGGAGAATATAGAGTATGAGGGAGTGTTATTCATTGACGGACCAAGATCAAAGAACAATGAAAAACTAATTGAGGTGAATCAAGTGACTGGAAGTGAATATAGTGGAATTTTGTTACCATAAGAGAATGTGATCATCGCTAATGATCTATAAATAATTTATTTTTGACATATTATTTATAGTTTCTAACCTTTTAATTAATGTGAATGTTTTATTTTATTTTATTTATCTTCATCTATGATTACCTTCCATTCACATGATCCAATTTTAATAAATTGAGTTGTTGAATCAAATTTGTTTTATTATTCCACAATATCCCCATTGATCTTAAAGTTATTGATCATTGATCATGATTAAATCATCCAAATGACACTTATCACCATTTTTTATGTGCATTTTCTCTCTCATTTTTCATGTTCTTTACAGTTGAGTAATGGGGTTTCTAGTTGAACATTTTAGGGTAGGTTCAAGGATGATCAAACAACATTATTAATTGTGATTAGAAAAATTATGGAAGGATAGATGATTTGGGGACAAATTTTGATGGGATCATGGGTTTCAGATTGTTGTTATGGGGTTTGGGACCTTTAATGATGGTGGACGCATGATGAATTCTTGTGTGTCTGACTTTAATATGATTTTCAGCCATAAGAGGCTTGTAATTGATGTGAATTGATATTTTCCTTTGATGATGAGTGGTTAAAATGATGTTTTTGTACTGGATATTTTATATGTGTTATTAAATTCCATTTTCAATAAATTTTTGAACAATACACCATGTATCCCAAAAAAACACATCATGTAGTCTAGGATCTCATGGAGGATATGGTTGTCTACCAATTTATGGGAAAAATTCCATATGGATGAGCCCATATTCCATGTGACCCCACTCGGGTCGCTAAGATGTATGATAGATGTACTGGACCCAAGACCCTTGGTGGTCAGACCTTCCATGTCACTTTGGGGACACACCGTGTGGCTATGTATGTCTAACCATGCTCTGTTCCAGGTGTACATTTCTCAGACCCTGGTTGACATACATAATGTGTGACCATGTGTAAATATCATATTGTAAGACACATATTTTCAACCCTTGTCTAAGGGAGAAAATTCCCAAGATATGAGGTGAGGTCACATGCCTTGTTACCCCATATACATGTCTTTTATTTCTACGTAGAACTTTTATCATTCATACATCATTATTCCAAACATGGATTTTTTCTTGTAAGTAGATTATCCAATGTTTTTTCCATATAAAATATGATGGTATACATCCTTAAATAATAGAAGATATGATGTGAGGTGTTTTTAGTATGAATCTTTAACAGGTGAGGCTTTTGCAATGCTAATGATCTGGAAAGATCATCAGAGAGATACTTGGGTTAGTACTCTGTTGTCGCACCAAGACATGAGTCCCCCATACTATTTTCATAGGTAGAGTTGGTTATCCCTCACACTAAATTAGGATGTGGTTCTTCTATCTATAGATGGGGACCCCTAAATTCAATCTCCATCTTGGAGAAATTCCTCCACAAGAGTTGTGGATTTCTTAGTTGTGGGGCACAATGGAGAGGTGTAGGCCCATTTATATAGATTCATGTATGGTTTAATGTGATTTTGGGAATTCGAGATTGAATTTTGAAGATACTTGTAGAATCATTTTACATATCTAGGTTGTAGAGATAGAGATCCCCTTTCTCCTTCATGTTGGTTTCATTATGAGAATATATATTTCTAAGGCTTGTTTCCATCTTTCTATGGGTTTTGATGACTATTATTGTATCTTTATATTTCACCCTTTTTCTTTTAGGGAATACTACTGAGAATGAATATACTCACCCATGATTGATATTTTACTACATGTTTCAAGTTTTTTGAAGATGAGAAAAAATATCATAGATTAAAGTGGTGAAGATTAGTGATATTTGGGTGCATTTACTGTTTTTGATGGTTAGTCTTGGGGATCAAGATCTAGTCCCTCTTCATATTTCTTTTTCTAGTTGTAATCAGGTTGGGACATTATTTCTGGTTGGGAATGTATTTTTCCCCTATTACACATCATTTTTTCATACTCTGATGTATTCCTAGTGGTTTTTTGATGCATGGTGATACTATATATGTTTTAGTATTTATTTATTCCTCTTCAATTTTATATGGAGAGAGATATGTGTGTGAATATAGGTGCATTTGGCTATGGACAACCATTTCATTTTATGCCTTATCAATGCATGTCTCTATCCTCTAGACTAGTGGTGGAAGGCTTAGGGTTGCCACACGTAGCTTTCCACAGGCCCGAAAGGCCCCTCTGGGTTGGGTTATGACACCCTTGGAAAAGGATTATATTTTAGAAAAAGTGTTATTTTCAAACTGAATAGTGTTTGATGAAACTATATCTAATAGATTTTGGATGGATCCAAAAAGAGTTACATAGTTATGTGTAAAGTACATATGGGATGTTAGTGAATATGATAGATTAGGGGATGCACACTAAAATGGGGACCACTATTCCATACTAATGCATATGATGTTGTGGTTTAAAAACACAATAATTTTTAGTGTGCATGTGATGGAGCACTGGCTGGTGCGGATGTCGTTCAGCTCTCACTGCCTGTCTTCCCTACTAACCCATACACATCAGTTCTTAATTATAGACTGTGTGATAGTTATTCAAATGACTAGGGTAGACATTAGTGGTGGTGTCCAGTATACTTCTTATATTATTCCCTTGGTGACCAATGCATCATGCTTGAACCAACTTTTATTGGGATCAATGCGGGTTTCTAGTTATCTTATGATGGTTTTAGAGGGGGGCTAGTAGTATTCTCGGTATTGGTCTTCACTTTTTTTGGTTTCCATTATTCATCATCTTTGTAATTTCTTTTCATCTAAATAAGATTTGATTTATGCTGATGGGTGAGATTTTGGTTTGTTTTTTATGGTTTTTTATGCTTCCTTTTGGATGGATGTTGTTGTGGAATGTTTTTAAATGGTTTGGTTTGACTTGCCTTGTTCAATACGAAGGGATAAACTCTCTATGGGGGCTTAAGCCACTCAAATCTTCCCTAGACTCGAGTCCTTTCTCTCCTCCCTAGGTTGGTCTGGTGTAGTATTTCTTTGGTGCTTGGGAAAGCGGGGTTTAGGTGTCCAACAACTTTATAGAATATTAGTTATTTGTATGGATGTCTTGGGTGTTGTTGGAAGGTAGTTCTAATGATTAAATCCATGTTTTTTGTTCTGATAGTTGATGATGTCGATGTTCATGAAACAATGACTAAGAGGTTGAACATGATGTTCAGTGAAAAGTTCATCTTCTATATGGTTTTAGATTCTTCATGGTGGAGGGGGAGAGGCTTCATTCTTCTCAAATGGTTGGTAACATTTGTCATACTGGTGTGGTGATTGATGGCGATGATGATGTTGGGTTAGGTCGTTGATGCTGATAGGAATGATTCATGTTTATGGAAGGAGTCATATCTCCAGATGATGCGAGCCTCATAAACTGAGTTTCATCGGTTTATGTTCATTGATGTGGTTTTTGAAATTTGAATTTTGAATTTGGTTTGTAATGTTTTATATTCCACATGTTTTATTATTATTACTGCTAACCCAAAAATTGAATGTTCAGTCAATCATGTGATGCATGTTGGCACCACATCCTTCTCTATTCAAATTCACATCATATTTGAACTGAATATTTTGTTTTTTGATGGATGGAGAATTAATTCATTGAGAGTTTTAATGAAAGAACACAAACATAAAGAAATGGATTGATACCATGTGATGGAAACTGATTCATCTTTCATGGATTGCACTCTACATTTAATTAATACCATTATTGATTTCTATACAAGAATATGGAAATACAAATTTCGGGTGTGTAAAAAAAATTGTCTGAAAATTGCAAATTTATCAAAATCCAACAAAATATCTCTTCCATTACTGAGGATTTTTCATTTAATTATGAAGGAACTATCACCCATTCGAGTGGGTGGGAGTCCTCAAAAATCATTTATGGGTCTAATGGAATGTGTTACCCTCTTTAAGGATGGGGAATTGGTCTAATTATTCTTATGATTTTCATCAAGATTTATTTTTTCAAATTATAAGGATGGAATCTTTTGAAGTTTAGGAATTTCAAATATGACATTTTATGCTACATTTTTCGATTATATTTACATGTTCAGTTCATTGGAGATAAATCATTTTATTTTGGGGTTTTCATTCACTTCCAATGGTAATATGATGATCCAAAAAACACATAAATATTAATAGTTAATAATTATAAACCTAACTAAAATTCATCAATAATGACATGCCATTATTTTATTTTTCCTCATCATTCATAATGCAGATGATATAGTATCGTTCAAATAGGTTGTTAAACTGGCTTAATTAAGAATGTGTATAATGAACAAAATAATAGTAATATGTTATTTTATTATTATAATATCAATTTCAAAAAACAATAATTATGAAAATTAAGTTATATTAAACTTTTAATAGTATTCCAGAAGAACTTGATGAAGAAGATACAAAATGGTTAATAAATGATGAAACACATATTGAATAGTGGAATCTTACTTTAATGACCTTCTTTGAAATGAAGAATTTAGTATCTATTCTTATGACTAGAAGCTCACAAAATAGAGATTGGATTATTTAGGAAGAAAATTGGGAATATATTAAAGATAAAATGAATGATAGTTATGGTTTAGATTTGGTAGAGGATGGGTCATTTTATTGATGTGTTTAGTAGAATTTCCAAAAATACTCATTTCTTAATGTGTGTGAAATATAAATATATAAGGAATATGGAGTAAAAATAGAATCATTATGAGTAGAGGTAATTAATTCAATAATTTTCACAATTTATAGATATGTTTTGGAGGTATTTATTGAATTTTATCCCCATCATAACTCTTTAACCTTATTTAATCCTTTTCTTTCCAAACTAAATTTTCACCTTCGTAACATATATTTTTTTTTCCCAAAAATGAAATTTACCTTAATACCAATTTTTTACAAAATGATTCAAAATATAGAATAAATTTTATTGAACTCAATTTCTAAAAGAAATAAAAAAAATAACATTAAATTTAAATCACATAACACCAACTATAATTCTTTTTAGAAAATATATTTTTTAAAAAAAATTTATGATTCTTTTTTATAACAATTTATTAATAATTAAATGATTTATAATTTATAATTTATATATTTTATCAACTCATTTCATTAGTATCATAAAGTTTTTTAAATACATTTAATAAAACTAACAATATATATATATATATATAAATGAAAATTATTAAATTCATAATTACTATTTTATAACATGTAAAATTCTACATACCAAATACTTCAAGATCTCGACATAAAACTTAAGGGAGATATAAGAAATGGAAGTAGTTATAGGTGATGATTCAACTAATATGGAACTCATAGTGATTTCCATAAGCTTAAACTTCTCCTGTATATTATTTCAATCAGGCCTACTTTTTTATGTTCAAATAAGGTGTGTTCATGGGAAAAATAAGTGATTTTATCTTTTTTCTATGCTAATGAAAATGATACAGTCAAAGTGGAACTCTACTAATTTATTTAATGACATCTTTTTATAATAATCTTATTATTTACTATATTATAATGGTCACATGTTGTAATTATGTTAATCCAATATCAAATATTATTTCAACTAAAACTTATTATAATAAATTCTTTCATTAAAAAATATTATATCTAATAATTATATATTCGAAATAACCATATTCTCTAAATAACCATATCTCCAAAAAACATATAATGATCATATTAAATTTTCCATTCTAATAAATGAACCTAAATACTTCTCTAAAATCATTCATCTAATTTCCTTCATCAATATATTGACTATATTCTAATATTTTACATTATTTCCATAGTTATACTCATTGGTGTGATCTTCATAAGAGACCGCAATGATGAATATGTAACACTGATAGTATTTTTATTTAGTTTCGGTTTAATTACTATTATAATTTTCCTAGATATGATTCATATAGATTTATTATAATGTATTAGTTTTTATTATAATTTTTTTAATATTCCAAATTATTGAATTAATTTATTATTCATTTTAACTCTGTATTGTGTGTAAAATGAGTTATGAAAAACATGGTATTTATTAAATAGAATTAAAAACTAAATATATAAGGTGTTATATTATACCCCCTTAAATATTTATCCCTCAATTTTTTTTAAATGGTTAAAAAATATGTGTGTATTTTTATCACATCACACATTAGATCTAACATTGATTCTTTGATATTGTGGTTTCTCTTAATAACATTGAAATTGTGAGTAGTCTTATTTCATAGTACATTATATCTATGATTGAAGGTAACTATTTTTTTCCTCGTCATAGTGATTATTTTCTATTTTTATGGTCTCTATGTTGAGTAAGTATTATGGATTGAGTATTTACTCCCATAAAAAGGATGCATTGAACACATCATGCACTTATGAGAGGTTTGGTGGAAGCACCAGTCAATACAATATTTTCCCATCTTGATTAATAATATTGAAGGGGTTAATGTATCTTGGGTTTAGAATTCTAATCATTTCATATGTCATTAATCTCTTACATAGTGATATTTGAATGAATAAATTTTCACTAACATCAAACATCAGATCTCATCAAGAATTATTAGTACAACTCTGATATTTAATTTTTTTTACAAGAAAAATATTTTACTAATAAAAACCAATTCAAAAAAATAATCTCTCCCAAAATTTATCGCATCATGTAAGTGTTTTACGTCTATTCCCACACAAAGCCTCATATTCATTCATTTGATTTCTTGAGTAGAAAATGTTATTATAAGAGAACATGATCATTGGAAGATATTGATATCATGCTCCTTTTAAATCTATCAAGAGTGATCATAGAATATCTTCTAAATTATAAATGTTCCATTTAGATTAACCATTAGTTTATGGAAGGTAAAAAATTATAAATATTGATCCTTCATCAAATTATTGTTAATGTCTTTTCTAAAATACTGATGTTAATCTTGGATTTCAATTATATATAATTGAATGTTTTAATCTATATGTCCTTACCACTTATTTTATTATATCTTTTTAGGTTGATCAATTGAGATGTACTCTAAAATAGTAACAAATTTTACTAAATTTATAAGTCAATACATCAAAACCCACATAAAGTTTTTCCTTAAGAGGGTTTGGGATAAACTATAATGAAATCCATGTTATGGTTTTTTTTATATAAGAATGGGTAATTGTTTCATCATACTCTTAGACTTTAGATGTTCATATTTAACTTGATGGAAGACTAAGAATTAATATGTATAATCTAAAATAAACTTCTTCATGTCATTCCCCCAAAATTTCTCCATGAAATCTCTATAAATATTTGGCATTATTAGATGAATAAAGAATGACAACTGATGTGGATCATCCAAAATTACATTTTTCTATTTTATAAAGATTGATATGCATATTCATGTTCTAAATATTATAATTCAATAATTCTAAAGGATTATTGTGAGAATAATTCCCACCTTAGTCAATAGCTCCATGACATATATTTATTCGTTCTTGATCTTTATATAGATGGATGGGTGAGAAGTCATTTGAAAAAGGAAGAAAATTTTCCCTTCATCTTGGTTTTCCATGACCATCCTTTGAATATCCAATAATTTTGGATTGTTTCAATCTTACTCATAGATAAATTATCATGATTATTCCTACTTAGAACACCATCCACCGTGTTTTCCTTCCAATGTTTGTAATGTATTAAGATAACATAATCCTTGGTCAATTTTAACCATTTTCTTGGGTGCATATTTAGCTCATAATCTAAGAATGCATATTTTAATCTCTTATGACTGATATATATGTCACAATTCTCTCAAAATAAGTAATGCCTTAAACTGATTCGTGAAAAAATCATAATTTCCAAATTTTAATAACAAGTTATATAATTCTTCTCATAAACCATTACTTGATACGAGTAATATCCTAAAATACAATAATTTTTAATAATAACACACCCCAAATAACATCTTTAAAGCATAAATGTATATAAAAAACACTTCTCTACTAGGGTGGTGAGAGTATATATATACTAAATAACCTCTTTTTATGATCTTTGATGATTTATTCACATTCTATTATCAAGGGAATCATTACTTCCTTCTGTTATAAGATGGTCAGTGGATTTGAAAATCATGAAAAATTACTATTGAAGCGTAAATATTATCTTAAAAATATAATAAAACCATATATCTATATTATATAGATTTTCTAAGGAATTATTCAGTCACCAATTCCTTTTGAGGATATATATACACAACATTGATTACGATTACATGGGTTAAAAATGGTGTTTTTTTCAAAATTGACACTTCCCAAATTGGGGCCAAGTTTTCTCTTTTCTTAAAATACTCATCATAATATTCAAATGTTCTTTATTACATCCATCCTTCTGGGATATATTTGAATGGAATATATAAATAATTCCAATAATTTATCAATGTAATATCTTAAAACTCAATTAATTACATCCATAATGATAAAAATTTAATTTGAAAGTAAAAACTATTTAAATATGAATCCATAGTTCCCATATATTTTTTGAAATGTTTTCATAGGTATATCATTTATTTCCCCTATTTTTTAATGAAACATAGATCAATTATCCACCTTTGAAAAATATTGATCCCCTATATTTTGACCATACAGGTCTTAAATATCAGGTAGATGATACTTTTTCTTTATTATGATCATGTTAATGTTTTGATTACTAATGAATAATTGCATTTATAAACCATTCTTCTAAATAAAGAGGACATATTCACCCCAAGGTGATTCACTTAGGCATGTAAAACTGTATTCCAAATTTTTTTTTCAATTTTCTTCTTTAATTCTTATAATTAAATGGAGTTATTCTATAAGAATGAGTTCAAAAACAGGATTTAACACCTGTATTTTATTTTTGATGTCTGTTTTTAACCGACGTTTATAAATACATCATAAAAAAGATCATTTTCGGTGTTGGTTTTCCAAAAACTGACATCAAAAATTATTTTTGTTAAGGGTTTTAGTGTCAGTTTATTAAAAAAGAGATGCTAAAAATTGAGCACATAAGGGTTTTTAACATTATTTTGTGGAAAATCGACATTGAAAACCTTCTTTGGGTCTATTTTAGCATCAGTTTCTTTAAAAACAGACACCAAAAAATGGATTTTTTTAAATTTTGAGCATCTATTTTAAAAAAAACCAACACTAAAAGAAAATTTAATTAAAAAATCAGAATATTGCACTTCGAAATTAATCCAAACCCCTGTAATAAAAACATAGCATACAACAATCAAACAATAGCTATCATTGACTAAAAACCTATAACTAACATGCTTTTATCTAGTTAATATAAAATTATATATGCATTTGTATTATAAAGTAGAATATAAATACATGCACATGAAATTTACAACATGATCATTTCTTGTTATTATTGAAGCATTGATTTGATTATGAGTATGTTCAAACACCTATTATATCAAAAGTGTTAGTTTTTTAAACCCATATGTAATATTATTCATAAACATTAGAATATATATACCTCAAATCCAAATCATAGTTAATAAATAGTTTTAAAAATAGATTGAATGTAGTTATTTTTAGTTTGGGAATAAAACTGGTAATCATTGAATGACTACAATAACATTGAATGATATGAGATTAAAAAATAGAATAATTTGGAATAAAATATATAAAAATTAATATAACAAACATTATAAAATTATATAGTCTCCCTAGTTTTTATTATATCGTACATAAATTATATAATATAATAGCCACATTCAACAT
The DNA here is from genome assembly GCA_963277665.1 of Viscum album. Classification (NCBI taxonomy): domain Eukaryota; kingdom Viridiplantae; phylum Streptophyta; class Magnoliopsida; order Santalales; family Viscaceae; genus Viscum; species Viscum album. Next base: position 134,586,132 of record OY728137.1, read on the forward strand.
GTCCTTTTTGATGAAGACACTATAATTATGAAACAATAAATTGATAATAGAAACAAATTTATATCAAAAAATTTGAAAAAAAACAAAATATGAAAACTAATTAACTTTACATCCACATATTGGATTTCATTTGGTTTCTTTATCGACATGTGTTCTTTGTAAAAAAAATTCATTGAACAACATTTTAATATATCTGAACAAACAATACAAATATAAACAATGATAATTAAAACTAATGATCTTTTAGAAAAGAAAAAAACATACCTGTCTAATAAGGTGGAAAATATTTTATGAAAATTTCCTGATAAACAGAAAGACCAATATAAGGTTCATTCACTTGGAAAAAATATTCCTAACATCCAATGCCCCATACAATACAATATGTTTGCAATTAATGAAATTATAATGATAATTAGTTCATAATTATGTTTTTTTTCTAATTTATCAAGAAATGAAAAAACCAATAATCAATATACACCAATGATAGTCTCTCACATATATATGCAACTCTATTAAGATTTAGAACATGTTTCACTTCCATGGAAATGAATTCTGGATCTATAAAACTATAAATGCATGTTCTTTCATTTTGTAGAAAAAGCCTGTGTAGATACCTAATTTAAAAATAAAATTTAGTTAGAAAATTTAGAAGAATCTTTTATTAAATAAATTCAAATTGAAATATCAATTTACTTACATGGAAAACAATTACACCACATTTAGGTTGATCTCTTCAAAATCAACTAAATGCATGATATCTTCTTTGAGTAATCTCAACGGATATTCTCTTATACATATATCAGTCATCATCCTAAACTCATATATATTATCCAATGATGAAGAATACTGAGATAATCTTTGTATCCCATAAGAAACATTAGACGTATCTACAGTCAATTATTCCTGAACATTTTGTTTCATTTGTGTAGTATCTTTTTCTTTCAAATAATCCTATATAAGAAACATTTCATAAACAATTATAAGTAATATGAATCATTTGCAGTTAATATTTAAAAACACTAATACCTCTTATGAAATATAACTAAGAAGGACAGTTGGACAATTTAAAAATTGACTCATACAATCCCAAACTCTGGTGATCTGTTTAGTAGGAAATTGTAGTAGAGCATTATGATCTATAATATCAAGTAATGATACTCTAACTAGGACCAGATGCATATGCTAGTGATGTAACCCCCCCCCCCCAAATAATGCATGAGTCCCAACACAACATTTTGTATATGAGGATATCCAACAAACAACTCATAATATACGATTAGGTTTGAGCGAGGTGGTGGAGGTTCAAGGTATGCAGATGGGGTAGGGTAGTCCAGGTGAGCAGGATTGCAAGGATGAAAAATGAAAAAAATTATATTAGAGTTTATAATTTAAAAAATATATAAATTGATGAAAAATAAATATTATTTGGTTTGCTCTGAGTGAGGAGTGGGATGATCGATATAGGTAGATGGGGTAGGGTAGTGCGGCTGAGTAGGCTGGGACAGATGAAAAATGAAAAAATTATATTAGTGTTTGTAATTTATAAAATTGAAAAATTGATGAAAAATAAATTATATACGGTTTGGTTTGTTTGAGGAGGTGGAGGATCAATGTTGAAAATAGGGAAGGGTAGTCTGGCTGAGTTGGTCGGGAAGGATGAAAAATGAAAATGTTATATTAGTATTTATAATTTATTAAATCTAAAAATTGATGAAAAATAAATAATAAAATTAGGAAGGCTGTGTAGACTATGACTGTCTTGAAAAGTGTTCTAACTAAGCCTTATACACGGCTACTTGAATTTGATCACCTATAGACTATTTCATATCTTTCATTTCAGATTTTAAGTATTCTAATTTTGTTTCTCCTGATTGCTTACTATAACATAAAACATTCTGAATACTTACACTCCTCTGATATCCTCTAACACTTCCGAGGGGTTCTACCTTTCCCAAAGTAGTGGCTATGAAGTCCATCCTACCCTCAGCAATAAAATATCCATATGTCTCTTGGTCTTGAATTTAATCCTTAAATGAAAAATAAAAAATATATATTAGTATTTATAATTTATAAAAGAGAAAAATTCATGGAAAATAAATAATAGTTACTTACAATTTTATTAGATATGTGCTTAGCTTACTCTATAATATACTATTTATTTTTCCATATTCTTGCTCATTTCTATTTTCCATGGTGATTGGGAAGTAATGTAGGACCAAAAATTACCACTTCTAAACCACTAATATATAGAGCTATTAATGATTCAATTTTTTTATCACATTCTTCTCCAAATACAGAAACCCTCCTTGTGGTAATGTATGAGGGTATACATTTCTCAACTGGATCTGTTGATGACATCTCCTGGAGGCCTATTAAATAAAAATAAACTACTAATTAATTAGATAAATATATAATAAATTTTACAATGTAAAATAATTATCATACGTTAAATTTTTATTTGTGATGACTATCAACAAATATCTTCCATGTATCTTCAACTATAATATAACACTTACGCCATGTATTTTCAAATTTTTTTCTTTTGAAAATATAATTTTTTGTATGTTTTGTTTTAAAATATCTCCATCGAACCACTACTAAAGAGATATGTATTTTCATAATTTCTTTTTATTCATCAAAATTGAATGTCATCTATAATTTAATAAATTAAATATTTCATTTAAAATATTTAATATTCAGTAAATGAGATGAAATAAATCAATTACGATATTTTACCATCATGGCCTCCCAATGTTGCGGTTTAACTATTCTGTCCTCAAACTTCAAATCATGATATAAAATACTAATCCTGCAATGACTCTACATTAATATATAATAGATAAACTGAACTGCATTTGGGCTAGTTTCATTATTATGATCATCAAAATTGATAGGTATTCTATCATCACCACGAGAAATTGATAGTTTTGGTAAAAATGTAATACAATGTTTATGAACTTTAGAACATGGTTTCTCTATAGTAATAGAATAATTATCCTCCACTGAGGACACATCGGTAGTCCTGTAATTTTTTTTGTAAATTAACAGTTTTCATTTATTAAATAAGTATATTACTGAATATTTAAAAATATGAAAAAATAGTTATACCTTAGTAACTGCTCCTCTCTATCTGTATATGACATTTCTACAAGAATGTGTAATGAAATTTTGTGTACCTATATTTCATTAGAAAACTATATATTATGAAATGAGGAAGAAAAAAATAAGTAAGTAAGAAAAGATGAACACATTTGTATGTTTCAAAAAAAGAAACAAAATATAAATATTTACCAAAAAATTGGGATACTAATATAGTGTTTTCCAAAATTCCTTCATTATGATCATTATGTACTGCATGCACTATGTCTATCCTGTAATCATTCTATTTATCTGTAAATTGTGTAATAGATGAATATGACTCATGTAAATCAATAACATCATCAGAATCATCCTCATCACCCAAATGGTATCTTTTTATTTTCAAAATGATGGACCACTGATCAGTCGATGAATCAATGGAATAAAATACCTACCTTACATGTGTCTCCATGATAAATGGTTCCTTATTGTAATTATATCTTTCAAAATAAACTAGTTTAAACACGTATTCATCATGTTTCACAACACTATTTCTATCAACCCAATTATAGTTAAATAAGGTGACACAAAATTCAATATAATAAATTACAGATATGTCTTCTATAACTCCAAAACATGGCTTTGATACAGAAATTGGGTTCTTACCTTTGGCATTAAAAAAATGCACTACTTCAGCAAAGACCATCACACTACTATTCTGAACGATACTCTTTTCATCCATATTTTTTTATGTAAAATGTGTAGCCATTAATATGAAAACCAGACCATGTGATCACATTAAAAGACAGTCCCTTACTAACAGCTTCGTTGTTTCTGATGCAGTTATATTTATGGTGAATTTCTCTTTAAACAATGAAAAAATTTATTCTTACGTTGAATCATCAACCACTTTTTGTTACTTTTTTTTATCATAACATTAATTCACCAATATTTGATGATATATATGATTGATCCTCATATGTATTATCAAAATATATAAATGTGGCCACATCACTTTATCACATGGAATGAACTTTACCTTTATGGATTGAATCCCTCTACCTTCATTATCAATTTCTATATGTCGATATATAGGGAGACCAATATGCTTTAATTAATACAAATAATTAGTACAGAACTCAATCACCTCTTCCCATACATATTTTTGAACAATAGAGGCCTCTACTTGATAATGCTTTTAAACAAATCCCATCAAAATTTTCATATATCATTCAAAAGGATACATCCATCATGAATAAACTGGCCCACATATTCTTATCCCATGCGCCAAAAGAATTACCATATGAACCATTATATCAAAAAAGGTAGGTGGAAATACATTTCTAGTTAACAAAGAACAAGATTTACTTCATTATCAAACACATCTAACAAATTTGGATCAATGACTTTGCTACAAATAGATTTGAAAAAATTACATAACCTGATGATAGTTATTCTGACAGCTGTCAGAAATATACCATGCACTGCTACTACAAGAAGTTGGTTCATCAATACATGGAAATCATGAAATTTCATACCTATTAATTTAAAATCCTTTAATGATACCAAATTATTCACATTTAAAAAAAAACTAGCTACATTAATATCCAAAATAAACTGAAAAAAAATATTATTTTCAATCTTGCTTAATATGTGACAAGCCAGAGGTAAATATGTTCTATTTCCTTTCACAGTTGGAGATAACCCCAAACATATTCTCATTAATATCATGTCCAATATATCATGAAATCCATCTTTTGTATTTCTTTTTATGTATAACTATGTTCCAATCAAACTATAACATATGTTTTTCTCAACATGCATAATATAACTGTTATGTTTTATCCCTAAAAATATTCAATAAGGTAGTTTGATAAAATAGAATGCTTCTTCCATATATTTCATTAAAAACTAAAACTTCTTTTATTTCAAAATTTCGGAACAATAATTTTCACCTTGTCTTAATATTCACCTACTGACAATGGCTGGGGGGAAGGTTTTATTCTTGAAAACCACTAAATGATTTTTTTAATCTATAATAAGGATGATGAATTCTCAAAAATCATTGATGTCCCATTTTCACTATCTTTCTGCCACTATACAATTTATAATATAACGTATGTTCTTCACATATTGGACATTCTTTATGTACCTTACCACTACATCTAAATAAGTTTACATATGTAGGAAAGTAGTTTATAATGAACATTATCATTGCATGCAAAACAAAATACTCTTTTTGTATGCATTAACAACTTTAACACATGATTCCCATAGCAGTTTCAAATTATCAATCCATGGTGAAAGATACACATCAATATCATTTGCCGATTTTTTCATCCATACATCATCAAGATCATAAAAACATATATTTTCTTCAAAAATAGATGTGGGAAAAAGTTTTAAACTACCAGCAAAACATGCCATGAACTATGATGGATTCTGAGGCTCTGATATGGATTCATTCCATGAATACACAATCCAATTTTGTGATTTTTAACTTCACTTCCAATATCATGATTTTTTTTATCAAAACTCTTACATTGTGGTGAATCGGCATGGTGACATAAGTTACCATCGGAGAAGCCCTCATATGAATTCCATAGAAACTTTTTACATCAATTGAATTTGAAAATATACACTTCAAATAAGGAATTATTTGGACTTACCAAATTTTTTTACTTTGACTTTTGATTCTAGTACCTAAGAATAAATAATAGTTTAATTACCATAATTGTATTCATATAATATTGGATAATAACTTTAGAAAGAGAAAGATTGATTTTTCATGACATTAAATGACCGAACCTGAGAATGGATCAGATTTGACCTTCCCATATATCTTATAGGATGATGTCCCACATGTAGGAAAACTTGATAAATATTCATATTATTTCTTATATAGTACATAGTCATTGGGGAAAGAATGTTTCTTTTTATACACCAATCATATTGAGAAGAATATTTTCTTTTCATCATAATTGGAATATGGAAGCTCATTTCCTTCTAGAAGTATCTCTTTTAAACAATAAAGAAAGCTATGGAAACATTTATCACTCAAACTATTTTGGAATTTAAGTAAACTAATCTCAAAACTAATGATAACAATATATATTTACTGCATCCTAGGAATAATGTTTTTTCGGAATCTCCATACAATCATTCAACAGTTGTTGTTTTTTCTATGGTTTCAACACCTAAATCATGAATTAATTCACCAATATGATCCTCTACCTCGTTATGAATATTTTCATCAATATTGTACGTCAAATTTTTAGTTCTTTCCCCATGAAATATCAAATGTGTATAATTTTGGCTAAAACCATAACAAATAATACAATACATTATTTCTCTCATGTTATACATTCTCATATTCTAACACTTCACAAATGGACAGAAAATAAAATCAATATTTTCAAGATGTCATTTAGAAAATTTCATGAATTCATCAACTTCTTGTTCATATTCACTAGTGGTTCTTCGTAGATGTAACCAATTACGATCCATTAAATACTTGATATCACAATATAATTGATTAATATATTAAAACATAATAACACTTAAATTTATTAAAATATGTGATTTTGTTATCATTTCATGGATCAAGGAAAAACACATTCTAATTATTTCATTCTCTTGTTTTTAAAATCACCACATTCCATAAGAATCAAAACACATTTTCTAGAAACGAATGTTCCATTGAAAACACCAATACATTTTAAATCCTTTCACATATTTTTAAATTATTAAATTCAAAAATAAATTTCAAAACATTCCAATTGGATTCAAAAAAAAATAACATTATATTTTAAAAATGAAACTGATTCAAGATTCCAAAATATATTCTTTATTCAAAAAACTCATATAATAAAAAATATTTTCTATTTCAAAACACACCCCTATGCATAACCATCATGTGCTCAATGATCCCATCTAATCCCAATTAGTGTACACTATCATAACACCTGATCGCACAACCTCTCTCACACTCCCATGAGTCATATTTCATTAAGTCATGGCTCATACATAGGACCAACTAACCATTCCCCACTACTTTTCAATCGCACCTAACTAAAAGAACCTTTGTTTTAAATTTTTATAAATCCCAACATATCTCCTATTAAAGACCCACTCCATTATCACATACCACTTGGGAATTATACTAAAATGATCATTTTCTTCTTCATTATCATGATTCCATTGAAATCATATCCAAAATCAAAAGGATGAGGTATCATACTAGTAATTCCCTCTAAAAAAATGTCATAACCAACTCACCTCAATTTCTCTACATCAAAAAATCCAAAGGTATATTCTTCTCTATAAAACATACCCAATATGATCTTTAATTAAATATTATCATAACATAAATAATATTTTCATGAGTATAATCTATAAGGGAACTCAACAGTCTTGGATAACCACCCTATTGGGAATCCCTCATCCATAACATTTCATTCCAAGGGTACTAAGCTCTCCCTCTTTACCTATAACCATATCTCATATATTCCACACTTTATGGATAAGGATCGATGATCCCATATCTTATATCACATGGAAAATCACATAGTAAGACACCCCCTAAATGGTTTATATATCTATATATGCTTATAGGGAATAAAATTTTCATTCATCATCACACTCTAAAGAAATAATCCTTAAAAAATATCTATATATCAAAATATACCTTCAAGGATCATAATCCCAATAATATGTATATAATAGAATCAAAATAATAATCCAATCTCAATTCACTACAATTAATCATAATTGAAGAAAATCAAAAAACATAATTAGATGATAATTAATTTCTCTTCAAAATATAAAAAAAATTACAAAAATTTAGAGGTAAATAATGTAAATGGAACCATAATACAAACTTTGATCATATGAATGTGTTGAAGAGTGAACACTGAAAGCTTTAAACCAAAATTATTGTAAAAATGAAAAATACAGAAAAACAAAAAAAACAAAACCCAGTTGAATGTCGCTAAAAATATGTATCCTAAGAAAAAATATCTTGTAGATGATTAAATAAGAGTAGAGAAAGAAGAATGGTCACCAAAAATTGTAAGAATAATAGAAAAACAACACCAATGGTTCTTGGCGATCACAAAATGGACCTCAAAGTCATCGTGAGTCGAGAGGGAGAAGATACAAGTTACGTTTAATGGATCCAAAAAAATGAGTGTTTCCCGATCCTCATTTTTTAAAAAGAGTTTCAACTTTAGTTTTTAGAAAAAATGATGATGAAGAGGTTGAAAATTATTTTTTGTTTATGTTTTTATGAAAACTGGCGTCGAAAATAATTTTTCTAAATAAATGGCATCTATCTTCACAAAAACTGATGAAAAAAAATATTTTTTTATAAATAGCGTTAGTTATTGTAAAAACCCAACACCAAAATGTTTAGAGGAAACATTGTTTTGCATCATTGTTTTAAAACAAAATCCAATGTCTTTTTATGATTTATGGTGTCATTTTTCATAAATAAAGATGTCATAAATCATATGCAATATGTTTTTATCCGTTTTTAGTAAAACCAATGCCAAAAAAAATATTTAAAAATTTTTGGTGTTAGGTTTTGTTATAATTGATGCCAAAAACATCTCACACGTACTATTAGTGTCGAATTAAAAAAAACATACATCATTACATCGATGGTAAAGCCTCTATTTCTACTAGTGAAGGACTCTTTGATATAAGTACAACAATTTGTATGATTTCAATTGAAAACTCAAACTCATTATCTAGGGGAATACTAAGTAACACATTATAAAATTATTTTATATATTATTATATAATAAGAATATAATCAATGTTGAGTTTTTCTCTAAGCATGTGAATAAAATATCCCTCATTATTGGGTATCAAGGCCCATATTAATGAATTAGTTTTTATTGGAAGTTTATAATCATCCTTGCTTTTGTATATGATCATAATATGATTTGGGATATGAAATATTATTTCACTAACATGATATTTGATATTATTTCTATGCATAGGTAGCTAATTTGTTCCCAATATCACACAAAATACTACTAATTGATAAATAATTAGATTTTAAATAAGTATCTTCCCACACACTTAAATAAAAGAATACTTATATACTGAGATAAAATCATTTTAGTAGTGGGAATTTTAATTGATAACTCAGTATCCAATAATTGAGTTCAAAAATAAGCATCATTGAAAATTTTCAAGATATAAAGGAATGCATAGATTTATAATCAAATAATAAGTTGGATATTTTGGAGATGATAACAAGAGTACCTATTTTATACCAATTATTATGATTCTATTTCAAAATAATTATTAAAACGAATATATTAAGAATAAGTAATAAAGAATAATCTCTTTATAAAATAAAAGTAAAAATTCATATGAATATTAAAAACAAAACCTGTGATGTATTACCTTATAAGACCTTCATTTCAACCAATAATTTTTTTCCAACCTAGGTCGATTAAATATTTATTATAATAGAATTTTTAATCTAATCTTAAAAATAATTAAATCTCACAGTGATATAATATGTAGTCACCTAAACATAATATACATATATTTTACATCATTTAGAATGATAAAACATTAAAAATCAAGATTAAATCACAGTCTTAGAACCCAATAGTTTAGTGAATTTGGAGATTAGGTACATATGCAAGTTTTTTCATAATAAAATATAAATCTTTCAACAAAGACTTTTTATACTTGATTCCATTATTATAACATATATTATATTACTATTAATTACTTAGGGAAATAGTTAACATATAATAATAATGAGATTAAATTCTTAGTATGTTGAAAACATAATGTGTCAAATACGATTTATAATTATATTATAAATATTTGTGGAACACTAACATGGATGAAGTGGAAGAATTAATCAAATATGATCATGAAATCATAATATTTGGTCACGAGGCATGGTAAAATAAATATAGATCATGTAATATAAATATTGATTCATAAAAGGATGATCATGAAAGTATAACAGACACTATTTCATATGAATTTGAATACATAAGATAATTACAATGATCCATGGAGAATCAATTGGAAATTTGGAAAAATAATTGTTATAAAAAATCATAGCATATATCAAGGCTCTTTTCCAAGACCATAATGTAATTATGACAAAGATAATTATGTTGTGTCCCTGAATAACATTGTGATAATATATAACCACATCATTACTATGAAAAATATATTGAAAAGAGCTAGCAACATCAAGACCTTGTATAATATTTTGAGCATAGATAACTACATCATTCCCACACATAACATAGTGATCTCATGAGATGTAAAAGCTATACTCACTGAATTATAATGATATATAATTTCTGGTCCACCAAGAACATGATGGTAAACCATATGTATGTGTGTATCCTGATATCAACAAGACATCGTAGCTTGAATAACCCATGAAAATATTTTTTTACAAAACCATTTCATTATATATCACATCAAAATAAATCAAGAACTATATTATCTAATACCAAAAATTAAATCACCTAAAAGAAAAACATCATAAAAAAATATATTGTGGGATAAAAGACTGACATAAAGTAGTCATGGATGATGGATATTTCAAATAAATAAAGGAATATTAAAGTTAAATAATTGAAATAATTTGTTTACATTTTGTGGGAATTGTTTATAAAAGTTATATAAGTAACATTCAAAATCCTTTTCAAAAGTTAAAAAAATGGATTTTAAAAACTTTATTTCATTATAAATACCCTAACATTGGAAGCATGAAAAAATAGTATTAAATTAAATGAATCATGGAGTGAATGGTATAAAATGTTATTAATGTTGGAAGAAATACTTTTTAAGCATTTTCAGTAGTTAAAAGTATCCTACATCGATGAAAAAATTATAATTTTTTTTGAATAGAGTAAATGAAAAACAGTATTTTACTAAATAGAATACATTTTTTATTTTTAAAATAATCAAAATAAGTTTTTTTTGTTAAATAATATGGATATATAATAGAATTACCATACACCAAGGGTGTAGTTTTTCCTTCATATAATGTATTTTTATAAATTAAGAATCATTCAAAAAGAGGATATTGTTAAGTAAATGTGAATTAAATAAAATATAAAAGTATATAGAATATGATATATTCAAGGGGTATAATGAACCAATATTATAAGAGAAAGGTTAAATATTAAAGGGTATAACTAAGTGAAAGGATATTTGTTTAAGAAATCCCTTACCATGGATTATTTATTTGTCAAACACACACTAAATCCTTTTATAATAAAAATTGGTATGTTATTCATTTATATAAAAACGTTATGTATATTTATTTTACATAATATCATTTATTTATATCTTTTAATTTCTATATGTTAATGATTCATCGATAATATTGATTATCAACTCTTAATTGTTATATTTGTTCCATGATAATTTCAAGATGGAATATTTAATAATTGATCCTTATTCATGAATTTATCACCACAAAAATGGTCATAGAAGTGATAAATATGTGTTTTATAGAGTTGTGGAGTCCCATAATTATTTAATGGGGTTTTAGTAACATTTCATAAATAATGGTTTGAAATTCTCTTTTTTTTGTGAATATAGAATCAATAAAAAGTATTGATTTTATAAATGAATATAATTCTGTATATTACCATTATGTAATTATAAAAAAGTAATTTTTAATTAATACAACTTATAACCATTATTTATGTTTTCTTAATAATTTATGATGAAAATGTTATAACTTCATTCTTTTAGGAGGTTAAAGGGTCCCAATCCAGAACGTGTCATAACAAATGAATGGGTAAGGATCTGTTGTTTTATTAATGTAATATCAACAAAATAAAATAATTATTATTTCATTAATATTTTAATAATGTTTTAAATAATATTCAATAATGGGTTGATGAATAAGATAATGAAAATTAATAAGTAAAAGGAGATAATTACATTTAATAGTGGAATCTTATTTTAAGGAACTTCGTAACAATAAGAAATTTGGAAATTTGGGTGACATGAATCTCCAAAACATGGGAGTGGGTATTTTATATTAAAAAATGGGTAGTTATTAGATGGTAAATTAAAAATTGGTATGGTTTGGATTGGGTATATGAGGTATCATTTTGTAGAATATTTTTGGGTAGAATTTATGCAAATAACCTTTCCTTAATTTGTGGGGAATGCAATTTAACCAAGAAATTGGAAAAAATTGAATGATAAAGAGGATATACCATGACTTCACTCATAAAAATAATTTATTGATATGTTTTAGATATATTTTATAACATTTCTCCTTATTTTAATCCATTGACCTCATTTTTTCAATTATTTTTGTAACTAACTTTTTTATCTCAGTAAAATATTTTTTATGAAAATGAGAATAAAAGTAACCATATTTTAATATATTTAAATTATGATTCCAAATATTATGTACATTTTATTAAATTAGATTTTTTTAAATTTAAAATAATAGAGTTAAAATAAAAATACATAACACCAAAAATATATATTTTATAATTAAAAATTTTATTCTTATTCCATTCAAATTAATACTAATTAAATGGATATTACTTTATTTGATGAATTATATAAGTAATACATGTCATTAAAATAAATATTTAAATGAAATAAAAATACATGATGTATAAAAATAGACATAATAATAATTACAATAAAAAATATATTTTTATATATCAATTATTATATTAATAATTACATGTTGATAACATCCTAACTTATACTTACAAAACAACATGAAATATTTCCATACACCCTAAGGTTGAGATAAATATTATTTAATATATTAATAGTTATTTGTCAATAACATCCTATCTTATACTTAAAACACGCCTCAAGAACTCTGTATAATCCTTTATCATAGGCTTGGTCAAGGGAAACCCTTATGATACTACCTTCTTTACATGCCCTAAAAAATGGGAAACATAAGGGAGTCTTATACTATTTGATAACGGGCCTATGAAATTCTATATAAACCACATAATATTGTCACATCTATTTATACACAATTTATCAAAAAATATATTATAATTGTCATATCTCATAATTACATTAATTTTGTTTTCAATATTATTTCCACTGACCTTATAGTAACATAACTTGATTCATTAATCCCTCTTATATTGAATATTTTTATATTTCCAATCACCAACGAATCCTAATGAAAATATATCCAATGTCCATATAATGGTTATATTACATTTTATAATCATCTATATTACCCTACTAACTTCTCCAAAATCATTCATCCTATTTCCATCAAGAATGTATCTACTGAATTTATAATATTTTTAATTATTTCTTTACCTACAATTAGAAGTATGATATTCATGGGAGACTATGAGGATGACTAATTCAATTGCATAGTATTTTTATGTAATCATGATTTTATTCTTCTTTTAATTTTCAAAATTATTTTTCATATAGATTTATTATAACGAATTATTATTTATATCATTTTATATTAATAATATATGTTAATGAAATAATTAATTTTTTATTTTTCCTTTATATTTCTTTTAATAAAATATATATAATACATAAGATTAATTAAATTAAATTTCATAATAAAATTATGAGCGTGTTATAAATGACTTCCATTCATATCAGTTCTATAGAATACATTGCACACATATGACAACATCTTATAATTCCACATAGCCACCCATAATGACAACTGCCACTATCTCCACACCTAGCCTAATGTCCTTAATGGTGAGGAAAATCCCTCAACTATCCTATCCCTACACCATCTCATATATTTTGTTGAAAAAACCATTTAAATTTTTACAAAAAATAACTATTTTCCTTCTGCAATACAATAGTTTACAAGAGTCGTCTGACATATAGAGCCTTCAGAGTCAATCAATCACTATTCCAAACACTCATTAAAAATTTGGAATTTTTATATTTTAATTGAATACAATAAAAATACGCAATTGGTTCTAAATTATTCCGATATAAAAAATAAATAAAGCAATTAAAGAATCTGCATAACTGTTAATCAAAAACAATGATTTTGTTACTCAAAATTATGAGTATTAGAAAGTTAAGGTTTTAGAACCTTAAGAAATTATTGGAGGTAAGGAGATTTGGTGGGGAAGAGGTAGAGATATATAGGGAGATATTTTTTTATTAGACCATGAAAAAATTATTATAGTATAAAATAAAAGTAACCCATATTTGACTTTTATGGTGGAGGGAAATTTTATAAACATTGAATACTTTTAAAATGGGGGGGGGGGGCACAAATATAATTAAGAAGTAGTGGCCTCATCAGTTCTTAATTGATACTTCAGAATTGATTCATCATGATCATGCCTCTCTAATATACATTTTATATATAAGAAAACTACTTTTAATATTCTTCACAATTGTTATTATGAACTTAAAATTTCTTTATTCTCATTTAAATGTGGAACATGATTGATATAGGATATCACAATATCATTAATGGATATGACTATGAGATGATACCAATCTGTAATAGATATCATCAATTGTGTCACAATATTAAAGGGGTATTGGTCACATTGTAGTTCTTAATGATCTACCTATCTTGTACCACTTTTATTCCTTTACCACCTGATGTCCTTCATCACAACTTGAGAACCTTTAAATTTTTCATAGTGTGGACACATTATTTATCCTTTTCATGAAATGGATGAACATATTTAGGTAATAATAATTCAATTCTTCAGATTTCATAGAGGAAAATATCCTTTTTAAGATCTTTGGAAAAAAATATCCTTAAGTAAAATCCTTTTTCAGCCCCTCTATTTCTTCTAAAAATGTTGTGTATGATCTATAGTAGCTAAGTAATAAATCTGACATATCAGTGTTGGTCAGTGAAAAATACTTTTTCATTACCCTGATTCTGTATGTATTAGGAAATGTATTACACATCATAGAGGAGATTCAACACTTTACCATCACCGTAAAGGAAAAATACAAACATACTATCCAAAATGTCTTACAAATTTACACTCAATATTATTCGTACATCATATATTAAATTTAAAATGAATAAATTCATAAATATCATATTCAGTATATTACATATAAATCATTTTCCTCCATGGGAAGATACATATTTTTAACTTGTGATATGAAGATCATACATATCTCCATTCAAAATATACACATTTCCCAAAATGATACTCAACCCAGTCCTATTCCATTTTTTATGTTCCCTCATTAAAAAATATTATATAATGGATGATAATATTATATACCACAATATTTCGTCAAATTACACTATTCATTTTCCCTAAAGTGTGTTACTTTCTTCCATACATCTTCATATTTAACTTTTAATCCTTGGTGATTCAATCCTTTGTATCTCCTCATTAAAACAAAAAAAATATCACAAATTAATGTATATCTATGGAAATTAGTAAAAAACCCAAGATAAATTCACTAAAAATTTAAATTCAGTCCATTATTATAATAAATTCAAAAATACACTTATAATCTAAATTTATGAAAAAGATCCAAAAAATAAAAAAATCTGAAGAAACTCACACAATTTCTGAATATAAATATATAAAATATTGAGCTCTATCAAATTCCCTGCACATAAACGTTACAGTCTCCATAAATCAACTTATGAAAAAGTAAAAAATGTTTCTTAATATATTAATGGGAAAAAATGTATGTTCTCATACACTATTAAATATCATTCTATGTAAATGGATATAAACTCGATAATTACTCACAAATAATAAAAAATATTTCAATATTCTATAAATCTCCATGTGAATTTTGATCCAACCTCTATGATAATATTTTTATCTCTCTCTATAGGTATTTAAAAAGGGTATTTTCAAATTCTCAAAAGAATTAATTATTTTTATTTTCTTTAAATGTTCATAGGATCTCTACTTTATAGATTCAAAAGGGAATAAAATTCATGAGTACTTTACCTTAGTTGTTATATGTATAAGAGTTGGAAGTATTAACATACGAAAATTTAGAGGAAGAATGAGGTATTTTTGTATCTAAATAATGAAATATTCATGATGTCATGATTTAATCAAGAATAGAATCCAAAATAATCATCGATTTAATAATATTAACCTCAAGACACCTTTTTATTCCCCTGGTAAGTTCACACATTATCACTTTTGTAGTGAAAATTTATTTCTTTTTCTCTTGTAATCTCTAAATTTGTGGAAGAATTTTTTTGTTTTTATTTCAGAATATACATTTCAATAGATTTTTATTTTGGAAGGTAGACTGTCATATTTTTACTTTTAATGATTATGTGAAATAAATTTTCCCCATTTTAAATGATAATTATACTTCCATATTTTTCAATATATATTTAATCAACACCTGAATAACTTTAAATTTATTTTTTAATTGTAGAATAATACCACCTACTCATACTTGAGTTGTACCATAATCATGAATTTACTTCCAAAGTTGATTGGAAAAGAAATTTCAATATTGTAGTGTGCCAACATAACATGGGTTTTCATGGATACTAAGGGATAACAAATAGTCAAATGTAAAGGTATCCTCAAAAAAATGATTATATGTAAAATTATTCTTTTTGGATCAAAATAATTCCTTAATAATATTTGAAACATTTCATAAAATATAATATATTTGAACAAGATAGAAATTTTTTTAAATATCATATCATTCTTCAAGACTCTCAATAAAAATTGAAATGTAAAGAAGATAACAAAAAGATTTTAAAACTTGTCAGGTTGAGAAAGATAAACATTATACACCACTTTTACACATGAGTTTCAAGTTAAATTAAAATTCTATTAATTAATATATTAGAATTTAAGAAATAAAATCCATTTTTGTAATCATTTAATTCATTATAAATTAAAATCAGAAAATTCCTCCAAAATATCTATTTGGATTATTTTTTTAAGTAAATAAATTAACACAAAATCCTAAAAAGAGTAAAAAAAATTAAAATACAAAACATAAAATGAATCAAATATATTCCCAAATATGTTTTTATAAACTCAACCACACATATTTTTTTTACATTATATTACAATGAAATAAAATTAAAAAAAACTAG
This sequence comes from Viscum album, assembly GCA_963277665.1. Taxonomy (NCBI): domain Eukaryota; kingdom Viridiplantae; phylum Streptophyta; class Magnoliopsida; order Santalales; family Viscaceae; genus Viscum; species Viscum album. Next base: position 134,603,275 of record OY728137.1, read on the forward strand.
GGTAGTGAAACTAAAGAGAAGGATAAATACACAATTCTTTTTTTGAGAAAAGAAATAGTAGTTAAGATTATAATTTATACCATTTAAAACAAAAAATAAACACAAAAAATAATTTTATCAACTGAAATTCAAAATAAATATAAAAAATGAAATAATCATGGTCTAAAACCCTATGTGGGTATTTTGTTTTGACTTCCCCAGTGAGGCAGTTTGATTTATCACCCAAAAATTAGTTTGTGGGTTGGGTTTCGTTTATACAAACCAATAATGTTTTTATTCTAATTTGAATCACCTCATAGTAGTTTTGGAGGATTACATGGATAAATTACTTCATTTCTATCCCCATCACTAAAAATTTCAACATTCTTGATCGGGGTTCGAGAAAGTATAAGTCTTATTAGAAATAAACCACTACATGTAAGGACTCCAATTCAACATTTAGGGACCTCTCAATTTCTATTTTATTAAACCTTTTAACCATGGGGATGTTAGTTATAATACCATGATATTTTATTTAGTATTGGTTTTCAAAATAACATTATGTTTGATAGCGTACACCACAAATAACACTATGATTAAACAATACTCAAAATAATGTTATTTAAATATGACTATTATAACATATTCATTGGGTTAGTAAGGACAAATATAAAAAACACATTATTAAATATATGAAAGTCATTTGTTTTCCTAATACTAATAATTAATTAATTAAATAATGTCAACATTTGTCTAATTCTATTACATGGAAGAGAATAATAGGAAAAATCATTATATATCATAATAATAAATTTATTTTAGAAATGGGTTTTAATCATATTATATGTGGGTCATTAGATATCATTTCATATATTTTTGAAATTTTATTTTAATAAAAAGTTCTTTATATTTTATATCAATATATCAATATTTTCTTTGGAGGAATTTTTGGGTTTTTATAATAAGACATATATTTTAGTTTAAGAGTGGAAAATATTGATTTGGGGGAATAATTTCACTTATTATCATTTCATGTCAAAGGTACATTATGTTTTGAATTATTTTTAAAGTCAGATAAATATCATTTTATATAAAATAATCCCATAATTTCCATGAGAATCAATATAATACTTTCTTTGGGTGTAAAATCATTTAATGTATAAAAGGTTTATTTTTTTTCTAAAAACTATTTTTGGTACATTTTTCATAATTATATTATAATTAATTACGTATAATTATAGAAATTGAATCATAGAAAAAAATATTTTATATTTGGAATCAAAAGGACCAAATTTTATAAATATCTCAATTTCATTTTTTGTCATACAAAATTGTAGACATGATAAATTTTAATCACCACAATATAGGGTGGAATAAGTTGAAAAATGATTAAACTATGGGTTGATACATTAAAATAAATTTAATTATTTCCATTATTTTATTAGATAATATATTTTCAACCATACACATCCTATATTTTAATATATTCCATCTTGATTCCATTTTCCTTTAATAATGACATTTATATTAATTAATGAAAATAATGAATACAAAATGTCACTTTCATTATTTTAATATATATAATATGTTCATATTGACGATGAAAGAAGATATAAATGGTTATATATAGAAATATTTAATAAAAATTATTCCTTTTTATGATAGTAAATTATTTCTAATTTTTAGTGAAGGTATAATTACTAAGATTTCTTATGTAACACCAATGTGGTGCTTGTTCATTGTAGTATAAAAACCTTTCAAATAATATTAAAGACATTAAAAGTTATACTATTTTTATGAATTATAGTATTCCATTGATTTTAAAAGAAATGAAAACGTTTTATTATTGGAAACATTATTTCTATTCTAATTTCATTATTATCTTTATACCATTATGGACGAGTTTTTTGAATAGTCCCAAAAATGACCAAAAAGTGTATTTATAATTAAAAAAAATATTTAATTAGAAATTAATTAAAATAATATAATTAATGAAATGGAATTTAAAACATCTAAAATAACATTAATTAACCATTTATGTTCCTTTTTACATTTTCAAAATTACTTTCATGGCCCTTAAAGACTGAATGTTTTACAACCACAACTAAGGTTAAAGGGTGTTGATGAAGGGGTTAAATAAAAAAATAAGGTTTAAAATGAAACTTAAACTTGAATAAACCTAAATTATTGAATTTATTTTTAACTTATACTCATTATACATGAATATGTAGATATTATAATCTATTTTAAGTGAGTTATATATATATATTATATATTCATATTTCATGAATTTACAAGATTTCCACCCAAGACACTTATAATAGGAACCAACACTCCCCTATTTCTCACACTTATTGGGTCCTTTATAATGGTCAATATATACAAAGATACATTAATATATTACTTATTCACTACCTATATCTTATGTTCATCCCCTAATACTATCCTAACAAGGCTTAAGGTGTAATCCAAATGAATATTTCCAAATAAGAGGTATAACTCTTAACAAAGTTGTTTCATTTTAATTATTCATATAAATCATTCAATTATATAAGAACCATAAAGATATTAAAAAAATAAGTATATAAAAAATAATAAAAAATTATTATGTTGATGTTTTATACTTTATTCATCTCTTTTTCCATCCATTGGAAAGTAAAGCATCGTTCGTGCGTATGTACAAAAAACCATCTCCATGTAGCGATATATGTCACTTTCTATCACTACCTTTCATTATTGGTTATTATGATTGATATGATTTTATATATTATATTTATGATATAATTTTATTTATATAATAATAATATTTAATATAACTTATTATTCTTCAAACAAATGGAAAATGAAAGTGTCACTCATGCGTACGTATGGACTGTTGTCTCCATAAGGAAATAGATTTAATTATTCATAACCACCTCTAATAGATATATATAATGATTAATATATAAAATATTTTTACAAATTTATAATTATTTAATGTTAAAATATAATTTTCGTTTATTTTCCCCATTTCATTATAAAAAGAAAATATTGTTCATGTGTACATACATACCACAATCTCCCTGAATGAGGTATTTAATTTTTATATTACCACCTTTAAGGGATGGTTTAAAACGTTATATAACTAATAAATATGATATATCTATATATCATAAAAAATATCCTGTATATTATTAAACTATAAACAATTTTCAGTGACCCAGACTCCCGAACTAAAACATACATGAATCATGGAATAGTTGACACTCAAGATAATGATATTAATATATAATTAATAAAAAATCTATGATAGAATATTATAAGTGAATAATATATAGTGTGAACACTATTAATATGGTCCTATTATTGATATATAATAAATAAAAATTTATTATACATGAGGTTAAGAACACATACAAATTAAGTTGGATTGTGTTAAAGGTTTTTCATCTCAATTCCACTCAATTGAGATATACATTTTTTTATTCTCCAAATTTATTTTATAAGAGGTATATACTAACCATTTCAAATATTATATCATAAAATAAAATTTAATCATGGGGCTTAAAGTTTTAATTCATTTTTTCTCTTTTAAGTGGGTTTGGTTCAAATTTTATTAAAGTTGTAAAGTTTTATTTTATAATCATGCTATTATTTTGGACTTTTCATGTTTAAATTCACATTGGAAGAAATATATACTCTTTATATTCTTAGTCACAATATTTTTTCCTTTATTTTAGTTATTTAATTGGTTTCCATGTTTCTCTTTCAACTTTTCTTGTATTACTACTCCATGACGAAAAGAATGTTTTTAAACAAAACTGAACTTATTTATATTTTTTGTTATGGAATCATTATCTTCCATATATATATTTATTAAATTATTTAAGTTAAGTTTAATATATATATATATATAAATTATTGGTAAAGGTATTTTCCTACTATCATGGAATTTATTTATAAAGGTTTAATAGCTATTTTTTATATTTTTCTAAAAGTGAAATTTTTTACTTTTTACCAAAGTGTTAAGGGAATGTTATTTTTAACACATAAGTTATTAAGGGATTTTCCTCACTATATGATCATTGAAAATTATTTTTATTACTATATATGTTTCCATTGTTTTTACAAGGAACTCATTTTTACCATTACTGTATGATTTTTCTGTTTTCATTTTAAAATAAAAATGAATGTTTTTTTTAAAGATTGAAAATATATTTTTAAATGATTTATGACATCATATTTACGATAACGTTGAAAAATACTTAAGGAATTTTTTTATGTTCTGATCCCATACTCCACTATAATTATTAAAATAATTTCATATTTCTGAATTCCTTATTTGAAAGCATTATTTTTACCAAATTAGTGATATTCTGTCATCGTTTATTAATTTATAGATTATACATTATTTTAATATCATTTAATTTCTTGTTATTATGTTCTCTATCCCACTTAATTATTCATTGGACATTATTTTTCACCATCATTTTCATATTTTTAGTCTCATGGATATATTTAGTATCATTTATAATACTATTATTTTTTCATAACCATATACTATTTCGATATACAGTATTAGTTGAAGGAATATGTTTTATTATTTTGTATCATTTGTTAGGAAAATTTTGATGTTAATATTATTTATTCAATATATAAATTTATTTATTGTTAAGACATATTGATTACGAATTTTATTATTTATTAATTATACGAGGATTTCATTGGGTACATGAAAGTAATGGGTTGAGCACAATTACAGATATCCCCATAGATGTATTGAAAGGTCCCATGAGACAAAATTAGTGGGAAAATAGTTGTGTAATTGGTTTATACCCATACAATGAAAGTGTCTTGTAAATACATACCAACAAGATTAAAGATTTTTTAGCCAAATACATGACTGAAAAAACATGAATGTCTGACACAATGCATTTCCTATAATTATAATTCAATTATTATTATCCATATAATTATTTAAATGATATTGATTATGGATTTTTTCATTCTAACATTTTTTATTTTATCGAATTTATTTTAATTATCCACCATGCCATACACATTTTAATTTATTTTCTCTTGGTGGGATCTATTGTACGTAACCCTTACTGAGTATTTGAACATACCATTATTTTTTTCTATTAACATGGATATAAAGATGGTATATTTGAATGAAAATAAAGGATGCAATAATGTTTTGGATGTTATGTTTTTTTCTTCCAATGTCATATGGAAGTCATGTATATTTTTATTATTTCAAGACTGTTAAAATGATTAATCCTTCTTGGTACATTGCCTTATTTCTTATACCAATATAAAAATTTGGACATTAGATCTGGTTTACTAGAGTCTATAATACTTCATTTGGTATCAAAGGAAGCTTAGTAGGAACCTTGATAACTGTACATTACATTTAAATTTCTCATATAATAATTATGATAATCCATTAGAATATTTGATACCTTTTTTCAAGGTTTTATTCAATGGATCAATATTTATGATGATTTTTTGAAAACTAAGTATGTTATATTATTTGTAGATAGAACATAATGGAATGATGGGGACCAACACTACTGGTCACTATAGGGATTACCCTACTAATCATGCCAATAAAGTCAGTGTAGTACTTTAGAAGATCATGGAATAATTTTGGATAATTATAAAGTTTATGAATAATATAATTTCGAATATGGGGAAACCAAATAAAAGATAATATGGAGTAAAAGATCTTATAATTATTTCTATGTAGATAAATTGAGTTATGAATAAAAAAATATAAACCTAACTGAACTTACAAAAACATCGAATAAGGGAAAATTGAGTTTTAGGGATAATTAACTAGTAAATATCATGGAACGAAAAAAAATCAATGTCATATTTATCAATAATGTGGGAATAATCTCTTTGGTAATTCATTGAATATAATGGGAGTTTCTTAAAAGTAATAATAAAATTACCATTATGATCATAATTATATGTTTTAGAAGGACTCATCAAATGTCCATTTCATTAACTGTTTAAAGGTAAGGAATTGTTTAAACCAATAGATCAATAATCAAATATTAATATAATAATTAGTTTCTGCTTTTTTTAATGATACCTTAAAATACACTGATAGTTATGAAGAATATTATAATGAACTAAGAATCATTCTTTAAAAATTCAATGGAAAATGAATTATATGAGTAATTTTATAAGTTTGATTGTTAATTCCAGAAGGTTTCTTATCATGAAAATATGTCATCCATGGATGAAATATTAATCGACCAATCTAAAAAAAATGAAAAAATATACCTCATATATATTTGTATCGTTTAATGATTTTAATTTTTATAATTTTGGTTATTTTAGAGGTTATGTGATTATGTCCAATGGTTGGTTGGTATGAGGATTAGGATAAAACATCCAAGTATCTCTCAAATAATATTTTTTCTTATGGAATATTTAGAATATGGTAATTATAGAAACATATATTGGATGGTATAATACACTCTAAAAGGTCATATTTATGAAAATTTGATGATTATATGGATGAAATTTTAATGTTATTATTTTATAGGAAATGGTTATCCTTGGCAATGCATGTATTATTTTTTTAATAATTTATATAAAGATATTTTAGATTATTTGAAAAAAAATTATATTTTGGAATATGTGAGTAGGGAATATACATATTTGAGTATGTTACTGTATAAGTTATAAAGGTTGTTTGGTGATAAAAAAGAAAAATTTTGAAATTTTTTAATCTTATTTAGGTTTAAATTTAATTATGAAACTTTTTGAAGTTTTAATGTTTATATTTGGTTGCTATTGATATTTTGGAGATTAATTTTTAAGAAGTTTTTTTCATATCAATTATAATTCTATATTTTTCTACACATTTATCTTTAGATAAGAGGAATAAATTTTCTTCATTTTGCAGATCATACGGGTGAATAAAAGTTTATTTTAGTGATTTAAGTAAGAAAAAATCATCATCATCATGATTATTCACATTTAAGGAAGGAATCAAGATTATATAATGAGAAAATTAGGTAACTAAATTTTATCAACTTTTATGTCTTAATGGAAATGTAATTATTCAAACTTATGAAAACAGAAGAAAAATCTATCCAGTCTTATATAGAAAACAACAGTCATATACCACGATACATTTTCCGAAACTCATTTTCATATATTATAATTATATATGTATATAAATAAAAATATTCTTGGTCATAACATAGAAATTAATGTTTATGAGAAAATCAATATCTTCTTTTATTACTATGGTAAAATATTTTCATCTTTGAAAAAATTAACTAAAATTGTGAGGAAACTATTTTCATAATAAGGAGGGAATGTAATACCTAGAGATTTAGATTATATTTTATCTTAAAATTACACTATGTTTGATAGTATACACCACACACTGCACTGAGATTAATCAAAATATGAAAAAATATTATTTAAATATGACTATTATAACAATATTGATGGGTTTGTAGGTATGAATCAAAATAACCCCATATTAAAATATACTTAAGGTAATTTTCACCTAAAAAATAATTAATTAAATCAAAAAAATGAACATTTTTGTAATTATTTTTACTATGAAAAGAGTAAGAATGATTTCATTTTATGCTTTAAAAATAACTTTCCTCTAAAAATGTGTTTTATGAATTTTGTACATAGGTTATTAGATTTAATATATTAATTTTTTTTTGAAATTATATTTTAAAAAATAGAATATACTTTTTAAATCAAAATTTGAAAATTTTCTTGTGAATAATTTTTTTTCAAAAAATATTTAGTTTTAGTTGAATAGTAAAAAATATTAATTCTGGAAAAAATGTCAATTAATCTAAGTTACTTTCAATGATATATTATGTTTTAAATTGTTTTTAAATATAAATAAGTCTATTTTATTAAAAATAATTCAATTTGGTTAATGGGAATCTATATTATACATGATTTTGGCATAGAATCGTTTTTCTATCTAAAAACGTGTACATTTCATAAAAAATATTTTTTATTTGTTTTTTTAAAATTATATTATAATTTATTTCTGAAAATTAAATAAAGTAATACCATAAGAATGTATTTAATCTTTTGAATCATGAGGTTATATGTTTTAATTTTTCAAATTTAATTTTTGGTCATAATAAATAGTAAACACAGAAAATGATCGTCACCCTAATAAATGGTAAAATAGGGAAAATAAGGTTACAACTATGGAATGATTCTTCAAAATCACTCTATAAAATTAAATTATGTTATTTTATGCGTTTAGTTTGACCATATTCATCATATATTCAAAAATATGAAAATTTTCTTCAATTTTTCTTTGACCAAGATATTTGTATCACTTCAAGTAAACAATAAATGAAAAATGTAACTTTCATTATAATAATATCTATAATATAATTTATTTGCGGAGGAAATAATTTATGAATTATTATGAATGATTATATTTTATATGAAAAATTATTTTTTCTGATATTTTTTTATTTTTTAATAATGATATAATTACCTAGAATGCTTATGTTACACTGACACGATTCTTTTACAAAGCTGTAGAAAAATCAGGTAATGATATTAAAAATATTAAAATTAATAATTTTTTAATAAAATAAGAAATTCCTGGAATTTTATGTGTAATTATTAATTTTTAGTAGTGTTAAAAGTATTTATATTCCTATTGAATTATTATCTTGATGCTTGTATATAACCATTTTATGAATAGTTTCGAAAATACATTAAATGATATTTACTATTTAAAAATTATTTCTAAATAATTACAAAATAATAAAAAAACCCATAATAAATCAAATGGGTTGTAAAACTTTTGAATTATTATTATTTATCAATTTATTTTTCACTTTACATTATTAATATTACTCTGATAGCCCTTAAGGTTTGAAAAATTTGATACCTAAGTTAAAATGGGGTTAATGTAACGGTTAAACCAAAATATAAGGATTAAATAGCCACATAAAATTGAATAAGTTTTATTGGTTGAATTTATTTAAACCATAGACTCTACAAAATTTATTCTATAGTACTTTGGATCTATTTTAAAATATTTATACATATATTATATATTAATATTCCATGTATTTACAGGATGTCCACAGACCACACTTATAAAATAGTGCAACCACTACTGGAAACATGATCTTTCCCAACACTTCTATACCAACGGTTTGTAAAAACCGTTGGTATAGCTACTCTTTCCCAACGGTTCATCAAAACCGTTCGGAAAGGGCCTAAAAACACACCCTTTCCCAACGGTTTTGGTGAACCGTTGGGAAAGAGTACCCTTTCCCAACGGTTCACCAAAACCCTTGGGAAAGGGTGTGTTTTTAGGCCCTTTCCCAACAGTTTTGATGAACCGTTGGGAAAAAGAAGGGAAAAATCCAGCATTCACCCAACTAAAAATACACCCACCCAGAACCTATCCCAACGGTTTTGAAAACCGTTGGGATAGGTCTATCCCAACGGTTTTGACAACCGTTGGGATATGCTCATTGATTTTTTTCCAGATCTTCTAACGGAGAACATTATATAAATCAAAAATTTAAATAATTATGATAATACATATATATATTTATGAGATTATTTTTACAAAGTGATGTTAGCCTAGTGGTTAAGTCGTTCGATTATAAACGAGGGGTCCTGGGATCAAATCCTAGCGGTGATTTTATTTTTGGAATTTATATACCAACGGTTCCATTACCGTTGGTATAGATTTCATATTACCTATACCAATGGTTTCCAAAACCGTTGGTATAGGTCTATACCAACGGTTTTCGGAGAACCGTTGTTATAGACCTATCCCAACGGCTTACTTGGCTACGGTTCTCCAAACCGTTGGTATAGGCTATACCAACGGTTTGGAGGCCTATACCAACGGTTCGAAACCGTTGGTAAAGGTTAGTTTTCCAGTAGTGAACCTATACTATATACCTTACTATTATTCAGTCATTTATCTCAACCAATGTCTAAAAGTATACCTTACTATATTTTTAATCCACTTCAAATAAATTTTTTCTTCCGCTGAGACCATCCTTAGAAGGCATAATTTGTAATCCAACGTAGGACTTCCAAAGAAGTCATATAACTCATAAAAACATTCTTTCATTTTATTTATTTTTCTACCTATTTAAATTGGTTCCTAATCAAATTGATATAATAATATTGGTACCTTCCATATAATAAACATTTAATTATGTTTATATCAGAACCCATAAACCTCTTCTTTTCTATCCAATTGGAAATGAAAGTTTCACTTTTCCCTCTCCGTGAAGTGTTGAATTTCATTTTCCATCACTACCATTCATGGTTGGTTATTGTGATAGATATAATATTAATGTATGAAACTTATGATATAATTATTCTTCTTGAATGATAATATATGATCCACCTTCTTACAATTCTATAAAATTACAAATGGAAGTGTCACTCATTTGTTTGTACAAACTACCATATCCACGAATCGATGCATTTCATTTTTCGTCAATACCACCCATATCTTGATATAATGATGAATATATAGTTATTATTATCCCCATGATTGTTTCATTGATATGATCCATATATTTATTTCACTCTCAATTTTTTAATTTTTTTAATGTATTTTAATAATCAACCCTAACATATTTGTTATACATTATTTAGTCCTGATAGGTTCCCCTATATATAACCCTTACAGAGCATTTGAGCTCACCATTAATTTTTTTTATTTTCCACATGATATAGAGAAGGTATATTTGAATAAAACTGAATGATGGAATAATGTTTTCCATGCTATATTTTTTATTATAATTTATTATATAGGTAATATATACATATATATTTTATTACTCTAAAACTAGTTAATCCTTCATGGTGATGTCCCTTGTATCTTATACCAATGTAATAAAGAAAACACTAGCTCTAGTTTACTTTATTCATGAGAGATTCATTCATAAATAATTGAATTTGAATAGAATTTTAAAAATATGAATCATTATTAAAATCAAACCCTTAATACTGGTTAGCTTAAAATTTAGTATCATCATACAAATCCACTAAGTATTCATAATTTAATCATTGCAAAAAAAATTTAATGGGTTTTGGGAGCATCATAACATCCTATACAGGTTAATTTTCTTCATCTACATCACTATGTATGTAAGTACATGAATATAATTGTAACACCCCAGGTAAATAAAGAATATTACATTTTCATATTTATCCATATTTGTGAATAAAATATTAATATGACTTTAAAGGGGACGCTATGCTCGATGGCGTACCCAACACGCAACAACGAGTTTCTTGGGAATCTTACGTTGCACTCTAATAATAAAATAATATTATTTCAAATGGTAGTTAACATGTAGCCGTTGTATTGGAGGGAATGGATAAAAATAACTAAAATATGATTATATATGTTTTTTTAATGTTTTTACATTTATCCAATAAAATCTAAAGGCTTAAAATACAGAAAAAAATTAAATTTTAGGCGTATATGCCCTAGTTTTCACTAAAGGTTCACTTATCGCCTTTTAATGGAGAACTGTCATTAAATATAGTTTTGATCACTCTTATAAATTCTTTTGGACCAAATAAAACTCTTATTAAGAATCGGGACATCAAATTTTACTTTGTGTAATTTTTTGGTATTTTTCCGATAAAGTTCATTTTTTAATGAATAATGTTGTGTTTTAATTCAAAACCTATTTTTAATCTAATTTATTTATATGATTAGATAATATTTTGAATTGGTTTTAAAGTGAAATTAGAAAATATTTTTACCATTAAATCCAATAGTGGTCGTTGGAATTAATTTCACTTTGAAATCAGACTTAAACTAGAGTCAATCTTTTGATACTTATTGTTTTATAAAAACACGATATTTGCTCTGACAGCGGGAATTAATTATTAAATTAATTAATGTGACTAATATGTTTTTAATTTAGTAAAACGGACTTCATTTTTGAATTCGGAATATCAAATATAGCTTAGGGTGAAGTTTTGGTATTTTTCTACAAAACTCCAATTTTTGATGAATAGTGATACCACTAAGTGGTAATCAAGCAAACTGATTTTTCAGTTAAATGAAATTTTACCACTAATGTGTATTGAATTTTGAAAATCAGACATACATGGTTGTCATTAGTATGCAAAATGTGGTTCAATGGGATGCAAATAATTTTTTGGTGAATAGTAACTTTTTTTCATTAATCGCGATTAGAGGTAATTAGTGTAATTTAATGTAAAATGATATTATAAAAATGTGAAAACACCATGACACTTGTCCTAACCTTATTGTATGAGTAATGTAAGACCAATACAAGCCATGGGTCAACTTGGGGACCCCGTGGAGCCACTTTGGTTGGGAAATCACATAAATAACTTTTTATTTAATGTAAAAGTAAAAATGACACAAACATGATATGTTTTACTAAAACAACTTTTAAGTGGGGTTATACAAGTCAGATTTTTTTATTATAAATAGTCATTGGAAAGATAGAAAGATTTCCTACATCATAGTAATTTTTTTATAATTTTTAGACATTAAATAAATTAAATTATTTATGACATTATAATGATGCAGCGATGACATCATTATCTGACGATTTATATAAAATAAGAAGATAATGTAAACTCTATGACCTACACATGTCCAAAACTTATTGGATGGGTGGATTTCGAACCATTATCACCTTATCCACGAATTATATCAATGTGGGACCTTTTAAAACCGAAAAACATTTTCAAATAAATTAATATTTCTTACTTTCCAAAAGTGCCCCGCCTCTCCTCTTATAAAAGGCCCCCACCTCTACCTCATTTCACACACTCCTCAAGCCTTTGGCTCGGCCAACCCCTGCCCATTTACTCTCTCCACATCCCTCTCCTCATCCTAGAGGATTCCCTTTGGGCATAATCATTTCAAAGGAAGCCTTTAGGCTCAAATCAAATAGAGTTACACTTTTAAAGGTAATTCATTCCCTCGTGTTCATTTGTTTTATTTTGCTTCTCCAACCCCCTAAAATCTTTTTATTTACTTCTTTTGTAACAACACCAGTATCTTAAATATACTAGGATGTTGTTATAATATTTATTCTAGCTACAATCTCACACAACTACATCAAATGGTTAAAGAACATACGGTTTCCGTGGATGGCGAAATTCTGCCTCCCGAAACGATGATTGTTCAATACTCATTTAACACCTTCAAAGGTGGCCATTATGATGTCACTATTTTTATATATGATATATAATATGTTTATGTTTTACTTATTCTTATGTATTTTTCATTTGTGTCTTACCTTTATGGCATCCATTATGGGTATACGCGATATCTTCATTTTAGGAAGTGCGGACTACCGCCCCCTCAAAGTGATTTGATTCGTTAAATACCATATGTGGGACGTATAAAGTATGGAACTATGATATTATATATTATATTATACTGGAATTATAATATACCTTTATATCATTATTATTCCATTCTATAAAATACGAAATATAAATGAAAGTAGCGTTCATGCGTACGTACGGCTTACCGTCTCCATGAACGGTGCATTTCATTTCTTACCTCTAAATGATTATGTAAAGTTATAAATTCATGAATGTACTGGATATATATGACATATATGATATCTACATCATGAATACAATTCTGTATATAATAAACATTTTGCCACACGAACAACATGTAATTGTAAGAAGTCCACTTTCGACTTAGGAACCAAATATCGGCAAAAAAAATATTATTAACTTAAATGATTACATAATGTTTATGACATGGTAATAAGTGATACAAAAGGAATAATGAACTTTAAAAAGGTTCTTAAGGAAGTATAAATTAACTCAAGTTTATTATTCAGGAGATTAAAGAACGATCGAGTCAAGTCGGACCCGAGGTAAGGGATCCTACTCCTCTCTTTCTTTTTAAGTACACACTTTTATGTCATTCCTTTTAAAGCTCATATTTCTTGTTATTGGGATGATCTTTTATATTACACTTACTGTAATTTTTATGTTCATGTGATGAGAGACCCTATTCTCTCTCATCAATCCATTTTGGGAGTTTTGAGTGGCGCAGTTAGGCTGCCGAACTTTCGTAAGAGATCTGACCTCTCTCTTTCTTCTTAAGTACTCTTCTTTATGTCACTTCTTTTAAGCTCCTCTTTGTAATGTTGGGGGATGTTCTTTTATATTCCTCTTTCTATAAATTTTATTGTAATGTGATGATATATCCTATTTTATCTCATCAATCCATATTCAGAAGTTTTATGTGGCGCCGTTAGGCTGCCGAGTTTTCGTAAGGGATTTTTCATCTCACTTTTATTCCCGTGAGATTTATGCTACATTTGCCACAAATTCCATTGAGTGGTGTATGTACTTCCCATTATTCTACTCTTTGTGTAATATAATTTCGTTTATGAGTATTTACATCAATGATCTATTGTCCTTCTTTCATGGGGTGTATGTTTTGAAAGATACCCAAGTCGGTAAGGGAACCTTTCACCCTCCTCTTTTTTAAAAGACTTATTTTGTTGGGTCTTTTAATTTACATATTGTTATGTTGGTATATGTTCTCATATATCCTTATTTATGTAAATTTTATGTCTAAGTGATGAGATACACTTTTTATCTCTCATCAACTCATTTTGATGTGATGTTGTTAGGCTGTCAAGGGAACTTTTTAACCCAATTTCAATTTCTTTGGGTTCAACATGTAGTCATTGAATATGTCATCCATTGAATATGTGTGAATGACATTTTATTGTTCTACACTTAATATCCACTTATATTGGGTGTATTTATATTTGTCACACATATTTTTGAGGTTGATTTGTCCTTAATTTAAGGATACCTTCTTTATAATGGATTTCATCACATTTGACATTTCTATTGAGGGTTCATTGTTGTTATGCACCAATTAACTCTTATATGGTTTATATACTGTTCTTTGGAGTATTATATCATGAATCCATTTATTCTCATGATATTATAAAGTTCTGACTAAATGTTATTCCTCAATTATTGTATTCAAGTGTCTCTAATTTTGGTAAAACCCCTTCAACCAAAATATCGTTTTAAATGTTTTAATTATTTGTTCTTATTAATATCCATGTTTTCAAAATGGTTTTAAGGATTTATTTATATGGATATTAATGGTTTAAAATTTTAAGCTTCAAGGTGGTATGGGACACTTTGATTCAAAAATATCTTTATTAAATGTTTTAAATGGTTTTGGAAATGGTTTCTTTTTGAATGGATTCATTATTTTAATATACTAAAATGTTATATTGTGATTGAAATGTGGAAATGTTATTTTTACTTTATGCATGTTTTATGTGATACATTTATGTTATGGTTCTTGGGCATTGTTATGAAAACGGGTGGTTCCGTGATAAACTAAGGGTGGGTGAGCCCGATATAGCTCTCCAATGCATTGGGTAACGCGAAGGAGTGAAACATTGAGGTTTCTCCGAAGAGATTTAGGGAATATACTGTGATGGGTATTCCAAAACGTAACCAAGAGGGTTACTCCCTACGTAAGAATGTTATGAATGCCTCAAGTTACCTTTTGTGTCTTATGATTTCTATGATTTATTCATGATTTGATATGCCTATGTTTTATGGGTAAAGTATGATTTCATTCTTATGTATACATGTAATAATGTTTCCTTTCCATATCTATATATCCCTTACTGAGCTTTTTATGCTCATCCCAAGTTTTTGAAGTGTTTTTCACAGGTCAAGGGAAGGGTACATAATGTGATGATAGTGTCAAGGATGTGTCAAGAAAGAATCCATGTTTTATTTTAAATATGTTTCCGTTGATGGGAAGAATGAATACTGTCTTTTATGTAACCACTTTGTTTAAATGTGGAATGTAATGCAAGTTTCGTGATCTAATTCTCTAAAACTCTAAACCTGAAAAGATCCTCAATGTGTAATCTTGTAATAACTCAAGATTAAGTAAGGTTTAAGGCTGGGGCCTTATAGTTGGTATCAAAGGTCGGTTTAGATAACTTTAGAGGTTAGGGTATTCTTTAAGCATAAGTGACATTACCATAATGGTTAGGATTTCAGAAAGAGTCCTAATTTCAGATAAAGTGAATGAGTAAGTATATCTTAGTGTTTACCTTTCTCATTAGTAAATTATGGTTTTGTTGATATACTCACACTGAACTTTTTGGTTTTAGTAAATGGCTAGATCTAGCAGGCACCAAAGTGACAATGGGTTTGAAGGAAACTGTGGTGGTTCTCTGATTAAGATACTGGATGAGATGGGGGATTCAATGAGGAATCTCATAGTTGTTCTAAACCAACTATCAATGAGTCATGATCAATCACTTAAACCTTGGTGAGTTCTCTAATGCATCATGTACGAGATGGCTAACTCAATGTGGAAATTCAGGTAATAATTATTAAGGTAACCATTAGGGTTTATATGATCCTTACTTTTGAGGTAATTATGTGTTATTATATGATATGATGGAAAATGAAGGGCATGAGATAAACTTGAGGTTAAAATATGTTACGATTATTCTTGAATATTTTATCTCATTTTGGGGAATGTTTTAAGAATTATATAGTTTTGGAAAAAGGACAACACGCAGACCGTGTGACATCCCGTCGCGTCGGACAAAGCTGCGGGAATCGAACCCACAACCAAAGTGCGACTGGTATTTATCTCCTACCACTAGACTACGTGAAGTCCCTGGTTAGTTTGACCGATTCTTTCTAGTTATATGATTTTATGAATTAAGAGTAAGTTGATTTTGGGTTATTTATGAAAATGATTAACCTATCATGGAGGATATGTGATTAGGTTAATTACTTTTCAATACGAGACTTTAGGAGCAACTGATGTTGTTTGGAGATAAATGTTACAATTTAACTTGGAAGACTATGTGACTAAATCCTTCAAATATTTGGGTTTCAATATTAGTTTGGTTTACTTTGAAGAATTTTATGGACAAATTGATTATAGAATGGTCCTCGTTGAACTTTGGGTTTTGTTGGACAAATTTTGGAGGTTAAGAATAGATTTTCTTTTTATAAAGGGTTATCCTTTTCTGGATTATCTGATCTTGTAATAACCTTTTTGGTTTTGGTTAAAGTCTAAAGACATGGGAAGTATATAGTTCTATTTTGTCGATTAGGTGATTCTCTAGAAGTTGATTATAGTACTCTTAATGTGAACAAGTCTTCCTAAATACTCGTCTTTTGGAAAAAATATGAGTTTGTGTAAGGAATCTAATAAAAGTTGAAAGTCAATATGATAAGTGATTATGTTTCCTTATGAATAAATTCCACAATAAAAAGTAACTTAAAACAAAAATTTTGTCTATTAACTTTTCCTACTGGGGAATCGAATACCGTTTAACCCATCACAAGTTTGTGATTTTCTCATGGTTAGCTTTCTCCTAAACATGTTTTCTATCACTCTCCATCAGAACATGACCCTTTGTTTTTTCCTCCATGTCCATATTTTCATACATGGAATCCTAGTATGGGTTAACTCGAGTGACCTTTGTAATTATCTTTCTTTATTTTAAAGTGTTTGTTTTACCGACTTTTGTTCCGATGTGGGACTTTCAAGGATGTTTCCAAGCTCAATTTTAAAAAATTACGAGGACGCAATTCCCAAAAGGGGGGAAGGATGTAACACCCCAGGTAAATAAAGAAAATGAAATTTTCATATTTATCCATATTTGTGAATAAAATATTAATATGACTTTAAAGGGGACGCTATGCTCGATAGCGTACCCAACACGCAACAACGAGTTTCTTGGGAATCTTAAGTTTCACTCTAATAATAAAATAATATTATTTCAAATGGTAGTTAACATGTAGACGTTGTATTGGCGGGAATGGATAGAAATAACTAAAATATGATTATATATGTTTTTTTAATGTTTTTACATTTATCCAATAAAAGCTAAAGGCTTAAAATACGGAAAAAAATTCAATTTTAGGCGTATATGCCCTCTTTTTCACTAAAGGTTCACTTATCGCCTTTTAATAGAGAACTATCATTAAATATAGTTTTGATCACTCTTATACATTCTTTTGGACCAAATAAAACTCTTATTATGAATCGGGACATCAAATTTTACTTTGTGTAATTTTTTGGTATTTTTCCTATAAAGTTCATTTTTTAATGAATAATGTTGTGTTTTAATTCAAAACCTCTTTTTAATCTAATTTATTTATATGATTAGATAATATTTTTAATTGTTTTTAAAGTTAAATTAGAAAATATTTTTACCATTAAATCCAATAGTGGTCGTTGGAATTAATTTCACTTTGAAATCAGACTTAAACTAGAGTCAATCTTTTGATACTTATCGTTTTATAAAAACACGCTATTTGCTCTGACAGCAGGAATTAATTATTAAATTAATTAATGTGACTAATATGTTTTGAATTTTGTAAAACGGACTTCATTTTTGAATTCGGAATATCAAATATAGCTCAGGGAGAAGTTTTGGTATTTTTCTAAAAAACTCCAATTTTTTATGAATAGTGAAACCACTAAGTGGTAATCAAGCAAACTGATTTTTCCGTTAAATGAAAGTTTACCAATAATGTGTATTGAATTTTGAAAATCCTACATACATGGTTGTCATTATTATGTAAAATGTGGTTCAATGGGATGCAAATAATTTTTCGGTGAATAATAACTTTTTTTCATTAATCGCGATTAGAGGTAATTAGTGTAATTTAATGTAAAAATGATATTATAAAAATGTGAAAACACAATGAAACTTGTCCTAACCTTATTTTATGAGTAATGGCCGACCAAGACAATCCATGGGTCAACTTGGGGACCCCATGGAGCCACTTTGGTTGGGAAATGACATAAATAACTTTTTATTTAATGTAAAAGTAAAAATGACACAAACATGATATGTTTTACTAAAACAATTTTTAAGTGGGGTTATACAAGTAAGATTTTTTTTATTATAAATAGTAATTGGAAAGCTAAAAAGATTTCCTACATCATAGTAATTTTTTTTATAATTTTTAGACATTAAATAAATTAAATTATTTATGACATCATAATGATGCAGCGATGACATCATTATCTGACGATTTAAATAAAATGAGAAGATAATGTAAAATATAAGACCTAAACATGTCCAAAACTTATTGGATGGGTGGATTTAAAACCATTATCACCTTATCCACGAATTATATCAATGTGGGACCTTTTAAAACCGAAACACATTTTCAAATAAAGTAATATTTCTTACCTTCCAAAAGTGCCCCTCCTCTCCTCTTATAAAAGGCCCCCACCTCTACCTCATTTCACACACTCCTCAAGCCTTTGGATAGGCCAACCCATGCCCATTTACTCTCTCCACATACCTATCCTCATCCTAGAGGATTCCATTTGGGCATAATCCTTTCAAAGGAAGCCTTTAGGCTCAAATCAAAAGGAGTTACACTTTTAAAGGTAATTCATTCCCTCATGTTCATTTGTTTTATTTTTCTTCTCCAACCCCCTAAACTCTTTTTATTTACTTCTATTGTAACAAAAACAGTATCTTAAATATACTAGGATATTGTTATAAGATTTATTCGAGCTACACTCTCACACAACTACATCAAATGGTTAAAGAACATACGGTTTCCGTGGATGGCGAAATTCTGCCTCCCGAAACGATGATTGTTCAATACTCATTTAACACCTTCAAAGGTGGCCATTATAATGTCACTATTTTTATATATGATATATAATATGTTTATGTTTTACTTATTCTTCTGTATTTTTCATTTGTGTCTTAACTTTATGGCATCCATTATGGGTATACGCGATATCTTCATTTTAGGAAGTGCGGACTACCGCCCCCTCAAAGTGATTTGATTCATTAAATACCATATGTGGGACGTATAAAGGATGGAACTATGATATTATATATTATATTATACTTTAATTATAATATAACTTTATATAATTATTATTCCATTCTATAAAATACGAAATATAAAGAAATTAGCGTTCATGCGTACGTACGGCTTACCGTCTCCATGAACGGTGCATTTCATTTCTTACCTCTAAATGATTATATAACGTTATAAATTCATGAATGTACTGGATATATATGAAATATATTATATCTAAATCATGAATACAATTCTGGATATAATAAACATTTTTCCACACGAACAACATGTAATTGTAAGAAGTCCACTTTCGACTTAGGAACCAAATATCGGCAAAAAAAATATTATAAACTTAAATGATTACATAATGTTTATGACATGGTAATACGTGATACAAAAGGAATAATGAACTCGAAAAAGGTTCTTAAGGAAGTAGAAATTAACTCAAGTTTATTATTCAGGATATTAAAGAATGATCGAGTCAAGTCGGACCCGAGGTAAGGGATCATACTCCTCTCTTTCTTTTTAAGTACACACTTTTATGTCATTCCTTTTAAAGCTCATATTTCTTGTTATTTGGATGATCTTTTATATTAAACTTACTGTAATTTTTATGTTCATGTGATGAGAGACCCTATTCTCTCTCATCAATCCATTTTGGGAGTTTTGAGTGGCGCCGTTAGGCTGCCGAACTTTCGTAAGAGATCTAACCTCTCTCTTTCTTTTTAAGTACTCTTCTTTATGTCACTTCTTTTAAGCTCCTCTTTGTAATGTTGGGGGATGTTATTTTATATTCATCTTTCTATAAATTTTATTGCAATGTGATGAGATACCCTATTTGATCTCATCAATCCATATTCCGAAGTTTTATGTGGCGCCGTTAGGCTGCGGAGTTTTCGTAAGGGATTTTTCATCTCACTTTTATTCCCGTGAGATTTATGCTACATTTGCCACAAATTCCATTGAGTGGTGTATGTACTTCCCATTATTCTACTATTTCTGTAATATACTTTCGTTTATGAGTATTTACATCAATGATCTATTGTCCTTCTTTCATGGGGTGTATGTTTTGAAAGATACCCATGTCGGTAAGGGAACCTTTCACCCTCCTCTTTTTTAAAAGACTTCTTTTGTTGGGTCTTTTAATTTACATATTGTTATGTTGGGATATGTTCTCATATATCCTTATTTATGTAAATTTTATGTCCAAGTGATGATATACACTTTTTATCTCTCATCAACTCATTTTGATGTGATGCCATTAGGCTGTCAAAGGAACTTTTTAACCCAATTTCAATTTCTTTGGGTTCAACAGGTAGTCATTGAATATGTCATCCATTGAATATGTGTGAATGACCTTTTATTGTTTTACACTTAATATCCACTTATATTGGGTGTATTTATATTTGTTACACATATTTTTGAGGTTGATTTGTCCTTAATTTAAGGATACCTTCTTTATAAGGGATTTCATCACATTTGACATTTCTATTGAGGGTTCATTGTTCTTATGCACCAATTCACTCTTATATGGTGTATATACTGTCCTTTGGAGTATTATATCATGAATCCATTTATTCTCATGATATTATAAAGTTCTTACTAAATGTTATTCCTCAATTATTGTATTCAAGTGTCTCTAATTTTGGTAAAACCCCTTTAACCAAAATATCGTTTTAAATGTTTTAATTATTTGTTCTTATTAATATCCATGTTTTAAAAATGGTTTTAAGGATTTATTTATATGGATATTAATTGTTTAAAATTTTAAGCTTCAAGGTGGTATGAGAGACTTTGATTCAAAAATCTCTTTATTAAATGTTTTAAATGGTTTTGGAAATGGTTTCTTTTTGAATGGATTCATTATTTCAATATACTAAAATGTTATATTGTGATTGAAATGTGGAAATGTTATGTTTCCTTTATGCATGTTTTATGTGATACATTTAGGTTATGGTTCTTGGGCATTGTTATGAAAACGGGTGGTTCCGTGATAAACTAAGGGCGGGTGAGCCCGATATAGCTCTCCAATGCATTGGGTAACGTGAAGGAGTGAAACATTGAGGTTTCTCCGAAGATATTTAGGGAATACACTGTGATGGGTATTCCAAAACGTAACCAAGAGGGTTACTCCCTACGTAAGAATGTTATGAATGCCTCAAGTTACCTTTTGTGTCTTATGATTTCTATGATTTATTCATGATTTGATATGCCTATGTTTTATGGGTAAATTATGATTTCATTATTATGTATACATGTACTCATGTTTCCTTTCCATATCTATATATCCCTTACTGAGCTTTTTATGCTCATCCCAAGTTTTTGAAATGTTTTTCACAGGTCAAGGGAAGGGTACATAATGTGATGATAGTGTCAAGGATGTGTCAAGAAAGAATCCATGTTTTATTTTAAATATGTTTCTGTTGATGGGAAGAATGAATAATGTCTTTTATGTAACCACTTTGTTTAAATGTGGAATGTAATGCAAGTTTCATGATCTAATTCTATAAAACCCTAAACCTGAAAAGATCCTCAATGTGTAATCTTGTAATAACTCAAGATTAAGTATGGTTTAAGGCTGGGGCCTTATAATAATTAATATAAAATGTCTAAATAATGGGTATAATACTCAATCAATTATCAATGAAATTAGAAAAAAAATAGTCCTAGAAAAGAATTTCTCCCTATATTGGATTGGCATCAATCTATTCATGAATGGTAAGTGACTCATGGAATTAGGTTATCTTAGATGGAAGCATGTGGTTTATATATTGTATCATATCTTAAAACTCCTCCACATGTGTTTTTATTCTACTGTGTCTAAAGAGAGATAAAAGTGTTTTTAATCTTCTCTATTAAATATGGGAGAGTAATATTATAGGGGGCCCTTTAAAAAATTAATCTAGTGTAAATATGATTTTTTTATCTACTTCAATTATTTCTTCTATCATGTACTCTATACAAGACTTCCCTAGTAATATGTGAGTAAGTTCTGATAATAGATATTAAAATTATTCATTCTATATTTCCATATATTCTTAAATTTCAAAAATAAATAGGGCTACTTCTTTTATTATTATTTCTAGTCATTTATTCTCTAGTTTTTGTTTATTAGATTCTTGTGTGTACCAAACTATCAATTTCACTTGTTTTCTTATGTCCCAAATTTCTTAATTACTATATTACTATGGGAATTTTTTACATAAATAAATAACCAAATTTTTTTAGTGGAGTGTATTTCTTACTCCATCCAAAATAATAGGAATTGGAATTCATCATAGAGAAAAAAATTTAAATATTTGTTTTTAGAAAATAAATATTTATAAAATTTGAATTGAATTAAAAAATGACTTATTATGTTTGATCTTTGGAAACAATGTAATATTTTTAATACAACCATCATAAGTTGTATAAAGTAATATTTATTTTCCTATTGAAGTATAGGGTCTTACCAGGGTCATCTCTCTTAATGATCATTTAGAGTAAATTTCTCACTATTATAAACACTAATTATATTTTCGGTTTTTTTTTTGTATTTTAATATAAATTAATAAAAATGATATATTTTTTTAAATTATATTAACATGAAATATAAATGAAAAAAAGTAAATAATCATACCATGAGTTATTAAGAAATGACATTTTTCTAGGGATGGTGCTCCGAATCCTTCATTATCTAATATTTTATTTTCTAAATACTATTTGGGAGTTTATCCCATAGTATATGAACTATCACCCCTAAATTGATTTTGAAAATCTTAATTCCTAAGAAATGTATTTAGCACACAAAATTTCACCTTTAATAATATTAATGGATGATAAACACACCTCAATAGAGTATGTAACACCTTCCAAGACATGGATTCATCGTATTCTTTTTCATCTACTGAATAATCCCAACTCTATCATATGTAGATGTTACCTATGTAAAATTTGTGAATGAAAATTTTGTATAAAATATAATTAGAATGTGATTCATTACCTTGAGATGTGGATAATTTCCATGCCAAACCCCAACACTCCTCATCTTCTAATTAAAAACTAAAAATAGACATGGATAATTAATGGAAAATGATATGTAAACACTAAGATAACTGACCCCCATATCAATCCTTGGGTTAGTTTCTCACTACTGTTAGTATTGGAGATATATAGTGGAATAAAATCAAAAAATTATAGTTGAGTGCGAGATATAGAAAACATGACTAGTTTTAAAACATAGAAAGATTATTATAACAAAAATAATAGTAAACCATAATTAACATTCACTTATTTTTATAGTCGTCATTATTTTTTATCCATCATTGATATTGTTCTTGAGTTTTGGGTTATCCAATTTTTTTTTGAATATTTAAGAAGTTCTTTCCTTTATGCGTGTTTAGGGTGCATAGTTTAGTGAAAAATCATGTTAACTCCTTTACGATGGAGAGATTATAGTTTTAATTTTTCAATAAGGACTTGTATACATGGGAAGTGAACAACTTAGTCTATATTATTTGATTATTATAAGAAATAGTGTGGGAACATAGTGGGTCTTTGAGTTAGTGTAGGGTTCGTGAAAACCTTGTGAAAAGCATACACGTGGGTTTACAATTTTAATTAAGAGGGTTTTCACTATTGGCACGTGGTTTACCAAAGTGAGGTTTTAAAATATAAAGGTGTCTATAGGACTCTAATGAGGGGTGAAAGTTTGTATCCCAATTTCTAAATTTCATTCCCAAACTGCATGAGGATGGTTTGTCTATCTAAAAGAGGGTTCATAATTGTCACATAGTTTTGAGAACCATGTGTCCATGAAATGAATCCTTACCATAATATTTAAATATTTTTCTTCATAAAAAACACTGTAATTTTTAAAACTATTAAACACCATACCTCTCATGACCCTCACTCATATCTAACAAAGGAACACCAAGGGTATCCTTCCCCCATTATCTTTCTAAAAAAATTTAGGGTGTCTTCCAATGGTTTTTCATGATCTATCTCATAGTATGGATTCCTATTTCTTTATTTATCCTCATATTTTTCCTTCACCCCTAGACTTTGTGTCAATTTTGAAAAAAAACATGTTTGTTTTTTGTCTAGTTTTTTTCTCTTTTTATCTTAGGGTGTGTGGTTGATCAGTTAGGTCATTTTACTTCTATATTTAATTTTTTTTTCTTATTTTCACACATACAAGGTAGGTATTTCCATCTATTTCTTATCCAATGAACACTAAGAAATCATAGGGGAATTATAAACCCATATTTATATTACATTTATTTTAATGTGTACTTTAAAAACTAGGTTTTAATGCTATTTGAGTTAATGTTTTGAATATAAAAATTATTTTCCTGATTTACAATTCTTATACTTTTTCATTGAATGTATATGTATGTTAAGTGTATGATAAAACTACTAAATAAAATATTTAGGGAGTTATAGTGTTTTAAATGATTATTGTTATTTAATAATATTATTGAAGTCGGTTTGTTTGATTTATTGTGTTTTTTTTGTTGTGACCACATTTTGTGGTTTTGATGGTTTTACATGGTAATTACTTTTCCCTAGAAGAATTATTTCATTTGTGTATCTTAATTTGATCATTTATAATTCTTGTGAATATTTACATATATATATGTGTATGATATATATATATAAATTTACTCATATATATACATATATATGGTTATATAAATATATATATATATGTAAATTTATATATTTCCTTTAATAAAACCTTTGTTCTCAAATTAGTTTATTGTTTTCAAAAATTGTTAAAAAAAGTTTTTGACAGTGTGTTTCCCAAAATACAATTTGAGTGTTGTTTGGAACATGGGGTAAATTTTTTGATTCTATCATTGGAATTTGAAATGAATTTAAAATTAATTTAAAATGAAAATATCATTGTTTAGAAACATATTGTTAATTTCAAATTCTATGCCCCAGTTGGAACCTTTAAATGACTTCTATGAAATTTGTGAATCCTCATGGAAGACTTATATTTTAAAAGAGGTGTTCAAATGTGTTGGGGTGGGGAAATGAGATTAGTAATGATATTAGATTATGTGGAATCTTGTATGATGATACAAAGACTACCTTATTTACATTTTTTTTACCATCATGGTATCTTAGGCTTCCTAGTGTGGGATGACATATGGTTCTATTAGTTCTTGTTGAGATAGACTAAATCTTATATGGTGTTAGAGACTGTAGGGGGTGTGAAAACCATGAGGCTTATTAAGAGAATCTATATGGTTATAATATTAGGATCATTGAATAGTTTAATAGATGATTCCACCCCGAACACATCTATTTTCTCCTCACTATCTGTTTAAGGCTTTCCCTTGATTATATGTACCATTTTTTTTCTTGATTATTGATTTTTTCATTATGGATGCACTTATTTTTTATTCTTTTATAATTTTCCACTAACTCCGCTCTAATTCCATATTCATGATATTATAAAAATTGTTTATTTTTAGAGTGAAATATCATTTTGTTCAATTTGAGCTGCTATAGTGTGAGTTTGGAAATGAATTAAAAAATTAAAATGAAATGTTTTTTAAAGGGAATGATTTATGGAAGGTTTCGAAGGTATCTTTAAAACATGTTTTATTTTGAAGATTTTTTTAAGAAATTTCATAGTTGTTTACTAAATTTTTTAAAAACATACTCTCAACTCATATATCTAAACATGTGTCTATGGTAAATTTTGGGAATGGAAATTTATAGACTATATGGTTCATACATATTGAGTGTTATTATGTTCACACCATACTAGGGTGACTCCGTGTTGGTAGAAATTATATGTTCTTCAATTTTAGGTTTGTATTCTTGATCACTCATGATGTGAGATAGTATTATTGTTGGATTGATTGTTACCTTGATATTTTTATAGATGATATCATGTTTTTTTGAGTTTGAATTTTTTTTATTGTTTTATTGGACGAACCAGACCCCATTATATAGATCATATTATAGTTTATTTTATTCATATTAATTTTTATAGTTATTATGATATTCATTATTTTTATTGTACAAGTTTTTTTCTAGTAATTATTGTGTTCATGGAATTCTAATGCACATGTTTTCCATGTCAGGATACTGGGTAGAATCGGAATCTTCTTATTTATTTAATAGGTAAAATCATCCCCAATGATAGAGCCATGATTCTCTTGATTCTTTTCATAAATTCATGGGTATTGGGGATGAACCTTATTGTATGGAACATTCTATGTTGGGTGTCTTATGGATATATGTATCATGTTGGTTCATGATAAAATTATATCAGAGTACAGTTTCATTTGAGGTACTAGTTTCTTAGAGAAAACATTACTATTGCGGTTCATGGTAGATTAGAGTATGACTGTTAGAATTTGGTAGGTATATGATAGAAGAGTTTTTTTATCACTAACTCATCTTGGTCCTTGAGTTACAATGTTTATTTTGATTTTAAACGTTACATTTTTGTTTCCAATGATGGTTTATAGTATTCTATGTCTCTCAATCAATTTATATATCTTCGGGGATGATAATGGGAGTTGAACTAGTGTAACATGGTGAGATATCATGGCCTTGATATTGTTGTGGATATTGATTGTTTGGTTCAACGTTCCTTCTAGTCGAAGTTATATGATTGGAACATGGTCTTCCAAACCGTGTGGAATATCCATGCACAACCACAAATCCCTTGTTAGTAGTTGTGATATTATTTAATTTTATTGATTGCGTTTGGTTTGTGTGTGTGGTTTCAAAAAATATATTTCAATTTAAAAAAAAAATTAATTGTTTTTTATGGAGAAAACATGGAATTTGAAGGAATAAGTGGGATTTTAAAATGATTTTCAAATGGTATTTTAGGTGTGGGATTAAAAGAAAATTTGGGTATGCATTAATTTTGTGGTTCTTTGTAATTTTGATATTGAATTATCCCATGGGATTATTTTTTGAATGAGATGTTATTTTTGGACATGTATGATTTTTATTTTCATGGTTATTTATTTAGTTCTATTTATCATTTTTTATTTAAATTATTCCACCTACTAAGGTCCCAAAGGATCCTAAGAATTATCTTCCAGCTATTGAATCTACCTATAATCCTAGTAGAGTGGTAAATTTTTTTATATTTTAGATGTTTACACAACTTTCATGGTGATCAACATTTTCTAAAATATCTTGTGTATATATAGAAAATGGCTGGGTTCTCCAAGTCCATCAGAAATAAAAAATCCTTGAGAGTAAGTGATGTCTCATATCAGTTTGAGGGGCTGAGTCTGGATCAATAGTGAATATTTTCTTTATCTCCATTTCAAGATGGAATGACATGATAATTCATTAAGACCGCATTCACTCAATGGTTTCTTCTAAAGTTAGTGATGGTGGGGAAAGTTGTAGAGTTCGTGGGTATTCTATAGGGCCAACAAATAGTGAAGGAGTACACTGACCACTTGAATTAGTGGACTCCTTTTTATCCATTGATGGTGTCTAGAAATTTATGTATGGGTTATATCATTATAAAGAACCTAAATCCAAATATCATAGACTGGGTTATCTAATATAGTCTGATCTTGTTTAAATAATTAGTTGTGGATGAATTTATTTCCATGTTATATTATAGGGGAAACCCATGACGGGTTTTAGAAATGACCCTTTTAGTTATAATGATGGTTTCCCATCTGATGAGAATGTAAAATCAGAGGAACCTATTTTTGAGGAGAAAAATTCTTTTTTCGCTTCTCCATACCAAAGTAATTTTTTTCTTCTCTGCTTATAGTGAAGTTAATTCATTCATTCAATGCTTTTTACCCCAGTGATTTAGAGATCTATCATCATTATGGTTGAATGGAATATCTTTAATGATTTTGTTAGTTGGGATCCAAATATATGAAAAAGGAGTGGCCCTTTCTTATTGTAAAATCTCAGTATCATTCCAATTTAATATTTTATAGTAACCTTTAGGATCCTATTTTGTATAGTTTATCTTTTCTATCACCATCTCTTATTGTGATCTATGGGTTTTATCATTGGTAATTTTACATCACATGCCTATATAGAGAGCAGAACACTTTCTGGAATAATTGATAATGTTTTATTAGTTAGTTTTTTGTCATTTTGATTATAATAACATGTTTTTTTGTGTTGAAACAATCATGTTCCTTCTCATGTATAACATCGCTAATAGTTTAATACATAAATAGTGATTTTATCCACTATAGATATTTATTTTAGGTTCTTTTAATATTTTTAGGTGCCAAATATAATGTTAAGAATTACATGTTGGTTAGTATCAACATTTTTTTGGTTTGGTTTGGTGGTTTCCTCTTGGAAGATTTTCTTTTCTGATTCGAGGGACCATGGTTTTTTGATACATCATTAATTCAGTGACTTCTAGGTGATATAAAGATATATGGTGGTGAAAATTGGCATGCATTGTTTTTTAAGTTATTTATTATTTTTTTATTGCGTGGTCTTTGATCTTGTTCATGATTTATGATTTTATTGGGAATAAAAACATATATCCTTTTTTTGGTAGTTGTTTACACCATGTATAGTTTTCACATACGATTTAGGGGAAATGTGAGACTAAATTTACATAGATGGGATTATAGTAATTTTTTTTTCATGAATGATTTTTATAAATAGATAGTCTATATTTGAGTCCAAATCTTATGAATCCTAAGGGAAACTGTGAAAAAAATTGGTGTGCCTGGGATCTAGTGCATGACTTGTGCATGATGAGGGAAAACCCTAAGACATATGTGTGTGTATTTCTACAATTTTAGCATACACGTTTTTATATTTTTTTCAAGGTTTACCAATCCATATGAATGTTTAGAGGAGAAAATTGAGGGATAAATGTTTGGAATGAAATTTTCAAACCGTAAAACCAAACTATGAGAGGATATCAATTCTATTGAGTGAAGGGAACATAAATGGTGCATATTTTGGAATACTGAACAACTAAACCATGTATCATACCAATAATATTTAGAACTTATTTTTCTCAAACTAACTACTAGTTTTAAAACCCATAATACCATACATGTCCTCCCTCTGGTTTGGATCGACCAAGACATTCCATGGGTGGAATTATTCCTTTATCATCCTTCAATTTTATTGTTTATTTCTTTGGGTTTGGGTGATTTCTCCTAGGTTAAGGATTATTCTATCATAAATTCTCATTTCCTCATATTGTTTCCTTCTCCGCATAACTTTTTTTCTCTTTGGCCAACCCCTTTAGCAAGGGTTGTATTATTCAGTCTACTTATTTTGATTTTTGGGTATTTTTAATCTGTTGGGCTATATTCATTTTGTATTTGAAAGATCCTTTGTATTCCTACATGTTTGAGGTATGTGTTTTCATCCATTTCCTTTCAAAATAAAACCACAAAATTTTAAGAATTTCTAAAACTATATTTTATTAAATATCTAATGATTTGGAATTTAATTTTTTTAATGATGTGTTAGTTAAATATATGATTAAAAATGGAATTTTTATTATTTACAATGATTATAACTTTTCATTGGAACTATATGTTTTCTAAGTGTTTTATAAAATAAATAAAGGGACTTTTAAAAGAGATATGATGTTTTAAATTATAGTATTATTTAAAAAAATTATATAATTTGTTATGGGTGATTTAAATTTGGGTTTTTTGGGTTACGGAAACCTTTGAGGTTTGGATGGTTCTATATTGATATTTATATGTTTTCAAAGAATAATTGGGGTTTTTTCACTTCATTAAATCATCTAGAACTCCTATGAATGTTTATGGGTGTATAAGTAATATAAACATATCTATATAATGTATTTGTAAATTTTGATATGTAAATGTATATATATATATATCAATGAATTATTTTGATAAAACCATAGTTCTTAAATTGCTCTCTTGGTTTCTAAAATTCATTTTAAAATATGTTTCAAAATTGGGTTTACTAAAATATCATTTACAGTTTGTTTGGAATTTGGGGGAAATGGTTTAATTATACCATTGTATTTTGAAATTACATTAAAAGGAAAATAACATTCTTTTATGAAACCTATTATTAATTTCATATATCCATGACTTATTTGCACCATTAAATTACTTCCCTGAAATTTGTGCACCCACATGGAATCCCAATATTTTGTGGACGTATTCGTATGTATGGGTTCCAGGAGATAAGATTATAAAATATTTTAGATTATACACACTCTTGTCTTATGAAATGAGGGACACCACATATATATTTTTATTATCATCATGGGATCATTGGTGTCTCAGTGAGGGATGATAGATATTTCAATCTTGTCAAGATGAGATATATTATGCCCTTATATAGTTAGATACCATGGGGGTTCCCCCAGTGACAATAGATAAAATATTTTGGGTGTTTATAGACTTAGGATCATTGACTATGCTATAAGTTAATTGCAACCCAAGTATATATTGGGCCACCTCATATGATATTTTAGACTTTTCCAAGAATGTTTGTACCTTATTATTTTCTTCATGTTAGGTTTTTCATTTTTTCGCCACTTTTTTGTTGGTCTTTTTATATTCTACCCATAGTTCTTCTCTTATTCCTTATTTTATGTTTTATAAAAATAGTTTATTTATAAAATAACATTTAATTTTTTTACATTTAGTGGATTCATAGTGAGTTTGGAATTATATTTAAAAAAATATTTCTAAAATATTACTTTTAAAAGGAATGGTTTATAAAAATATTTTAAGTTCTACATAATACATGTTTTAGTTTAAAGGGTTTGTTTTTGAAAATTATCATAGTTATTTATTAAAAATGATAAAAAAGTCTACTCTTTAATTTAATTTTAATCCTATTGTTTTTGGTCATTTTTGGGAAAGTAAATGTATCAATTCAATTTTGATTACCTATATAGTTGTTTTATTCTCACATCTTACTTTTTTCACTCAACTTCAACAGGACTGAGATATTTTTCAGGTAACAGTTCATCATTTGGATCACTCAAGGAGAGATCCAGTATTGTTGTCGGAATAATAGTGACATCATAGGTCAGATGAATATGATTTCACGTTTCTTTTGAGTTTTATTTTTTTTAGTTGTTATATCATCCAATTCAATCCCTTGTATTTAGATCTTGAATTCGTTTATTATCTTTATGATCAGTTGGATGTATAATGTGTTATTATCTATTTTTATTTTTCCATTTTCATTTTAAGTTTTTATTATGTACATAAAACATAGATGTATATGTTGAACATGTTGGGATACTTGGTGGAATTCCATGCTTCTTATTTATTTAATAAGATAAATCTTCCCCAATTATTATGCCATTATTCCCTTAATACATATCATTATCTTCCAGGGATTGGGGATGTTTGTTTGACTATGTCATAAGCCTGTCTAAGAGTTTTATGAATGGATATCCAAGGTTAGTTAGTGTCCTTAATCTACACTGAAGGATAATATCAAAAATTCGAACATGTAATACATTTAATGTGATGGGAAAATAATATATGTAATGAAAAATGGACTCAATTTTTCCCAACATATGAATGTGATTGGATTACTCTTATCCATGTCTCTTCAATATTTTTTTCTTCCAAAAGGGATAAAAGATTTTAATATTCATTGAAATTCATCCCATTTTCTTCAAATTTCTATCTAATAATTTATATGAGTAATTTGATTTATAAAATATATTGAAATATATTAAATGGAAAATTACATGGGATTTCACCATGTTTTTAATGGGTGAAATGATCATAGTTTAGTTTGTAATGACTTCTCTATCTCAACTCACATTTATATCTTTACAGTGTGAATTTATTCATCCTAGCATAAGAACATCTAAATTATAAGTAGTAATAAAACTCACATAATCCTCTTCATAGAATGGAAAAATTAGTTCAATTCTAAATTATCTCATTTATAAAATTCCATAGAGGAAAATATCACATGTGAGATATTTTGTATAAATTTCAATCATTAGAAAACTTTACGCATCTCATATACTGCATCTAAAAATAAAACATAATATCCCTAGTAGCCAAGTAAAAAATACTACATATCAGTGAAACTCAGTGAAAAATACTTAGAAATAATACAAATTCATTATATATCAGTAAATATATTAGGCAACACAAAGGATATTTGAAACGCTATCTTCATGGTAAAGTGAAAATCATTACATACTGGCTAAATTTATTATGAATTAATACAAAATATTATGCATAAAAGTTATATTCAATTAAAAAAGGGCAAATTCATATGTACCATCTTAAGGAATTATTTATGAAGTATGTGATTCGAGGAAAAAATTAATATTTATTGTATATGATCTCATACATCTCACATTAAAGCACATAAATATTTCCAAATACAAATCCTTTACAATTTTCCCTAATTTATATTCAAAAAATATTTTGTATTAGATGGGAATATAACTGATCTCATTACATGGCCAATTTCCTCCATCATTATTCTAAAACTATGCTTTTTTCTTTTAGATCTATTCATATTTAACTTTTGATCTTTTCTACTTAAATATTTTATATCCCCTACTTAAAATAAATAGATATCATAAATTTACCTATGTGTATGGAAATTAATTACAGAATAAGTATAAATGCATTATCAATCTTAATTTAGGCCATATTCATAACAAAGTATAAAATACACAGATAAATAAAATATGTGATAATTACTCATGAATCATGGAAACAATGGGAATTAAATAAGCTATTAAAAATTAAAATATTTGAAATATTGAGCTCTATTAATTTCCTAAAAATTTTGATGACCTAGGTTTTGTGGATGTGTTTGAGGATGAAACTATTTATGGAGTGATGTTTAAAATTGTCAAGGATTATCCATAATGATGATGTTATTCCCAGCCATACTACTAAGAAATTTTTGAACCTAATACTAACAATCTCCCCATCAACTGTAGAAATTGCACATAATATTGGAGTTCTTAGTAGAATTATTTGAACTAATAACTCTAGAAGATTGAGGGAAAGAGGGTCGAGGGTGATCCCCCATAATACATAATCAACATTAATTAGATAAACATGGAATCCTCTCAATATACCTATTTCAGAAAAAGTTATGATTAATCTCCAATGGAAGAAAATTTTCTATTATAGGTACTTCCTAGTCTCTTCATTTTTTATAATCTGTTTAGTATAAATTAGAAACCTGAAAATATAGAATTAATATTGAATCAATGGGTGAAAATCTTCACCCAACATTCATATTGTCACAACCTCATCTAGAAAAAGGTGAAAACAATAGTTTAATCCTCATTAATTTCACCCAAAACACTTATATGCTTGGATTATTCTATTTAATAGAGATTTAAACCTACCATTGTTCTACTCAAATAACATATGACATGAAATTTTTCTTTCACTAACTCTTTAATTTCTAAAATGTGACTTCAGAATCATTAGGATAATTAAGGTATAAAATCTAATTTTGAGTTTATCCTCATAATAAACACTTTAATAAAAGAATATAATTAATTTTATATTCTCATATTTTTTAAAATGTTATCTCCATGTCCTTTAGTCGTTTCATTATCTAATTTCCCTAGATAGACCAAACACGCCATAATAGAATCTTACACTAAAACTTATACAATGTCTTCCTCCATAAATACTTTTGTCCTTATTCAATATTCCTATAGGAATCCCAATAATTCAAAAACTTGGGATATAGAATCAAGTTAATATAATTTAAATAATTTCATTTTAACTATAATGGATAATCCATCGGGGCCTTTCCTTTTCATCTTGGGACTTTGATATCTCATGGAACATTTCAATGGTAATTCAAAGTCTTGAGATGGCATATTGTTC
This sequence comes from Viscum album, assembly GCA_963277665.1. Lineage (NCBI taxonomy): Eukaryota > Viridiplantae > Streptophyta > Magnoliopsida > Santalales > Viscaceae > Viscum > Viscum album. The sequence goes on from OY728137.1 coordinate 134,637,933, forward strand.
TTTTTCATGTCTATAAATCTTATGAAATGTGTTGGAGAGCCATTTAATATGGTGTTTTGTATTGGTTGTTCTCCTATGTAAAATGGGTTATGTGAACACCCCTTGGGGATAGTGTGGTACTAGGTGTATTGGTATGGTGGTATTCCCGTGTCCTACCAGAAAATATAAATTCCTAAAGGAGTGTATGGAAGTAGGTATGGTGATTTGGTGGAGTATTCACAAGAAACATGGAAGAGAGACTCACCATGTTGTAGCCTTGCGCATGGTGTGGGTAAAAAGAGCACATGATAGGCACTAAGGCATGATTTCAAGTTATGGTAGAAGATGAAAGAACTAGTATGGATTTGATAATGCCATGGAGGTAGAAAAATATTATTATTAAAATGAATGGAAAAATAAAATCTCACATGGGGCCATCAAATATCACATTGAATGGACCCACCATAAGTATTTTATCTATTTAGATTTTGATGAAGGAGTTCAATTGTATTTTCATATAAATAGTAGTTTGGATACCCTTGGTTTCTATTTTAAAACATTCATTCAATTATTGGCCGACACTGACTCATCCATCCCAAATCCAATCACCTCAACTAGTGTTTCAAACCCTTTAGTTCAGCTTTAATCATTCAATTTGGACTCCTTTGAATCATGGTAACCCCCTTTTTACCATTATCCCATCCTCAATTTCTATTATATTTAAATTTCACTATTGTGAAATTTATCCTCTATTTGAGAGGATTTTATAGGGGATTTATATGTGTAGGATTCATTGGTGATCCCATAAGGATCTATGGTAGTGGATCCTTGGTTTTTGTGCATTTCTATTTGAAAGTTTAGTTAAGATAATGGATGCTTCATCATTCGATTTTAGATGTACATGTGTAAATATCATGATATTGTACTTCCTTTGTAGAGATAACATGTACCAAATTAGTAAAGATAATTTAGTGGTTTAAATGAAATTTAATAGATGTTGATTAAATCATTTGAGTTTTACTTAATTTTATGGTTTTTACTATATAGATTAGTATGATTTCTATCCATTCCTTCTTTGGATCATCATGTGAATTTTTATGTTTTTTTGGATATTGAAATGGTGATCCTTATCGTTCTTATCAATTTTACCCATTGAGTATAAAAATGGTGAATAATATATATTTTTATAATAAATTTATTCCCATGTAATGAAATATTTTGTGAGAATACCCATGAAAATATATAAATAAATATTATGAGATCCATTTGATAACAAAAAATTTTTATGTGTGATGGTTTTTATGTGTTTTTTTTTATGATGGGTGATGGTTGTGATGTTTGGTGGTTTTGGTGTGTATTTGTTATGATGTGTGGTGGTTTTTAGGTGTAGTGGTTAATATATATGGTGGTTGGGATGAGTTAGTAGTTTATATGATGAAGGAGGACTTAAATTTGACTTATGTTTGTAGTGACATGTGGTTGAAATATATATCTTGTTGATGTGAAAATTATGGATTATTTTGGGTTGATATATGTTGGTTTGTGTTGTGTTATTTTCCCAGTATTTAGGGAAAAAAATTATTCATGAAACTTAAATGGAGCGGGTTCAAATGACTAATAAACTCTTCAACTAAAATGGGAAGTGTGTTGAATGTGAATATTGTTAAATAGAAAATTTATCGGATTAATAAGAAAGATGATTAGTAATTGATAAATATAAAAATGGATTAACTTGTAAATGAAGATTGAATGTGGATTTTATTTATAGGTTGTTTATGTGGTGTAATTCATTTAGAGGTAAAAATTAATGTGGTGGATGTTGTGAGGCGATGTGGTGGTTTTTTGTGTCGTGATGGTGCTCTTTCATTAAACCAACAGTTTTTTCTTATGTGTGGATATTATATGTTGTATTTTCATTGTGAATTCTATATGCACCCCCGCCCTCATTAGATACTATGTAAAGACACACAAATGATTTAGAGGGTATTTTTTCCAATATCCAAGATGGGGAGGACGGATAGATATCTACCAAAAATTCCTCACTTTTTCATTTGAGTGAGGTTCTTCAAAAACTGTTGTGATGACTTGTGGATATAGTTAAATTTCTATTGGGATGATGAAATTGATTTTGTGGTTCATAGTGGGGGTTGTTCCTGGTAGGATGAGGGCATAAGGATGATGTCCTTCTTGTTCGAAGTACCATAAATTGTTAGATATATGGAAGTAGTTATGAGAGGATGTGGATGAGATAAAAAATTTCTTGTGGGGTTTATTTTAGGATGATGTTTCTTAGGTGTCTTCAAGTAGGTTGTGATGATCAATTACACATGGGGTTCTTGGTATGATATAAATACGTATAAGAATTCGTGAAGGTTTATAGGGATGGGATGAGAGATCTAGGATTATTGAAATTGGGGAATGTGAGTGTAAGATTAGTTTGGAGAGTGTATTAGGGTACCCATTATCAATATGCTTAACATAATGATATTATACTTTGATGTGTCATTTGGTGAGCATACCTTGGTGAGGATCGGATTGGTTATTTGACATTATTTGGTGTTGTTGGTTATATTTTTTCTCCATTCATGAATTAGTATACTATTTTCACATGCACACAAGATACCTTTTATGTGATCCTACTGAGTATACATGTAACTCTCACCCCAGGTATGTATAAACTCTTTTTTTAGTTTTCCAAGAGGTCTATAAAAACAACGTTGGACATTACTAGCCAATACATTAGGGTTATTTCTGAGTTGATTCCTTAGGTTTTCTTTTGGTATTTATTTTGGAGACTCTTTTTTTTATTACTTTTCACATGAATATTGGGATGATTTTGGACTTATTTATTTAATATTATTTCAATGAGTTTCTTGATGCTTGAAATTATATTTCTCAATCCAATGTCATTTATTGAATGTAATACCTTCCATATGTCATATTTTTATTCCCTTGATGATATTCTTCAACTATAGGCTTAATAAATATGGTAATTGGTTGTCAATATCCATCTTTCTTCCTCGTTAGTGTGGGAGGGATACCCTTGGAGGGAGGGGTTCGTGACATAGTTTCACTAAATTTTATATTTAGAGAGAAGGAAGTGTTTGGATTTATAGAAAATGAGTATTTTTTGGGTTGTTAGGGAAATATTACCATTTAATATTGGTGTTTGACTTAGTCTTGGGATATAGTCTAGGATATTTGATTTTAGGCCTCCTTATGATTCAAAGTAAGGACTCTAAGTTTACCAAATTACCATGTGAGGTGGTTATAGGATTCTATTGACTTATTCATTACTTTTTATCTACCCCCATAATTATTTTCAAGTAACATTACACAATTGGTTTGAAATTCACATTTTTAATATTAGATATTATTTTTGTGCATTATTTGAATTTATATAGATTCGATTCAGTTTACTATTTTATTCATAAATATCAACCTACTTACCCAAATTGGGTGATTATTATTTTTTAGGGTTACTAATTTAATTCCATTCAAATAATCTCATGATATATTGGGTCAATTCATGCATATAAAGTGTAATATAGACCACACAAGAATTCTCAACAAATATTTGAAGAAAACTAAACCAATTATAAAGATAGAATTTTTGGGATCACTCTAGAATCCCTCATTTGATGAGACCCCATAATGTGATATTTAATATTCAAACACATTTTGACAAAAAATGTTTCAAATTCACTAAAAGGTCCTCATATTATGCTTTGAAGTTGAGCCCACATGTCCTTCTGGGAATTAAAAACATCCCACTATTCGTTACTTTATACCAATCAAATTGACCAATACAGAATAAATTTTGTGCTAGAAATGAAAATATTTAGTATGAAAACATTTTATAATAAATGGTTCAGAATTTAGGGAATGTTAATAGACATAAATTAAACCACATTTATACCCTAGAAAAACACAACTCAAAACTAGATAACATACATTTTTTGTGAAAATAGACATAAAATTGGAAAAAACATCAAATTGCCAATAAATTCAGAGGGTGATGTTTCCAAATTCGTATCTACAATTTTAATAAGAATATATTTCCATATTCAGATGTCTAAATAGTCAAATGGTCAATCCAATATGAGGGGTGGTTTTGGAAGGAAAATAGTACCCAACCTTGGGCTATGAATACATCCCCCTCTTCCCATTGTAAGGGGTATGAATTTAAACACCTAAGTATGAGATTTGGAATGACTAGAGCCTTCACAAGGGTCTGGGAGAAATATTTTTAATCATGATTCAATAATAGATACCACTCCTCCACATTCCATTTCATGTTTATTTACACTATTTTTCATAGGTAATCGTCTTATTTTATTTTTATTTCAATTAAATATTAATTTATATTTCTTCACCATAATCCCTAAAAATTATCCATATTCTATTGTGAAATTTTAATGGTATCAATGTAGTTGATATCATAATATTACATACCAAATAAGTATCCCACACCAATGTTTATTAAATATTTAAATAAAAAATAATCAATAAATAATTTCACATATAATATAAAAGAAAACAGTAATTAAAATTAAAAATCATAAAAATCAATATTAAAATTTCTACCATCAATAAGAATTTTACCCAAGTGTTACTATCTATATTATAGAAAAGAATTAGACAATTAAATGGTAAATATAATACAATAGGACGCACATCACATGGAATTATTTCATGTGATAACGTAACTAATATTCTAAAGTTTTTTATTTAATTTTAAAAAAATAAACCAAATAATAGGAATGAAAAACCCTAATAAAAACTCTCATTCCCATAAAAATTATAAACAGAAAAATTCCATAAATTAAAACCCAACATCCCCCAAAAATCATAAAAAAATATAGAGTCTTGTATTAATATTACATCACTTTTGAAGAATACTTAAAATATTATACATATAGATTCCCTAAGACTACACTAGTATAGTGCCTTTGGAATCATGAAAACATAAAAATAGGTATATCAATTTGATATTTTATCTCCCCCTATGATATTCAAGACTACCAACATTCTCAGACATATAAAACATAATACATATCTTCATAACATAGGGGAAGGATACATAAAAATGGGATAGGTTAGATGCTTAGTAAGGGTAATCAAGGGAAATTTTTAAGAATAATCAAGAGTTGAAGAGTATTAAAACAGGATCGTGAAAATAGAAGATCATACCCTACATATCAGAGATCATAAACATGAATCATGTAATATATTTTTACAATTAATAAGTCATGTATAATAAGTACATAAAGAACATAATACATGAAAGCATAACATAGGACTAAAATATGGAATTATGCGAGAAAAATTAGCATATATAATTATTTTGATAGTGGTCAAGGATTCACTACCAAGTCAATCTTAGTGGACAATGTCCATTACTGAACGGTGTTCACCCCCGATCCAGTTCTGTATTACTGAACCGAGTTCACTCATCGTTCTATATATGTATTATTATACAAATTTTATTTCTCATTCCGACCCTAAAATAATGAACCATGTACATTTCTCATTCAATCAATGTCTATCTCATGATATATAAATCATTCCCCAATACATTATAAGGAGATATAGTTCCCACCACAATCATAATTTAATCATACATATTTGTGCTAAAAAATCATAAACAATCATATCAAAAGACATGAAATTAAAATTTTAGGATAAACATGTAATCATATTTTAACATATGGAAAAAGACATGTTGCAAAATAATTTCATCAAATCTTAACCTGCAAAAGGATGAAGGCCTCAAAAGAATATAACACATGGAAGAGAAATAGGTGTCATAAAAATCATTCCATAAAAATATAAAATATTAATTAAATAATATGGATGGAACATTTGGATCATTTCCAATAAGGGAATAGTAAATATCAATAGATTTCATATTAAGTGTTAAATAACTTCAGAATATTTTTTGAAGACATTTCATTAGGAAAATATCGTTTATTATTTGAAAAAATGATCTTTAAAATATGAAAACCTTTTGAAAACCATTCTCATGAAAATAAACATGAAATAGTATTAATAAAGCATTGAAAATTTTTTGGAAATATTTTTCTTTGAAAACAAATAAAAAGAGCTCGATAAAATTATGAAAACCATTTTCCTTTGAAACATAATAAGGGATCTTAAAAGATTTTTGAAAATAATTTCATTATAAATAATTATCAAACTTATAAATAATGATTGAAATCATTTTTTAAAATATTCCCTCAAAACTTTTAAAATAATCTTGAAATAATTTTGAAAAAACATTACCATAAATATTATTAATGAATATTGAAATCATTTTGTAAACAATTTTTCATCAAAACTTATAAAATAAGCGTGAAATCGTTTTTATAAGAATTTTCGTTGAAAACAAATCAAATAATATTGAAAAAAATTTATACACAATTTTTCCTTGAAAATTTGTTGTGGAATATTGAAAACATTTTGAAAACAATTTTCCTTACAAACATATAAAATAATATTAAAAACCTTTTTAAAAACACTTTCTATGAAAATTATTTTGAAAACATATAAATAAATCATGAAAAAATTTTAAAACCCATTTCATTGAAAATTATTTTTAGAAAAAAATTCATCAAATTTTAACTTTTTAAACATGCAATGGAAGTTTCACAAAAATGATGGTTGGTAAATTCATACATGCTATTTAGAATAGTATAATATTCTACGAAACCCTTTTTAGAAATATTATTTTTAAGGAACATAGATTTATTAACAATGAGACAGTAAAGTTTGGATTTCTTAAAAATATATTATTTAATATATTATCTACCAAAGTGTAGAAAATTGGTACTAATACATGAATTTAACTTGAATAAATAGAGGATAAGAAACATTATGTGTGTTTTTAGGAGATGGATTACAAGATTTATGTAAATGAATAATAATAGAAAACAATCTCAATAAATAATGATATTGTTACAATAAAGTATTACCATATGGTAACATGGGATCATACTATCCATGTACGTAAATAATATTAAATAAATATTAAAATATCATGAAATTTAGTAGATTCAATATATGACATGTCAAATTGAAGTATATTCACCTTGAAAAAGAATTTATGTGTATAATAAAACATGTGACTCAAAGATGGTAAATTGAGACAAAATAGTCTTCCAAATTTGGTATCCTTAGAAAAGTTAACCCCAAGAAATAAATATCATATAATGAACATGTACATAAACAAAAATTCAATTATAAGAATAATTTAAAACATCCATGGGTTGTATACACACCACACAAAAGTAATCGGTAGTGAATAAAGAATGTATCTCATGGAAATAAAAGGTGAGGTGAAATCTCTTTACCTCAAATATTAACTTTATTCATAATCATAAAATCTTCTTATATGATAAATTTAATTTTATTATACATATTTTACTTAAGAATATTCTTATATAAAATACCATATATGGTTTTATTATTTCCTTATATTACCTGCTTGTTAACAATCATATGTTAAGGTTTCACTTTTGTTAATATTCTATTTTTTCATCACATGTATCTTAATTTAGAATATATTTGGTCCTTATAATTATATCATTATTTTCAAAATTTACCCCATGATAAAAATATAATTTACATTCACTATATGTGTATTATAATAAAATATATAATATAGAATTATGAAATAAAATACACCGTTCATGGAGACAGTAAGCCATATGTATGCATGAACGATGTTTCTATTATTATAGTCGTATCAGAAGAAAGAATGAAAATAAAATATATTTATATATATATTATTATTACATTATAATTATTATTCCATATTGATATCATATAATTTCACTAAACTCATCTTTAATACAATCCATGTAGTTTGTGAATGAATCATATCGTTTTGAGGGGTGGTAGTCCGCACTTCATCAAACAAAATTATCGAATTTATACTAAATGGAAAGTATAAAGACATGGGTTTTAAAAGGATTACATACGATTAAATAAATAATTAATATAACATAAAATATATATAAACAAATTTTCCATCATAATTTACCCCATTAGAGATGGTAAAAAAAATTAATAATCATCATTTCATGGGGTGGTAGTTCGTTGCACACATAATCAGTTGGTTTGTTACCCATTAGATGAAAGTGTGTGTAATTTTAGGTCTAAACCTTATCATAAAAACATATTATTATATTTAAGATACAGGTTTTTTCTAAAATAATAGTATAAGAAGTTATTTTGGCATTGATAATTGAAATAAAATAAAATAACTCGAGGAACAATATCCATTCTTATTTGGGTAACTCCTTTTAGTTTTCACCGAAGGGATTCCTTAGATTTCTTTATAGCCAAGGAGAGGATTATAGGATGACAGTATGAATAATGGGAAACATTTCTTTCAGATCTTGGTTGATCCAAAGTGGTTTCTGAGGTGTGAGGAAATGGGAGGACAGGAGGTTGTTTTATAGTGGAGGAGGAGTGGTGCTCTTGTAAATTTTGGTAAAAGGAATTCCATCCACATTTCCTCATATTAAGTGGATAAAATAATGAAAATAATTATATAAAATGAAGTATAGGGTTGATATATATCCAAAAAATTACTCTTGGACACGTTTTTAGGTCTTTTGGTCCCTTAGTATTGATGTTTATTTTTGTATTAATCTTAATTTTACCTTCATTATTGTAATTAATTTTAATTAATTTAACTAATATTTTTGGTAAAAAATAAGTTGAACATATTATAAATTATAAATTATAATGATTTAAAATATGGAATCCATATTGAAAAATTAAAATCCCTAAACGAGGAGAAATTATTTTAAATTTAATATTGCTGACGGGATGACACTATAGCTTTTTAATGTTAAAAAACATCCAAAAGTTTACCAATTTTTTATACCCAAATTCAAATTAAAATTGATTACACTAAAAATAATTGGATTGATTAATAAGAAAATATTTGATTAAACTTGTAAACCTCATTAAAATATAATATATTCTTATAATTAAATTATTTAAAAAAGAAGTTTTTATTTTTAATTCTGTATTTTTCACTATTCATTCAAAAATGGTGCTTCTAAGAAAAATCCCACAAATTAACCCTATGATAATTTCAAAATTATAAATTAAAATATTAAGTTTATTTTATCAAATTAAATTTATACATTTTTCCAAAATAAATTTTATTATTTTTCAGATAAAGAAATTAGAGATATTTTATTTGAGAAAATTGTATTTTTAAACATATAAAGACTTTACATAAAATTATATCTTACATTATATATTTGATTTATTTATTTATAGAAATTAAAAAAAAATATTTTAAAATTACTTATTACTATTAATATTACTATGTTTAATGGCTATGTTATAATTATTTCATTTAAATAGCTTTGATAATAAAATGATGCTTTATAGAAACTTGGTGTTGTGTGTAACATAAACCGAGTCGGTGTTGTAGGAAACAAAAACCATGTAAATTTCATGTGAAAGGTATGTTTTAATTAGTGATTTAATATATATAAAAACTATTTTTAGTGTTTTGTGAATTGAAAAATGTCAATAGATTAAATTATTTCCTAAAATATATATTTCACAAAATCTCAGGGTGATATATTCTACCACCCTTAAAATGAATTTCTCCCTCATAATTATACTGGGATATCAAAGGTTTAATACTTGAAATTTAATTTCATAAAAACCCACATCATAAACATTAATACCAAAAATACATTTAAAAATGGAATGTTGGAACCATAACGGTGACCCAATGTAACATATTATTGGGTTTCCATATAAGACGACATAGGCTGGGAGTGAAGATTAGATATAGAGGGAAAATGTAAATATTTATAGGTTGTGATTGAGGTTATAAATCACAAAATAGTAAATTATTAATGATAATTTGAGGGCATCAAATTCATAAATATGTGATGATTTAAAAGGACATCTGGTCAACCGAAATTAAGGTATTAGGACATCATATTTTTTATCATGATACTAACATTGAGTAAATATTTTATTGAACATGAATATAAGGAAATATGCTTATATGATATATTTCTATAAAAAAATTTAATTCTTTAGTTTTTCTTTTATTTATTTCTAATTCATCTATTACTTCTTCAAATGGATGTCTAGAAATTAACTTTGATACCTGATGCACAAAAATAGACTTATCATAGTTCTTAAGGCTTGTAAAAGAAATTAAATTTTATATATTTATCTCAAACTATACATGAAAATAAATATGGTTAATACATTAACATCTAAACATATAAATCAACACCACTATTTAATAATAAATATTTACTCATCAAAAATAATTATACATTAACCAGAACTTCATGTAGGACAATGGTAATCATGAAACCCTTATCGTCCCTCATTCATGGGTTCAAGACCCACAACCTGACTGGACCTGATTGGTTATAACCTAACATAATTCCTTTTTTTAAAACCACACTAATACATTTTCCAAAATAAATATGATTGACATCCTTCAGATAAGGTTAATTACTAAGTAATATTTTAACCATGGTTTTCAATGAAATCTCATTACATAAATATTTACATCTTTGTTTAAAAACTATTCATGAATATTTAACCTTGTAACCCTTTATAATTATGAAAATATAAAACATTATAAATATATTATTGAAATAATCTTAACATTGATCCCATGTATATATATATATATATATATTAAAAAGTAGATCTTGTTTGTCACATTCCAAACATGTGAATACCCTCATGGAAAATTTTCATAGAACATGGTAACAACCTAAATTATCATAATTCCTTTTAAAAAATACATGATTCCTTATTTCATATATTATTGGATATATTCCATAAATCCAAGTAGTTGTAATCTTTATCCATCATATCATGAACTACTTTTCATTAGTTCCAAGGTAATCAGTACTGTATAATTTACATATTCATATCCCACATATCTTTATCCAAGAAAAAATATCTCAACATAAGTAACTTATTAGGGATTTATATTCCATTAGTAAAAATATATTTTAGTCATAAATTAACTTTTCCAATCCATGAGAAAAACTCGACATAATATTTTAAATCCTTAATGAAAAACATAAACTATAAAATCCTTGTTTATTTCACCATTCATATAACATAATTACTAAATCATAAATACATAAAAAAATAGATTATTCCACTTCATTGATAATCTATCATAAGGGTACATAAACATTTTACTTAATACCTCTTTCCTTTAAAATTTCATCCATTGCCTTATCTTCATCAACAATATAACCATTACGCACACAACCTAACTGATTTTATTAAGGATAATTCTTCTTGAAAATTTGAGTTTCATAATAGCAATTTCCTCCATAGTTAAAACAATTATCCTTAAAATATGTATTATTGAGGACAAAATTCTCATCTATTTTGATAACTGGACTCTTCTTGTTTCCCTTGTAGTCACTTTCTTTGTGTATATCTTGTCTATAATCAAAACATATTCTCGTTTCTATTAGATATTAATAGAGGTTATTATTTCTACATTCATGACACAAAGGATACTGAATATTATTTCCTCTATGGTCACCATTTACTAAAATCTCGGAGAATTCCTTACTTCTCTTCCTTGGTGAGTTCGATATTTGGTTACGGTACACGATGATAATACTTTTTTTGTGAAAACTGATTAGGTATGATAACAACATCTTTCACTCCATTGATCACCCCACTTGACTGCTCATCAAAAAATCATCCAACACATTCAACATTAATCTATTTCCTACTAGTTCTCTATATTGAATAAAACTAGAATCATAGTTTAAGAATTGTTAATCATAACAGAAATCAACATATCCCTGAAATTAATTACTTATAGCATGTCTAAATCATGAAACCTTCGTTAATCAATGACACCGTAGGTTCATTATAGGTTATTAATAACCAATATAAATTTAATTACTTCATTATGGTTTGTGAAGAGTTTATGAATTCCCAAATCATATCCACTGAGAGTGTCAAACCAGGTATGCATTAAGGCCCATTATCATGTACCAGATTACCCTGATTCAGGACTAAAACATCTAGTAGAAGTTATTACTTCTACGTACATCTATTCAAGAGACACATACACTTGTAGTGCCCAGAAAAAGATGTATTTCTAGGAAACCACTCACTATATACTTTACCAAAATTATTGGACACTTTACTATAATTTTCATTATCCTTATACTTATCTCAAGAAAAATACTTTTAGTTCTAAATAAGTTTTTCTCGGCCTACCTTATAAAGGATAATTAAATATTTTATCAGATAAAAACGATACTGACCCTCTCTTTTCATACATTAACACTACATAATGTTTTATTAATAAATAAAGAATTATAAAAATAGATTCTTAAAGACCGTACTAGTCTAGTTTCCTCGGAAGCATGGAAACATAAACACTAGTACATAAATGACAGACATTATCTCCCACTATGTTCTTAATGACTAGAACCCTTCTTAGACACATCAAATATAATACATGTCTTCATAACCCGGGGGAAGGAAATAAAAAATGGGTGATCTCAAATTCTCAGTAAGGATAAATAAGGGAGATATGTAAGAATAATCATGAAAAGAAGTATATGATAACAAGATCATGAAAATAAAACACTATTACCTGAATATAAAATATTATAAACATGAATCCTGGAATAAATATTGACAGTTCATAAGACATTAATCAGAAGTTAATAAAGAACATAGGCCATTAAATCATAACATAGGAATAAAACGTAGAATTTTGGTGGACACGTAATCATATATAATTATTTCCAAAGTAGTTAAGGCATCTATGTCAAGTCTATATTAGTGGATAAATTCCTTTACTGAACTAGGTTCACCACCCATTCTAGCCATGTGTTACTGAACCGAGTTCACTCCTTATTCCATCCCTATAATATTGATAAGAGTTCATTTCTTATTCCAGACCTGTAATACTAAACCATGTTTTTTTATCATTACATCAATGTCTCTATCTAGAGATATAAATCATTAACCAATACATTGGAGGGAGATATGGGTCCCACATATATCATAATGATATCATATATACTTCTCCCACAAAATCATAAAAAACATATCATAACCCATGAAATGGAATGGAAATCATAAACATGTAATTGTATCCTAAACTTTGAAAAAAGAAAGGTTTCATAATCATTTCATCAAAGCATAAAACTTGAATGGATTCCAGTCTCAAAAGAATCTATCTCTGGAAGATAGACATGTGTTATAAGCATCATTCCATAAAAACATAAACCATGCAAAAAATAATATTAATATAACCTTAATATAATTTTCTATAAGGGAATGAGTAACATCAATAGATTTCATATAATGTGGAAATTAACTTGGAAAGATATTTTGAAAAAATTTCATCAGAAAAATATCATTTATTATTTGAAAAAATTTCTCATTAAAATAGATGAACCTTTTGAAAAACCTTTTCTTGAAAATAAAACTGATATATTATAAATAAATCTTCGAAAATATTTTGGAAATCTTTTTCTTAGAAAACATATAAATACTGCTTGAAAACTTTTTGAAAAACATTTTCCATGAAAATATTTAAAAGGATAATGATATTTTTTTGAAAACCATTTCTTTAAAAATCATTTCAATCTTATAAATAAGGCTTGAAATTATTTTGAAAACTAATTTCCTTGAGAATTTATAAAATAATCTTGAAATATTATTAAAAAAATTCCTTCAAAACATATCATAGAATCTTGAAAACCCTTTATAAAGATATTTCCTTGAAAATTTATAAAATAATCTTGAACATATTTTGAAAATAATTATACTTGAAATTGTATAAAATAAGCATGAAATAATTTTATAATAAAAATTCCATGAAAACGTATAATGGAAGATTGAAAACATTTTAGATACAATTTTACTTAAAAAATATAAAATAATCTTAAAAAATTTAAAAACACATTCCTTGAAAAATAATTTTAAAACATATAAAGAAAATATGAATAATTTTTAAAAGATATTTATTTGAAAAAATAATTTACGAAACATTTCATACTAATTAACATTTTAAACATGCAAATTAAGCTTCACATAAATGATGGTTGGTAAATCCATACATTCCATACGAGGAAGGAAAAACATTCCTCTTGCATAGTAAAAGGATAGGAAATGCCTTGTTCAGAAAGAAAAAAGTATAATCCATTAATATTTTTTTAAAAGAATAAAATATTAATTTATTAAAATATTTTAGGATAATATTATAATATTCTTATAAACCCTTTCTATAAAACATTGGTTTAAAGGAACACAAATTTCTGACCGAAGAGAGGTAAAAGTTGGGATTAATTAAAAACACATTATTAATAATATTATGTACAAAAGAGTTGAAAAATGGTAACAACACATTAAAATATCATTAATAACTAGATTAGAATAAAATTAATTATTTTTCATGAGATATTTATCATAATATTTCAATTAATGAAGCTTAATCATAAACAATCTCAATAAATGATGAGATTGTTTCAATAAACTCTTACCACATAGTAACTTGGGATCACACTCTCCATGTAAGAAAAGGAAATTAATTGAATATTAAAATATAATTTAATGATGTATATTAAAGATATTACATGTTAAATGGAAGTATATACACCTTAAAAAATATTTTAGGTGCATAATAAAACATGCGTCTCAAAGAAGGAAAATTGAGACAAAACTGTCTTACCGATTTGGTAACTTTTGAAACGTTAACCACTTGAAATAAATATTATAGAATTGATATATAAATACCAATTAATTTATTTATAATAATTATTTATTAAATAAATTGTTAGTATACACACTATACTAAAGTAATGGGTGTTTAATAAATCATGTATCTCACAGAAATAAAAATTGAGATAAAACCCCCTTACCTTATGTCTTAACTCAATTTGTACACATACAAAAATCCTGTAAAATAAATTAAAGTTTATTATAAATATTTTAAATAATAATATTATTAAATTTAATACCATATATTGTATTATTATGATAGTATATTCCCTTCTTTTTAATAATCAATGTTACAGTTTCACTTCGGGTAATATTCTCTTTGTTCTTCACATGTGTCTTAATTTGTTATATAATTGTTCCTTATGCTTATACAATTATTTCCATATTGTGAAAAATGATATAAATATCATGTAAATTCATAATATTTTTATTATAAATACACCATTCATTGAGACGGTAAGTCGTATGTACACATGAATGTTGTTTCCATTTTTATTATCGTATTGAATGAAAGAAATAAAATAACATATATGTATATATATTAATTATAATAGAATTATTATTTTATATATATATCATATAATTCTAATAAAATCATCTTTAATACATTCCATGTATTTTGTAAATTAACCTCATCTCATTGAGTAGGTGGGAGCCCACACTTCCTCAAACGAAATTATTAGATTTATACTAGAAATAAAATATAAATATATATGCGGTAAAAGGATTAAATAATTTTAAATATATAATAAATATAATATATAACATATATAAATATATTTTCCATAATAATTTCCACTACAATAGGTGGTTAAGGAGAAATGAACATTCATCATTTCGTGAGGCGGTAGTTCGCCGAACACATAAACAATATGTTTGTTACCCATTATATGGAAGTTTGTGTAAGTGTAAGTAAAAAACATATCATAAAAAAATAATATTATATTTATGTTAGTGGTTTTATTATACAATATTGGAATAATAATTTTTTATAGGATAAATAATTGAAATAAAATAAAATAACTCGAGGAAGAATGTTACATGTTATATTGCTAACTCTTCTGGGTTTTCAGCAAAAGGTATTCCCTAGAATTCTTTTTTACAAAAGGGATGATTCTAGAAATATGGGATATATTTTAGGGAGATATTTTGGTAGATCTTGGTTGATCCAAATTGTCTTGAGAGGTGTGACGATGTTGGAGGAGAGGATGAATTTTTATAGTGGAAGAGGAGTGTCGCTCTTGTAAATTTTGGGAAATGGAATTCCACCCACATTTTTCTAATTAAAAATTCATCCAATAATGTTCAAAATTAGAGAAAATAAAGGATAGAGTATGAATATGGCTATAAAATGAATACTTTACAATTTTTTATGTCATTTTCCCCTTAAGATTAATGTTTTTTCTCTTATTATGTATAATTTTACATTAATCGTTATAAACCATTTTTATTAGTTTTCCAAATGTTTTTTGGCAAAAACTTAGCTAAAATTATTATATGATATCAGTTATACTAATTAAAAATATGTTATTGATTTTTTCATACTCCAATCCCATAATTGGTATATATTAATTTAAATGTAATCACATTGATGGGATGATGTTGTAGGTTTTTAAAGTAAAAACATCTAAAAGTTTGCTTTGTTTTTATACCAAATTTCAAGGGGAAATTTACTATAATGGAAAAAATTGAATTGATTGATAAAATTATTATCTAATTAAAATTTTAAACAAAGTTAAAATATAACTTAACATTATAAATAATTATATGAAAAAGCAGCTTTGAATGAAAATTTTGTATTTTCCACTATTCATCCAAGAATGATGTTTCTGTGAAAAATCCGATAAATTAACCCTAATATAATTTCAACATTATAAATTTAAAAATTAATTTTAAATTATAATATTATGTTTCTAAATGTGTCTAAAATTATTTTTATTATTTATAACATAAGGAAATTAAAAGTAATTTATTTGATAAAATAATATTTTAAAACATGTAAGGACTTTACCAAAAAAATATATATCCTTAATTATAAATATGCTTTATTTATATAAAGCCACTATAAAAAATATATTTTAAATATATTTATTACTCTTAATATTAAAATTTCTAAGGGTTAGTTTATATTTATCACATTTAAATAATTATAACAATAAAATGATGCTTCATAGAAACTTGGTGTTACGTGTAACACACGCCAAGTCGGTGTAGCATGTAGGCAAGCCATGTCAGCACCGTGTGAAAGGAATGTTTGACATGCTGAATTAATATATGAAAAAAATATTTTGAGTGTTGTGTGAAATAAAAACTATAAACAGATTATATTAATTAAAAATAATATTTCACAAAATCTCATGGTGTTACAGAAAATACACATAGAAAAAACCCTCTTTCCCCATCCTTCAAAATTTATCTAAATTCACCATATCCTCTAAATAATTCCATTGGATTGGATTTACTATAAAATCAAGTGTACTATGAAATCAATTTGGAAGAACATTAGGGATAATAAAATCAATCAAGACCCATTCATTTCCAGTCATATTTTTTTTATATACGAAACATCTGAGGGAAAAACCTTAAAATAACACATTGCCCCTAATATGAATTACCAAATACATAGTATTCAAAATCCAAATATTGAGGCTGATTTTGAACTCAAATCATGTTTGAATCATCTTCTACCCCATTTCCATAGGATTTTTAGTGAGGATCGTCATCTTCACCTTAAATAGTTCCAAGTGGTGTGCTCTACCATGAATCTTCAAGGGGTTTTTGAAGAACAAATTAATCTTTGATAATTCCCTTTCTACTTAGAAGAATCTTCCAAGTCATGTCTTAGATACCTCCCTCATAGATTAATAATCACATGGAATAACATGAAAAAAACCTTTCTTATATAAATTATTCCCTGCTTCTCAAACCACTTCTATCTAATAGGAAAAAAGTGGTATCCATCATTCCCCAATGAATTACTCCTTAAGTAGTGGGATTTCTTCAAAACGCTAGTGCCAACCTTACCACACCATCAAATACTTGAACAAATATTTATTGAACACTTCTATGAGGGGTTATAGTATTAGATATAACTCTCATTTATGCCTTAAGTGGTAGTTCTCTTGTTGAAAGAACTCATACAGCTGCATGAGAACTCATAAAAAACATGGCTGAAAAAAAACAAAAAATCCATACTTGAGTGCATTATCATGATGAACAAGTCCAGGAGAATCAATACATATTACCTAACAAGATGAATGAGTGGATGAGTGAACTTATATGCTATGTGTGAAAACTAGTGGTGGCTTCCAAATCCCCCAATCTCATATTCTCTGAAATATCTATTCCCTAGACCTATAATTGTTTTGGAATCTGTACCTCTCCAACTCATCCAACTAACACATGTCCACAAGTACAAGATGATCCATTAGATTCATTTAGACCAATGGATCTCAATTCGGCATATTCTCAATAGAACACCAACCATTGACCATTAGTTTCATTCAATTGAAACCCCAAAAAACTCCACTATAATCACTTCTCTTCTACCCATAACTCTAGATTTTGGTATGGTAATCCCATCTCTTATCCCCCTTAGCCCCCTCCTCAAAATCCATACCAGTTCTAGTATTGTCAATTCTGTACTAACTTCTAACAACCTTATCCTTTTATTACTCAACCATAATGAAGAAATATTCTTGTTGATCCTCATGGTTTCCACCATCCTAGTAAGGCTTCTCAATTCCCATCCCAATATAAGAACTATCCTAAGAACAAAAATCAATGGAATCCCAATGCGAGACATGCATCTTCTTCCAAAAAATCATAGGAAAGTGGTGTTGAATATCCTTTCACCTTCACCCATTATATATTTAAAAACATTTAAAACCAAATTGGTCAAATTGTATCCCACTTAAAGAAGAAATAATAGTCTGATTCCTCCCAACTCATAGCTCAATAGTTTCCCAATACTAAAGGTAATGTAAGTGAAATTTCACCTAGACTAGGAATGAAATTCATTATTATTCAAGATGAATCCCTTCAATACCCTTTAATGGATACCTGTAAAAAAAGTAATTTACGGAAAATTAACGTGAATACACTCCCTCACCTCTTTCCATTTCTCTAAACATGTCAATAATTTAAGATGTGTTGAATTGAAAATTACCCTCTGATATTCCCTAAAAAATTTGTTTGTTTTGAATTGAAAATTACCCTCTTAGATTCCCCAAAAAAAATTATTTATGAAAAGTTTCTCAAGTAATTGTAAACACAAAAGAGAAAAATATGGACTATTGAAAATGTTTCATCCTAAAAGTACATACCCATTAAGTGGAAAGATTAGGGACCTTTATTGTTTTATTCCAAATAGGGAGTTACAATATTGATGATTCAATCATAGACCTAGGATCCATATAAATTTCATTTCCATGTCCATTTTCTCAAAACATAGTCTAGGTGTCTTGCACCCAATGGGTGTTGTCATACAATTAGCCAATCAAAGCACTACTAGTCCTGATGGAATAATTGAGGATTTCCATGACTTAGTTAATGATCTTATATTAAAAACTTATTTTTATGTTAATGACACGAATTGTGGGAAAAACTATTTCTAATATCCTATGGTTTTATAAATATCTTTCCTCATGACATCTAGAGTTATGATTGATGTCCATGCTAGAATATTATCCATGGAATTTGGTGACTAACTGGTCAAGTTCAATATTTTTCAATCCATGAAATACCCATCATATAATAAGTATTTATTCTCTATCAATGCATCTAAAATTATATATAAGAGTGTTTTGAACTATAATCCATTATGTTCTTTATGTTCTATTGATATATGTGTTTTTAACATTTTCATCCTCATTAACGATGTCATAAGCAGAGAATATGATGTTGACCTTTCACATGTAAACCCTGTTAATCTAATAGATCTTGAAAATTATATGGAATATCATCTCAATTATGATATCTATTAATCCAACGTGGATGGTAATGAGAAAAATTGGCTAGCATTCTCAGGTATTTATTTAAATAAGACTATCCATAATTCATCATTTCTTACCCATGATTATATCAATTATCTTACAAGTCAAGTTGTCCCTGAACCAATATTCTTATCTTGTCCCAATGGTATTGAAGTTTTTTATATTCATTCCCACATTAATAATGTGATCACTTGGTATGTGGAAATTTACCATTTATCAGAAAACAACATTGTTTATAATGATCTAGAAAAATATATTAAATCTCATGTCCCCTTTGAACCCCATTACTCTACATTCAAAAGTTATAAAAACCATGATCTTTATTTTACATTAAATCTTGGTTTATTAAAAAAGACTATACGTAATAAAACCTGAATGATCGATAAGTCTTGTGTCTTTTTGAATTAGGTACATTATACAAAAACATAAAACAGGGAATATAACATCTTTATTAAAAACTTATTTAACATGCTCAAAATACTCCTTTGAACTTATTACTTTATGGGATAACATAGGGAAATACATAATAAATGGGTGAGGTATAAATCCAAGTATGTAAATAAACTTGTAATAAGTGATAAATGTTAGAAAATATACATATAAATTAGTAATAAAGTAACATGAATAATAAGGTATGATATATCATGATAATCTTAACATGGGAAATGTGGAAACAACTTAAAACCCTGAATCATAAACATAGGTTAAGGTTAAACCCACCAAGACATCAAGATGAAAAAAAATCCCCTAAAGTAATTACATTCAATCCATATGCCAATGTGATGTACCATGATTCAAAATATTACCCAATTCATTGCATCATTATATGGTCCCACCCATTATATTCATTTGATTCTCATGTGTAAGTGTTCCACATAGATAATACAACAAGGATTCGTTAATCGTCTTAATTTATTCCAAAATAGAGTAATTTTGTGTAAATAAATTTAATTACATAATGAATAATTATATTTTTATAAATTTGAATAATTTTTATAGATAAATGTGTATGGTATTTAGAACATAATTGTTTTGGCATGGAAAATCAAAGCGAAATTTTATCAACATAACAGTGTTACATAAAAATACATAAAAGTGGTTGAGAAGAGATAAAGTGATTTCTAATAAATTGGAAATAAATTTTAATTTAATTGGGATATATAATAACATATCCCATCCTAAGGAAATTATGATAAAATACATAATGTAATAAAGATACTTTAATAAAGAGAAGAAATGAAAATATACCTTACAAAATATTGGTATGGTAATTGGTGAACATAAAGGATCATGTGAGGCTTAATCAGAGTAAAAATGATGATGGAATAATTTATAAATTTTATGTAAAGTAATGATAAAATGGAAGAACATAACATCAAAAAATTGAATTTAATATTCAAAACCTAATAGGAGTTCTTGACTGGAAATGAGAAGAGGAAAATCCCTTATAAGATTTCAACATAGTAACATCATAGATGATGGTATAAATGAGAGAGAATACATGATACCTAATTAAAATAACATTTTTGGAAAATAGGGTATTTTTATAAATAAATTAAATCATAAAAAATTTAATTTTGAATGCAAATTTTAAAGAAGGTTCTTGAATTGAAAGAAAGAGGGGTAGGTGAGGATCCTTTACTTGAGTGTGTGACATCAAAAGCTTGGGAGGGGCTTCATGAGAGCTTGGGGAACATAGTGAGGGACATAGAAAGTGTAGGAAAGAGTACGGTATTTTTAAAAGAAGATTTTTTGATGATAAATGTTATATTTTGTGGATTTATATGAGAAGAAAGGGGTATTTCTTTATTAATTTGGTTTTGTACTCCATATATTAAGATATCCAAAACAACAACACATTCCATGATTTGGTCCCATAGTTTCATTCAAAAAGTAATTTTTCTCATTTTTTTTATATGGACAAGGTACCAGCATTATAAAATAATTCCTTTTCTTATGTAGTGGTGATTCACACTCTTAAAGAAGTGATTTTAAAACCTTAAAATAAAACATATGCTTCATAAGATTCATACTGTCTTTAAAAAATAAATAAAATAAACTTAAAATAACATTATATTAATGAGAAATCATATGTTTGGTCATCAATCTCATTTATAGTAATTTTTAAATCAAATTTGGGACAACATGACGTCATAAGACACAAAGTATATTTATATGATATTTAATTTTTACTCAAAAATTTTTCTATCTTAATAAATTATGAAACATTCACTGTTGAATAATTTAAAAATTATAATTAAAAAAATTATATTTCATATCATCTAAATAATTTTTCAAATATGTGAATTTTAAATTTCTAAATAAATGTTACTTTTATTAAGAAACATTTGGTTTTTTGACAATAATAGTTTTTAAACCCATATAAAATTTACATTTGACATTATAAAAAATATTTGAACATTTACATATCAATGAAATTATTTAATAATATTAAAAAAAATTACCTAAAAAATAAATTAATTCATTAAATGAATTTGAATATTAACCAAAAATACTATTTTTGCTTCATTGTATCAAAATAAAAAAATTACAAAATAATAATAATTGGATGAAAATATATTAATTATTCTATAAAAAAACATGTATCAATATTTATATGGTCTTGATACATATAACTTTAATAAACTAACAAACACCTTAAGTGTAAGGTTCATGATGGTGGGGCTTTCATCAAGTGGTTCAGTGAACATAGTCTAGGTCATGATCTTGGTGGTATTGAACTTCTTTTGTAAACAGTTTCACTCATGCTTGTGTTGTTAGATATCACCTTGGGATTGGTCAAGGAATAGTCCCAAAAATTTTATCTCCCTTGAATTCACTGATAAAATGGATTCATAGGGAATTATCCTACTATATGTGGCCATAACTTCTTTTATTTAGGTGAATTATATTTTTTAAAACCCAATATTTATATTTATCACGTAATCATTGTTCAATAACTATATTATTTATGGTAATTATTATTAAAAGTATTTTAAATCAAATAGGATATAAAAAAACAAAATAATAGAATTTTTTTGTATAACCATATTTCATGATTAGACATTTAAATAAATCAAATGGGGGAATTTTTTTTTAATAGTTTGGGTTATTAAAAATTGTGGAAATAAATGAGTTAAAATCAACCGGGATCTTATAATCTAATTTCATACTATTTTAACCTAACATAAATGAACCATTCAAGTTGAAAAATCTTTCTGAATTTCCAAGCCTAGGGAACCAACACATTACAGATATCATCATTCCTTAAGTTGAAGATAAAAGGGAGGATACCCATATTCTCTTTCCACCCCATTGAATAGAAGATACAAAAAAAATATTTGAAAAAATTATCTGATGAACAATCACGACTCCCATAAGAGAATTTTTTTTAAAGAACACTAATGTTGAGAAAATACAGAGTCCATCAGCATACTATGGGTAGTCCAGTACCACTATCCAACTATAGAGAGAATAAATGCAGTTCTATTTAGGAGGAAAAATGTGTTTTCTTTTACTATTAAGAAATTTCCATTCCTTTTTAGTTCATTATTAAATTAATAATGAATTTTGTTTTTTGTTCTATTATATTTAATGTAAATTTTCTATATCATCACAAGAGTGGGAACTTTACCTAATAACCACATTTACATCCATTGAATCACCATTCAGTAGAGATTAAAACCCACTAAATTAGAATAAAGAGGAACCTCTTTCTTTTTAACTACCTCTTTCTCTCTTCTTCATCTCCCTCTCTCTCTTTATTTCTTCTTCTTCCTCTCTCGTTCACATTTTTTACCCACATTCTTATTCAAATCATTTTTTACCTTTTTTGGTGTGTATTATAAAAGAAAAAATTAGAAAACATAGAGAAAAAGAAAAAAGGGTCCTAATTACTCACCATTAAAATTTTAAATTCCGCCTAAACATTTTGGGGAGTCAAAAGACAGGTTTTAGTCTCAAACAATTTTAATTTTCATAATAAATTTTTATAAATAATTTTGTTTCAATATTAATAAATTTTTAATGATCAATTTTTTATTTGAAAAATGACTCTTCCCAAGCATTGAGGAACAAAATTAGCTTTCATTCCAAAATCAACTATGGTCATATTTTAATATTGTGGGTTATTACCCCTATTGTGAGTATTGATTTTGTGGAACTTCACCCTGATTTTTTTATTTTATCACACAATAATATGACAGAGGAATTTTTGATCCACATAAGAATTATAATAGAAACCTATCCTCCGAATACCTTTATATTTATCCTCATTTTGAAATCCTATTTAAGCCTATGAAAACCATTTTTTATCCTCATTTCACACCCAAAACTAGGTCCCACCCAACATATAAATTTATTTTTATTTCAAAATTTATTTAAATTTAATTATTGTGGAATGAATTTTATTTTGGGAACTATTTACTTGTTTTTCAACATGTCATCATACACTTTAAGGAAGTCATATATTTATTTTTTTAGGAGATATTTTCATTCAGTGATTTATTGGAATTTTTTTAAGTTTATAAAATTTTGTAAAAATTATATTTAAAATTGTTCAAAAAATGGAAGAAAAAATAAAAAAAAAGAAAAAAAGGAAAAATAAATGGTGGTTTCTTTTATGGTTAAAAAATGAATCTTACTCAACCTTTTTTTTATAATGAGATTAAAAACTGGTTTTATATGAGTGTGACATTTGTTTCACATTCAACATTAAAAAATGAAAAAAGATAAAAGAGAAAAAAGGAAATTTTCATAACATTTTCTTATGTCATTGGGAGAAATTTTATGTTCTGTAAATATTTCACCTTTTTACCCCCTCCCAATTTTCACTCTCTCTTTTCTTTTTGCACATATTAATAACCTTGTTAATACAGGTTTCCATTTCATCCCATGTCTCATTTTAAAAAAATGGAGATTTATTTTTCCATATTGGTGTTTTACCCCTTTTTCCCACTCTTATAAAAATTATATTCCTACCATCAAATTTCCACATAAAACCCCAAAAAACAACTCTCAATTATTGTGAACTTTATAAAATGAAATAGAGTCTAAGATATCCTTAAAACTATAAGATTTTCACTTTTGGTTGATTAATGAGTGAACCTATATAAATAATTTTTTATCATCATCAGAGGAGTGATTTTTGTGTGCCTATATTTCCCATTTCAAATTTTCAGTATGGAAATGATTTTTTTTGTGACATTAATGCTTAAAAAGAAATGTGGTCAAATTATTTTTAGATGAGTGAACTATCTAACCCCCCTGATTAGAGAAAAAATTAATATTTCTTGGTGGGTGAAAATGATTTATTTGTGTTTTTATATTTGATTTACATGAGGACATGAACACCACTAAGTGTGGGGAATTTGATTTTATTCACTTATTCATAATTTTTTATCAACTCTCCTTAATGATTTCAAGGAAAAATTCATAATAAGTATGAAATGAACATGTTTAAATAATAAATATAATTTTTTTGAATTATTTGAATTAGTCCAGATTCTATTGAGATTACTATTTTAATTAGAAGTCTCACCATACATATCCAAATTGTTTGATTATTATTTTTTAGGCTTCCGATTTCAATCTCCTTCAAACCATTCAATTGAATATTGGGATAATTCATCCATATAAAGGGTCCTATCGACCACACCAGAAGGCCCACCAAATTTGGGATGAAAATTGAACCAACCATGGAGATATAATTTATAGTACCAATCCAAAACCCTAATTTTGATGAAACTAAAAAATGTTTTCATGGATATCCATAAACATATTGGATAAAAATTTGAAGGCCCAAATCAAAAAAGGGGGACCATCCAATTCATTAAAGTGCGGCCCAAAATTCTATATGGGAATTAAATACAGCCCATAATTCTTAACATTACCCCAAGTACAATCGACCAATTGAGATTAAAATATATAGTGTGAAAGCCAAGATTTAGGTTCCAGATGTTGTATATGAAATGGTTATAATATAAGAGAATATTTATATTCATAAATTTATTCACATTTAGAAAAGGGAAAAACAAAACCCAAAAATGGATTGCATCATATGTTTTAGGAAAATAACCATAATATTGTCCAAGAAAAGTTTGTTTGCCATGAAATTTATAGGGTGGACTATCCACATCAATATGTATGACACTGAAGAAGAAGAATATATCTCATGATTCATCTATCTAAAGGGATAAATGTTCAATCTAATTTGTGGGGTAGTTTTTTAATGAAAACAGTACACCCCCTTGGAATATAAATACAACCCCCTATTCTCAGGGAAAGCGATTGGAATTTCTGAACATAAGAAGAAGATACAGAATTAATAGTTCTTTTCGAAGGGATTGGGAGTACTTTCCATTACTTTGTTTCAATAATACATACCTTTCCTCCACTTTCCATTTCATGTATGTTTTTACTTGTTTTCAATGGTAATCGTGTAAGTTGATTTTTATTTCATTTAAATATTAATGAATGTTTCATCATCATAATCTATAATTATCATCCACCTTATATTTTAATTTTTTAATGGTCTTGAAATAGTTTATATCATGCTGAGAAAATTTTCCATTTCCCGCATTCTAAATCAATAAAAATAACCTATTTTCCTCTCTTCTTGTTTCATGTGCATGTTTAGCACACCAATATTTTCCTCTCCTAGTATTTTTATTCTCTTTATAACTCATAAACATAAAAATCATCAACAAGATTTACAAACATCTCAATGGATGAGTAAATCACTCATTGGGGTGATTCAAAATTTCTATATATTAAGTTATTGAGGGCTTTCTCTAGTTTAACATCCATTTAATTAATATTGTGTATAAAAAAATGTTATAGACTAATAACATGTTTTCTTTTACATGTGGATTCAAATTACTATTGGAAACACAGATACACATGGGTTAATGAAATATTAAACGTTATATCAATAATAATTGATGACAATTAGAACCCACTTTAAGTGATGAATTAAATCTAAAACATGGAATTCTGACTGAAATCATATTTTTAAGTGTTTTTTAATTAAATTAAATGATTTTCAATTCTCAAGGATATCATAATATTGCATCCCCAACAATGATCTCATGCAAAAAATTATTTAATTGTAAAACAACACATTATCAATCAAACATTTTACTGAATATTTGTAAACAACCACCCCCCCCCCCATTAAAAAAATCAGACCAATTTGACACTAAAAATTATACCATCACTTATCACTCAATATTAGTGCTAATATAAACATTATAGTAGAGAACTAAAACATTTAATGGTTAACAGGTTACAATTGGCAATGCATAATTCCACTTTCAGGATATTGACATATTAGAGTTACATGCATCATAACTTTTTTTGTTCATATTTTAATTACTTGTTTGTACCTTGACAAAAATTTCATACTACTACTATTAGGAAAATATTTGTTTTTCTTTCATTTATGGATCTTCGACATCATTTTCATGTTGTTTAGACTAGTGAGGTATAGTAGGATGACTAGTTGATCATTGGAGTGTTGAATCAATTGAGGAAGGTGATTAGTGGTAGAATAATTTCCATGAAATTTAGTGGAAATAGTTATCAGTATATGAGGGTATCATCCATTTTGTAGAGAAAAATCTCTAGTTGTAGGATCTCAACACCACATTTAATTTAATTTGGATCGTTGTCAAGTTTTGGGTTCTTTTATTATTTAGTTGTATGAAAGGGGTACCACAACAAAGGTGGATATAATATCTTAGGGAGTGAAAGGAGGTGTGTGGTTCTTGGGAATAATTATAGAAGGTGATTCCATTATAGTACCTTTCATAAATCATGAAGGCAGTGAAGATACATGAGATGATTTTTGTTCGGCTTTAGAGTATGTTTTTAGAAGATCTTGCGATCATGTTCAAGAAACCATTTCATTTCACCCTTGGTCTTTTTTAAAATGTGGACTGCCATGCATGACTTATTATGGAGGAGCTCCACTCATCTATCTAGTATACAGTTACTACATTTATATTTCAAACATATTTATAAGTATAGAATAAGGAAGAGGTGATAGAGAATTTGAACATGAGAGAAGGGTTACCCGGAGAGGGGAGATAGTTAAGTTCCTTGAGGAGTAAAGTTATGAGTAATAGGTCTAAGTATCTAGGGAAATTGTGGTTTCTACCAATGGGTATTTTATCACACTGATCTTCCTTTTTTCTTTCTAGGGAAGGTATTTTTTATGGTTTTCCTAGGGGTTTTGTTGTAGTTTTCTACAAATATAGGGAATGTTATCATCACCATTATTAGTGACCAATTATTCTTAGATCTCAGTAGGGTGGTTGTGGTTAGGTTGAAGATCATCCATATTTGAAATATCTAGTGAGGCCACTATGGTTGTTGGGGTAACAGGACTATGCTCTACCGATTGTATATGGGATAGTCAGAGACTTACCTCAAAATTATCCCCATATTCATGGGCCCTTACCTAAGTGTGGCTATAGAGGTGGACATAAATGATGTTTCAATGGAAATGGGTGTGAATAGTTGTATGATATAGAGGTTCCAACACTTGAGGATCTATAGATCCCCAGAGGTTTGATAATCTTGTTTTCTACACTTGGTACTACCATATTTCATGTGATAGCCTCAAACTCATTTTTTACACTCTCCACAATCTATTCCTTGAAAATGGATGCAGAGAGGATTCCTAATCACCTAGTGTTCAGTATTCTAGTCAGAGGATTAAATAACCTATTTGATTTTTTTTAGGGGGTGTAGAATGATAATGGGGTAATATATGTCAAGTCAGGATCTCTTATTTCTATAGATACATGCATGAAAATCCATCCTTAACATAGACTAGGTGTAATCCATGCGTGTAGTTATCTAATGATTATATAGGAATGTCACAGTCTCATATGTGGATGGTCATTACGTAGTTTTTATAGAGACTGATGTTTTCATATGGGTCATAGATGTGTGGATACACTCTTATCCATGATGGAAGAGTTGTAAGAAAAATCAACGGGTGCGAGGATGGTGGAGGATCCTAGAGTAATCAATGTGTTTCTATATTTTTCCTTGAGGAGGTTGTTATACTACTCCCTCACTGTGACATCATGTTGAGGGTAAAGTTACAACCGAGTGACTCTCTTATTTCAATGTATATTTATAATATAAAACCCTATGATTTATATAACATGCAAATTTACATATATTATCTGATGTAAAAGTGTTTCACCTAACCTTGTGTGTTTTCATTATGTGCTCTAGTGTTCTTATATAAGAGGAATAATGTTTTTATAACGTTGTGTATATAATGTCGATGGTTTAATCGTGATTTGGTATCGAATATTTTACATATTCTATGTATTAATGAAATTTCTTGACCATTTGAGAGGAGCTTATTGGTTCTACAATGTCAATCTATGGCCTGATTTTCATTATTTGATTATGAAGGAGGAAGATATCCCAAAAGCTACCTTTTAGGGAAGGTATAGTCATTTTTCTATGTGTTCGTGTTTTTAGATGTCATAAATTAACCATCTATGTTCTTGGGGATCATGAAAATTATGTTTAGTGAGATCATGTAAAAGTTTATAATCATGTTCATCATAGAAATTTTTGTATATGTGATGTTATAGGATCAACATTTTGAATGTCTTAGAGATATCTTATAGGTTCTTCAACACCTCCATCAATAAAATATTTTTTGAAGTACATTAAATATACTCAATAGGTGAACTTCTTTAGGAACGTGGTCTCTTAGTAGGGTATTCCCATGGACCCATCAAACATAAATTAATTTTTTTATTTGGAAACACCTAGAAATAAAGTAAAGGTTCATTGTTTACATGGTATTGTGGGATATTTATAGAATATCACATCTTATTTCTTAGGAATTATCATCATATTCAAATATTTAAGTGGGGAAGACCTAGATTTTATCTGAACTAATTAGTGTTATGTAGTTTTGGCTATTTGAATAGAATATTGTTCATTTTTCTAATGATACAGTTTCTAAAATAATTGGTTGTCTTTGATTTATTCTGTGAAAATTTTGTTTGGGGTTGGGATGCATCTAGATGAAGTAGAATATATTGATCTTTTATTGGTCTAGGAATTTTTTCCCCTTTGATTGTAACTATGCCACCAATTATCTATAACTATCGGAAGTTGTTCTTATGATATAGTTGTGGTGAAATTACCTCACCATAGAATTCTTTTTAGTCTTTAAAAATCACAAGATATTAAGGTATATCTTATCTCATATTTATGTAATTCTGAAATAATATAATAGGGTCATGTTTCACTATGAATATGACTTTGGTATCTCCTACACATAGGGAAAGGGATATTTTTTGGTTTATGAACTGAATAAGAAGACATGAAGGGATGTTTTTTAATAGTTAATGGATTACTAGAAGGAGATGGAGGATTTGATTACCCTATGTCGAGATATATGAGTAGTTGATTATAGATGTTTCTTATTTTTGATGGTAATAAAGTTTTATATAAAATAGCACGTGGAGGAATATTAGTGGGGAGACCCAGTTTCATTGGTGATGAGTGACTATACTGGTTGTGGTGATTCCCTATAATGATATTCATAGGATATTCATAATCTTTTGTTATTCTAGGGGAGTCCACTTATTTTGATGAAAATTTGTGATGGATTTTATTATGTATTTCATAGACCACATTTAGCATTACACCAAGAAGTATCTAAGATGTGTCACAATTTGAGAGAAATAATCTGGTTGTTTTGGGATGAAATGGGAGGTGACATATTTTTTCGATGTTTGGTTTTCTAGTAGGTGAAGGCAGAACGTCATGTTCCTTGAGGTTTGTTACAACCCTGAGATATTCAAAAAAAATTAGGGGAAACTATCTTGATGGAAATCATCATAGGATTACCATGATCTCATTGTGGATATGATTCCATCTAGGTAATCATTGATTTGCTGATGAATTCTTATCAATTAGAAATCATTGAGTTGGGAATTCTAAATGATTTGGAAAGGATGTATTTGGATGAGGTTTTCAGAATGAATAGAGTTATATGTTCCATTTTAAATATTTGGATGCAAGTTTTACCTTACATTTCTAGAGAGGATTTTAGCTTTCTTTTGGATCAATGTTACACCTCCTAGATTCATTCCACCCACAGATAAATGGTCAAATGGAAAAGACCATCTAGACACTTGAGGGAATGTAATGATAAGGCATCCTTAATTTTTTTTGGATCTTAGGAAATGAAGATTCTTTTGGTTATTTTTTCATATAATAACATATACCACTCATGCATCATCATATACCCATTTGAGGCATTATAAATGAGGATGTTTCATTCTCTATCATATTGGTTTCATGTTGGAGAGTAATTAGTTCTCGGTACTAATGTGATACAAATCATAATAGAGATGTTTAAGGTAGTTCATTGGATTATAAAGGTGGTGTAAGAAAGATATAATTTTTTTTCCAATTTTAGGAGTATTCCCTCATATTTTGTGGTGTGGGACCATGTGTTCTTAAACTTTTCTCTTATTCATTGGTGGTGGAGTTTTTTATGGGAGAGTAAGCTTTCTCGCAGGCTATTAAAACCCTAAGAGGTGTTAGAGTGTGTGGGAAATTTGAAAAACTAGTTGGTTATTCTACTATAGTTCGACATGATACCCAAAAATTTTCAAATATGTCAACTTCATCAAAATATTCATGTTTAATTTCATGTCATTAACTAAGGAGATTTTTATATTGAGGGTCAGACGACATTTTTGGAGTGACTAATACAGATCCTAGACTATTGGGGGATGGTTTTGTGTAGATAGAATATAACATTTGTTTGTTTACTATAGAGGCATGGTATAATATCGGAGAGTTCTTGGGATAATGAGATGAAGGTAACATCCAAGTACACATAGTTTTATTTTTTATTTCATTTTTATTTTTAATTGATAATGTGATGCTTAAATCGTTTTGATTTTGGAAAAGTACCTTTTTCCCTTTGACGATGTTGTGCACCAAAGATTTGAGGGCATTAAAATGGGAACAATCCTTACAAATCAAGATGTTTTATAGTATAACACGTTTTAAAAACATTGGTGTGAGTTAATACCTCGAAAATTGGATAATATATTGATATAGATGGTGAATTTCCCATATTTTTGTGCTTGAGGAAGAGTTGTATGATGGTTATAGTGGTCATTATCCTGGGATATGTGGCGGTTAAAATGGTTTTGAGGATGTTTGTTGGAATAAAAGTGTATTTAGGTTTGTGTGAGATGATATTATAAATCCAATTGTAACTATATCCCTGATTTGTCTCTCACTAGATGGTTGTTTGGAACCTTCACTTGCATTCTATGTTCTGGGTATATTTTGATTCATAAAAATTTGAATTGTTTGATATGTATTTTATATAATTCTCAAAATCAACCTAGATTTTTATTTTTATTTTTACTAAGTCTTGGGGATGTTATGGGAGATTTTCGTGTTTATTTAGAGGTTAAGGCGGTGTTTTTTCCTTTTAGGGGTCACAACATCTTGTGAAATGGTTTAGAAAGTCGTTTTGGAGGGATTTGTGGAATGGGGGTTATGATATGTAAAATGGGATGTGTGACTATGAATTGGGGATTGGTGGTTATGTTAATTCTAATTTAGTGGTCTTCCTACCACCACAAGCATGTGAAAATTCATAGATTAGGGTGTGACTCTGGGCATGGTTCTTTAGTGAAGAACCTTTTTGAAACATGGAAGAGAGACTAAACATGTCATATCATTATGCGTGGTTAGGGTAAAATGAGAAACTGATGTATAATAGGAATTGTATTATGGACATGAAATAGTGTAAGAGAACAACCAAATATTAGACCATTCCATGGTCCAGGCCATGGGTATGGTCAAATATCAATTTTAAAAGGACAAGAGAAAGTGGATATTACATGGGGGGTTCATATAATGTGTTGATCAGGGCCACAATGGGTGTTTTAGTTGTACAAAACACCATAGAGATGTCTAATATGATTTTATAATAAGTAAAAGGTCAAATACCCCTTATTTCTATTTTTAAACCTTGATTTAACTCTTAGTTGACTCATGTTCATCTATACCATCTCTAGTCGTCTCCCTTAGTGTTTCTAACCCATTGGTTCATCATAGATCATTTAGTTTGGATTCCATTAAATTAATGTAAAAATATCTATCCCAGTTATTCCTTTCTCCCTTTATATATTATCCAAAGATCCCTACGGTGAATTTTATCCTATATTTTGGGTGGTTTTTTATGGATTGTTTTGTTCATTTCACCCAATGTTGATCCCTTCAATATCACTAGAGGTTGATCCTTGGTTTTTGTGCATTTCTATTTAAATCATTAATCTAGGTAGAGGATCCATCATCCTTCCTCTGTAGATGTAAATGCGAAAAGGTCATTCTTTTTTACTTCATTTAGGTAGGTATTATGCACTGACTTAATGAATTTAATTTATTGGTTTAATTTAAATTGAATGAGGCGGGGAAGAAATAATATAAGTTTTACTCAATTTTATGGTTTTCAGATATGTTTGATCATTATTTATATTCATTCCAGCATTTCCATAAGTTGATAATTATTATTTTATTATGTCTATTTAAATTTTGAATCTTATTTTTCTTTCGGATTTAACTCACCACATATAAAAATAGATAATAACGTATATCAGACTAATACATTGGTTACCCATGGAATCTCATATTATATGATAATTACCTTGAAAATACTGAATTAAATATGATAAAATACCGTTTCAAAAACTAAAATGTTATGTGTAATGGTTTTGATGTGTGGGGGTATCAATGCGTGATGATTGTGATGTGTTTTGGTTGTGATGTGCAGTGGTTGTGATGTGTGGTGTTATGATATGTGATGGTTGTGATATGTGGTGGTAGAGACATGGGGAATGTTTATATGAGAAAAGTGGGCTTAAAAGTGTCATGTGGTGGTTGTGAAGTGAAGTTGAAATATGGGTATTATTTAAGTGATAAGGATGGGTTTTAATGGGTTGAAATTTGTTTTGTTTTGTTGTGTTAATTTCCCAGTGGGGATGGAATGAAATATTAATGATGGAATTGAAATGGCCAAGGTTGGGATGATGAATTAACTATCGATCTAAAATTGGAAGTGTTGTTATGATGGTCATTATTAAACAAATAAAATGAATGACCCTAAAAAGAAATATGGATGGTATTTGAATGTCTATAAATGTTTTAAAATGAAAAGGTATGTGTAATGTTGTGTTGGTTTGTTAATTTCTTTTTTAGTATAATGTATTAAGATGTGGTAGCATAAGTGGTGGAATTTTTTAAGCCCTGTAGTGGTATTGTGATTTTTGATGGTTCTCTTACATTGAACTCATATGTTAGGCTTTTGAATGATTATTATATTTTTTATTTTCAATGTGAATTCAATAAGCACCCCACCCACAACAAGCACTATGCACTGACACCGAAATTTTAAGATACATTATTATACACTTATTCTGATGGTTCATAGAAATAGTGTATGTAATTTTGGAAGGGAGAGATTGATGAGTTGGTTTATAGTGGGGGTTTTACTGTATAGGATGAAGGCATGAGGTTAATGTTCATTATGATTATGAAACCTTAATACCATTATTTTTTGGAAGTGGTTATGAGAATATTTGTACGTGATGGCTAGTTTCAAGTGGGGTTCTTCCCATGATGAGATTGACCAGGTTTCTACATGTTGGACATGAGAGAAAAATAATAGTAGGGATAGTGGTGAAGGGTACCCTTTATTGATATGCTTCATATTATGTTACTATACTAAGATATGTTATTTGGTGAGTGTGCCTTGGTTGGGATGGTATTGGTTAGTGGAATTATTTTAGTGTTATTGGTTATAATATTAATACACTAGTGAATTGTTATGGTTTCGTCAAATTTTCATGAGATTCCTTGGGTGTGACCCTATAAAATATATATTCTATGATCACCCCACATATGTACAATTTTTTACATGCTTCCAACAGGATTGTGGAAACCATGCTAGACATTACTATACCAAACTATGTTCTTGTTGATGATTCACTGACTTGTGTTTTCTTTTGATATTAATTTTGGAGAATCTTTATATTTTTGGACTTTACAAATGCCTATTAGAATGAATTCTTCCTTCTTTATTTTCTATTATATCATGGAGTTGCTTTAAATTTGATATCATATATCCTGATCCTACTTTTTCTATAGAGGGTAATGTCTTCCATATGTGAGGTTTTATACCCTCATTGCTACTCACCACCCCTGAGACTAATGAATGTGAAACTAGTGGTTCATTATCTATATTCCTTCATTATTGTCCAAGGATATGTACCGTTGGAGGGAAGGAGTCATGCCATTAACTTTCCTCCAAAACACTTTAACATAGACACATACAGAACCAATAATGATAATATTATCATATCTAAATATATACCCTATAATCAACATGCTTTTATTTAATTTTTTTAGTAGTCTATAAAGATTTCTATATTAGATCATTGGACCCCTTCTGTATCTTTCCTGATCTTCTTTGCCCACTCTACATTCTATGATCAAATCATATTGTTTCCCTACAAACCCATTGCAATTATCACTGATTCCAAAATTGAACTCTACCATAATAAAATATTAGTTTTTATTCTTTGATATCATGACCATGTTCTATGGATAATTCTCCTGAGTCGACAATGAGATGGGAAATGACCCCTGAACCCCACCTCTAATTGTCCATGTGATGGAATCTAACACCAATGGAGTTAAATTGTAATATGAAAGGCATTACCATTTTTATCTAAGGAGATAAAAATACACAAATCAACACTTATCTACAATTAGTAAATAAAACACAACCACACAAGTAAATTACAATATGAATTTAATTTCATATGACCCAAAGAAGAAAAAAAGTCAAAATTCAATATCATGAAACAATATATTCTGTGAAAATAAAAAATTACTCCAATAATAGACATCGATTACTCATTCTGAACTAGTAATTTATATCCTAACATTCAATAGTATCAAGAGAATATTGAAAAATAGCGTCAAATTTTATGATTTAGTATAACTTTTCATTATGAGTTATAACCTAATAATTCCTATGTCAAAGTGGAAAATTAAAAGTAAAATTATAATGAATAAATAATAAAACTAATATTTTATCCTATATCGGGACATCAATGAATTCATATCACCCTATGCACACTCTATATAATCTGAGTATAATATTAAAATAATTGAAACAAAAAAATATGGCAATAAAGTTACCCCATACATATTTCCTCACTAATCTAGCATCATTAATGTAAAAAAGTAACTTATATCATGATGATGTCATAATCACTTATATACATATACCACATCATAACTAATCCAAATCCAATTCCACCTTATATTACAACCAAAACAAAAACCACAACCCGAATCATGATGAGCAGGGGGAGTGGGAGAGAGGGAGTAGTCATCCACCAATTCCAGTGACATTAATAGTGTTGATAATATACCTAGTACCTAAATACATATGGTAAGTGATTAGATTATTTGAATTAGGTGGTAATGTATAGGAAATAAAATATTAAAAAATATATATTTATACAGGTCCATATATCGCAACCTTGATGAAACTCCTTATCACCGTCAACTATTCCATTCCTATCACATATGTCATCTCTTTCACACAAATGATACCTCTTATTCTATTAAAATAATAATAGTTCTATAAATTAATCACAAATTTCTAATTTAACATGTTATCAAATTATTCTTTTCCTACACAGCATCAATTACTACTTTTCAATGTAGTTTAGTTACCATATGAAACATTAATTCCAGATCTTATAATTGTGTTAGTGTTCAACATGCTAGAAAATTTCTATTCATTATTAAAATTATTCATTTAATATATGTGATAATATTGTCATTTTAAATCTATCCATTTCATTCTCACAAATATTCTCACTATATCATGCTACTATGTATTATTTTTTCATGAACATCTGAAATAAATTATCAGTTATAATAACATGAAAATAAGTAATGCATATACATATTAAATAATCACACCCATATTAGAATATTGGTTTAAAATATATGATTTAAAAAATCAAAGAAACGTTATAAAATAATATAAATCATGATAATTATATACTAACAAAAAAAATAGTGGTCTAGGATGACCTAGGTAAAACCAATGGTTGAATTATCTCATCGTTGAAGACCGACGATCGATACTCCAACATCCACCTCCCAATAAAGAACCCATAATGATTTGATAATTCATTAATTATTCATAAATACTCAATAAAATCTACATAAACCCCATAGATGGATCCTAATTATATTTAAGAATGATAAAACAAATAATAAATCAAAGAAAATTACCATGATCCATGTGAATCTGGCCTCCCAAATAGAGTATTCCAAAATCAAAGAACACATAAGGATGCCTAAGAGGCTCCCACTATCACAAAAAGTCATATAAGTTAAGAAAATATATATAAGGATAGGTGAATACTAAAATTTATAAATTAATAAAATGAGAATAGGCTAATGTGTAGGGATATTTAGAAAATATCTTTTTAATGGGAAATTTTTTATTGTTTTAGGTCTCACTTTAATCTCCCTCATTCCAAAGCAAGGGGGTTTCAGATGAAATTTTCATAAAATATTTTCAATTATGAGTATGGGAGGAATAATCATCACATTAGGGGTCTTTTTCTGGTTCAGTACTCTATTATAGATTTACATCATGTCCATGAAATCCTTTTTAATAACAATACTAGTTATATTTTGTTAAATCAAATATTTGACAAAAAACATTTATGATTAAACTATACATGAGAATTATAATATTACTCATCTTATCCAATAATTTGTTTACTCAATATTTTGAAACCATATAGGTAGTAACTCTATGATTTGTCACCATCCAAAGAGGTATTAGACTTTTGTGAAAAGTTATAGGAGGTGTTGTGTGTTGAGTAACATGGAATGTCAAATCACTGGGGGTTAATAATTGATTTGTTAATTTTATGATTTTACCTTCAAAAAAACCTTCATAAATTTTTAGAGTAAAATTTATTTTTTGTCTTATGAAAATAAAGCACACTAGAAACAAAAAGAAGTTATTTACATGTTTTACTACTTAATGTTAGTTGGTATTCCTTGGAGCGATCATGTAAAACATGATATCATATTATGAACTAATAAAACCCTATGAAAAACTATGAGAAGGGTAAATCACTAAAACTCACTTTAAATATCTTTTTAATTTTTTATGCATCCAAAATTGTTTCAATAAAAAATTGAAGTAAACAACTAAAAATTTTCCTTTAATGAATTTTATCATGTTATTTATGGGTTGAACTATTCTTTTTTTATTTTATTGAAATTTAAGATGTAACCATTTCATATTGAACACACAACACAATATAAAACAATAACAATATATATCATCCTCATGATATATTTCTTCAGAATATGTAAAAGAAAAAAATAACTTCTTCTTTCACTGTTTCCTATGATCTTCCCAACCAACTCGCCCAGTTGGTTTTTCTATAGATCACACAACCACATTTTCTTCCTCATCGATGAATATTTATATTCATAGATTATAATATGAGAAATATGCTAGAATATACTATTAATTTTTCAATCTATCAACTATAAAAAAACTTTTAAATGAATTCATGTTTTAATTCTAATAATGTTTCAAATCTCTACATTCAAAAATTTTACTACATCTCCTCATAGTAGATAAACTAACTTCATGTGATAACATCCACATATTATTGGAATTACTACAATTTAAAAACATTAAACTTATGTTTCCTCAATGATGCATGCAATGAAATAAGTTCATGCATGCATGATATTTAAATTCCCCTATAAATACATGACTTCATCATTCATGGCACAAACCTCTCATATTATTATGCCATATTAAATCTTTTCATACTTCCTCTTTAATATATGGAGCCCAAATCTCCTTATTTCCAAAATATTCCATGCATTTAGAATCACCCAGTATTCATGAAATTGTGATCATTATTATTATGACTATACTCTTCCCTCCATGATATTTTATATATATTAAATACGAATATAATATATGTGTATCCATGAATGATATAGTCATATTCGTTGGTTCATTATTTTTCTACATAAATCACCTCACCAAATACTTTTATTCATACATAATAAATCCTTCCTAAATAACAATAATAATTATCATGATATTTTTTCATTAATGATATGATTATATTGAATCATCTGGATTAATATCACACTAAATTTGTGACACTTTAAGAAATAGAAAATAGATCATACATTATCTCATCACATTTCTCATTAGATAGTCAAATATATAAAAAAAAATTATCTAGAATTTCATTAAAACTTTTCTATGTTTAGAACTGACCATATAAAGAAACCACCAATGGATCGATAATAAGAAGTATAACAATTGATTATTCCTATCAGACAGAACATGATGATTTACCACAAGTACAAATTGATCAATTGTGCATCTCTGATTAAACATTATGATTAAACAAATCTACAATCCAATGACACTATAGATAAACCATGTGGTTTGGATGAA
The DNA here is from genome assembly GCA_963277665.1 of Viscum album. Classification (NCBI taxonomy): domain Eukaryota; kingdom Viridiplantae; phylum Streptophyta; class Magnoliopsida; order Santalales; family Viscaceae; genus Viscum; species Viscum album. The sequence goes on from OY728137.1 coordinate 134,677,308, forward strand.
CTGTTCATCTTATTCTGAATCATTTTCATGTAAATATACATGATCGTGAATATATTAACAGAAATACCAAATTACTGACCATGTGAACAAAAAATTAGTGGATCGAATTCATAGATAAGTGACTGCATGATGCTACTATTAGTAGATTGACTGTAAGACCAACTCAATATAAAAAATCCTAAAATACCTCAAATTTAACCATTTCCTCATAAATCTATATTAAAACTTTTAGAAAACTAAAATCCTTTTCCAAAATATTTTTCATAATATCTCTATATCCACCAACACATGTCCTTAATTTCATTTAATTATAGCTCTAAAATCATCATATTTAGGTTTGAACATGATTTATGTGTTGAGAAAAATAGACAATAAAAGAATATTATCCACTTAAACCTACTCCAAAATTTCTTATCTAGAAGAAAATTATAACATAGTTAAAATTATTTAATCAAAATAAATAGTCTCAACAATCTTCCCCTATGGATTTTATTGTAAAATAGGGTACATAAATAACATTCAAACATACCACACTTAGTAATGAATCATTATTCAATAACTCTAAGACTACATGAGCTAAATCAATGATGGAATAAAAAAAATTGAATAATAAAATCACATTTTTTAGGAAAATAATGATTTAAAATCATAACTCTTTTTTCTTTAACAACTTTAAACTGCTCATGGAATCTGTAGTAAAAGAATACCTTCACAAAAATAAATAAATTGTTAAAATATTTCATATTTTCAATAAATAACGAAATCCCTACTTACCCATTTTAGAAAACTCTATATATTCCCCCTTAATAAAATCACATATCAATAGATACTCACCCTAGGAATATTCATCATCTAATAAACTTAAAGGATATAAATGTAGATAAATATTTATATTATTATTTCTTTCATCCACCATTTTATAAAAATATCGAAATAAAATAAGATAAATGATAAAACATTATATCCTAGAATTGAGATAACTAGGGATGTACATGTAACATCAACCACATATTTTAAAAATCATCCATAAATTGGCATTTGGTGAACACGTCAATAATCCTCTCCTTTCTATGAGAATGCTTCAATATAAATTCTTTTATTTCAATTATCTCATGGATAAAATGATATTTAATATCAATCATCTTTTCTGTTGATTTATGAAGAGGATATTTATAAAATTTATTACACGTTATTTATCATATCCAGGATGAAGTGAAATATTTACTTAAGCTATTTAATATTTTTACAATGTATTCATCCAAAGTAACTAAGTTGTGGAATGAATTATAGAAAAATATTCCACCTCATCAATTCTTAAAATCATAGAACTAAATATCTTAGTGTGCAAAAAAATCACCTATCACCATGGAAAAAAACTATATTAGATCTGGGTCATCTATCATCAACCCAAGCTTACTATTATGAATTTGAATGACCAAATAGTTATGAATTTTTTGTATTATATTAATACCAAAAATATAACCAAGATTAATTTTTACTTATATAAAAGAAGACTCTATTGGTCCACTTTGAAATATTGTACAAAGAGCAACAACATATGTCATATCTATCCTTAAAGTTGTGAGGAATAATAGAATTCTAATTAACTTTCATAACTCCCTTCAGTAAACACATTTTATTTATTCAAATTTGGACATATTTTTTCACTCAACGAATGGTGTGAAAATAGGATTTGAATTTTCCATTCCAAATAATTTAAAGAGTTACTTCTAATATTTCACTAAAGAAATAGAAATGTGCTCTTTCCTATTGGAGTTTTGTTAGATAAGAAATGACATTGTCTCTCCAAATATAGACATTTCAAATAATGTATTAATTTATATAGTATATTTCTTACACATTTCTTCACCATTTCTAGTGAATATTCTATCATTTACAAAAACATTAATTAGAAGAGTGTTGAGACCCTGACCCTATTAGCCTGGATCTAGTGCCTTGCTTTATTACAATAGTAATATAAAAAATATATCTCATCCAAAATTATTGATTATTTTAGTAGATTTGGAAAACTATATAAAAAAATATGTTTTACATTATAACTTGAAAAGAAATACAACATATATAACCCTTTAGAAACATCTATATTATCATAAAAAATCCATACATATTAATCATAATGTACATATAGGAATCCTAGTGGAAAATAAAACATAAGGGGTGATCTCGTATTCTTAGTAAGGGTACTCAATATAGAGAAATAAATCATAAATAAACATAAATTATAAGGAAAGGTAAATAACTAAAAATACATGCCATAAAAATATAAACATATGAATAATATGGGAAGAATACAAAATGATCAAATAATTGCATATAAGTAATTACATGATAATGATACTTAACCATGGATATTTTACTAGTCAAAAAATCACATAGATTATCAATTAATATTCTCATATTTAGGGAATGTGTAGTTTGGGACAATATAAATTTACCATCAAGGTCTCATCCAAGAATTATATATAAATGGTTATGGACTCATCCAAAACCCAATCTATTTTATCTCATGAGACCTACCGATACATAAAGGCACTATAGAGGGACACACTAAAAAGTTATTAATTCTAATGAAATCCTCCCGTGATAGGGGTGAAACATAATTAATATATACATTCAAATTGAAACTTTAATATGAAATGAAAATAACTTCCCCCAATCTATATACATAATCATAAACTATCCAGAGTAATATGGTGAATAGTATCAAAAAGGTACATCACCATTAAATTGTATCGTAAAAAATAAATAAAATATAGTATATGGTATCCAAACAAATAATCCTCAATTAAGCATAAGAAATTAACATAATGGTAACCCATGGAAATAAATGGGTATCATAATGATGTTATAAGGCGTAAAAAATTACTGTATCATAAATGTGTCCATGAAATAATGGATTTAAGTAATTGATGGACATCCATAAAGGAAAATAGTCTCATATCATGATAATTGATGTCCAACTGAGATGGAAACATGTTAAAATAGTGTTTAAGAGACATTAGAAATGGGCCACTTTAATGTGGTTTAAGGGAAAATATAAAAACATCTTTATATATAACAAAGGAATAATTTTATACATAACACCCGAAATGAACTAAGATATATTTTAATGATAAAAACGGATATTTTAGAAATGTTTTGGTGTAATAAAATAGAATATGGAGTGTACTTGAAAATGGGTAGGAAATTGGGAAGATCCCTTTAATCTAGCTTTCTAATCATTATAAATAAAAAAGGGGATCCTATAAAACATGTATTCCCCTATCAAAGAAAGTTGAATTGATTTTGGTATATATTTTTAGACCATACATATATTATTTAGGAGGATAAAATAATAAAAATTAATAATTTCATTATACTAAGGGGAGGGAAAGAAAAAACTAAAGGAAAAAAATTAATGTTCAGGGAGAAGCCTTACCTTATGTCAAAAATTGTTCTTCACTTGCACTTAATGTCTAAGAAAATGAAATTATATTCATTAATAATTTAATTTATAACCTCTTAAACATGTATTTTTTTGTTATAATTTTATTACATTTATTTATGGCCTTTTGATGAGTTGTAATATTCAGTTTCATCATTTAGGAGTGTTTGTTTCCTTGGTTTCCATGATTGATTCACATATATACTTGTATTAAAGATCATATAAAATGGAAATAGTTATATAGAATTGAAATTATAATTTATTTTTTAAAATAAATAAATTTAAATGGTTTTATATATCATTTTGTTTCTAGATATGAGTATGATTCATTATACATAACGTTAATGATAACCATTAAGATTATTTTGACATTTTTATCAAAACACACTACTAAAAAATTATGCCTTTAATGACACAACAAAATGTATTTAAAAACAATAAAAAAGTGTTGAATACTAGAGTAAGATTAAATGACATGGTCTTTTATTAGTGATAAAAATAGTGTTCATAAAATGGGAATACTGCAGTATACTGCAACAAGACATTGTAGTACCTCTATAGTGTGTAGTAACAGCACACCACAACACAAAAAAAAACACAAAAAATAAGAAAATTAAAGTAATACAATAAAATTTAAATGAAATAAATTCTACAACACAAATACATGAAAAAATAAACTATATTATATAAATTTCAAAAATTGGTTCATAAAATTAAACAATTAACAATTATTAAATAAATTTAAAAACAACATTTTTCCTTTGTCTTTTGACCATAACCCATACTCGAGAAAAAAATGAAATTGTATAGGAAATAATCTATTATGTTATAAATAATATAATGAAATAAATTACCAAAAAGTGTTAATATTAAACTAAACTTGGAGTCATACCAGGAACACTATGTATGAGATTTAGTTATGGTAACTTCTTTCACATCACACCGTTTCTTATTTATATTAAAAAATTACCTCGATGAACTTTTATTAAAATAGTATAATATAAAAATGATAAGAAAATTAAATAATTAACAATAGATTGAATAATGAGAACAATGTAGGCTCATTTACTCAATTTTAGTGATGTGATGCGCGTTTTAAACTAAAATGACACATATATATTGAAAAGTTGTAGTTGGAGTCATGTATGTCACATTAGGAATTGGATTTAGGTGTGAATGATTCCTACACATATCTAATTATTTATGGATAATTTTACAAAAGTATCAACACAATCCAAATGTTTTTCCATTGTTTTGAGTATTACACTAGTTTTTTTACTAAAAAAGTTAAAATTTGAAACATGTACATTGACTCATTCTAATCACATCGTGTATAAATTTTATGTAAGACTGATTCCTACATGTCATAAATTAATTATTAATTATTTCTTAAAATATAAATAAAACCCAAGTGTGCGTTCTATATTTTTAGTGACTGGCAATTTTTGAACTAAAATGTCAATTTTAAACTAATAACAAACACATTGTGTTATTCCATGCACATCATGTATTAGATTTATGTGTATATAATTCTTACACATCAAGAAATGACATATGGATCATTTCCATAAAATATAAAGACAATCCAAATGTGTTTTCTCATATTTGAGTAGGTTAGTTTCCCTTTTTCTTAAAATTGATGTCAAATTTAATTAAAAAAGACGCACATGGATTCATACCAGTCACACTGTGAACCGGATTGAGGTGATGAAGATTTATAAAAATTAATAATGACTTATATATCATTTTCCTAAAATATCAAAGCAATATGAATGTGTTTTCTCTATTTTGAGTAGTTTAGTTGTCCTTTTTCTAAAATTTATGTCAATTTTAAAAACAAATATGCACTTTTATTCATACCGGTTACACTATGAATCATATTATGGTGAGGGTTATTCTTACACATCAAAAATTACTTATGGATATTTTCCCTAAAATATCTAAATAATCTGAATGTGTTTTATTAGTTTTGAGTGGGTTAGTAGTCCTTGTTACTAAAATTGATGTCAATTTTTAAAAAAAAGACACACATGGATTCATACCGGTCACACTATGCATCATATTATATAGAGGATTATTATTAAACATCCCAAATTACATATAGGTCATTTTAATTAAGTATCAAAAACATTATGAATGTGTTTTCATGGTTTCAAGTACGTTACTTGTCTTTTTTACTAAAATGTCATTTTCAACTGGAAACACACACATTTACTCATACCAATCACATAGTGTATAGATTTTATGTGAAACTAATTCCTACATGTCTCAAATGAATTATTAATCAATTTCATAAATAATTAAGTAAATATAAGCGCATTTAAATGGTTTTCAATAAGTGTCATTTTTTGAACTAAATGGTCAATTTTAAACTAATAACAAACACATTGACTCATATCGAGAACATATTGTATTATATTGAGGTGTGGATAATTACCTAATTTCCAAAAATGACTTGTGGATAATTTCCCTATAGTATCAAAACAATCAGAATGTGTTTGATTGGTATTTAGTTTGTCATTTCTCCTTTTTACTAAAATAGATGTCAATTTTAAATAAAAAGATGCACATGGAGTCATACTAACTGAACTATGAATAATATTGAGTATAAAATGATTTTTACAAGCCTAAAATGAATTTTAGACCATTTTTATAAAATATAAAAATAGTCTGAAAGTGTTTTCATGGTTTTCAGTAGGATGATATTCCTTTTAACTGAAATGGATGTCATTTTTAAATAAAAAGACACGTTTAGATTCATACTTGTCACACATTGTGTTGTATTGAGGTTTTTATGATCAATACATGTAAAAAATGAATTGTGGATAATTTCCCTAAAATATTAAAACAAATTGAATGTTTTATCTTGATTTTCAGTAGGTGAGTTGTCCTTTTTACTAAAATAGATGTAAATATTAAATAAAAAGACACACTTGGAGTTATATTGGCCAAACCATGATTCATACTGAGGTGATTCTGATTTATGCACACCCAAAATGTCTTATGTTTCATTTTCATAAATTATAAAATAAATCTAAATGTTTTTTCATAGTTTTGAGTACATAACTTTTCATGTTTACTAAAATGTCATTTTTGATGAGGGACATGTACTTTGGCTCACAATTATCACATCATGTATCAGTTTGACATGAGACTAATTCCGACCCATAAAAATGACTTATGAATCAATGTTCTAAATTATCCATAAAATAAAATCACATTTTCTTATATACCAATGAGTGACATTTTTTTAACTAATCTTTCGATTTTAAATTAATAATAGACACATTATGTCTTATCGGGTACATCGTGTATTATATTGATGTGTAGATGATTCATAGACATCAAAAATGACATATAGACTATTTTACTAATTTCTCAAAAAATAAGATTTCTTTCTCAGTTTTCAGCAGGGTAGTTGTCCTTTTTACTAAAATTGATGACAATTTTAAACAAAATGATGCACTTAGAGTTGTATCGGTCAAATTCTGAATCAAATTGAAGTTGTATGATTCCTAAACATCTAAAGTTACTTATGGATCATTTACCTAAAGTATCAAACCAATACTAATCTGTTTCCTCAATTGTGAGTACATCACTTTTTTTTACTAAAATATCAATTTAAACTGGGAACACAGGCTTTGACTCAAATCGATCACATCATGTATCAACATAATGTGAGAATAATTCCAACAAGTCAAAAATATATTACAAACCTATTTCTTAAATTATCATAAAAATATTATAGTATTTTCTCCCTTTTTATTGAGTGAAATTTTTTAAACTGAAATATCAATTTTAAATTTTTAACAAACACATTGCATCATAAAGGTCACACCATGGGTCAAATTGACATGATTCTGATTCCTACACATCCAAAATGACATATTGTTCATTTCAATAATGTATCAAAAAAATTTGAATCTTTTCATAGTTTTGAGTATGTCAGTTTCCTTTTTTAGTAAAATTAATGTAAATATCAAAACAACATTCATTCATACTAGTCAAACATGTTTTGGATAGAGGTCTTGATGATTCCTACTTATCAAAGGTCTTACAAAAACCTAACTCAAAATTTTACCACGTTTCCATTGTCTTTTTATTTCTAACTTCCAATGTTTCATATATATTGACTCTGTGTTCTTCGTCGAAAAACCTTTCTTGTCATATAAATCAAGTACAGAAATGGAATCTCATGTTCCCATTATATCATTAGAGGTCATCGAAATAAGAACACGAGTTTTATCTAATATTCTAGCTCTACAAAAATGAAAAACATTGTTCGGATAAAAGAATAAAATCAATATGAAACGTTGGTTGTTTGACAAATAAAGGAAATGAAAATAGAATATGTTATAAAATTGGTAGAAATAATCTTTTTATATCACTGGTGTCTTGTTTCAGATAGTTGAATGAAAAATATGACTTCTCAAAAGGTCAATTAAAAAATAAATAATTAATTATTCTATAAAAATGATAAATAAATTATCTTAAAAATATTAGACAAAATGATGAAAAAAATAGTTAAAAAAGTTATAGGAATCCACATTTTCTTGATGTATGTATGCTTTCTTGAGGCATTTCGTTATTGTAATTAACTCAATTGTAAGCTCAAAGTCCAATACCTCATGATCATGAGTATATTCAAATATACTGCCCTAACTCAAACAACAGAATTTACCGGTGAAAAAAAATTATTATACTAGTAATACTAAAAAAATAAATTCAAAATAAATAAGAAACAAAATATTAATTATATAGATAATTAAATTTTTATGAAAACATTGTAGACCATAGTGATATGCTGATGTAAAAACAAGAATGAAGATAAAAAAAGTCAAATATACCAACCAAACAATCAATCTGCTAGTGTGGAGGATTAAGAGAATATAATATGTTTTGGAATAAAAAATTTAATCGTCCAAGATAAAGTAGAAATATCCTATTAGGTTCATAAAATATTCATTTTTACAATAAATAAATAAATACATGTAAGATATTAATAATCAAATGTGAATTTTAAAGATAATTCTAATAAGGAAAACAAAATATTTGATTGTTTCAAATAATTTCATTATGCTTTGAAGAATATGGGTAATTGAATCTATGAAAAAAATTACTTCAATATGGTAGGTGTTATCCTATGAATTCATACAAAGGTGAAATTTATATACAATTTTCATCCTCATAAGTTCATCTTCCAAACACTTATCATTGCATTCAGTTATTTATCACTCATTCTCCATCTCATGTGGACATGCACTAATCTTGCTTGAAATACTCAATGGAGTAGTCATCTATATGATGATTACTGCTCGGAGTAGTATAAGCGAAAAAAAAAGAGATGGGGGATAATTCACCAAAAACCAGTTGGAATATTAACAATTTGGGATATGAAACTAATAAGGATGAAAGTTGAACTCCATTGTGTTCTATAAAATGAGTAATGCCTCCCATTTCTGAGAATTATATGGATGGTAATCAGAGATTCCTAAGGGTGGAACCGAATGAAAATATTAAATAATGATCTATTTTTAGATGGATTAAAGTAAAACATACATATTTTTTATTTTATGTGTGATGAAAGAAATGATGTGATGTTTAAGAAGTATTAATGAGTGGTTAATCATTTTGTATATGACTATTTTTTTACAAAGTTATAGAAAACTAGGTAAAACATTTTCTAATTTAGAGTTGATAAAAATTTATGGTAACTGTATTTGAAAGAGGGAATTGATTTGTGGTAGTGAAAAATGATCATACAAGATAATGAGATAATTAAATACTGACTTAAAAATGGTGGTTTTAGATGTTTTTATGATGAAAAAGTAAAATTGATAGATATTTTTAATAATTAGAATATGGAGATTGTTAATAATGAAAATAATGATGAAACTTCATTGGAAATTAATGATGAATTTTGTAGTATAAGGAAGAGAGAATGGGGCTAAGGTAGACTAAAAATAAGACATTGACGGTGAGAAAAATAAAGAGGGATAATCAACTGAAATAAATACAAGTAGGGATGAAATCAGTGAATAAAATTTCATTGTTGATTGGATAGTTTCAGTGAAAACTCAAAGGAGTAAGACATAATATTTAGGGATTGGACAAAGCACAATGAAGTATTTGTGATTCATAAAGGTATAATATCGAGATGTCTATGATTGGTGAAACATTTTCCTTAGATTATAGATTAATCAAAAAAAATCATACCTCATTAATTTATCAATAAAAATATGAAAAAAAGGTTCCCAAGTGATTTGAAATGGAATATTCAAAACCAATGACAACACATACCACTATATGGATGAATTTTCCAAAATATGATGATTGGAAAGAGGTAAATGTCATCGAATATAGGTATTGGAAGTCTATTATACCTCACAACACCATAACCCAACATTGGGTTTGATATATTTGAATTCTAACAGTACCAATGATATCCCAAGGATATTCACATGCTTCCAAGGGATATGATAATTATATATATCTAAAAAATTATTTATAGGATGTTTTATTATAGGATAGTATAACTGTAGTTGTTGCGATACCAAAATGTGTGATGAGAAGGATCGTTGGATAAATGAAGGAAAGTAAAGATATCAAAAAACCTAGATTTCATTTGATCATTGGTTTTGTTCAACCCTTGAATCAGTATATCCTTGGATTCGAGCATTAGAATAGTTGGATTCTTGATTGTTGCCTAGATTTGAGCTTGGGATCGACAACAAGGAATGTTGGCAGTAGGAGGCATCTGTGGATATCTTCAGATATCTTAATATGGTACATGATGGTTAGGGTTCTTAAAATAGAATGGAATACGTTTTTTCAATGATTCCAAAAAATCATTGATAATGATACCTTTTTTAGCACTAATTTAGGAAGTGCTGATAAAAGTAATATTTATAAGTAATTTTTTTAGCACTGATGATGAGAGAGATTTATCACACCTAAAAAGCAATGAAAAAATCGATCTTTATAACTGCTAAAACAATATCACTGATAAATACTTATAATAATTTAAAAAAAATACTTAAAAAGGTCTAATTATTATATATAATAATAATACTTATATTAATACTTTTTTTAAAATATTAATTTTATAATTATTTGAATATGAAATTATTTACTTATAATTATATATAACAATATTTATAAAATAATATTTCTATTATTATATATTTATACAATTATATATGTATATATATATTTAATAATTATATATAAATATAAGTATAGTAAATATATTTATTATTGAAAAATATATATAATTATTTATTTATAATTATATAAATACTTTTTCAACAAATATTTTTTATTTATTTATAAATATAAATGAATAAACCTAGTAAATATATATTAATAAAAAATATTTATTTATACATATTCTTTTTTTACAAATATACTTCTAACATTATTAATGAATATTTAATCTTATGTTCATTCATGTAATGAATGAGTTAAATTGAATAATTAAAAATGAGTACACTTTAATTAGCAATATTAAAAAATTGGATAATTTTGATTAATTAAATATAAATAATTAAAAATGGATATATATTTAAATAAAGATGAATACATATTGAAAATATTATAAAATAGTAAATAAATATAAAAAAAATATTAATTGAAACTGTTTAAATTCATAGAAAAATATTTTTGTGGGTTCCCTATAAATGAAAATGAATTATAATTATGTATATGTGAAATCAATATAAAACACGTTTGATATATGTTAAAATGAAAAATAAAACGTTTTTCAATTGTGTACACTACTCGAAGTAATTATTCAGTATTTTTAATTCATATTTATTTATAATTATAAACCATTATTCACTAAATATAAAACTATTTAATGTAAAGTGTAAATATTTTTTATTATATAAATCATATTTATATACATTTATATATTTATATATTATTTATACCAATTGTCAATAATTATTTAATTAATAAAATGCCTAATATTTTTTATCAATTTTTTTTTTTTAATTTTTAGTTGCATAATTTTAATTTTATATATATCTATATATTTAATAAATAATATTTATTAGTATTTATAATTTATATATACTATAATCAATTTATTCTTTTTTATTAATAATAATTTAATTAATCACTTTTTTAATATTTTTTAATAAAATTATTTATATATTTTAATTTAATTAATTATTTCATTTTATTCTGACTTTTATCATTGCAGAAAAGCGCTTGAAAACGATTCCTTTATATTTTCTAGAATTAAAACACTGATAAAGGGCTCACTTTAACAGTGCTAAAAATAACATGTTGATAAAGGGAACCATTTATCAATAATAATAAAATGCGCTGATAAGGGGTGCATTTTACCAGCGCTAGAAAATATTGATAATAAAAGGTACACTTTATGAGTTCTTATTTCAGAGATGATAAATATAGCCTTTATTATTCATTTTTTCTAGCATAGATAAAGGCCAGTGCTGTTAGAGGCCTATTATGTAGTAGTGACTCACTAGTTTGGTTTTATTGATTAACACTACGTATATATTCTAGTTCTAGAACACTAAATATGTTGTGATATACATTTTACAATATTTTTATCCATTATAATTTTTTATGATCAGCCATAAAGTTGGTATTATAAAACAAAAAAACCATCATCCACGCATGTGGTGAGTCGACACCTCACGAACAATGTTATTATTTTCAGAACAAAAAGGGGAAGAGAAGATAATTGGAGGTGAATATACAATTAGAGTAATAACATTTCTGTATATATAAGATATTAGAGTTATCAGGTTCCATTGGGCAGGGTAGTACATGGAAGGAAAAGAAAAGAAATGAAATTGAAAGAGATAGAGAGAGAGAGAAGGTGTAACGACCCGAAATTTTGAATAAATCTTGTTTCCTAAATTTATGTGTTATTTTATTTTATTTTTATACTCAACAAAAAATTTTATTTGATAACATGAGTATAATTAAAATGGGACCGTTGACTTTTGACTATTATATGACCATTGGTCAATATGAGCCCTAGAAACTAAACGTTTTGATTATTGTCTCTAAATACAAGTAATCTTGGTTAATTATTATAGAAAGAAGATTTGATGGCCTCACCCAGTAGTCTTGGACCAATCAAAGCCCATCTAACAGAACTTGGGAAGGAGGTAGCAACACTGGGCTTTGCTCTGGACCAAACCCAAGCCGAACTTCATCGTGTGAAGCTAGAATGAAATCGCCTTTGTGAGAAGTTCAAACTGATAGAAATTACTACTTGTGCGATGATAGCTAAGCCTCCCTCAGATTCTCTCACCTTATCACACCTTACACTTAGGTCCTATGCTGGTGTGATAAGGGGCTATGTAAGGAGACCGTAACTGCCTTGTGTAATCCATTTGTTTTAAATAAAAATTGGGATTTCTTCTTATGATGAAGTTTATGAATTTTCAAATGACCGGATAAAAATAGTATGCATATTTTTGATGAATTTTAGAAAAATGATATTTTAAAAATGTTTATTTAAACCTTAAATAATTAAAAATGTGTAATGATATTCAAAAAAATGGTCTTCTACAATTATGTTCAGTACGAAATTTAGAGTCTAATAAGATCAACATGATTTTTGATGAATAGTAAATTATGAATAGTGATTTTATGCTTAGGATTAGTAATGTGACCAAATGGATTATTAATCTCACTTAAAGAAAGTATTAATATAATCTAGGCACCTTGATTATGTAATGTGATTCAATAAAATGGTTAAATAATTGTTTCATAAATTATTATTCAAGTATTAGTTTTTTTAGGTGAATAGTGTTTTTTAATTAAAAATTAAATTAAAAATATTTAGAAAATTATTTTTATAAAATGGATTTCATTTTTGAACTCAGAGCATCGATATTATGTTAAGGTAATTTTTGGGGGTTTTTCTGAAAAATAATATTTTGGGTGAATAGTGTATTTTTTTAAAAATTAAATTAAAAATATTTAGAAAATTATTTTTTTAAAATGTAGTTCATTTTTGAAATCATAGGATTGATATTTGGTAAATGTGAAATTTTGGGATTTTTCTAAGAAAGTTGAATTTTCAGTGAATAGTAAAAATACAGTTTTAGGGTTTCGATATGTTTAATGACATCATAACTGTGTCATGAGGATTCAATGAGATATTTTATGGGATGGTCGACCAAAGGTGATTAATTATTGTATGGTGGGCCCCATGTTGCCTAACTCCATGGGAAATACCATGGGATAGCACATGGTTTTGAGAAAACCACTTTTGAGGTGTCCCTTGGCCATTAATGCCTTGTCCCCTCACTTTCCCTATAAATACCAAGCCATCCTATCATCCATTTCGACTCCCCACTCTACCCAAACTAATTTCTACTCTCATTACCTCCCAAGGAGTTCTCCCATGGTTCCCCCAAGACCTCAAGGTCCCAACCTTTGATTTTTAAGAGTTACGTTTTAAGGTAAGTGATTTGACCTCTCTCTTTCTTTTCAAGAAATCTCTTTTATGTAATTTATTTTATGCTTCATGTTCTTATGATAAAGGATGTTCTTTTATACTCCTCTTACTGACCTTTTCGTGTTCATATAATGAGATATCCCCTCTTATTCTCATTATTTCGTTTTATGATGTTTTAAGTGGCGCCGTTAGGCTGTCGAAATTTTTGTAATGGATTCTTTCTCCCTTCTCATTTTTCAAGATCTATTTTCATGTAAACTATTTCAAGTTACTTTTTATTATGTTGGGGTATGATATCTAAATTTATCATACTGATCTTTTATGATCATATGATTAGAGATCCCATTTGATCTCTTCAATTCAGTATTTTGATGTTTTAAGTGGCGCTGTTAGGCTGCCGAATTTCTAAGGGATTCTTTCACCCTTCTCATTTTTCAAAGTTCTACTTTCATGTCAAGTCTTTCAAGTTCCTTTTTATTATTTTGGGGTATGATCTCTATATCTATCATAATGAAATTTTATGTTCATATGATGAGAGACCCTCTCTTACTCTCATCATTTCGTTTTAAGAATGTTTAAGTGGCGCCATTAGGCTGCCGAATTTTTAAGTGATTCTTTCACCCTTTCCATTTTTCAAAGTTCTACTTTCATGTCAAGTCTTTAAAGTTATTTTTTATTATGTTAGGGTATGATATCTATATAAATAATACTTAAAGTTTATGTTCATATGATGAGAGACCCTATTTGATCTCATCAATTCATTTTTGTTGATGTTTAAGTGACGCCGTTAGGCTGCTGAATTTTTAAGGGATTCTTTCACCCTTCCCATTTTTCAAAGTTCTAATTTCATGTCAAGTATTTCAAGTTCCTTTTTATTATGTTGGGGTATGATCTCTATATCTATCATACTTAACTTTTATGTTAATATTATGAGATACCCTATTTTATCTCATCAATTTATTTTTGTTAAAGTTTAAGTGACGTCGTTAGGCTGCCGAATTTTTAAGGGATTCTTTCACCCTTCCCATTTTTCAAAGTTCTACTTTCATGTCAAGTCTTTCAAGATCATTTTTATTATGTTGGGGGATCATCTTGATATCTATCATACTAATCTTTGATATTGATATTATGAGAGACCCTATTTGATCTGGTCAATTCATTTTTATTGAAGTTTAAGTGACGTCGTTAGGCTGCCGAATTTTTATAAGAGAAATCTTATTTTTGTCTTACTTCCATGTTTTTCATTTCAAGCAGTATGTACTTCAAATTTCATTACCATGATTAATATACTTTATATTATGTCCCTATACTATTTTTATAGATCATTTATGAGTGGTTGATCCATGTCCCCTCTCTTTTCAACATTTTCTAAAACCCTGTAATGTAGCCGTTATGCTACAAAATTTCCGTCTTAAAATGCCTCTCTCTTTTTATCAAAATTATTTTATGTTATTATGTGAATACTCAATGATCTTATTTCTACAGGAGTATTCACATATATATCAAAATTTTCTATTTTAAATTCTTGGATTTACATACATGAAACCCGCTTTCCCTTTCTATGGGTTTAAAGTGACATAAAGATCATGTCTTTAATGAAGTTTTTAAAACGTTATGATTATGAAATGAAACCCATTTATTTTATGCTATATGGGTTGTTTATGAAATGATTGATGATGATATATATGGCTCACATGATAATAAATACATGTCAAGGGTGCACCCAGATAGCGCTCCAATGCATTGGGTAAAGACTTAATCTCTAGAGATGACCATTTAGACTGATATCTTGGTGAATAACCTTGGTAATTTTTAATGACACCTTGGGGATGGAACTTGGTGAAATGAAATTATTTTCAATATTAAATTCTGTAGCCACATATTCAAGTTTTGAAAAATGTTATTTTTATTATGATATATCTCATGATTTCTTTCTCATGCCTTAAAGTTCTTTTCATGACCTTATTGAAGTATCTCAAGTTCACATGTAAAATGTTTCTCTTGTTTCCCTTACTGGGCCTTCTGCTCACCCTTTATTTTGATGTATGTCCCCAGGTTATGAGATGCAGTAATGAACCGAGGATGAACATGAGGAGAATCCTTTCAAGTGTTTAAGAAGAATGTTTTATGTTTTCATGTTTTAAGTTCCCGGTTTCCAAGACACTAAACCTTAAAGATCCTCAGTTTTGTAAAATGTAATGAAAGTTTCTGTGATAAAAAGGCGGGATGCTATAGTTGGTATCAAAGGATTGTTTAGTTATTTGTGGAAATTAGGATATGAAAACTTTAGGAAGAATCCTATAGAAAACTTTATATATAATAAATCTTCCTGGTATTTTGGTGAGTATTGAGTAATGGGTTTCTAAGAAAATACATCTCTGTCTGGATACGAGCAGGTAGAGGTGGCTCTGGCATAGATGTACATAGGTGTAAAACCCGAAAACACCGCTTTGAGCTAGACTCAAACGGGAACTGGTACACGACAACGGGTCTTGCTGCACTCTTGGTTACGTCACTCCTGAGGGATATGCTTTGGTAAATTCATAAGCTTAGTATGAACCATTATTAAAGGAACAAAGATAAAATAAAATAAAGATTCACATAAGAATATATAATAATGGATAACCTAGATTGGAACCTAGGGGATCACAAGTTAGGATATACTTTTATTCTACAAGTTTTTCTGTTAGGGCCAATAGGGTCCTATATACCCTGAGAGGGGGGTGAATCAGGGTATGGATATTCTTTTCAAAGTTCTTCCTGCCCCACTGGATCTTGACCAATTTATTATAATGGTCACTTTGTTTTCTCTTGTGCGATTATTATGATCAGTTCTTTTCTGGTTTGTCTGATGATGATTCTTTGAATGCAATGCAGGGAAGCGACTAGGCAGACACATAGATTTTTACTTGGTTCACCCACACTAGGCTACGTCCAAGGAGCATACAACGTCAATGTGCCATTGTACCAAATCCACTAAGCCTCATTGCCAATAATGTTCACAAGGTTCGGGCTAGATCAATTCTATGCCCATGCTCACTACCTTTACAAGGTTTAGGGTCAGCGCACTACTTTCACAAGGGTCACTCCCTGTTTCTCTCTCTCTGGCACACTTCCGGTGGAGAGGATCACCTTCTTCCTCTTCCTAAGATCACTACTCTGTGAAGGGATTCACTCACAGTTTATAGACCTGTAGGTCTCTTCATTTTCATGAAATAATTCATCTTCAACTATTGATAGATGCTCTGTTGAAGTACAACTTTCATCCACTGATGAATACCACTTTGCCTCTGACCACTGGGCAACTACCTTTGGAAAGTACCTTCACAAAGCACCCTACTTCGCGAGGCATCCAATTTCGCGAAGCTCAAACAAGCCTTCACAAATCTCCTGCCTTTTTGCGAAGCTCTCTCGCGATGCACTCTCACGAAGCTCAAGCCATTGCAGAGAAACTTCCCTCGCGAAGCTCACTGAGCCATCGCGGAGCTCACAACTTTCACAGAGCTACAATAGCCGCCGCGAAGCTCCTCTTTTGCGAAGCACACTGGCTCCGCGAACCACCTTCACAATACGAGAGAAAAATATTTTCTCTGAAAATTCACTCTACTTCTATCGAGGGGTTCGGCCTCAATTTATTGGCAATTCCACCGACCCTCGAACTTTCCGCGTGAAGTTAACGCCATGTCATCTCAAATCGCGAAGCTCCAAAGTTTCCGCTGGAATTCTGTCCAAATCGCGAAGCACCTCGGAAATTTTTGGATTGCGGAGCGCGTCGTAATCGTGGAGCATCACCGTCAACATTATTTCGCACCTTCACCGCGAAGCTCCCTCACAAATCCCCTCATCGCCGCGAAGCTCCCTTGCAAATCCCTTCACCACCACGATGCTCTTCAGCCTCTGCCATTCGTGAAGCTTGTCGTAATCGCGAAGCATCACCGTCTCCATTCTTCTGGTCTTCGCGAAATCCAAACCATGAAGTCACTCTTCGTGAAATTAATGTCATTTCCATATTTAGTTATGATCTTCATAGAAATCCTATTTTCGCGATGCTCACCAAACTCCAAATTTTGGACCCCAAAAATTTGGCAAACACCGGGAAACGGCACCACCTTATACTGTCCTTTTTTACCGCCTCCAAATCGTCCTTTCCTTTTTCATCGTTCTATGTCATCATTTATTGTCAACAACTTCTTAGAAACTCGACAATTCTACATGGAAACCTTCTTTTTCAACAAACACAATAAACCCAAAAATACTTCAATGTTACCTTGAGGGATTTTTGCCCAACAATCACCCCCTTTGGGGTTGTTGACAACTCTTCAAAACACTGCTCAGAATGGTTTTCTGCACATTGATACCTCACTGAGTCTTCTTCCAGCCGCTACCACCATTCACCTCTTGAGATTATGATAGCGGTCAAGGAATCACTTAACACATACTCTAAGCCCACATGAGCAATGCTCGGTGTGAGAAACAAGAGTAGTATGAAAATTTCATCAATGAATCACTTCATGTCAAACACCAATTGTTGATTCCAACCTGATACCAATTCATAAATTGATACCAATTGTTGAACAACACTGATCCCAATTGGTGATAGATGGACACCTTTTCACACCATTCCAACATCACTCTTCTGATTTTATCACGATCCTTAGCTGTCGTGATATCTATGCTTTGACCGATCACTTCTAGCATCGTCAGATTTAAAAATCTCCACCTTTCTCATTTCTCCTCCTATCTGGCTGCTCCACTGGTCAGCTTCTCCCTATATCTGTCATGATTTCTCAAATAGCCACACTGTCTCCCCCTTGAACAGTCACTATTTTCTCCCCCTTTGTCAACGAACCCAAAGGTCACTTCTTTGTTGTCTGTAACATAGTAGAGAACACATACCATCACATTAGGGGAAACACATCATACCTCGGGGAGAAGAGGGTGGGGTCCCCATGCACACCCTCCTAAGTGCAGGGAGTCGACTGAACTCCCAGAGCCAGTCGATGCCTCTCAAAAGATTCCTTGGGTAAGGCCTTTGTCAGAATGTCTGCAACTTGTAGCTCTATAGGCACATACTCCAACTTCATGACCCCCTGTTCAACATTCTCCTTTATAAAATGATATTTGATCTCAATGTGATTTGTCCATCAGTGATTACCTGGATTTTTTCTTAGATTGATATCACTTGAGTTATCACACTGGATTCAGATCGGAGACTTCACCTCAACTCCCATATATTCAAGCTGCTTCTTCATCCACAATAACTATGTGCACGCTTGAGTGGCCGCAATATACTCAGCTTCTGCGGTGCTTAATGGAATGACAATCATGATTCTTTCTTAACGAAGATATACATAGTCCTCCAGAATAGAATTCACCTCCCAACGTTGATCTCCTATCATCCACTGAATCGGACCAATCTGCATCAGTATATCCCAATAACTTTGTCTGATATTTGTCGTTATATGTCAATTCGAAGTCCACTGCTCCCTTGATATATCGAAGTATTCTTTTCACTGCAAGCAAGTGGCTTTCCTTGGGATTAATCTGATATCTCGCCACTTGGCATGTGGCGAATACAATGTCAGGCCTTGTTGCAGTCAAGTATAACTAACTTCCAATAATCTGCATGTATTCTGTGATATTAACTGCCTTTCCATCCTCATTTTTTGGACAACGTCATCCGGGTAGCTTCCAGAGTCTTCATCTCCTTTGAATTTTCCATTAAAATTCTTTACAAAACCTCCTTGACATATTCGGATTGAGAAATTAATGATCCATTCTTTCCATGTGTCACCAACATCCTTTGATTACTGTTGTGGTTGAGATAGATATTGTAAGAAGCTCCACCACACTAGAAACCAAGTTTCTTCAAATACTGATGTAGCCTTGAGTTCTATGCTCTTGGTGCTTGTTTCAGCCCATATAAGTCCTTCTTCATCCGAAAAACCTTATTCTCATCTTCATGAATGAGAAAAACATTTGGCTGCTTGATATGCACTTCTTTCTCTAGAATCCCATTCAAGAATTCTGATTTGATATCCATCTGGAATACTTTGAACTTTCTTTACACTACATTGGATAGGAATAATCCGATTGTCTCCAACCTTGAAACCAGTGCAATTGTCTTTTCAACATAAATTCCCTCTCTTTGGGAGTATGCTTTTTACACCATTCGTGCTTTGTTTTGAATCATTGTGCCATCTTCGTTCATATTATTGTGAATGATATATTTAGTACGGATGAAATTTTTATCTTCTAGCCTCGAAAAAATCTCCCATGTGGTGCAGTGACTTCATTATTCTTATCTGAAGTGGAGCTCACTGATCACTGATGATATTCTTCCTGTCAATTTTAGCTCGACTCTTTGGATTTTCTGCAAATAAAGACTTTACTTCCTTGTACTCACCATCAGTATCTTCTTCTGAATCAACTTCACCTGCTTCTTCTCTCCATGAGTCTCATACCACTTCCTCACTTCCAACAAAAAACTTTTCTCTATGTCATTGTTTAATGAAGTCATTTCCTTCGAACTTATTCTCTCGGATTTTTGTTGAGACGCCTTTGATTTTCTCTTGTGGCTTCTTGGTATCCTGAAAACAGTCAGCTGATACCATATTGTTAGAACAAAATAGATAATCATGAAAACCCATGTGTTACTGATTTTCCATCAATCATTATTCATGAGCATAAACATTCATCCTTCATATCATATTGAGATCATGCATCTGATTAGGATATAGAATGCTCCCCCTGTGTTATGCAACTCTTCCAGTTGTTAGGACCAAAAGTTTATCCCCATAACAAGTCTTTTCCTCCTGCATCATTTGTTCTCATCTTCCACTCAGAGTTGAGCCATTAACAAAATCTATAAGCCTACTGAGTTGAAACTCGGTGTAGGAAACAAGAGATAAAGTTAATAACACAATCACTTCTTATTGTGCTCTATTCCTCCCTTTCTTCATCAACACTAGTACCTGATTTGAATCAATTGAAACTCTAGAGCATATCACCTCTCCACTTCGCATCCTTAGATGCCACTTCCCTTTGGATCATATCTCCCTAAAACCTGAAACACATGAATCATCAGTTAATAGAATTTATATTCATAGGGAGAGGGGATTCCTTCTGGACTCCTCAAGATGAGGATTGTGATTGATCCTGATGGGTCAACCTTTTGATTCTTTCTTTCAAAGCATCACACTCTTTCTTTGCTTCTTCTAGCTGCCTAGCCAAATTCAACTGCTCTGGCCATATGACTAAGCATTCATTACCCACATGCTAAGCCTTTTTCTAATATGTAGATTCTGTAGGCCCGACTTTTCTCACCACTAGGGGTATAGACCTAATAGTACACATTTCCTTCTTTGAGGTTCTTCCACAATTCCATTTTCCTTGATTATTTCTCTGAGCGGGAATCTCTTTGCTTTTCATCTTCCCTGGCTTCTTCCACCATTGCAAGGATCTTGAACCTTCCTCCACTTTTCACTGTGGAACACGACATGAAATTTTTTCGATACATTCTTTGTTGATATTTCTTTTATCAGATGTCTGATTCACCACACTCTTTTTCCCCAGTGGTGAGTCTTACATTGAACGGTCATTTTTCTTTATCACAACTGGAGTAGATCTCCCCTTAATCATACATGTTTGTTCAAATTCTCTCCTTGAGAGCTGTTGTGAGTATGATAGAGGGGGTGACTGATACACCTTTCATTCAGCTCCATGTGACTTCCCTGAGGCTCTAAACCTATTCTTCTCCTTACCACTTTGTCTCCCAGTATAGGCTTCTTTCTTGTACACTTCATGTGGTGGAGATCTCTTTTCAGGTTCTTTTTCCTTTCCTACTTTCTTTTTGCTGCAATGTCTTTCCAAATGCCCATAACCAGAACATATAAAACATGTTTCATCAAATGCATACCTCATTTCATCAATTCTTTGTCTAGATATTGATGAATATTGAGTTCTTCCTCTGACATTGAGCTCCTGAGCTTCCTGACACATACTCATGGTGTGTCCCATTCTTCCACAGTAATATCATCTAAAAAATGATTTCCTCTGAGAGACTCTTCTTTCTGATTTCTCATGACGCTTCATCTTATTCTCAGATTTTGTAAATTTTCTATTTTCACCATAAAAAATATATTCATGAGCCACTGAACAAAAACTTGATGTGTGACCATGAATCCCGCAGAAATAGCACATGTCATCACTTCTTCTTGAAAATTTCATCTTAGGTCTATCTCCAGCACCTATAATATTTTCCTTACTTCTGGAGATTTTCACTGCATTTTTCTTATCACACATAGTAGTGGGATCATCATATCCAATTCCAGATTTTCCAAAAATGGACGGCCTTTGGGATGATACAACCCTTTCATGCTTCTCCTCTAATGTAGCATATTTGGCTTTCATTTTATCATCACTTGCCGAAGGATAATCAAATAATAAGTGCAGTGCATCCTTCAACTTGGGCTTATCTTCGGATTTAGATTTCTCCATTTCATTCTTGACCAATTCTATTTCTTCTTCTAGTTGCTGAATCTTTTTATCTCTTGACCCAATTTGACCATTAAGTTCTTTTCTGAGATTCTTATGGCTACTCAACTCATCTTCAAGTTCCCGTGTGAGATTTTCCACAATATCACTTTTCTTCTTCACCTTCAATTTTTCTTGAACAACATATTCAGAGACAGATTCATTCTATTGTTGTAGCCTTTGATTATTCTGATCTTCTTCAGACAACTGTGTTTCTAGATCATCATTTCTATCTTTCATATTCCGAACTTCATCTGAATTTTGATTCTCTTCATAATCATCAGCCTTTTGTTTTCCTTTCATTTTAGCCAACTTTTGTAGTTCTTCGGTATGTGAAGCATTCTTCTCTTTTAGGTCCGTAACTATATCAATAAGCCTTTGATTTATTCCTCTTAGCTTGTTGACCTAAATTTCCAATACATTGATCCAGATATCTTTAGATTTGACTTCTTCATCCAACTTCCGGTCCACTTCCTTTTTCATGTTGACAAAATCTACTGGTGGCCTCCTTCTTGAAACTTCATCATTAGTTGTTTCGGCATCACTTTGAAGTTCAAGTACTTCACTCATCCCTACATCATGATTGTGTGAATCAATCTTTTCCCTATCAGATTCATCTAGGAATTCTTTCAGTAAGTTGTGTGATTCTTTTAATTGAATCACACTTTTTCTATACACACTTCCACACTGAGGGATACCACCTAACTTCTAATTCTTCTTTTACGTTTTTCCCTTTTCCATGGAACACCGAGATAAGAGCAGACAGATTCTTTAACCACACAGATCGACTACACCAAGTCGGAGCAAACAAATCAGATAACAGAAACATATTCCTATGATACCAATTGTTAGGGCCAATAGGGGCCTATATACCCTGAGAGGGGGGGGGGGTGATTCAGGGTACGAATATTCTTTTCAAAGTTCTTCCTGCCCCACTGGATCTTGACCAATTTATTACAATGGTCACATTGTTTTCTCTTGTGCGATTATTATGATCAGTACTTTTCTGGTTTGTCTTATGATGATTCTTTGAATGCAATGCAGGGAAGCGACTCGGCAGACACACAGATTTTTACTTGGTTCACCCGCACTGGGCTACGTCCAAGGAGCATACAACGGCGATGTGCCATTGTACCAAATCCACTAAGGCTCACTACCAATAATGTTCAGAAGGTTTGGGCTAGATCACTTCTATGCCCAGGGTCACTGCCTTTACAAGGTTTAGGGTCAGCTCACTACTTTCCCAAGGGTCACTCCCTATTTCTCTCTCTCTGGCTCACTGCCGGTGGAGAGGATCACCTTCTTCATCTTCCTAAGCTCACTACTCTGTGAAGGGATTCACTCATAGTTTATAGACCTGTAGGTCTCTTCATTTTCATGAAATAATGCATCTTCAACTATTGATAGATGCTCTATTGAAGTCCAACTTTCATACACTGATGAATACCACTTTGCCTATGACCACTGGGCAACTACCTTTGGAACGTACCTTCACAAAGTACCCTACTTCGCGAGGCTTCCAATTTCGCGAAGCTCAAAAAATACTTCACGAAGCTTCTGCCTTTTCGCAAAGCACTCTCGCGAAGCACTCTCCTAAAGCTCAAGTCGTTGCAGAGCAACTTCCTTCGTGAAGCTCACAGAGCCAATGCGGAGCTCACAACTTTCGCGGAGCTACAATAGCCGCCACAAATCTCCTCTTTCGCGATGCACACTAGCTCCGTGAACCACCTTCGCAATACGAGAGCAAAATATTTTCTCTGAAAATTCTCTCTACTTCTATCGAGGGGGTCGGCCTCTATTTATCGGAGATTCCACCAACCCTCGAACTTCACGCGTGAAGTCAACGCCACGTCATCTCAAATCGCGAAGCTGCGAAGTTTCCACTGGAATTCTGTCTAAATCGCGAAGCACCTCGGCAATTTTTGGATTGCGAAGCTCATCATAATCGCGGAGCATCACCGTGAAAATTATTTCGCACCTTCTCCGTGAAGCTCCCTCACAAAGCCCCTCATCGCCGTGAAGCTCCCTTGTAAATCCCTTCACCGCCACAATGCTTTTCAGCCTCTTTCATTCATGACAATTTTTGTAATCGCAAAATATCACCACCTCCATTCTTCTGGTTTTCATGAAATCCCAACCATGAAGCCTCTCTTCGCGAAATTCTTGCCATTTCCATATTTAATTATGATCTTCATGGAAATCCTATTTTTGCGATGCTCACCAAACTCCAAATTTTGGACCCCAAAAATTTGGCAAACACTGGGAAACGGCGCCACCTTGTACTCCTCTTTTGTACCGCCTCCAGATAGTCATTTCCTTTGTCATCGTTCTTTGTCAACATTGATTTTCAACAAATTCTCGGGAACTCAACAATTCTCCATGGAAACCTTCTTTTTCAACAAACACAATCAACCCAAAAATACTTCAATGTTACCTTGAGGGATTTTTTCCCAACAATCTCCCCGTTTGGGTTTGTTGACAACTCTTCACGACTCTGCTCAGAATGATTTTGTGCACTATGATACCTCACTGAGTCTTCTTCCAGCCGCTACCACCATTATCCTCTTGCGATTATGATAGCATTCAAGGAATCACTTAACACGTACTCTAAGCCCACATGAGCAATTCTCGGCGCGAGAAACAATAGTATTATGAAAAGTTCATCAATGAATCACTTCATGTCAAACACCAATTGTCGATTCCAACCTGATACCAATTCATAAATTGATACCAATTGTTGAACCACACTGATCCCAATTGGTGATAGCTGGACACCTTTTCACACCATTCCAACATCACTCTTCTGCTTTTATCACGATCCTCAGCTGTTGTGATATCTATGCTTTGATCGATCACTTCTAGCATCGTCAGATTTAAAAATCTCCCCCTTTTTCGTTTCTCCCCCTATCTGGCTGCTCCACTGGTCAACTTCTCCCCGTATCTGTCATGATTTCTCAAATAGCCACATTGTCTCCCGCTTAAACAATCACTATTCTCACCCCCTTTGTAAATGAACCCAAAGGTCACTCCTTTGTAGTATGGAACATTGTAGAGAACACATATCAGCACATTAGGGAAAACACATCATACCTCGGGGAGAGGGGGGTGGGGTCCCCATGCACACTCTCCTAAGTGCAGGGAGTCGACTGAACTCCTAGAGCCAGTTGATGCCTCTCAAAAGATTCCTTGGGTAAGGCCTTTGTCAGAATGTATGCAACATGTATCTCTGTAGGCACATACTCCAAATTCACGATCCCCTGTTCAACTTTCTCCTTTATAAAATGATATTTGATCTCAATGTGCTTTTTTCTTGAGTGATGACCTGGATTTTTTCTCAGATTGATAGCACTTGAGTTATCACACTGGATTCAAATCGGAGACTTCACCTCAAATCCCATATATTCAAGATGCTTCTTCATCCACAAAAACTATGTGCACACTTGAGTGGCCGCAATATACTCATCTTCTGCAGTGCTTAGTGGAATGAAAATACTGATTCTTTCTTAACGAAGATATACATAGTCTTCCAGGATAGAATGCACCGCTTGAAGTTGATCTCCTATCATCCACTGAATCTCCCCAATCTGCATCGGTATATCCCAATAACTCTATCTGATATTTGTCGTTATATGTCAATTCGAAGTCCACTGCGCCCTTGATATACCGAAGTATTCTTTTCACTGCAATCATGTGGATTTCCTTGGGATTAATCTGATATATCGCCGCTTGGCATGTGGTGAATACAATGTCAGGCCTTGTTGCAGTCAAGTATAACAAACTTCCAATAATCTGCCAGTATTCTGTGATATTAACTGCCTTTCCATCCTCATTTTTTGGATAACATCATCCGGGTAGCTTCCAGAGTCTTCATCTCCTTTAAATTTTCCATTAAAATTCTTTAAAAAACCTCCTTGACATATTTGGATTGAGAAATGAATGTTCCATTCATTCCATGTGTCACCAACATCCTTTGATTACTGTTGTGGTTGAGATAGATATTGTAAGAAGCTCCCCCACGCTGGAAACCAAGTTTCTTCAAATACTGATGTAGCCTTGAGTTCTAAGCTCTTGGTGCCTGTTTCAGCCCATATAAGGCCTTCTTTAGCCGACAAACCTTATTCTCATCTTCATGAATTAGAAAACCATTTGGCTTCTCGATATGCACTTCTTCCTCCAGAATCCCATTCAAGAATTCTGATTTGATATCCATCTGGAATACTTTGAACTTTCTTTGCACTACATTGGATAGGAATAATACGATTGTCTCCAGCCTTGAAACTTGTGCAAATGTCTTTTCAACATCAATTCCCTCTCTTTAGGAGAATGATTTGAACACCAGTCGTGCTTTGTTACGAATCATTGTGCCATCTTCGTTCATCTTATTGTGAATGATCTATTTTGTCCTGATGAAATTTTTATCTACTAACCTCGAAACAATCTCCCATGTGGTACAGTGACTTCATTATTCTTGTCTGAAGTGGAGCTCACTGATCACTGATGATATTGTGCTTGTCAATTTTAGCTCGACTCTTTGGATTTTGTGTAGATAAGGACTTTACTTCCTTGTACTCACCATCAATATCTTCATCTGAATCAACTTCAGCAACTTCTTCTCTCCCTGAGTCTCATACCACTTCCTCACTTCCAACAGAAAACCTTTCTCTATGTCATTGTTTAATGACGTCATTTCCTTCGAACTTCTTCTCTCAGATTTTTGTTGAGATGCCTTTAATTTTCTCTTGCAGCTTCTTGGTATCCTGAAAACAGTCAGCTGATACCATATTGTTAGAACAAAATAGATAATCATGAAAACTCGTGTGTTACTACTTTTCCATCAATCATTCTTCATGAGCATAAACATTCATCCTTCATATCATATTGAGATCATGCATCTGATTAGGATATAGAATGCTCCCCATGTGTTATGCAACTCTTCTAGTTGTTAGGCCCAAAAGTTTAGACCCATAACAAGTCTTTTCCTCCTGCATCATTTGTTCTCATCTTCCACTCAGAGTAGATCCATTAACAAAATCTTTAATTCTACCGAGTTGAAACTCAGTGTAGTAAATAAGAGATAAAGTTAATAACACAATCACTTCCTATTGTGCTCTGTTCCTCCCTTTCTTCTTCAACTCTAGTACCTAATTTGAATCAATTGAAACTCTATAGCATATCACCTCTCCACTTCGCATCCTTAGATGCCACTTCCCCTTGGATCGTATCTCCCTAAAACTTGAAAAACATGAACCATCAGTTAAAAGAATTTATATTCATAGGGAGAGGGGATTCCTTCTGGACTCATCAAGATGAGGATTGTGGTTGATCCTGATGGGTCAACCCTTTGATTCTTTCTTGCAAAGCATCACACTCTTTCTTTGCTTCTTCTAGCTGCCTAGCCAAATTCAACTGCTCTGGCCATATGACTAAGCATTCATTACCCACATGATGAGCATTTTTATGATATGTAGATTTTGTAGGCCCGACATTTCTCACCACCTGGGGTATAGACCTAATAGTACACATTTCCTTCTTTGAGGTTCTTCCAAAATTCCATTTTCCTTGATTATTTCTCTGGGAAGGAATCTCCTTGCTTGTCATCTTCCCTTGCTTCTTCCACCATTGCAAGGATCTTGAACCTTCCTCCACTTTTCGCTGTGGAACACGACATGAAACTTTTTCAATACATTCTTTGTTGATATTTCTTTTATCAGATGTCTGATTCACCACACTATTTTTCCCCGGTGGTGAGTCCTCCATTAAACGTTCATTCTTCTTTATCATAGTTAGAGTAGATCTCCCCTTAATCATCCAGGTTTGTTCACATTCTCTCCTTGAGAGATGTTGTGAGTATGATAGAGGGGGTGACTGATACACCTTTCGTTCAGCTCCATGTGACTTCCCTGAGGCTCTAAGCCTATTCTTCTCCTTACCACATTGTCTCCCAGTATAGGCTTCTTTCTTGTACACTTCCTGTGGTGGAGATCTCTTTTCAGGTTCTTTTTCCTTTCCTGGTTTCTTTTTGCAGCAATGTCTTGCCAAATGCCCATAACCAAAACATATAAAACATGTTCCATCAAATTCATACCTCATTTCATCAATTCTTTGTCGATATGTTGATGCATATTGAGTTCTTCCTCTGACATTGAGCTCTTCAGCTTCCTGAAACATACTCATGGTGTGTCCCATTCTTCCACAGTAATAGCATCTAACAAATGCTTTCCTCTGAGAGACTCTTCTTTCTGATTTCTCATGATGCTTCAACTTATTCTCAGATTTTGTACATTTTCTATTTTCACAATACAAAATATATTCCTGAGACTCTAAACAAAAACAGGATGTGTGACCAGGAATCCTGCAGAAATAGAACATGTCATCACTTCTTCTTGAAAATGTCCTCTTAGGCCTATCTCCAGCACCTACAATATTTTCCTTACTGTTGGAGATTTTCACTGCATTTTTCTTATCACACATAATAGTGGGATCATCATATCCAATTCCAGATTTTCCCAAAACGGACGGCCTTTGGGATGATAAAATCCTTTCATGATTCTCCTATGATGTAGCATATTTGGCTTTCATTTTATCATCACTTGCCGAAGGATAATCAAATAATAAGTACAGTGCATCCTTCAACTTGGGCTTATCATCAGATTTAGATTTGTCCATTTCTTTCTTGACCAATTCTATTTCTTCCTCCAGTTGCTGATCTTTTTATCTCTTGACCCAAGTTGAGCATTAAGTTCTTTTCTGAGATTCTTATGGCTACTCAACTCATCTTCAAGTTCCCGTGTGAGATTTTCCACAATATCACTTTTCTCCTTCACCTTCAATTTTTCTTGAACAACATATTCAGAGACAGATTCATTATCTTATTGTGGCCTTTGATTCTTCTGAACTTCTTCAGACAACTATGTTGCTAGATCATCATTTCTAGCTTTCATATTCCGAACTTCATCTAAATTTTGATTCTCTTCATAATCATCAGCCTTTTGTTTTCCTTTCATTTTAGCCAACTTTTGTAGATCTTCGGTATGTGAATCATTCTTCTCTGTTAGGTAAGTAACTATATCAATAAGAATTTGATTTAAGCCTCTTAGTTTATTGATCTAAATTTCCCTACTTTGATCCGAATATCTTTAGAATTGACTTCTTCATCCAACTTCTGGTCTACTTCCTTTGTCATGAGGACAACATCTACTGGTGGACTCCTTGAAACTTCATCATCAGTTGTTTCGACATCACTTTTTAAGTTCATGTACATCACTCATCCCTACATCATGATTGAGTGAATCAATCTTTTCCCTATCAGATTCATCCAGGCCTTCTTTCAGTAAGTTGTATGATTCTTTGAATTGAATCACACTTTTTCCATACACACTTCCACACTGAGGGATACCATCTGAATTCTAATTCTTCTTTTATGTTTTTCCCTTTTCCATGGCACACCGAGATAAGAGCAGACAGATTCTTTAACCACACAGATGGACTACACCAAGCCGGAGCAAAAAAATCTGATAACAGAAACATATTCCTCTGATACCAATTGTTAGGGCCAATAGGGGCCAATATACCCTGAGAGGGGGGTGAATCAGGGTATGGATATTTTTTTTCAAATTTCTTCCTACCCCACTCGATCTTGACCAATTTATTACATTGGTCACTTTGTTTGCTCTTGTGCGATTATTATGATCAGTTCTTTTCTTGTTTGTCTGATGATGATTCTTTGAATGCAATACAGGGAAGCGACTAGGAAGACACATAGATTTTTACTTGGTTCACCCACACTGGGCTACGTCCAAGGAGCATACAATGGCGATGTTCCATTGTACCAAATCCACTAAGGCTCACTGCCAATAATGTTCACAAGGTTTGGGCTAGATCACTTCTATGCCCAGGCTCACTGCCTTTGTAACGCCCCGACCCCAACTACCCAGAGTCGGTGCATTACTTCGTAACATTGGCATGATCACAAAAGATAAAGTATCGAAATACTGATTAGTTTAGTAGCCTTGGAAACACTAGATACATTCATAAATGTAACATTACAACATAAAGTGAAAAACTAATAACAAAGTCTTCATAGTCCACACTCATATCCTCTTCTAACTATCCCTGAAGGTCATTCATAAAATACTTCTTCACATCCTAGAAAATATTAAAACATTGAAAGGGGTGAGATCAGATGCTCAGTAAGGATAACAATATTGTGGAAGCTTTCATAAATAAACATAAACATTTAAGGAAATGTATGACTAAAACAAATTCCTTTTAAACTTGAACATCAACATAATATGGCAAAAGTAAAATGAGATAATGCCATTTACATCTTCACATGGATATTCTACTGGTCGAATAATCAATGCAATATCAATAACCACTTTCATAATGATGGAATGAATAATGCCAGATTATCATAACCACGTAGTCAAGGCCTCATGCCAAGACCACAAATAAGCTTTTGTCAAGGCCTCGTGCCAAGACACTAGTTTGTCTCATGAGACCTGCCGATGCATCGAGGAGCTATAGCGGGCTCCACCCGTCACTTATTAAGTCCAATGCATTCCTCATATGAATAGGTTTAAACATATCATAAACCATAACATAATCATATCACATAAAACATGCATAAAGGAAACATAACATTTCCACATTTCAATCACAAGATATAAATACAACACATTGATATAATAAAAATGCTTTCAAAACCATTTTCAAAACCAAAATAAAAGAAAGTTAAAACTTTGTATTTATTTTTCATTAAAAAAATGATGGCTTATAGAGGAAGCCGAATCTCAAATAATGGTCACGGCGGCGGAGAAGTCGTTGTCGCCGCATAAGTACGGAAAGAAAACATTCCCTTTTGTCGTTTAGCAAAACGCTTCGTATAAAAATATTCCTTTTGAATAAATGTAAAAGTCAAAGGAGTTTATACACCGTATAAAAGAAAGTTGTGTATAAAACAAAATATGCCTCAATGAAAGGAGATTGAGATGAAGTCCTTAAAAGATCATTTTTAAAATAAAATAGATCTATTATGTGTATTCACTATAGGTACACATAAAGAATGTAAAAATACAAAATAGGACATAATAATATCATGACATAATTTGAAAGTAAAAGATTAACCCAAAGAATGGAAGTTGGGTTAAGAAATTCCCTTACAAATAAAATAGATCTATTAGGTGTATTCACTATATATACACATAAAGAAAGTACAAATACAAGATAGGACATAATAATATCATGAAGTAATTTGAAAGTAGGAGATTAACCCAAAGAATTGAAGTTGGGTTAAGAAGTTCCCTTACCTTGTGTCCGACTTGACTCAACCGTTCTTTAACCTCCTGAATAATAAACTAGAGTTAATATCTACCTTATTAAGAACCATTTTAAATTTCATTATCCTTTTTATATCACTTATTACAATGTTATGAACATTATGTAATTATTTAAGTTAATAACGGTTGTTTTGTCGATCTTTGGTAACTTGAGTCAACAATAAACTTCTTATAATTACAAGTTGTTCATGTGGTAGAATATCCATTATATCCAGAATTATATTCATTATTTAGATGTCATATATATCTTATATATCCAGTATATACATTCATTTATAATATTACGTAACATTTAGAGGTAAGAAATGAAATGCACCGTTCATGGAGACGGTAAGCCGTACGTACGCATGAACGCTACTTTCATTTAAATTTCATATTTAATGGAACTAAATCATAATGATATAAATGTATAATATAATTCCAGTATAATATAGTGTATAATACCATTTTCTTCATCCTTTATACATCCCACATATGGCATTAACGATTCAAATCACTTTGAGGGGGCGGTAGTCCGCACTTCCTAAAATGAAATTATCGCGTTTTACCCATAATGGAAATCATAAAGTAGGCCATAAATGAGAAATACAGAAACATAAGTAAAACATAAACATATTATATATCATATATAAAAATAGTGACATCTTAATGGCCACCTTTGAAGCTGTTATATGAGTGTTGAACAATCATCGTTTCGTGAGGCAGAAATTCGCCATCCATAGAAACCGTATGTTCTTTAACCATTAGATGTAGGTGTGTGTAAGTGTATCTCGAATACTTCTTATAACAACATCCTAGTATATTGAGTATACTGGTGTTGTTACAAAAGAAATGAATAAAAAGAGTTTAGGGGGTTGGAGAAGAAAAATAAAACAAAACAACATTAGAGAAGACATTACCTCAAAATCGGGTAACTCTTTTTGATTTGAGCCAAAGGCTTCCTTGAGAAGAGTTCTGCCCAAAGTGAGGCTTATAGGAGTAAGAGAGGGAAGTTTGGAGAGTATTTGGGTAGATTTTGGCCGATCCAAATGGCTTGAAGGTGTGGATGAGGTGGGAGAGGTGGGGGCCTTTTATAAGTGGAGAGGAGGGGCACTTTTGGAAAGATTGAAATGTTACATTATTTCACAATGCTTTTCGGATTCTAAAGGTCCCACACTTATATAAATCGAGGCTAAGGTGATAAGGTTTTGAAATCTCCTCATCCAATAGGAGTTGGACAAGTGTAAGCCTTGGATTTTGCATTATCTTCTCATTTTATTTAAATCGTTAAATAATGAGGTCATCGCTGCATCATAATGATGTCATAAATAATTTAATTTATTTAATGTCTAAAAATTATAAAAAAAATACTATGATGTAGGAAAGCTTTTTATATTTCTAATGAATATTTATAGTCAAAATTTGGACCTGTGTAACCCCACTGAAAAACTGTTTTAGTAAAACAACTCATGTTTGTGTCAATTTAATTTTAACATTAAATAAATATATATTAATGTCATTTTCCAACTAAAGTGGCTCCATGGGGTCCCCAAGTTGACCCATGGGTTGTATTGGTCGGCCATGACTCATCCAATAGGAGTAGGACAAGTGTCAATCTCATATCATATTATTAAAACATTGTTTTTACCTTAAACTACACTAATTACCTCTAATCGCGATTAAGAACTTAAAAGTTACTATTCACCAAAAAATTATCTCATTGAACCACATTTTACTTCTTAATGACAACCATGTATGTCGGATTTTTGAAAATCAAAAAACAGAAGTGGTAATATTTCATTTAAATGAAAAATCAGTTATTTAACTACCACTTAGTGGTTTCACTATTCATCAAAAATTGATGTTTTTCAGAATAAGGCCAAAATTTCACCCTAAGCTATAATTGATATTCCGAATTCAAAAATGATGTCTATTTTACAAAATTCCAAACATATAAGTTTAATTAATTAATTTTATAATTAATTCCCACTGTTACGACAAATAGTGTGTTTTTAAAAAACAATTTATATCAAAAGATTGGCAATTGTTTATGTCCAATTTCAATGTTAAATTAATTCTAATGACCACCATTGGATAAAATGGTAAAAATATATTATAATTATACTTTAAAACCACTAAATATTATAACTTATCACTATAAATTATTTTGATTAAAAAAAGTTGTTTTAAGTATTTTTCACTATTCATAAAAATTTGGAAGTTCTCGGAAAATTAAAAAAAAATCAACATAGGCTAATTTCAATATTAGGAATACAAAAATGAAGTCCATTTTGAAATATAAAATTTCTATAAATTTAAAAGGTGGTTATTACTATTCATAACAGCTACTTTGATTAGTTGTGGTGTGTTAGAACTCGAAGTTGCGTACAATGCAAGCCATTGCATTATTGAATGAGAAGCGTATCATGGAAGCTCGGGGTGTTACATTCTCCCCTCCTTCAATAAATTGCTTCCTCGCAATTTGAAATTTTTTCTTTGAAAATAAGAGGTTGAAAATAGAAAATACCTTTGTGGAAAACCCACATCGGAAATAAGGTTAATAAAATTTAGCCTTAATAAGAGGGAAATGGAAATAAGAAAGTCACCACCAAATTATGATCTCAATAAGGAGAACATTGGTGGAAATTAGAGACGTATAATTGGAGGAAAAATGTAAATATTTGTAGGGAGTGATTGAGGTCATCAATCACAATCAACTGTCAAATTGAGGGCCTCAAAGCCTTCAATCTATGTTGACTTAAAATATCATCAGTTAAACAAGACATAAGGTATTAGGATAACACATTTTTTGTTTTAATATCCCTTTACTAAAGTTTAAGAATTAATTTATTCAATGAATAACAGATAGGTATATATATATTTATGCCTGACAATTAGAGTTTCAACCTTCAACTCACCTTTCACTCAAAAAGATAATAGAACCGAAAAATATTATACTTTTCCTAATTGTATAAGGTTCTAAATGTGAACACATACAATTTAGATTAGTAAAATTATTTTTTAATAACCAGGGACTTCCTGTAGGATAGTGGTAGGAAATAAAGGCCTGTCACACTATGGTTGTGGGTTCGATTCCTGCAGCTTTGTCCGACGCGACGGGTTATGCCCCACCCTGCAGGTTGTCCTTTTCCTAAAAATATAGTACTATAATATTCCAAAAATAATCTTCATAAATGTTTTAACCTTAAACAATACTATCCAAAGATCAACTTAATCCATTCCAACCTTAATAGTTATCCAAAATACCTCCGTCCAGACTTTCTCTAAAGGGTCATTAAATTCCAAAATCAATTGTAACCTCAGATTCCCCAAACAAAGTAAAGTTTCTCTTATTGTCACATACTAAAAATATGATTACCTTCATCATATTAAATCCTTAATGAAAACAACATGTACTGTAGTACAATCCTTATATATCACATTATTCTTATAACCATAATCTAGTTCTTGAGTCCAAAAACACAAATACAATAATTATTCCGCTTCAACTGTAGTCACAGCATAAGATTGGCCTTGATCCCTTGGCCTTTTCTGAGGTAAGTTTCCTTGACGCTTAGGACATTCATTTGCATAATGACCCATTTCTCTACAATTGTAGCATTCAACATTGATAGCCTCTTTCTTTCCCTTGCAATCACGCATCTGGTGACATTTTTCTCCACATTTATAACAAACTCCCATTCCTTTTAGGCAAGCACCGGGGTGATTCTTCCCACAACTATCACATAATGGAAAATACTTCTTTCCCCTTTTCCCTTTATCTGTTTCTTGTTCCACCATTCTCTTCTTCTCTTGCTTTACTTTGTTGTCATAAGACTTAGAGAATTCCTTTTCTATCTTGATAGCACATGAGACAATATCTTCGTATGATGAGAAGGTTTGTGATACTAAATCTCGACGGAGAAATGGTTTTAACCCATAAAAGAAACTATCAATCTTACTTCTTGGGTTACATATATAATCAGAAGCATGCCTCGCTAACCTTGTAAAGTTAGCCTAATACTTTGCGACATTCTCATCCTCCTTCTGCCTCAGACTCAGAAATTGCCTTTCCATATCTGCTCGATGGTCACGAGGAAAGTATTTTTCTAAGAAAATCTCTTTGAACTCCCTCCATTCCATATTCGATATGTCATCATCTTCCTTTGTGTTTTGAATCAGCGACCACCATTGATCGACATCTCCAGTGAGGCGGTAAACTGCCATGACAACCTTCTCCCTTTCACTACTCCCCAAGGCATGGAATATTTTCTCTAAGGAATTTATCCATTGCTCATCTACTATAGGATTTGTACTCCCATTGAAGGTTGGTGGTTGTTGCCTCATGAAGCGGTCTAACATTGATCCTCCACGTTGCGGATCAGGGTGCTCCATACGAGTAAGGTTATTACTCATAACCTGCGTGAGTTGTCCCAGTATGGTAATAAGTTGATCGGCACCAGTTGCATCACCAGCCCCACTATAATTATCTTGAGCAGGAGGGCAATCCCTACATGGAGTGCGTGCATTGATACGGTTTCTATTTCTTCCACTAGGCGCCATTTCTAAACAATGGCATAAACTAGATCAGTTTATGAATCAAAATACATAATCCCATACTTATAAAACACTTAACATAAATTGAACTATTTATGGATATAATCCATAATCATAAAAATGTTTTCTTTGAGGAAGTATATACTCATAAAACCTTCATAATGATTTGTAAAGAAAATGAGAGTTATCCTAAGCATATCCCCCGGGAGTGTCGTAACCAAGAGTGCAGCTAGGCCCATTTTCGTGCACCAGTTCCCGTTCGAGTCTAGCTCAAAGCAGTGTTTTCGGGTTTTACCCCTAGGTACATCTGTGCCAGAGCCGCCTCTACCTGCTCGTATCCAGACAGGGATGTATTGCTCGGAAAACTCACAACATCTCTACAATACCAAAATTCTAGGAAGTTCTTCTATACTAATCCTCAAATTTAATCTTAGGTCTATGTGCTCTAATCAGAGTTTATCTAAATCTAGCTTCCAAGGTTTGTACTAAACTTCCTCTGATACCAACTGTAACGCCCCGACCCCAGCTACCCAGCGTCGGTGCATTACTTCGTAACATTGGCATGATCACAAAAGATCAAGTCTCGAAAGACCGATTAGTTTAGTAGCCTTGGAAACACTAGATACATTCATAAATGTTACATTACAACATAAAGTGAAAAACTAATAACAAAGTATTCATAGTCCACACTCATATCCTCTTCTGACTATCCCTGCAGGTCATTCATAAAATACTTCTTCACATCCTAGAAAATATTAAAACATTGAAAGGGGTGAGCTCAGATGCTCAGTAAGGATAACAATATTGCGGAAGCTTTCATAAATAAACATAAACATTTAAGGCAATGTATGACTAAAACAAAAGCCTTTTAAACTTGAACATCAACATAATATGGAAAAAGTAAAATGAGATAATGCCATTTACATCTTCACATGGATATTCTACTGGTCGAATAATCACATACAATATCAATAACCACTTTCATAATGATAGAATGCATAATGCCAGACTATCATAACCACATAGTCAAGGCCTCGTGCCAAGACCACAAATAAGCTTTTGTCAAGGCCTCGTGCCAAGACACTAGTTTGTCTCATGAGACCTTCTGATGCATCGAGGAGCTATAGCGGGCTCCACCCGTCACTTATTAAGTCCAATGCATTCCTCATATGAATAGGTTTAAACATATCATAAACCATAACATAATCATATCACATAAAACATGCATAAAGGAAACATAACATTTCCACATTTCAATCACAAGATATAAATACAACATATTGATATAATAAAAATGCTTTCAAAACCATTTTCAATACCAAAATAAAAGAAAGTTAAAACTTTGTATTTATTTTTCATTAAAAAAAATGATGGCTTGTAGAGGAATCCGAATCTCAAATAATGGTCACCGCGGCGGAGAAGTTGTTGTCGCCGCATAAGTACGGAAAGAAAACATTCCCTTTTGTCGTTTAGCAAAACGCTTCGTATAAAAAGATTCCTTTTGAATAAATGTAAAAGTCAAAGGAGTTTATACACCGTATAAAAGAAAGTTGTGTATAAAACGAAATATGCCTCAATGAAAGGAGATTGAGACGAAGTCCTTAAAAGATCATTTTTAAAATAAAATAGATCTATTATGTGTATTCACTATAGGTACACATAAAGAATGTAAAAATACAAAATAGGACATAATAATATCATGACATAATTTGAAAGTAAAAGATTAACCAAAAGAATGGAAGTTGGGTTAAGAAATTCCCTTACAAATAAAATAGATCTATTAGGTGTATTCACTATAGATACACATAAAGAAAGTAAAAATACAAGATAGGACATAATAATATCATGAAGTAATTTGAAAGTAGGAGATTAACCCAAAGAATTGAAGTTGGGTTAAGAAGTTCCCTTACCTTGTGTCCGACATGACTCAACCGTTCTTTAACCTCCTGAATAATAAACTAGAGTTAATATCTACCTTATTAAGAACCATTTTAAATTTCATTATCCTTTTTATATCACTTATTACAATATTATGAACATTATGTAATTATTTAAGTTAATAACGGTCGTTTTGTCGATCTTTGATAACTTGAGTCAATAATAAAATTCTTATAATTACAAGTTGTTCATGTGGTAGAATATCCATTATATCCAGAATTATATTCATGATTAAGATGTCATATATATCTTATATATCCAGTATATACATTCATTTATAATATTACGTAACATTTAGAGGTAAGAAATGAAATGCACCGTTCATGGAGACGGTAAGCCGTACGTACGCATGAACGCTACTTTCATTTCAATTTCATATTTAATGGAACTAAATCATAATGATATAAATGTATAATATAATTCCAGTATAATATAGTGTATAATACCATTTTCTTCATCCTTTATACATCCCACATACGGCATTAACGATTCAAATCACTTTGAGGGGGCAGTAGTCCGCACTTCCTAAAATGAAATTATCGCGTTTTACCCATAATGGAAATCATAAAGTATGCCATAAATGAGAAATACAGAAACATAAGTAAAACATAAACATATTATATATCATATATAAAAATAGTGACATCTTAATGGCCACCTTTGAAGGTGTTATATGAGTGTTGAACAATCATCGTTTCGTGAGGCAGAAATTCGCCATCCACAGAAACCGTATGTTCTTTAACCATTAGATGTAGGTTTGTGTAAGTGTAGCTCGAATAATTCTTATAACAACATCCTAGTATATTGAGGATACTGGTGTTGTTACAAAAGAAATGAATAAAAAGAGTTTAGGGGGTTGGAGAAGAAAAATAAAACAAAACAACATTAGAGAAGACATTACCTCAAAATCGGGTAACTCTTTCTGATTTGAGCCAAAGGCTTCCTTGAGAAGAGTTCTGCCCAAAGTGAGGCTTCTAGAAGTAAGAGAGGGAAGTTGGGAGAGTATTTGGGCAGAGTTTGGCCGAGCCAAATTGCTTGAAGGTGTGGATGAGGTGGGAGAGGTGGGGGCCTTTTATAAGTGGAGAGGAGGGGCACTTTTGGAAAGATTGAAATGTTACATTATTTCACAATGCTTTTCGGATTCTAAAGGTCCCACACTTATATAAATCGAGGCTAAGGTGATAAGGTTTTGAAATCTCCTCATCCAATAGGAGTTGGACAAGTGTAAGCCTTGGATTTTGCATTATCTTCTCATTTTATTTAAATCGTTAAATAATGAGGTCATCGCTGCATCATAATGATGTCATAATTAATTTACTTTATTTAATGTCTAAAAATTATAAAAAAATACTATGATGTAGGAAATCTTTTTATCTTTCTAATGAATATTTATAGTCAAAATTTGGACCTGTGTAACCCCACTTAAAAACTGTTTTAGTAAAACAACTCATGTTTGTGTCAATTTAATTTTAACATTAAATAAATATATATTAATGTCATTTTCCAACTAAAGTGGCTCCATGGGGTCCCCAAGTTGACCCATGGGTTGTATTGGTCGGCCATGACTTATCCAATAGGAGTAGGACAAGTGTCAAGCTCATATCATATTATTAAAACATTGTTTTTACCTTAAACTACACTAATTACCTCTAATCGCGATTAAGAACATAAAAGTTACTATTCACCAAAAAATTATCTCATTGAACCACATTTTACTTCTTAATGACAACCATGTGTGTCGGATTTTTGAAAATCAAAACACAGAAGTGGTAATATTTCATTTAAATGAAAAATCAGTTATTTAACTATCACTTAGTGGTTTCACTATTCATCAAAAATTGAAGTTTTTCAGAATAAGGCCAAAATTTCACCCTAAGATATAATTGATATTCCAAATTAAAAAATGATGTTTATTTTACAAAATTCCAAACATATAAGTTCCATTAATTAATTTTATAATTAATTCCCGCTGTTACGACAATTAGCGTGTTTTTAAAAAACAATTTATATCAAAAGATTGGCAATTGTTTATGTCCAATTTCAATGTTAAATTAATTCTAATGACCACCATTGGATAAAATGGTAAAAATATATTATAATTATACTTAAAAACCACTAAATAGTATAACTTATCACTATATATTATTTTGATTAAAAAAGTTGTTTTAAGTATTTTTCACTATTCATAAAAATTTGGAAGTTCTCGGAAAATTACAAAAAATTCAACACAGGCTAATTTCAATATTAGGAATACAAAAATGAAGTCCATTTTGAAATATAAAATTTCTATAAATTTAAAAGGTGGTTATTAATATTCATAACGGCTACTTTGATTAGTTGTGGTGTGTTAGAACTCGAAGTTGCGTACAATGCAAGCCATTGCATTATTGAATGAGAAGCGTATCATGGAAGCTCGGGGTGTTACAGCCTTTACAAGGTTTAGGGTCAGCTCACTGCTTTCCCAAGGGTCACTCCCTGTTTCTCTCTCTCTTGCTCACTTCCGGTGGAGAGGATCACCTTCTTCATCTTCCTAAGCTCACTGCTCTGTGAAGGGATTCACTCCCAGTTTATAGACCTGTAGGTCTCTTCATTTGTATGAAATAATGCATCTTCAACTATTTATAGATGCTCTGTTGAAGTCCACCTTTCATCCACTGATGAATACCACTTTGCCTCTGACCACTGGGCAACTACCTTTGGAATGTACCTTCAAAAAGCACCCTACTTCGCGAGGCTTCCAATTTCGCGAAGCTCAAAAAATAATTCACGAATCTCCTTCCATTTCGCGAAGCTCTCTCGCAAACCAATATCGCGAAGCTCAAGCCATTGCAGAGCAACTTCCCTCGCGATGCTCACTGAGCCAACGCGGAGCTCACAACTTTCGCAGACCTATAATAGCCGCCACAAAACTCCTCTTTCGCGAAGCACACTGGATCCACGAAACATCTTCGCAATACGAGATCAAAATATTTTCTCTGAAAATTCTCTCTATTTATCTCAAGGGGGTCGGCCTCTATTTATAGGCGATTCCACCGACCCTCGAACTTTCCGCGTCACGTCATCTCAAATTGCGAAGCTCCAAAGCTTCCACCGGAATTCTGTCCAAATGGCGAAGCACCTCAGCAATTTTTGGATTGCGAATCTCGTCGTAATCGTGGAGCATCACCGTGAACATTATTTCGCACCTTCTCCGCGAAGCTCCCTTGCAAAGCCCCTCATCGTCGTGAAGCTCCCTTGCAAATACCTTCACCACCGCGATTCTCTTCAGCCTCTGTCGTTCGCGAAGCTTGTCGTAATCACGAAGCATCACCGCCTCCATTCTTCTGGTCATCGTGAAATCCAAACCATGAAGCCTCTCTTCGCGAAATTCATGCCATTTCCATATTTAATTATGATCTTCATGAAATCCTATTTTCGTGATGCTCACCAAACTCCAAATTTTGGACCCCAAAAATTTGGCAAACACCGGGAAACGGCGCCACCTTGTACTCCTCTTTTGTACCGGCTCCAAATCGTCCTTTCCTTTGTCATCGTTCTTTGTCAACATTGATTTTCAACAACTTCTCGGGAACTCGAAAATTCTCCTCGGAAACCTGCTTTGTCAACAAACATAATCATCCCAAAAATAATTCAATGTTACCTTGAGAAATTTTTGCCCAACATTATACTTTTATGATTAAAGTTCCCTTTTCATGATTATTGGATAAGTATTTAAGCCCCTAATAATAGTTTCTTTTCTTATTTAATGGCGGGAAATGGAAGAACATG
The DNA here is from genome assembly GCA_963277665.1 of Viscum album. Classification (NCBI taxonomy): domain Eukaryota; kingdom Viridiplantae; phylum Streptophyta; class Magnoliopsida; order Santalales; family Viscaceae; genus Viscum; species Viscum album. The sequence continues at coordinate 134,719,318 of OY728137.1, forward strand.
TCCCAACAACCAAAGTGATAGGAAATGCGATGAATTTCATATTAATATGACAGAGATGATTAGGGGATTAAACGATGATTATTATTTTGAAAGATGTTCACTATTTTGGGGACTCTATATGATCGACGCAAATAGATTACTACGGTATTTTAATTTAGGAGTAAGTTTGACTTATATTTTGAAGAATCAATGAATTTAAGGTGGACTTATAGTAATTTAGGTTACTTATGGGAATGATTAACCTATCTTGCGTAAAATATGTTTAGGTTAGCTACTTTTGTTATAATATGTTAGGAGTGGTTGATGTTGTTTGGAGATGAACAATGAAGTTTATTTTGGAAGACTATGTTATCAAATCCCTCTTGTATTTGGGTTTCAATATTAGTTTGGTTTATTTTGAGGAATTTTAAGGATAGTTACTTACAGAATGGTCTATGATGAACTATGGGTAGTACCGTGGAACTTTGAAGATTTAAAAGTAGTTTCCCTTCCTATGGGAATCTTTATTTTTGAAGAGTTGTTTTACCTTACCCTTTCTGTTTTTGGGATAATGTTTAAAGATAGATGAAATAGATAGTTAATCTTTTGTGGATTATGTGATTCTCTAGAAGATGATTCTTGTGTTTTGATGAGACCAAGTAGTTTTGAATGCTCATCGTTTGGAGAAAAGATTAGTTTTGGTAGAAACTTATTAAAGGATGAAACTCTACATGAAGGTAGGCATATTTTCTTATGTTTTTTTTCTATGTAGTAAATGAATTCCTCAAAATTATGAAATGGAATGTAAAACAAAAATTTTGTTGGTTTACGTTTCCTACTAGGTAATCAAAGAACATTTACACACATCATAAGTTTGGGATATTCTTATGGTTAACTTTCTCCTAATCATGTTTTCTATCACCCACCCTCAGAACTTGACCCTTTGTTTTCTCCTCCATATCCATGTTTTCCTACATGGAATCCTAGTGTGGGCTAACTCGGGTGACCTTTGTACTTCCCTTTCTTTCTTTTAAAGTAATAGTTTTACTGACACCTTTTACGATGTGGGACTTTCAATGAAATTTCAAAACCCAATTTTAAAAATTGTGAGGACGCAATTTCTTAAGGGGGGAAGATTGCAACGACCCAAAATTTTGAATAAATCTTGTTTCCTAATTTTATGTGTTATTTTATTTTATTTTTATACTCAACAAAATGTTTCATTTGATAACATGAGTATAATTAAAATGAGACCGTTGGGTTTTGACTGTTATATGACCATTGGTCAGTATGACCCCTGGAAACTAAACGTTTTGATTATTGTCTCTAAATACAAGTAATCTTGGTTAATTATTATAGAAAGAAGATTCGATGGCCTCACCCAGTAGTCTTGGACTGATCTAAGCCCATCTAACAGAACTTGGCAAGGAGGTAGCACCACTGGGCTTTGCTCTGGACCAAACCCAAGACAAACTTCATCGTGTGAAGCTAGAATAGAATCGCATTTGCGAGAAGTTCAAACTGATAGAAATTACTACTCGTACGATGTTAGCCGAGCCTCCCTCAGATTCTCTCACCTTAGCACACCATACACTTAGGTCCTATTCTGGTGTGATAAGAAGCTATGTAAGGAGACCGTAACTGCCTTGTGTAATCCTTTGTTTTAAATAAAAATTGGGATTTCTTCTTATGATGAAGTTTATGAATTTTCAAATGACCGGATAAATATAGTATGCATATTTTTGATGAATTTTAGAAAAATTATATTTTAAAAATGTTTATGTAAACCTTAAATAATTAAAAATTTGTAATGATATTCAAAAAATGGTCTTCTATAATTAGGTTCAGTATGAAATTTAGAGTCTAATAAGATCAACTTGATTTTTTATGAATAGTAAATTATGAATAGTGATTTTATGCTTAGGATTAGTAATGTGACCAAATGGATTAGTAATCTCACTTAAAGAAAGTATTAATATAATCTAGGCACCTTGATTAAGTAATTTGATTTAATAAAATGGTTAAATAATGGTTTCATAAATTATTATTCAAGTATTAGTTTTTTCAGGTGAATAGTGTTTTTTAATTAAAAATTAAATTAAAAATATTTAGAAAATAATTTTTATAATATGGATTTCATTTTTTAACTCAGAGCATCGATATTATGTTAAGGTAATTTTTGGGGTTTTTTCTGAAAAAATGAATTTTCGGTGAATAGTGTATTTATTTAAAAATTAAATTAAAAATATTTAGAAAATTATTTTTATAAAATGGAGTTCATTTTTGAAATCAGAGCATTGATATTTGGTTAATGTGAAATTTTGGGATTTTTCTGAGAAAGATGAATTTTCAGTGAATAGTAAAAATACAATTTTAGGGTTTCGGTATGTTTAATGACATCATAACGGTGTCATGATGATTCCATTAGATATTTTAAGGGATGGTCGACCAAAGGTGATGAATTATTGTATGGGGGCCCCATGTGGCCTAACGCCATGGGAAATACCATGGGAGAGCACATGGTTTTGAGAAAACCACTTTTGAGGTGTCCCTTGGCCATTAATGCCTTGTCCCCTCACTTTCCCTATAAATAACAAGCCATACTCTCATCCATTTCGACTCCCCACTCTCCCACAACGAATTTATGGTCTCATTACCTCCTAATAAGTCCTCCCAACGTTCCCCAAGCCCTCAAGGTCCCAACCTCTAAGTTTTAAGAGTTACGTTTTAAGGTAAGGGATCCGACCTCTCTCTTTCTTTTCAAGAACTCTCTTTTATGTAATTTATTTTATGCTCCATGTTCTTATGTTAAAGGATGTTATTTTATACTCCTCTTAATGACCATTTCATGTTCATATAATGATATATCCCCTCTTACTCTCATTATTTCGTTTTATGAAGTTTTATGTGGCGCCGTTAGGCTGCCGAAATTTTTGTAACAGATTCTTTCTCCCTTCTCATTTTTCAAGATCTATTTTCATGTAAAGTATTTCAAGTTATGTTTTATTATGTTGGGGTATGATCTAAAAATTTATAATACTGATATTTTATGATCATATGATGAGAGACCCCATTTTATCTCTTCAATTCAGTATTTTGATGTTTTAAGTGGCGCCGTTAGGCTGTCGAATTTTTAAGGGATTTTTTCAACCTTCTCATTTTTCAAAGTTCTACTTTCATGTCAAGTCTTTCATGTTTCTTTTTATTATGTTGGGGTATGATCTCTATATCTATCATACTGAACTTTTATGTTCATATGATGAGAGGCCCTCTCTTACTCTCATCATTTCGTTTTAATAATGTTTAAGTGGCGACGTTAGGCTACCAAATTTTTAAGGGATTCTTTCACCCTTCCCATTTTTCAAAGATCTACTTTAATGTCAAGTCGTTCAAGTTCCTTTTTATTATGTTGTGGTATGATATCTATATCAATCATACTGAAATTTTATGTTAATATGATGAGAGACCCTATTTTATCTCATCAATTCATTTTTGTTGAAGTTTAAGTGACGCCGTTAGGCTGCTGAATTTTTAAGGGATTCTTTCACCCTTCCCATTTTTCAAAGGTCTACTTTCATGTCAAGTCTTTCAAGTTAATTTTTATTATGTTGGGGTATGATCTCTATATCTATCATACTGAACTTTTATTTTCATATTATGAGAGACCCTATTTGATCTCATCAATTCATTTTTGTTGAAGTTTAAGTGACGCTGTTAGGCTGCCGAATTTTTAAGGGATTCTTTCACCCTTCCCATTTTTCAAAGTTCTACTTTCATGTCAAGTCTTTAAAGTTTCTTTTTATTATGTTGGGGTATTATCTCTATATCTATCATACTAATCTTTGATTATCATATTATGAGAGACCCTATTTGATCTTGTCAATTCATTTTTATTTAAGTTTAAGTGACGCCGTTAGGCTGCCGAATTTTTATAAGAGAAATCTTATTTTTGTCTTACTTCCATGTTTTTCATTTCAAGTGGTATGTACTTAAAATTTCATTACCATGATTCATATCCTTTATATTCTGTCCATATACTATTTTTATAGATCATTTATGAGTGGGTGATCCATGTCCCATCTCTTTTCAACGTTTTCTAAAACCTTGTCACATAGCTGTTATGCTGCAGAATTTCCGTCTCAAAATGCCTCTCTCTTTTTCTAAAAATTATGTTATGTTATTACGTGAATACTCAAAGATATTATTTCTACAGGAGTATTAACATATATATCAAAATGTTCTTTTTTAAATTCTGTGATTTACATATATGAAACCTACTTTCCCTTTCAGTGGGTTTAAAGTGACATAAAGATCATGTCTTTAAAGCAGTTTTTAAAACGTTATGATTATGAAATGAAACCCATTTATTTTATGCTATATGGGTTGTTTATGAAATGATTGATGATGATATATGTGGCTCACATGATAATAAATACATGTCAAGGGTGCACCCAGATAGTGCTTCAATGCATTGGTTAAAGACTTAATCTCTAGAGATGACCATTTAGACTGATACCTTGGTGAATAACCTTGGTAATTTTTAATGACACCTTGGGGATGAACCTTGTTGAAATGAAATGATTGTCAATATTAAATGTTGTAGCCACATCTTCAAGTTATAAAAAATGTTATTTTTATTATGATATATCTCATGATTTCTTTCTCATGCCTTAAAGTTCTTTTAAAATAAATTTTATTTTAAAATATTATATTAATTAAAAAATTGTAAATAAAATTTTTTATTACACTATAATACAAAGCCATAATGTATCATTTTTAAAATAGATATTTAATTAATCCATGATATAAATATATTATAATTTTATTCATAAGATACATAAATTTTATGTATACTTTCATATGTGAGGTTACTATAATATAGGATGAATTACTATTCCTAATGTTTACATTACTATTCAAACAGTCATGTAAATATTTTATAGTTTACCATGGTTTTAAACTTGGTTTTGTTTGAAAAAAAGCTATCAAAGATGTAAAATTAAAAATAGGTATTCTATAAAATATTAAGGAGTTAAATTCTCCCCTCTTTCAAAAATTCCATCTTTGAAATTCATAGAATGTCTCTTCATAAAACGATTTGGGTAGTTATTTATTATAATTTCCCCAGAATACCATGTGGTGTCTTTAATTTAATTATTTTTTCAAAGAACATTTAATATCCAAGTTTTCTAATTTCTCAACACCTATTCTCTAGTGTCGAGAATCTGGGTAAGCACTTCAAAGAAGATAAATCATGTTTTAATTCAATTCATTCTAATGTGAGGACATGCATTGTGTATGGAATTCACTTCCCTAAAAAAGATATGTGGAAAACATCATTTTCTTTAGAAAGTCTAGGTGGTATTTTTAAATGATAATCCACATATCCAATTTTCTCCATAATTCCAGAAGGTCTAATGTACTTGGGGCTTAGTTTCACATTCTTTCCAAATCATATAACCCCCTTCCATGAAGATACCTTTAAAAAGACATGATCTTGCACTTAAAACTCCAAATATTTTCCCTGGTTGTCAGCATAACTCTTTTATCAATTTTTGGAAGCATTGATATGGGTTTTAATATTATTTACCTTTATTGTTGTTTCCTCCACAATTTTTGGGCCTACATTCTTCATTTCACTAAATTCAACCCAATATTTTTGTAAATACCAATAAATTTCAAGGAAATTTTTTTCCTTAAATTCTTTGGGATTTTATGAGTACGCAGTTTCTGACGGCACCTGATTCCGGGGCCCGGTGTGCCCGGAATATTTTTACGAAGTTTATCTTTGTTACGTTTAGTGAATGAACAAGTGGGTTTTTCTATCTTTTGAACCGGTTCTCGGAATTGAAATCTGAGGGCACCGATGAACCCCCAGCGTCGGTAATTGATTTGGGGGACCTTTACCGTAATTGCGTTTGCACAGGAGGGGAAGTTAAATTTTGTGGATTAATTAAGAAGTGAATAAAAATTGTGGAACAATTTTTATTTTATTTCTAAGAGGTTATATCCTACATGGGGGAGTCGGGGTGGGACCCACAAGCTACTAACTACCCATGTGAGGATAATTGTGAGGTGGGGCCCACATGAGACCCAACCCTTCACATTCCCTAATACTCCTTAAACCCCTCTTAATTTTTGTAAACATCTCATTATATGTGAAACCTTTCCACCTCCTCTCTCTCTCCCTCTTAACTCTTTCCAACACATATTAATCAATTAATTGAACCACCTCAATTAATTAATTAAGTGTTTAAATTTTAAATTTTAAATGCATGGCATGATTAAATAAAATAAGGAGAAGCCTTATTTTATTTTTGGTTGGCTTGTTGTGTTGAGATTTTGGGGAGATAGATCTTGAGTTTTGAAGAACGGTTCTCCTACTTTATTAAAGAACACCAACTCTCCCATGAAGAACATCAACTCAGAGACCACGATTCTTCATCATCTTTTTCCTCTAGGGTAATGGAGGAGACACTGACGTGGGAACTCACTAAACTCAGGGGACCTTCCATTCTTCTCTCCAAGACAAAGAGGAGACGTCACTTCCTCAGGTGCACACTGATGACGATAGAAACAAAACCGTCATCCACGACGCTTGTCAACCGTGAACTTCTTTTCGAGGTAGGGGTTATTTTTGTTCAAGTCTTTATCATCGTTCTTCATTTCTTAAGGTTTGGCTGCATGATATCGTCGTAACAGGAGGAGATCGGACCGCACAAACACAGCTGATTCTCCTCCCCTCTTCTTTGTTAATCTTCATTGATGTTGGAGGTAGAGGCGCACAGTGCCGTTGCACCATGTGGTGATCGATAGGGAACTGCGGCCATGAAAGGTCGTGGCAAAGGCGGCGCGGTGTCGTTGCACCACACAGAGAAGTAGAGGGCCGCGGCCAGAGATGGCTGCGCCGGTGGTGCACGGCGCCGTCGCGCCATACTGGAGAGACCGAGGAAGGGCGCGGCTGGAGCGGGCCGTGGTGGACCAGCAGGGGTGGTCGTCCAAGCCGGCTGTCGGTGTCTCCAGGAGGTGGGACCCCATCTGGGTCCCATGGCAGCTCACAAACTGGCTGGCCTTAATGGTCGACCGTTACCCAGAAACCGGGGGGGTATAACCCCCCCCCCCCCTGACCAGCTGCTAGGACGGAGCCAACTAGGCCCTCTATTTCCAAAAACATTGGGCCGTGCCCCCTTTGAGTCCCACTCGGCCATTAGCCGAGCCGTGGTCGGCTTCCTAGCCGGGCCGCACGGGCCGGGCAAGCCGCAGGCCACACGGGTCGGGCAGCCGCAGGCCATGCGGGTCGGGCCAACCGCAGGCCGCACGGGGTGGGCTGGCCACGCCCAACCGGGTCGGGCTAGGCCATGCCCACCGGGCCGGTCCCAAACCCGAGTCGGGTCAACCTAATTCGGGCCGACCCAGGGGTGTTGGGTCAGGACGGACCAGGCCCAAACCCCCTATTTTGCAGAACGTTTCAGTTAAATGGAAATATCTTGAGCTACGGACCTCCAATAGATGCACCTTCAGTTGCGTAGGATTCCTTGGAATGAGAAGTTCATTTAATTATATTACATTTGAGGTTTTAGCGATGTTTGGGTATGTCCAGTTTGGTTCGAACCCGAAACCAATCGGGCCCGTGGAGCGGAAACACTTATAATTTAAGAACTGGACGTCCGAATGACGTGCTCTCAATTACATTGAATTCATCTTGGGGAGATGATTCTTTTGGCTTACTCCACTTGGGGTTTGGATGCAGCTGGAGTATGGTTGGTTTGGATTTATCTTAAAAACTAACCGGGCCCCTCGGACGGAAAAGCCAATATCTCTCAAACCGGGTATCCAATTGACGCGTCGTCTGTTGCGTTGAGTTCCTATTGACGAGACAGAACTTTGGGATACATCAACTCTAGACTTTGTGACAGTTGATGTATCGACCCCCATGGCTCGTGGAGTGGACCCTCCCGGAATCGAGCGTGTTGTGTCGAGAACCCTAGAGCTGGTTGTGACTGCGACGACGATGGCGACTATACTTGGATCCTACGTGGGTTCGGCAGTGAGGAAGATTGTACATGGATCCTAAGTGGGTTTGGCAGTGAGGATGACTGTACTTGGATCCTATGTGTGTTTGGCAGTGAGAATGACTATACTTGGATCCTACGTGGGTTTGGTAGTGAGGATGACTGTACTTGGATCCAAATGGGCTCGGTAACAATGGTTACTATATTTGGATCCTACGTGGGTTCGGCAACGATGACTTATGTACTTGGATCCTAGGTGGGTTCGGCAGCGATGGTTTCTGTACTTGGATCCAATGTTGGTTCGGCAATGATGACTTCTATACTTGGATCCTATGTGGAGTCGGTAGAGGAGATGATTCAGAGGCTTCATCTAATCATCTCCACCTCTCTTTGGAAGTAGTATACCTGTGTGAGCTGAGTCTTGACTTGAAATAATTATAATTGATGTGATTGACTTTATTCCTGTGTGGATCGGATTGTGCTTGGGCTCGGAAGTGGGAGCTGAACTGTGATTGATGACTTAGGAATATGTATGGGAATATACCTAAGTATAGTTGGTTGATACTTCGTGTTTGTATCTTTCATTTGTGGTTTATCCTTCATGGATTCTGGGAGACCTTCGGGGTCTTGTGGTCCCTAATGAGTATCGTATACTCACCCCTGCATGGACTATGCCTGCACTACATTATGTTGGATGCAGACGCCAAACAACATTGATCGAGGTGGAGGCTTGTGGAGCTGGATGGTACCCGGAGGTGGACCACTAGACGGGACGTACACGGAGTGGAAAACCAGACCTGGGAAGCTGAGGAGACTATCTGTACCCACACTTCAGGTGGGATTCCCAGAGGATGACTCTGTGGTAGCTGCTTTACTTTCCAGTTACGAACATTCTTTCTCAGTTGTACTTTACTTGTATTTATGTTTTTATTCTGGCCCATTTACTTTACAGATCTTACTATTGTACACATTTTAATTTGTGTTTACTCCAGCTTGCGTAATCTATTGTGTTTTTTTACTTATATAAAGGAAATTCCTTCCCTTTTATCGGGATTTACGCCTTTGGTGCTAGTCTCTAGCCCCTGGCCTATGGAAGACAGGCTTGGGTTAGTCACGATGCGGGCCCTGAGGACGGGTCGTGACAAATTGGTATCAGAGGAGTCGGTTCTACCGCAGAACTCAGGACTCTGATCTTTCCTTTCTGTGAAACAATAGTGTTACGAGTATTGAGTGTGGTTTTCAGTCCAGGGAGTCTAGTGTTGGTGCAGCGGCTGACATATCCATACACTAGGACCCTGAACTCTGATTTCCAACTCAGTGCACGAAAACACTGATTGCGAGTGTGCTCCCTTTCAAAAGATTTCCTTGTAATTACTTTGTGTCAGCTCACCAGGTATACCTTTGAACTGTGGCACTCCTGTTTATTTTCGGATGGCCCCATGAAGGCAGCTAGCTAGGCTTGAAAGTTACGTGTGGGATGGCAGCCCACCGAGCGACACGGCCTCGGTGCAGGGCCCTATTACAGTGGATGTACCAGCGGTACCACCCCCGCTGAGCCACCAATACTACCAGCCCTAGCAGTAGAAATTTCCCGCCACCTGAGTGCGTTACACGAGTTTCAGCGACAAAGGCCACCCAGGTTCCACAGAGAGACAGATCCTCAGGCAACTGAGGATTGGCTGGAGGCTATCATCAGAGTCATCAGATTGGTAGGAACACCAGCCGACCTTATGGTGATCCTTGTCGCGAGTCTCCTGCACACAGCAGCATGTAGATGGTGTAAATTGATGATCCAGGTGCACGATGAGGCATCTCTACTTTGGACTGACTTTAAGAGCTTCTTCTGCTTAGAGTTTGTTCCATCCACCCTCTATGTGGTGTGCATCCATGAGTTACTACAGTTACGGCAGGGCAGCATGAGAGTAGCCCAGTACTCAGTGAGATTTACTGACCTCTCGCGCAACTCCACGGACATGGTATGAGAACCATTCTTCCGGACCCAGACCTTCGAGTAGGGACTGAGGCATGAGATCAGGGCTTCAATGATCTCCCTCAGCATTCTGACGCAGGTAGGAGTATAGGAGCGAGCCCTTCTAGTGTAGAGTTTTTCACCGAGCAGTCACCAGCAGTGAGACCCTCGGCAGGACGACACATAGCAGAGTCTTTTTCAGCCGGCAGTAGACAGTTGACGTAGAGGTCCAAGCGGACCAGGACATTAGATGAGTGTTCTCAGGAGGCAGGTTTGGTTTTTCAGGTCACACGAATTAGAGCCATCTATACGAGGAGCAGGTAGTGCTATGCATGAGGTGGGAAGGGTCACATGGCTAGAGACTGCCCAACCCGTCCAGCAAATGAGCAGTAGGTGGTTGAGAGACCTCCCAGGAAGAGGTTTGACTGTGGTGTCCCGCTGAGAGTAGGCGAACGTGGCAGAGGAGCTGGCCAAGAAATAGGTGGTGGATGACATTTTGAGGCCCTACCACCACCACCACCAGGAGGACCACCCCGACCGCAGGGAACATGTGGAAAGGGGAGGTCTCGACTTCAAGAAAATGAGTCCTACGACTATAGAGCTACGAGAGCAGATGGACATGAGTGGGACTAGCTCCAGGCATAGAGACTTTAGTTCGTGATGCTTCTATATTTGTTTATGTTTTTGTTTGTGGATGCTTTATGTCTTTGTACTTTGAGCTGCTGTAATAAAAGACACTTGTTTTTGTGACTTTCGCTTCCCTATCCTTTTTATGTGGATGATACTGAGAGGTTTCAGTTAAAACAGTTGACTTGACCCTCACTTTCTAGATTTTTACTAGAGGAGACCTAGTGACCACACACTGCTGCCGATACTGTGACTCGACCCTTAAAGAAGAGAGTAACGGTTGGATCTCTTGGTAGTAGCGTCGAGACCTTATGATGTCATCCATGGAATGAAATAGTACCATTCATGTTAGGATCGATTGTATTAAGCAAAAAAAATGTTTCATCCAGGGGATGAGATCATATTTCTCTTTTCGGAAAAGGAGAAATCTTAGAAGCTCTTATAGGACGTATGAAAAAAGAGGTGTATTTGGGTTCTTTACAATGGCTAGACACACCCATGGTTTGCTGAGAAAACGGTTTACGGTTTACTCTAATATCAAAAGTTTCAGGTGTGTCTTCTCATAGAAGGACCAGGACCTGAGATGGTGTCATTGACTTGAGTTCCTCCGGGACTATGACTTTGAGATAGTGTATACTACTGGGAAGGGTAACGCTATAGCAGAGTTTGTTTCATGATTCCCCACTTGTCAGGAAGTGAAGGTGGAGAACCAGGTTCTAACAGACATGGTACAACCCTTAGAGGTTCAATAGTGGAAGTGGGATGAGATATCTATGGATTTTGTGATGGGGCTTCCACATACATCAAGATGACACGACTCCATCTGGGTGATTGTTGACCGACTCACCAAGTCGGACCAATTCCTACCTATCCGAGAGCAGGGCTCGGTGGAGATCTTGGGACACCTCTGTGTTCAGGAGATCATACGGCTTCATGGTGTGCCATCGTCTATCGTCACTGATCGAGAAGCTCTCTTTACTTCCCGACTTTGGAAGGGGTTGCAGGAGGAATTTGGGATGCAGCTATGCCTGAGCACCATATTTCACCCTCAGACGGATAGCCAGATAGAGAGGACCATTCAGACACTCGAAGACATGCTCCATGCATGTGTCCTTGACTCTGGTCACAACTAGGAGGATCACCTATCTTTGGTGGAGTTTGTGTACAACAACAGCTACCACTCCACCATCGGTATGGCACCTTACGAGGCATTGTAGGGCTGACCTTGAAGATCTCCTCTATGCTGGACTGACTCTAGGGAGTCAACACTTGTAGGACCAGAGATGGATCAGGCTACAACGGAGAAGGTGCATATTATCCAGGAGTGGATTAGGACTGCACAGAGCAGACAGAAGTCCTATGCTGATAGGAGGCGGATACCACTGTAGTTTGAGGATGGCGACCACGTTTTCTTATAGGTCTCACCTCGACATGGATTACGAAGATTTGGCCAAGGCGGAAAGTTATCTCCTTTCTTCATCGGACCATTCTAGGTTCTCAGCAGGGTAGGCGAGGTGGCTTATCACCTGGACCTTCCACCTCAGTTGCACCGGGTGCACGACCTCTTTCAAGTATCTCAGATGAGGAGATACATGCATGAAATGACGCATATCATCGACCATGGGGAGATGGACATTAATGATGGCACGGAATTTATGGAGGTCCCAGTGGAAATCAAGGATCGACAAGAGCAGTTTCTACATGGACATTCAATTCCTCTGGTGCACATTCAGTGGCAGCACGGGAACCTCCAAGAGAGCACGTGGGAGCGAGAGGCTCAGATGCGAGCTCAGTACCCTCTTTTTTCCCCATGTTTATGTTGTAGCTTTATGGGGATGTAAATCCATGAGGTGGGGGTAATGTAAATACTCATAAATTTCAAGTAATTTTTTTTTCTTAAATTCTCTGAGATTTTACCAGTATGCAGTTTCTGACAACACCTGATTCTGAGGCCCGATGTGCCTGGAATATTTTTCCAAAGTTTAGCTCGGGTACGTTCAGTGAATGAATAAGTGGGTGTTTCTATGCTTTGAACCAGTGCTCAGAATTGAAATCCAAGGGCACTGATAACTCACAACACTGATAATTTATTAGGGGGACCATTACCGTAATTGTGTTTGCATGGGAGGGGAAGTTAAAATTCTGTGGATTAATTAATAAGTGAATAAAAATTGTGGAACAATTTTTATTTTATATCTAAGAGGTTATATCCTTCATGGAGGAGTTCGGGTGGGACCCACAAGCTCCTAACTACCCATGAGAGGATAATTTTGAGGTGGGGACCACACAAGACCCAACCCATCACATTCCCTAAAACTCCTTAAAACCCATCTTAATTTTTGTTAACTCTTCATTACTTGTGAAACCTTTCCACCTCCTCTCTCTCTCCCTCTTAACTCTTTCCAACACACATTAATAAATTAATTTAACCACCTCAATTAATTAATTAAGTGTTTGAATTTTATATTTTAAATGCATGTCATGATTAAATAAAATAAGTAGAAGCCTTATTTTATTTTTGGTTGGCTTGCTGTGTAGAGATTTTGGGGAGAGAGCTCTTGAGTTTTGAATAACGGTTCTTCTCCTTTGATGAAGAACTCCAAATCTCCGATGAATAACATCGACTCGGAGACCACGGTTCTTCATCATCTTCTTCCTACATGGTAAGGGAGGAGACACCGATGCGGGAACTCACTAACAACAGGGCGCCTTCCATTCTTCTCTCCGTGACAAAGAGGAGACGTCACTTCCTCGGGTGCACACCGACGATGATAGAAACGACACAGTCATCCACGACGCTTGTCAACCGCGAACTTCTTTTCGAGGTGGGGGTTATTTTTGTTCATGTCTTTATCATCGTTCTTCATTGCGTAAGGTTTGGCCGCATGATATCGTCGTAACGGGAGGAGATCGAACTGCACAAACATGTCTGATTCTCCTCCCCTCTTCTTTGTTAATCTTCGTTGATGTTGGAGGCGGAGGCACATGGTGTCGTTGCACCGTGCGGTAATCGGCAGGGAACCGCAGCCATGCAAGGCCGCGGCGAAGGCGGCGCAGTGTTGTTGCATAGCGTAGGGATGTAGAGGGCCGCGGCCGGAGCGGGCCACGCCAGTGGTGCGTGGCACCGTCGCGCTGCGCCGGAGGGACCGAGGAAGGCCTCGGCCGGAGCGGGCTGCGGCGGAGGGGCGCGACGCCATCGCGCCGCGCCGTAAGACGAGCCATGGTGTACCTTCAGGGGCAGTCGGCCGAGCTGGTCGCCACCGTCTCCAGGAGGCAAGACCCCTTCTGGGTCTCGAGGCAGCTCACAAACCGGTCGGCCTTAATGGACGGCTGTTACTCAGAAACCGGGGGTGTGTAACCCCCCCCCCCCCCGACCAGCTGCTAGGGAAGACCCCACTGGGTCTGACATTTCCAAAAATAGGGGGTGTCACCCCTTTGTGTCCCACTCGGCCAGCAGCCGAGTCGCGGCCGGCTTCCGAGTCGGGCCTCATGGGCCGAGCCAGCCGCAGGCCATGCAGGCAGGGCCAGTCGCCGGTCACGCGGGTCGGGCCAGCCTCAGGCCGCACGGGCTGGGCCGGCCGCGCCCAGCCGGGCTGGGCTGGGATGCACCCACCCGGGCCGGACCCGGACCTGAGTCTGGTCGACCCGGTTCGGGCCGACCCAGGGGGTGTTGGGTCAGGACGGACCAGGCCTAGACCCCTATTTTGTGGAATGTTTCTGTTAAACGGATATATCTTGAGCTAAGGACCTCGGATCGATGCAACGCTAGTTGTGTAGGGTTCCTTGGAACGAGGCAGTCGTTTTGGTATATTACACTCAAGGTTTCGGTGATGTATGGGTATGGACGGGTTGGTTCAAACCCAAAACCAATCGGGCCCTTGGAGCGGGAACGCTTATAATTTAAGAATCGGACGTCCGAATGACGTACCATCAATTACGTTGAATTCCTCTTGGTGAGACGGTTCTTTTGGATTACTCCACTTGGTGTTTGGATGCATTTGGTGTATAGTCAGGTTGGAATTAGTTTAAAAACCAACCGGGCCCCTGCGATGGAAATGCCAATATCTCTCAGACCGGGCGTCCGATTGAAGTGTTGTCTGTTGCGTTGAGTTCCTATTGGCAAGATGGAACTTCAGCACACATCAACTCTAGACTTTGTGATAGTTGATGTATCAACCCCCTTGGCTCGTGGAGCAGACCCTCCCGAAATCGAGCATGATGTGTGTAGGAACCCTAGAGCTGGCTGCGACTGCGACGACAATGGTGACTGTACATGGATCCTACGTGGGTTCGACAGTGTGGACGACTTTAATTGGATCCTACGTGGGTTTGGCAGTGAGGATGACTGTAATTGGATCCTACAGGGGTTCGGCAGTGAGAACGACTGTACTTGGATCCTACATTGGGTTGGCAGTGAGGACGACTGTACTTGAATCCTACGTGGGTTCGGCAGCAATGGTTACTGTATTTGGATCCTACATGGGTTCGGCAGTGACGACATCTGTACTTGGATCCTATGTGGGTTCAGTAGCGATGGTTACTGTACTTGGATCCTATGAGGGTTCGACAGCGATGAATTCTATACTTGGATCCTACGTGGGTTCAGTATAGGATATGATTCAGAGGCTTCATCTAATCATCTCCACCTCTCTTCGGAAGTAGTATACCTGTGTGATCTAAGTCTTGACTTGCAATCATTATCATTGATGTGATTGAATTTTTTTCTATGTGGATTGGATTGTTCTTGGGCTCGGATGTTGGAGCTGAACTGTGATTGATGACTTAGGTATATGTATGGGCATATACCTAAGTAGAGTTGGTTGATACTTCGTGTTTTTATCTTTCCTTTGTGTTTTATCCTTCGTGGATTCTGGGAGACCTTTGAGGTCTTGCGGTCCCTACTGAGTATCTTATACTCACCCCTACATGGGCTATGCCCATACTACGTTGTGTTGGATGCAGACGACAGACAACATTGATTGAGGTGGAGGCTTGTGGATCTGGATGGTACCCATAGGTGGACCACTAGACGGGACGTACAAAGAGCGGACGACCGGACCCAGGAAGCTGAGGAGACTATATGTACCCACCCTTCAGGTGGGATTCCCAGAGGATGACTCGGTGGTTTTAGCATTACATTACAGTTGTTGTACTTTCTTGCTCAGTTGTACTGTACTTCCGATTAGGTTTGTATTCTGGCCCATTTACTTTACATCTCTTACTATTATATACAGTTTACTTTGAGTTTACTCCCGCTTGAGTAATCTGTTGTGTTTGTTTTCATCAATAATGGAAATTTCATCCCTTTTATCGGGATTTACGTCTTTTGCGCTAGTCTCTAGCCCCTAGCCTATGGAAGGCGGGCTTGGGGTAGTCACGACGCGGGCCCCAAGGATGGGTCATGACAAAGTTTGTGTATGACATCTCTTTCCATATAATGATTCATATGGTGCCATTTGAATACTTGAATGGAGACTATTTCTGTTGTAAAACTATATCAAAGTTAAATAATGATCCAAAAAACCTATAATGTAAAGTTATCATGATCTCAAAATCTCTTCTAAATTTTGGATTGTCCCTTCAAACTGTCCATCAAGCTAAGGGTGATAAGCAGTTCTCAAATGAATCTTAGTATCTAAATCATTCTGAAGTCTTTTTTTACAATTTTGATCTAAAAAATGGATCATAATCATCAAAATTTAATTATTATCTTCATGAAGTCTTTCAACATAATTAATATAGAGTCATGCAAGGTGCTCCCATGGTAAATCCACCCTTATAGTGAAGAAATGTAATGGTTTTGTAAGTTTATCAGAAATTACCCACATTTCCTCATTCATTATTGGAGTATTTGGTAATACTGTGGAAAAATCCATAGTAATGTCATCCCATTTCCAAGTAGGAATTGTTATAGGTTTCATGAGTCTTCTAGGATTATTTATTTCAGCCATCACCTATTGAAAACCTATACAACTTGATACATAATCAGCAATTTCCTTCTTCATATTGTCCCACAAAAAATGTCCCTTCAAATATCAAGACATATTATTTATACCAGGGATTATAGAGAAATTAAATCTATAATCATCATCCAATAATTCCAATTTAATCATGGCTGTAGAGGGAACACAAATCCTCTTCCTAAATTATAGAATTTCATCTTCATGTATGATGTATACAAATTTCCCATCATTCATAGCATTAATTTTCATTTGAAAATTATCACAATCCGACAAAGAAATTTTAATCCTTTCTAATAAATGTTCTTGGAAATAATTTGAAAAAGTAGTAAGTTATCAGCTTCTTTGATAATTCCTATTTCCACCTTTGCTAAATCCATGTACACGGGTTTCTTGTCAATCATTATTTTTTTCAAAACTCCTTGATCTATCCTTATCAATTCATCTTCCACTATTGTTTCCTTCCCTGTGTGGTAGTGCATTGAACAATCATAATCCTTGAGTTGCTTGAGTCATCACATTTTCCTAATGTTGAGTTCATTTTGGGAGAAAATATATTTCAAACAATTATTATTTCTATATATCTCACATATTTCACTTTAGATATAATCTCCAATTCATCAGAGAAAATATTATATAGGCTAAATTAAAAATAATTACTTGGATAGTTATGTTCGTGAATTTTTAATTGCATTGATTCAAAAGCAATAACTCTTTCATTCTGAATGATGTTAAAAATAAATTCATTTCATTGATGCATCAATATAAATTATAAATTCAATATTTCTTGATTGTAGAGTGAAGTTCTTGGCATTAATTAATCTCCTCATCAGTTATTAAAGTAATCATTCACATTCTTGTGTACAAATAAACATAACCAATTTTGGAGGATGCTTCTTTAATGGTTTATCTAATCAAGAAAAATTCAGAACAAAATGATGATAGTATCCTTATAAACATGTGAAACTACATAAAAGGGTTATGTTCATTAGAGTAGTACATTTATGGACTTCCTTTCTCTTCGTTGTATCAACTAACATTCCATACTTGGAGATAATATGGACCATAAAAAACCGTTTGAATCCATAATTTACACTTTCTAAACTTTCTATATAACTCTTTTATTATAAGAGTCTCCAAAAAAATCCTTAAGTGTTTCAGATGGTCTTTTTTTCTTTTGGAGCACACAAATATACCATAAAAATACAATAAAAATTTTCAAGATATTCCTTGATACATTATTCAATATATACATAAAAACAGAGGGTGCATTTGTCAATCCAAATGGCGTTACTGTAAACTTGTAATATTTATACCTTGTTCAAAATATTTTCTTTTAAATATCATCCTTCTTTAATTGTAATTGATGATATCCAGATCAAATATCGATATTTGAAAAATACTATGCTCTGTGAAGTTGATAAAATAATTCCTCAATGCGATACATTAGATACTTGTTCTTTATTATAATAGGATTGATCTCCCTATATTCAATGCAATGCCTCATAGATCCATCTTTCTTCTTAGTGAAAATAATATATTATTTCCAAGGTGAAACACGAGGGTGAATAAAATCATTATCACTCAATTAATCATGTTTTTTATTTAACTCTATTAACTCTACCATGTACATTCTATAAATATTATTTGATATAGGTTTCACATCAATTATTAAGTTGATGGAAAACAAAATTTTCCACTTTGGATGAAGTCCAGGTAAATCCTCTAGAAATATATCAATGTATTATTACACAATAGCTACGTCCTCAATTTGAAGATCTCCTTTTTTATCTATAGGTTTTATCTTCTCTTCTTCTATAAGAAATTCAATTAGATGAGATACTAGTGGTAGATCCGGATATGACTTAGATAATGAGGTCTCCCCTGTAAAGATGATAAATTCAATATCATCATCACAAATCATAATTTCCTTCTCTTTGTTATAAAAAATTGCATTTTATTTCAAAAGTAAGTCCATAACAAGGATTATATAAAATCCACCATAGGTATGATAATAAAATATGAAATTAGAGTGCGTTTATGTGTCATAATAAGAGCTAATCAATAAATCCTTATCATAATAAGGATTCCACTATGAGTTATTACTAAAAAATACCTTGTTAAGATGAACTAGAAATATATAATTTTTATAGAATACAAGGAAGATATAAAAAAAATATGATTTTCTATAATCAAATAAATCTTTAGCTAAATTTTAGGAGATGATTAAATTACCTTCCATAAAATCATTAGGAACTTCAAGCTGAGCTGTTGTGGCTATATAATAATGGCCTTGTTCCCTTTGACTTTTATTGGTCTTGTTCTATTGACATCAAGGATATTCATTTATATAGTGTCCCATATCTTTACAGTTAAAGCATTTCACATTACTGACTTATATCTTTCTCTTGTACTCACAGTCCTGGTGGCCTTTTTCTCCACACTCATAACAAACTCTAATTCCCATTAGGCATGTTCCATAATTTTTCGTTCTAAATTTATTACAATAAGTAAATTCTATTCCCCCCTTCTTCAATTTTGTCTTATTTTCTTTTCAAATGTACTAAAAATACATCTTCTTATATTTCTTCTCTTAAAAGATATATGGCTTGGAAAATTATTTCCCCAACTTGATAGAATATGGTACAATATCCTTGTATGATGATAATGTTTGGAAAACTGTTAACCTTCATATAATTCATTTAAAACCATCTAATAAAATTTCAATATTTCTTTTTGGATTACATATGTAGTATGCAACATTCCTTACAAACGTTGTAATGTTGGATCCAAACATAGAAACATTTTCATTTTTTTTCTTTCTTATAATCATAAATTGTATCACCGTATCTAATTTTTATTCATGAGGGAAATGTTATTACAATAAAATTTCCATAAAATTCTTACATTAAATATTTGAAATTTCATCCACTTCCTCTTTTTTTGAATTAATAATCACTATTGATCTGTATCACCCAAGAAATGATAAAATTCAATGAACACCTTCCCCCTATCATTATTTCCCATAGAAATAAATATCTTCCTTTACGAAATTATACATTTCTCAGCTACAAATGGGTTTTTAGACACATTTAATTATAGGGGTTATTTTCACATGAAGAATTATAACATTATAATACTGTGTTATGAATCAGGATTCTCAATGCCACTAAGGTTATTACAAATAACATGAGTCATTTGTTCCTATATTATTATAAGTTGTTCATATCTATTTTCTGCTCAAGATCTAACATCATTATCTTGTATAAGAGGGAAATACCTACATGGAATATTTTTCTTGATACAACATTCATTCCTTCTACTAGAATCCATTTCAAAATAGTGTTATACACTAGATTAAATTAAAACATTATGAAACATATTACTTAATCTAAAACTAATAAAACACTTAATGAAAATTGAAAATTTATGTACAACTAATATGAAAATAAAAATATTGGTTACTTTGGGGATATTATCAAAGTTATTTTTAGGGTAATATTTCCCTAATCTATGTTTTTATAAATCAGGTTTCTAAAGATTTTACTAAAATTTCTCAGATACTAATGGTAGAGATCCTGACTCTTGTAGCCAAGATTCGGTTCCTTACTTGATTACATTGGTACTTTGAACACGAGATTGCATACCAAAGACCCAAATAGTTTAGTATCTTTGGAAAACTAGATACAAACATATTATTTACATTACAACTTGAAAATAAATAAAACATTTAAATTCTTTTGGAAACATCCTTATTCTTCTAGATTATCCTTCCATGTCAATCATAATATATATCTTAGTATCCTAGGGGAAAATAAAACATAATAAAAGGGTGATATCATAATCTTAGTAAGGGTATGAAATACAATATAATCTATCATAAATAAACAAAAACAATAATCCAAGGTGAATAGATAAAAACACATTCCATTAAAACATAAACATAAAAAAATTTGGTTGGAATAATATATAATAAAAAATTACTATATAAGTAATCAGATGAGAATGATACTTAACCATATATATTTTATTAGTTGAACAATCACATGGATTTTAAATAAATATTCACATAATTAAAGGGAAAAAAAGAGTTTTTAAAGTGTACAAAGTTAAAATTGTGTACATAAAACCCAAAATTATTTAGGATATATTTTAATAATAAAATTTTATATTTTTAAAAAATATTGGTGGCTTAAAAAATGTTATGAAGTGTACTTGAAAATGGGTGAGAAATTTGAATGTTTTCTTTTATCAGGCTTTCTTATTGGAAGGAATTAAAAAACAAATCCTTATAAAACATGTATTTCCCCATCAAAGATAGAAGAATTGAGATAGGTAAATATTTTTGGAGAATACACATATAATTTATGAAGATGTTTTAAGAATATTTAATAATTTCCTCATGGTAAAGAGAGATAAATCATAACCTGAAGAAAAAATGGAGGTTCAGGGAGAATCCCCAGGCTTATATCTAAGAGTGTCCTAAAATTACACTTAATGTTTGGGAAAATAAAATTATATTCTTTAGTAATTAATTTCAGAATCTATTAAACATGTATAAGATTTTTTACAATTTTAATAAGTTCATTTATGTCCAGTTTGATGAGTTATAAGATTCTATTTCTTCATTGTGGAGTGTTTCTTTCCTTGGTTTTTATGATTGATTCATTTGTATACATGAATGAAAGATCATGTAAAATGGGAATAATTATCTAGAATTGAAATTATATTTTATTAATGAACATATAGAATATTAAATGGTGTAATATATCTTTTTTCCCATATATGATTATTATTCATTATGTAAAATGTTAATGATAACTATTTATATTATTTTGGCATTTTTTCAATCAATACGCACTAGTTGTCTTTTATTATTTAATATTATGTATATATATTGGTTATAGATCAATATATAAGTTTTAATATACATTTTAAAATATGTTTTATACCTCATAATGGTTTTCTAACCATCCATTAATATTTTATTATAAAATAAAATATAAATCATCATCCATGAAGGTGGTGAATCGACTCCTCCTGGATGATGTTTTCATTTTTAAGAACCAAAAGAGGAAGGGAAGTGAAATGATGGTGGATATACCATTAACATAATAACATTACTTCATATATATGATACTGTAGTTATCATGTTACATTGGAATTGGGGGTTGAGGGAAGATAATAAAAGAAAACAAATTTTTGGAGAGGGAGAGAAGGTTTTACCTCTTGTGTGTCATCTCTTATGAGCCTCCTCAAGGGACATAAAAATGGTATTTTGGTGATACCAAAAATAACATAACTTGGGAAATAGGTTTGGGAGTGGAATTGTGTAGAATATTTTCAAGATAAAAGGCGTAGAAGTTGTTAGGAGAATAGGTGGGGGTGGTATTTATAGTGGTGGAGATGGGTGTTTTTGGATTATTTTATTCATTAGTTTATTATTTTGGATTAAGACTACCAATAATATTGTTTATTGTGACTAAATATAGTACCTATATAATTTTAGTTCTATATAATGGGTTATTAACTCATCCATACATCATCCATGACTTAATAATTCATTTATTTACAAATAATGTAAAATACTATAAATTATAGTATTTTACTATTCATAAAAAAATCCACTATTTTAAAAAAATAACAAAAATTCACACCAATCATTTTTAAAAATTTATATTTAAAAAATGGGCTACATTTTATGAAAATAATTTTCTAATTTTGATAAATTTAATTTTTAAATAAAATCATCATTTATTAAAAAAATACTGATTTTAATATTATAACTGCTTTTATGACACTTTGAAAAATTAACTAAGGTCTGGTAATATTATATTTTAAACATAAGACAAAAAAATATTAATTTTTGAATATAATTCGTTAAAATAAACTTTCTATTAAATCATTACATGTATTATAAAATTGTAGATAAATGTTTTCATTTCAAAAAAATACTAATACTCAATTTAACATTTTCAAAACATTTATTTACTTATTCTATTATATCAATTTATTATATTATCATTATGAAGAAACATAAATTTTATTTATACTTTCTTAGGTGAGTTTACTTTTATATTTTTCATATTACTATTCATAATGGTCACATTACTATTCCAATGGTCATATTAGTATTTTATGTAATATCATTGTTTTAATCTTGGTGTTGTGTATAACATTAGCTATCAAAGATGTTAAATTAGAAAGATACATTATATAAAATCTTGGTATTTTACAAATAGGAATTTATTTATAATATTTGGTGTAATTATTTTTGTCTAATCTTCTATATCTAAAATTCAACTTCTTCATATAGGTTTCAATCTTATAATACGAAGATCATGGGGCTTATTTAAACCCATATAATGCCTTCTTTAACTTAAAAATAGAATTATCATCTTCTCCTTACAAGAAACCAAATTGTTCCTCAATGTAAACATCATCTTTAAACTCAAAATCTAGAAAATATGATTTAACATATATTTAGAATATTATGTATTTACATTATGTTTCTATAGAAAGAAATATTCTAATGGTTTGAATACTTGAACCCAATGAAAATTTCTCATCAAACTCAACTCCTGTGATATAGTAATATACTTCAAACAAAAATATTATAATATTTCTCATCAATATTCCTTTTTTCATTCAACTCATCTAATAAAAGCAAATTTATTCCAGTCATGTTCTTGTCTTTTGTTTAAATAACCATCTCTGAAGTCTCAATTGTAATACATTGAAATTTTCTAATATATTTATTTTCAAATAAATTTATATTCATCAAAATCTTGTGATACACACAACCATGACTCTAAAAGAACTATAATATAGAATATTATTATAATATAATTATTAAATTAGTAAAATTAATATGAATAACAAATTTTTTATAAAAAAATTAAAAAAATTATATATATATAAATTACATTTTTAGTAAATTCAATATATGCTTTAAAAATTCATTTTCCAAAAAATGGTTTTTATTTAATTTTGTGAATAAATAATATAATTATTTTATGAAGATTTTATAAAATATATTAGAAAAAATTTTTTTTTTTAAAAATCAAAATTTCATAATTATCAAAGAGTAAATTTTTGATAAATTTAAGAAAAGATTAATTTTTTTAAGAATAATGAAAAAATATGGTTTTTATTGTAAACAATTTTGTGTATAAAGAATTTATTATGTTACATTTTTTAAAATGGTTTTAAAATTAATATTAGTTCATTAATATGATGATTAATTTAATTAATTTCATTTAAAATAATTTCATTTTTTATTTTGGTATAAACCATTTTATAATTCAGAAAACATTCTTTTCACAAAAGTTACTTTTTATAACATTTTATGGGTTTTATTTTTAATGAAATTGAACCAATTTTGTAAATTGAATCCTTAAAAATTGATACCATATTTTAAATTAGTTTGATTAAAATTCATAGATAGTTACCTTTAATTTTTGGTCGCTATGAATAATAGATTTGATAAATATTCATCACCTTGGTAAGGAAAAAACATGTAAAATAGGGTTAAAACATTTGGATAAAGATTTTAAATTTCCCTAAAACATTTTTTATCATATTTTATGGTTTTATTTTGAATATATCTACTAAATAATTGAATATATATCTACATTGTTCCAGTTTTATCTGATTAAAACCAATGGTTTATTTTAAGGAAAAATTTAAATACAAAATCTAACTCTCTAGCTTTTAATAACATTAAACTTTTTACATAAGGATAAGAAGTAGATAATTTTGATTTTAAATCATTATTTTTTAGATAAATTAATTTTTATCAAGGTAATTTATATTTAATTTTCCTATATTGAATAATTAACTTATATTCTTTCACAACCCCAACATAATATATTTTCAATATATATAAAAGTAAAATAAATGATTTTAAAAATATTAAAAGTAATAAAAATTGAATGAATTGTTTTTAATATATTTATTTTTTTGTAAATATAAAATATTATATATTTTTTAATAGTTATTTTTTTAATTCCATATCTATCATGATGAATTTAATGTCAAAGGAAATTAGTAGTTCCAAAAATGAAATTATTGATATTTTATAACTAATATGATTTTATTAAAAGATTTAAAATTCATAAAAAAACACTATATCAAGATATTCGATTGTAATATAGTCGAAAATATGAAAAATTATCAATTTATGGTTCAATTTTAAATTTTTGGTAACCTTATTCACCCATAAATATTAGAAACATCTAATATTACGGTATTTGTCAAAAGGATTAAAGAGGGGTTAAAATTGAAAGATTAGGGTTAAAAAATCACATAAAATTTATTAAATTTTATTTTATGAGATTATTTATAATTATCCTTATCTAATATTAAAAATATTTCAATTTCATGAAACCTTATTATAAAAATAATTTTATGTTAATTTAATACTTTAAGAAATTTCAAGAGTGCCTCTCCCCTCACTTATAAAATGGAACCTCTTATGCTCTCTTCCTCAAACTTTTTTACCCTTATATATCATCCACGACCTACCATATTACCTTATTATATTCCTCAACCACAACAGAGATCTTATCTTCATTGTAAAACACCATCCCTTCAATGCTTTTTTTGTAATCCAAAAGTGGTTTCTCAATGAAGAGGTAAAACTCATTACTGAGCATTTTCAATTTTATTTCTTATTATACCTCTAAAAAATCTAGGGTATTAATTCTAAAATAATTAATTAATAATAATAAATTTACTTAATTTTTATTATTATTATGTAAAATCCATTATCCAACATATTTCCATCCTATAGAAAGAAAAAACACCATCTGCTCGTACATAAAGCTTACCGTCTCCATTTAGTGATATAATTCTTTTTTTTTCAACCAATATACTCTGATATTTATAATGATGGATTTAAAAAATATTTTTTCTTTAATATATTATTATGATTCTATAATATAAAATTATTATTTATCAATATTTCATTTTGTAATTAAATAAATGGAAACAATGTTAATGAATACGTATGGCCTATCATCTCCATGAATAATGTAATTCATTTTTCCTTCTCTAAATATTATAGATGATCATATATATATATAATGAATATATATTACATTTATATTATGTTTAAAACTTTTTAGATGATGAAATCATGATCAAAGTACAAGAAACATAACTACCAAACCAAAACATGCATGAAAAACGATGTAGTTGTTTCCCAAAAGAATGATTTTAATAAGGAATTGTAAATAAACTAGTGATATAATGTTATAAAAACATAATATATGGTATGATATATATTATTATGATATTTTAGTTGATTTATAATAAATATATATATATATATATTATATTTATGTTTTGAACACACAATAAATAATTTTTACAAGATGTAAGGGTTTTTTATCTCACTTTCATTTCTGTGAGACATATTCCATATACACAAATCATTTAATTAATGAGGTGTATAAAAGGAACCTTTTATATAGTATATAATTATTCTATTTCTATTAATTATATTTAATGTTTCCTTTTAATATATCACTTTAGAGATGGTTATGATTAAAAAGTTATCCAAGTGATAATTGTTTATTTCACAATATCAAAACTATCTGGGAATGTTTTTGTTTAAGTATAATTTGGGGGAATTATGTGATAATACTATCTAAAACCCAGTGTATTTTCTTCTAATATAGTTACTTATTAAAATTACACATATTCCTATTATTTTTCTCTCTTATGTACTCTAGAGACCAAAATAATGTTTTCAAATAAAGATGAATTTTTTTTATTCGATTGAAAATATCTTTCTTCTGTGTACATATTTTCATTAAAATGTATTATGGATTTTTTTCACTTATAATATGATTTTATTAAAGTCATTTTACCCATGTTATTCATTCTATAAATATGTTTCAAATTAATCACATTGTTATTTTTTAATATGGTATGTTTTACTGAACGTGTGAAAATAATTTTTGTTTTAACGTACTCGACATTAACAACATTTACCATCATCATAAAAAAACAATGATTTGAAGGCTCTTTTACAATTATCCATGGTTTACTTCAATGAAAATGTTTTTATATCATTCTTAATTTTTTTAAAGTGAATTTCTATGTAAAAAATGATATTTTACTCAAGATTGTTCTAAATGAAAATTTCAAGGTATTTCTCTTCATTATCGACAAAAACCATTATTTTAATTCTATTCTACTGGGATATGTTGTAGTGATGCCATCAGTATTATTTATCTAGATGGTTTATGATTAGTTTGATTAGGAAAAGTATTGGTATTTCAGATTTTATTTCTTCAAATATAGATATGTACATAAAATTAAGGAATGTTGATTAATTTCATTTTTTATTCGTATGATGAATGATTCGGACTTATTAAGTGATAGGTGAGTCTTAGAATTAAAAATCCCACTAATGTATCAGTAGTTATGATGCGACCAAATAGGTTGTGTGTTTAGATGATTCCTTACCCATTTGTGTAAGATGTATAGGAATGTGTCCTTGATGCTATATTTATGATGTCTTGGAATGAGGACTTGACAATAAGTTTAGGATGTCTGAAAGTAAGAATTCCATCATTATAAAGTTATTTATTGATGTACAAGTGATTATTAAAATAGTTATGTTATCCATGGATAAGTTTTAATCTCAAGTGATTTTTTATGTAAAATTATTTTATCATCATTTATTCCATCCATTTTTTTCAAAACTTATTTATTCTATGATATATTCCATTGTATTTATTCCCTTACAGTGCATTTGAGCTCTACCATGTATTATGTTTACTTTCCCCTAAATTCTAGGAAGTGTACTATGATTGATATGAAAGGATGTGAATGATTTAAAATTGTTGTTATCGAGAATATACTATATTGTATTTTATATTTTGAAATGTAATATGAGATTCAATAATTTATTTATTTTACTTGGACTATTAAACTATTGATTCTTTTGGGAAGAGATCTCATGTATCTAGTGATAATGTAATAAAGTAACAACCAACATTGGGATACTAGGGTTGGTTTCATATAATATTTAGTATACAACCTCGGAACAAGATTTAGGAAATCATTGATTAAATAACATGACCCTATGAAAGACTTTTATGATAAGTTTATGTATATAACAAAATTCCAATGTTTTTGTAAAGTATAGGTTGTGTAGTTTTCTAAGAAATAAATACATGTATGGATACTACAAGTGAATGTGGTTTTGGAACATATGTAAGGGATAATAATCCCGAAAATAGTTGGTTGAGTATATCTCAACAATTATTCTGGTATGTGGTGGATGATCCCTTACTGTGCACCTATTTTGAAACTCATGACGAGTATTATTTGTTAAATTTCAATTTTCAATAAAAATAATTATGATGAATGTTAGAATAGAAACAATTGGAACCTATAAAAGTACATAGTGACATAAGATAAACCAAAATTGTATTGGGTATATAATTCTAAGGTTGATCTTAATTTTAAAGGCATAGATACCACTTTTGAGGTTTTATGTGATGAGAGTTTAACCAGATTAATGAAATTTTATGATACTTTAATGGGAATACAACCCTTTGTTTTAGTATATGTTTTAGTGAGAATTTTATTTGAATAATAATTTTTCTATATTTTTTGGTCATAATTGTGATGTTATTAAAAGACATTATGGTTAATATGATCATTTATTTTAAGGTAATAAATTTTAATTAATATTTGTATTTTTTTGAAATTAGTATAAGTTTTATAGAAACCCTTAGTGGTTAAAAATATATTTGATGATTAATGTTTTTTTGAGTATATTAATAATTTTTTCTGGAATGTTATATGAATTATACAAATACATTTTTAGGAAAAGTTCATCCCTCATGCTAGGTGGAAACCCATCACATCCGGCAAGACCATAGGCTTAAAACCCACAACTGAAGGAAGGTAAGGGTACAATACCTATCAATGGAAAACATGATGTCTTATTTAGCATGAAGTTATTTTTATATAAATGACTTTATGGATAACAAATTTTTTGTTTTTTTAATATATATTATATGATCAAATTCATTTAAATTTTAGCTTTTTTGGGTGATTAATGATATTTCAGGAGACATCATATTAGTTTTAGGTATATATAACCTTAAAGATTAATATAAAATTATTTGGGAAGAATGATATTATATTTTTGTAAACAAAATACGAAGGGTATAAAGATGACGATTTAGTTTAAAACTTTATTCAATGTTTATATTATTATGGTATTTTGGTTTATATGGTTTCTTATTTATGGGATGATCTATGTTAAAAATATGGTTATATTGTTTAATTTTATAGATTAATTTATTATTTCTCCATATAAATATTTATTCATTTGGGTATTGTAACACCCCCAGATTTCATAGTACGTTATCTCATTAAAGTAATTCAATAGCTTGTGCTACACGCAACACCAAGTTCAAGTGCACAACAACTTACCAATCTAGCTGTTCAAAAAGTGGTTATGAATAGTATTAACTTAATTATGAATCTTATATACTCTATATAATTTAAACATCCATATTTTGTGTTCCTTAGACATAATATAAGAACAAATTCAATTTTTCAGATAAAAGAAGTATTTTTTCAAAAAAATGCAATTTCACTTCCTTTTAATGGAGAACCCTATTTAATACCAATATTTGACACTTTTATATATTAATTTTAATGGAATTAAATTCTTCATTAGAATCAGGAGATAAAAATTTAGTTTGAATAATTTTTGGTACTTTTCTAATAACTTTCATATTTTGATGAATAGTGAAAATACTATGTTTTAATTTAAAACAACTTTTTTAATCGAAATAATTTATAGTGTTAAATTATGAATTTTAAAGGTTTTTAAGTATAATTAGATTATATTTGTATCATTTAATGCAATTAAGGTCATTATAAGTAATTTAAAATTTAAATTTGACATAAACACATGTCAATCTGTTGATAGTTTTTACTTTTTAAAAACCCACCTTTTGGTTTTGGCGACTGGACTAAATTTTAAATTAATAAATTCAACTTCTATGTTTTTAATTTGGTAAAATAGAATTTATTTTTGAATTTATAATATCAAAATTATCTTAGAGTAAATTTTTGGTATTTTTCTGAAAACTTTCAAACTTTGATGAATAGTGAAAAACATTGCGTTATTGGTTAAAACCGTCTTTTTATTTCAATAATTAGTTATTTTATTTTATTTTATTTTAGTTCAAAATAGCTTCATAATACCTATATATGTTCAACATAATTCATTTCAGTCATTTTATGATAAGTTTAGATATATAAACTTTTATCGAACTTTTTACCGTCTTTTACCCACCTCTTAGGAGCATTTGCGAATTTGTATAAAACATAATTTTACCACTTCTGTGAGTTGAATTTAAAAAATATTAGAGGTACTATTAATATGAGTAAGTAAATTTGGTTCAATAAGATGAAAATAATTGTTTTTGAATAGTAACTTTTGGCTTTTATTTACCACGGTAAAAAGTAAATTGGTTAATTAATGGTAAAAATGATATCATAATTACCCAAAAACTAGTCTTAATTATATTGGATAAGTATAATTCCACCAAAAAACCTTATTAATAAAATATGAACCTCTTTGGTCCACATGGATGAGATTAGGGCATTTATTATTATTTTATTTAAAGAAGAGTTAAAAGAGTTAAATTCAATGATTAATAACTAAACCATTATTAATACAGGGTTACACAAAATATATATTAGACTATAAATATTTCTTAGAAAGTTAAAATTATATCCTACATAATGGTATTTTATTTATAATATTTATAAAATAAATAATTTAATTTATTTATTACACAATGAAGATGCAGTAATTACCTTATTAATGAAATATTAAAATAATTGATATTATAAAAAACCAAATAAATGTATGTTGAGACTTATGATGAATTAAAATAATTTTATTGGTTAATATTACATGTTAAGTTTTGTTGAATAAATTTTATTCTAAGTGATAAAGTATTTATGGCTTTCAAAATAATCAAATGCTAAATACTGTCAAAATTGACATAAATCTGTTATTAAAACAAATATTATATTATTAAATTATATAATAGTCCAAAAAATATAAGGTTCTACCAAATAACTTATATAATGATATTTATATCATTAATTAACCACTTTTGGTTCGTTTTTATTTTTATAGTAAGTTTACTGGCCATTTATTATAATAATACAATAATATATGGTAAAAGTTAAACTATTTAACTAAGAGTTAAATCTAAAATATAAGGTTAATATAGTAACCCAAACCTGTCTAAAACCTATTGGTTGAGTTTTTTTCGATCCATTTCCATCTAAACCTTTAAATAATTTATTTTTGGGCCATTATAAACAGAAAAGGATTTTATTATAAATTAATATTTCAATATTTTCCTAAGGTGCCCCTCACCCCTCTTATAAAAGGGCACTTCCCCTTATCTCAGATTCATACCTTTAAAGCCATTTGGCTCGGCCAAACCCTTCCCAAATATCCTCCCAACATTACTCCCTTCATTATAGAGGACTTTCTTTGGTCATAAAGCCATCCTATGGACCCCTTTTGATCAAATCAAAAGGGAGAACCCAAAGACGAGGTAAATATTTCAACACATATTTCAAGTTCTTTTGTTCTTACACTTCCTATTTCATTGTTGTTTCCATTCTAAAATAATAACTCCAGTATATTATATATACTATGATGTTATTATAAAATGGTACAACCATATTAATTATTCTATCCATCCTATAAATGACAAAGTCACCATACGTGTGTACGTATGGATTGCCGTCTCTATGTCGTGGTGTAGTTTGTTATTAAAAATATTTATTATTTGGATGGGTATAATAATGAGTATAACTAATGTGAAAAATAAATACAACATGTTTATTATTATGTATAAATGATATAACATCCAATTAAATATTATTTCTCCATCAATATAATGATATTTTCGCTCGTGCGTACGTACAGATTACCATCTCCACGACGCGATGAGATTCATTTCCACGTTCACCATTAAATGTTGATTATGAATAAATATATATCATTAATAAGTATGTAATATATGAAATAATAATTCTACTGGTGATATATATTTATTTACTTACATATATATTATTCACTTAGTTCCGTTCAATAAGATATGAAAATGGAAACAATGTTTATGCGTACGTACGACCTACCGTCTCCATAAATGGTGTTTTCCATTTCATATATATGTATATTATATTTATTTATATTCTAAATATATATGATATGTAAATCATGTATTATATTCTGGAATTATTTAAATCATGATCTAATTTATACAATCAAGAGTAACAAGTTAAAACACGTACAATAAAGAAAGCGATTATTACCTGAAATGTTAATTTAACATGGAAATTATTATTAAATGGGTAGTATAGGGTCATAAATGAATCATATATGATATCAGAAATGTTTATATGGTTATGGTATAATTTAATAACAAACTATGGTATTTATACTGGAGGTTAGACATACCCTCGACTAAAGGAAGTATAAGGTCGGGGTTAATTTCACAATCTCATTATTATCCGAGGTTGTTTTTACATAAGTATCTGCTGGGAAATATTTATTATCCATGTACATGTTGCATAAAAGTGATTTCAAATGGATTATTTTAGGGTACTTTTTTAATAAAACATCATTTTAAATGTTTTAAATATTTATTCTTCTAAAACCTTTTCATTAATGTCCATGTTTTTAAAATGGTTTTAAGAATTTTTTTTATATAGAATTAAATATTTAAAATTATTAATTACTCTAAAAAGATTCAAAGTGGTATGGAAAACATTGATTAAAAAATGTCTATAAATATCTTACTTTCAAAATTGTGTGACTTTTAAATGTTTTCATGAAAAAGGTATATTTATCTCAAAGAGTTTTACAAATAATTTTCGTCTATGTCAACATCCTTTGATCGATTTTAAACTTGTTTGAAATTGAATTATTATGATACAAATCTCATATATTATATTTAAGGTTTTGTGATATATTTGATTGTGGATGTTTTATTTTTATACCATTCATGGTTTATGGATAATGTATTTACATTTTGTATGCTAGTGTTAATACGAATGTTTATGTTATGTTTAAACCTTTTCATATGAAGAATTCATTGGAATTAGTAACTGATGGGTGGTGCCCACTATAGCTCCTTGATGCATCAGTATGTCTCATGAGAAAAACTAGAGTCTTGGCACAAGGCCTTGAAAAAATATTATTTGTAGTCTTAGAACAAGGCCATGACAATGTGGTTTTGATGTCTGGCATTATGCATTCCATCATTATGAAAGTGGATATTGATATTACATGTGATTATTAGAATAGTAGAATATCCATGTGAATAATTAAATGGAATTTTTTTTATCTTTTCCATATTATGCTGAAGATTGAGTTTAAAAGGATTTTGTTTTAGTCTTATACTTTGCCTTAAATGTTTATGATTATTTATGAAAGTTTCTGCTATATTGTTATCATTACGAAGCATCTGAGCTCACCCCTTTTTATGTTTTATTTTTTCCAGGATATGAAGAAATATTTGATGATTGACCTGCAGGGATAGGATAATGGATATGAATGTGTTCAAAGGGGGAAAATTATGTTATTGTTTGTCATTTTATAATGTAATGTGACGTTCACGTATGCAATATATTTTCCAAGACTGCTAAACTAATCGGTCCTTCGGGACTTGATTCCTTGTAATCATGACTATGTTTTGTAATAACGCACCGACTCTGGGTATCCAGGGTTGGGGCGTTACAGTTGGTATCATAGGAAGTTTAGTACAAACCTTGGAAACTAGATTTAGAAAAACTCTAATTAGAGAACACTACCCTAAGATATAATTTGAGGATTAATATAGAAGAACTTCCTAAAATTTTGTTATTGTATAAATTTTGTGAGTTTTATTAGAAATACATCCTTCTCTGGATATGAGTAGGTAGAGGTGGCTCTGGCACAGATGTACCTAGGTGTAAAATCTGAAAATACTACTTGGAGCTAGGCTCGAATGGGAACCGGTGCATGACAACGGGTCTTGCTGCACTCTTTGTTATGACACTCACGAGGGATATGCTTATGATAATTATCATTTTCATTAAAAAACCATTATGAAGGGTTTATGAGTATATACTTTCTCAAAGAAAACATTTTTATGATTATGGATTATATCCATAAACTGTTCAATTTTTTTAACTGTTTTACAAGTTTGGAATTATTTATTGTGATTCACAAACTAATATAGTGTATTCCATTGTTTAGAAATGGTGCCCAGTAGATGGAATGATAAATCCAGCAATACACATGATCCAAAGAGTAAGAAGGATCATATATTACATGGTATTAAGCCAACATTTAGAAAGGAAATTTTCTCACATGTATTATCATCATATGACGAAATATAATCATGTGATAATTAGATAAGTAAATAATTCTATGAATCTTATGGCTTTGAAAGGAAGACAGAGAAGAAAATGATGGTAGAGAGAAAGATGGATAAATGGAATAATGGAAATAAGGATTTTCCCAAATGTGATAATTGTGGAAAGAATCACCTTGGTAAATTTTTGAAGGGAATGGGAGTTTGTTATAACTGTGGAGAAAAAGGACACCAAGTACGTGATTTCAAGGGTAAGAAAAAGGTTTCAAATGTACAATGCTTCATCTGCAAGGAGTTGGGATACTACACAAATCAATGTCAAAATTATCAGAGTATACCCCAAATGTTTCTATTGGATAATAATCAAATTATGATACTATCGTAGATGAGGAGGAATGATTAAGAGTTTTTAATTTGTTTTTAAAATATTGTGTCATTTGAGTATTGTATTAATGATGTACATGTTATAAGAATTATAGAGTATATAAGTATTATACTGCAGTACTATTTCATTATGAACATGATATTTTGTGGAACCAAGAAAATTTACTCAATGGTAAGTTAAATTTTTTGGAAAATACGTTATTGAAGGAAAGAAAAAAATTAATGTGGTTCAGATACTGAGGTGTTGATTTTGGAATAAGATATGATTGACTTGGATAAATTATATTGGATATTATTGACAACATTAGAACTGGTTAATGGTTTGTTTATTCCATCATAGTTGGAGTTTAAACATTTTTGGATATAAGAAGTATATCTAGTATTCTATAAGTAATAAGGGAGCATGAATGTAATCAATATGGTTATATGATATTTCAGGGTGTTACTGTATTTTAAAAGAATACATGATGAAGGTATTCACAAGTTATTACATGGAAAAAATGATCTTCATTGTGTTTACCTTCCTTATAAATTTTGGACGGTGAGTTTGGAAAGAAGTATTTTGGATAATTCTAAAGGTTGGAATCGATTAAGTTTGACATTGGATACTATTGTTAAGGTTAAATCATTTATTGGGATTGTTTTTGGATTGTCATAAAAAGGACAACTCGGAGGTCAGATGACAACCCGTCGTGTCCGACAAGGCCGTAAGACTTGAACCCGCAACCGAAAGGGGAAAATGTTGAATCACCTAACACTAGCCTTCATGATGTCCTAGCTTGTATATTTTTGTTTTTTTAAATAGTCTACAAATGAATTATAAATTCATTATTTTTGGAACCCTATATGATTAGGATAAATAGAATATTTTTGAATTCTATTATTTTTTGTAGTGAATGATACGTTTTTCGTAGGAATTAGTCGAAGGATGATACTCTACTTGTCAAATATATTGTTTCCCTATTAATATATGAATAAATTAATTCTTAAACCTTAGGGAAGGAATCTTAAAACAAAAAATGTGTTATCCAAACATGTTATGTTTTGTTGAACAAACGATATTTTAAATCATCATAGATTGATGGATTTAAGGTCCTCAATTTTACACTTGTTTGTGATTGTTTACCTCAATCAATCCCTTTAAATATTTATGTTTTACTCCATTTATGTGTCTCTAATTTCCAACAATATTCTTATAATAGATATCATAATTTGGTGGTGAATTTTTCATTCCCTTTCCCACTTATTAAGAGTAAATTTTATTAACCAAATTTTCGATGTGGGTTTTCCACAAAGATATTTTTCTATTTTTAACCTTTTATTTTCAAAAAACAATTTCAAATTGTGAGGACGCAATTTATTGAAGCGGGGTAGAATTTAACAACCCTAGATTTCATAGTATGTTATCTAATTAAATTAATTCAATAGCTTATGCTAAACGCAACACTGAGTTCAAGCGCACCACAACTTACCAATCTAGCCATTCAAAAAGTTATTATGAATAGTATTAACAACATTTTGAATCTTATAAACTCTATATAATTTTATCATCCATATTATATGTTCCTTAGACATAATATAAGAACTAATTGAATTTTTCAGATAAAAGAAGTATTTTTCAAAAAATAAAATTCTACCGCCTTTTAATAGAGATCCCTAATTAAAACCAATATTTAAAATAATAATATATTAAATTTAATGGAGTTAAATTATTCTTTATAAGCGGGGCATAAAAATTTAGTTTGGATAAATTTTTGGTACTTTTCTGATAACTTTCTTATTTTGGCGAATAGTGAAAAATACTATGTTTTAATTGAAAAAAACATTTTTAATCGAAATAATTTATAGTGCTAAATTATTATTTTGAAAGTTTTTGAAGTATAATTTTATTATAATTTTATCATTTAATAAAATGTAAGTTATTATAAGTAGTTTCACATTTAAATTTGACATAAACACATGTCAATCTTTTGATAGTTTTTACTTTTTAAAAATCCACTTTTTAGTTTTTACAACTGGAATTAATTTTAAATTAATAAATGAAACTTCTATGTTTTTAATTTTGAAAAATAGATTTCATTTTTGAATTTGTAATATCAAAATTATCTTAGGGTGAATATTTGGTATTTTTCTGAAAACATTCACATTTTGATGAATAGTGAAAAACACTGCGTTATTGGTTAAAACTGACTATTTATTTAAACAATTAGTTATTTTATTTTAACTTATTTTAGGTAATAATAGATACATAGTACCTATATATGTTCAACATAATTCATTGGTGTCATTTTATAATAAGTTTATATATATAAAAGTTTATCGACCGTTTTGCCGTCTTTTACCCACCTCCTAGGAGCATTTCCAAATTGGTATAAAACATAATTTTACAGCTTCTACGAGTTGAATTTAATAAATATGTGAGACATAGATAATATCAGTAAGTAAATTTGGTTCAATAAGATGAAAATAATTTTTGGTGAATAGTAACTTTTGCCTTTTAATTACAACGGTTAAATGTAAATAGGGTAATTAAGGGTAAAAATGATATCTTAATTACCCTAAAACATGTCCTAATTCCTTTTTATAATTATAATTCAACCAAAAACAACCTTAGGAATAAATTATGAACCTCTTTTATCCACTTGGATGATATTAGAACATTTATTATTATTTTATTTAAAGAATAGTTAAGAGTTAAATTCAATGTTTAATAACTAAACAATTTTTAATATAGGGTAACACATAATATAAATTAGAATATAAATATTAATTAGAAAGATTAAAAAATTTAATACATAATGGTATTTTATTTATAATTTTTAGACATTAAATAATTTAATTTATTTATGACACAATGATGATGTAGTAATTACCATATTAATGAAATATTAAAATAATTGATATTATAAATATCCAAATAAATGTAAATTGAGACTTATGATTAATTCCACTAATTTTATAGGTTAATATGACATGTTATGTTTGTTTAAATAAATTTTATTCTAAGTGATAACATTTTTATGGATTTCAAAAAAATCAAATACTAAATAGTGTCAAAATTGACATAAATTAGTATTTAAAACAAATATTATATTATTAAATTATATAATAGTCCTAAAAATATAAGGATCAGACAAAAAACTTATATAATTATATTTATATTATAAATGAACCACTTTTTCTTCATTTGGATTTTTATAGTAAGTTTATTAACCATTTAATATAATAATACAATAATACATGGTAAAAGTTATACTATTTAACTAAGAGTTAAATCTAAAATATAAGTTTAATATAGTGACACAAACCGGTATAAAACCTAATGGTTGTGTTGTTTTCAACCCATCCCCACCTTATACTTTAAATAATTAATTTTTGAGCCATTATAAACTGAAAATGATATTATTATAAAATAATATTTCAAGAATTTCCTAAGGTCCCCCTCACCCCTCTTATAAAAAAAAACTTCCCCTTCTCCAAAATTCACACCTTCAAAGCCATTTGGATCGGCCAACCCCAACCCAAAAATCCTCCAAACTTTCCTCACTTCATCCTATAGGCTTTCCTTTGGTCAGAATGCTAACTTAAGGAGGCCTTTTGATCAAATCAAAAGGGAGAACCCAAAGAAGATATAAATATTTCATCACCTCTTTCAAGTTCTTTTCTTTTTCCACTTCCTATTTCTTTGTTGTTTCCATTCTAAAATAATAAATATAGTATCTTATATATACTTTGATTTTATTATAAAAATGGTACAACCATATTCATTATTCAATCCTTCTTATAAATGACAAAGTAACCATATGTGTGTACGTACGAATTACCATCTCCACGTCGTGGTGTAGTTTGTTATTGAAACATTCATTATTTGGATGGGTATAATAATGAGTATAAATAATGGGAATAATAAATATAAAATTTTAATGATTATGTATATATGATATACCATACAATTAAATACGATTTCTCCATTGATATAATGATATAGTCGCTCATGCGTACGTACAGATTACCGTCTCCACGACTCGATGAGATTCATTTCCATGTTCACCATTAAACGATGATTATAAAAATATATATATATCAATAATAAGTATGTAATATATGACATAATAATTCTACTGGAGATATATATATATATATATATATATATATATATATGCTTACATATATCTTATTCACATAGTTTCGTTCAATACGATATGAAAACGGAAACATCGTTTATGCATATGTACGACCTACCATCTCCATAAATAGTGTTTTAAATTTCATATATATGTCTATTATATTTATTTATATTCTAAATATATATGATATAAAAATCATTTTTTATATTCAGGAAATATTTAAATCATGATCTATGTGATACAATCAAGAGTAACAAGTTAAAAGACGTACGATAAAGAAAGCGATTATTACCCGAAATGTTAATTTAACATTGAAAATATTATTAAATGGGTAGTATAAAGTCATAAATGAATCATTTATTATATAATAAATGTTAATATGGTTTTGTTATAATATAATAACATACTACGGTATTTATAAAGAAGTTTAAACGTACCCTTGACTAAAGGAAGTACATGGTTAGGGTTAATTTCACAATCTCATTCTTATCCGAGGTTGTTTTTGTGTAACTATCTAATGGGACATATTTTTTATCTATATACATGTTGCATAAAAGTTTTTTCAAAAGTATTATTGTTAAGTTATTATTTTAATAAAACATCTTTTTAAATGTTTTAAAAAATTATTCTTCTAAAACTTTATCATTAATGGACGTGTATTTAAAATGGTTTAAAGATTTATTTATATGGACATGAATTTTTTACAATGTAAATTCAATTCAAAAGTTTCAAAGTGTAATGGGAAACTTTGATTCAAAAATATATTTAAATATATTAATTTCTAAATAGTGTAACTTTTAAATGTTTTCATAAAAAATGGATATTTCTCTCATAGATTTTTACAAATAATATTCATCTATATCAACATCATTTGATGGATTTTAAACGTGTTTGAAGTTGATTTATTATGATACAAATCTACCATATTGTATTGAAGGTTTTGTGATATATTTGACTGTGGATGTTTTATTTTTATACCGTTCATGGTTTATGGATAAAGTATTTACATTTTGTATTATAGTCTTAACATGAATATTTATGTTATGTTTAAACCTTTTCATATGAGGAATGCATTGGACTTAGTAAGTGATGGGTGGAGCCCTCTATTGCTCTTCGATGCATCAGTAGGTCTCATGAGACAAACTAGTATCTTAGAAAAAGGCCTTGACAAAATCTTATGTGTAGTCATGGCACAAGTCCTCAACTATATGGTTATGATGTTTGGCATTATTCATTCCATCATTATGAAAGTGGCTATTGATATTGCATGTGAATATTCTACTAGTAGAATATCTATTAGAATAAATAAATGGAATTATTTGATTTTATCTTTTCCATAGTATGCTAAAGTTTATGTTTAAAAGGCTTTTGTTTTAGTCTTATACACTGCCTTAAATGTTTTTGCTTATTTGTGAAATTTTCCCTATATTTTTATCCTTACTGAGCATCTGAGATCACCCCTTTCTATGTTTTATTTTTCCAAGGATGTAAAGAATTATTTTATTACTGACCAGCATGGATAGGGTAAAGGATATGAATTTTTTCAAAACGAGAAAATGTTGACATTTTTTTTCATTTTATAATTTATTGTAATGTTCATGTATGTAATATATTTTCCAAGACTGCTAAATGGATCAGTCCATCAGGACTTGATTCCTTGTAATCCTGCCAATGTTATGTAATAATGCACCGACATTGGGTAACTGAGATCGGGGCGTTAAAACTATTATCTTAAATTTTTCTAACCACTTTGATTTTAGTAATGATAGGAGGAATATCTTTTCATTATTTTCCGTATTATATGATCTATTAGAAGTTGATTTTATTTCTTCATGCATGAAAAATTCATCTTGAATGTGCATCATTTGGAGAAGAACATGTGATTATAGCGGAATTTTACTAAAGGATGTAATTAAACTATTCAAGTAAGTATATTTGTTTTTTATGTTCTTAGTCAGGATGGTAATGAAATTTTAAATCTCTAGGAAAAGGATTTTGATATACAAATGTTGTATTATTACATCCAATTTTAATGAATTGTTTGTCATTTTTAGACCTCTCAAAAAAAATTAGTTGTTAAATATATCTTTACCATGTTCTCTATCACTATCTAATAGTCTATATATGTTATTATTATCCTCCATGTAAATAATTTATCTTCCAAAAATGATCACCTTATCTAAAAATATGAATATGTGATATTTCAGGTAACCATTATGTTTCCCACTATCCCTTTTCAAAAAAAGTTTTATTATCCCTATGTGTGTTGTGGGTATTCAATTTATATTTAACTTTTCATGAAAAAGATAAAAATTATGAGGGAACTATTTATTTAATGGGAGTATAATGTGATAACCTGATTGTTTATGATATATTTCTCTTCAAATATATTTAATTCCCTTGATAGATTATGATGCAGGCAACCCCGGTTCTAATTTATCCATAATATAGTATACCATTATAACCTAGCCCTTAAATTAAAAGAATAAATTTGAATAATAACATTTCTAAAAAATTTAAAAATGTTTTAGATGAAGTAAGTACATTTTTAATAAGTCATTATATTCATTAAAAATATAGTTTTATCTCAAAAATTGGTTTTTTATTGATTTTAATGAATAAATAATATAATTATAATATTACACTTTTAGAAAATTTATTATGGAAATTTATTATTATTTTTTAAATCATAATTTCAAAATTAGTATAGATATATTTTTAGACAATTTTTGGAAAAGAACGATTTTTGATGAATAGTGAAAAATACTGATTTTTATTGAAAAATGTATTTTCATTTAAATCATTTACAATTATATATTTTATTTTAATTAGGTTTAAATGAAAAATTAGGGAATTTATTTTTTTAATAATCTAATTATTTGCAATTTAATTAATTATATATTATATAATTTTAGAAAAAACATACATTGATTATAAAAACAATTTTTTTGGAAAAAAACTTTTCGTCACATTTTCTGATTTTAATTTTAAATGTAATTCATCTACTTATAAGAATTGATTAAAGCAAAATGGATTATAGATTTTGAATTATGAGGCTTAATTTTTTTAAATAGGTCCTTTTTATTTTTTCCCCATGAGGAATAATAACCTTGATTAATATTTGTTACCATGATAAGGGTAAAACATGTAAAATATGGTTAAAATTTTGTGATAAGGATTTAAAATATCTATAAAATTTAGAATAAAACTATTTGAATATTTTATTTTTTTAGGGTCCCTACATATCTCGATGATATGTCCACTTGATGCTATTTTAATTTAATTATGGCCTTTATCTTATTTTTTAAAAATAAAAAATAAAAAATGTCACTCTCTTGACTTGAATATCTGTAAAAATTTTAAATAAGGATAATAAGATTATAAGTATAGTAATAAATTTTAATTTTATAGATAAATTAATTTTTTTTATAATTTTAATTTTTTTTTTAATTTGTCATTATTCAATAATTACCTTAAAAGCTTAAGAAATGAAAAGAAAATATTTATTTAATTAATAGAAAGCCACTGTAATTGATTTTGGAAAAATTAAAATTAAAATTTTTGGGATTACTTATTTAATTTAATGGTTTTTTTGGTAAATATAACATATTATTTATTTGTTAATGTTTTATATTCTAATTACATAACTATATTGATTACTTTAATGTCAATGAAAGTGATGGTTCCAAAAAGGACATTAATTGTATTTTATAATATATAGTATTTTATTAAAATATTTTAAATATCTAAAAAACCAATATTTTTTCAAGTGAATTCGATATGGTTGAAAATATCAACCATTGTTTATTTATGAGTGAATTTTCATCTTATATTAAAAATATTTACCCTCATGTAGTATAAAACTTTTATATTGTTGTAATTGTCAAAAGGATTAATGATGGGCTTATACTGAGAGATAAGGATTAAAACATAACTTAAAGATGTATTAATTATATTTTAAAATAGGATTTAGACTTACAATAATCTCATATTCTAAATATTCCTCCCTAGATATACATTATTATAGAAATTAATTTATATTAATTTAATACATTAAGTAATTCCAATAGTGCCCCTACCCTTTCTTATAAAAACAAAACTGCATGTCAACTCTTTCTCAAACCTTTTGAGATTTCTATCTCAAAAAATAACTACCATAATTCCTTGCTAGATTCCTTCACCACATCCTTGATTTTCTGGTTTTACCAAAATACCATACCTTTAAGTCTTAATGTGTAATCTGAAGGAGGTTTCTCCATGAAGAGGTAAAACTCTTAACCAAGCATTTTCAATTTTATTTCTTCTTACATATCCTCTAAATACATGGTATCCACTCTAAAACTATGAATTCAATATCATAAATTTAGAGGAAATTTTTTTTCTGTATAAGGCTTTGAAATACACCGAGATTTTTTTTGGATCCTGGGGTTGAGATGTTGTGCGATTTCGAGGGCAGGTGTGCCCAAAATTAATTTTATATAAATATTAATAATATTTTATATAACACACACATGATTTTCCATAAATAATAAAATATATCTTAAACAGAGTCTCAAAATGGAAATATGAGAACATGGTTGAATCCAAAGTGTGGGGTTTACCCTAAGCATGACCTAAAGTTTGTTAGCACAAGGCATTCTAATAAACTAGCAATTGGTAGGTTCTTGTAGTGGATTAATTAATTAATTAATTCATTCATTCATTAAATTAAATAAAGAATAATTAATTTTATAATTATACATTTATATTGAATCTCCTAGATTACCTAAATTAACCATGGATTGTTGAGAAGAGGTTACACCACCCATTACTGGTGAACTGAGATGGGACGACGATGAGATTCCAGATCCATGTGAATTAATGTGT
This sequence comes from Viscum album, assembly GCA_963277665.1. Lineage (NCBI taxonomy): Eukaryota > Viridiplantae > Streptophyta > Magnoliopsida > Santalales > Viscaceae > Viscum > Viscum album. Next base: position 134,762,674 of record OY728137.1, read on the forward strand.
AGAGAAGATATAAGATATTTCCCCAACAATTGTGAGTGCATTATTTATAAAAATATATCAAATATTGAATTATTTATCATTATTTATGGATTCCACCACTTATGATTACAATATTGATCTTGATCGATTTCTTTCTTTGATTTGGGATAAATTTGAGCCTTTCAATGTGTCAGGATATCAGTTTTCAATTATTTATTTAAGTAATCCCCATTTTTACATGTTTCCCACAATGGATATTCCCATTATATATTATTTATCCAAGAATTATTTTCTAACAATTTTTTTTAAAATAAATTAAGATCTTTTTACCCAATATTTTTTCACAATATTCGTCGTTGACCTACAGGGTCATGGTTCAACATTGTTGGGTGGGATCAAGAATGATTGAACCCCCAGATTTGTGGAAGTTTCACTTGGAATGAATATATTAGTGATCATAGGATGGACTGGATTAGTTTTTGATATGTGGGTGATTCCACCCACGATTGGGAATCAAGGGAAGCAATGAGAGGTGCCATGAGTGATGGCGGTGCATGAAGGGTTCGTACGATTGAGCCAGAACCTATTTTACAACCAAAAAATATCTAAAAATGATGACCAAAGGTGATTAGTAATGGTTTTGGGTGGCCTATAGGTGTTATTGAAGCTTTCTTAGGCATATCATGAAAGAACATATGATAACTCTGAGTTTCTCAAGAAATTGCGACTACATTAAGTGTAGTTTAGAAAAAAACATGACATGTTCCTCAGAAATCCATGATGCTATGGTTTTTAGGATATAATAAGTATCTAACCCCATATGGGCCCCCATATACCTTTTTAATTGATTTTGGTGACCTAGATGGTACTCTGGGAGTACATGGACACAAGCATGGTCAGACACATGACTAATGTACATTGACAAAGCCTAAAGGACACTGATAGGTCCCGGAGAACACAGATCGGCACTCAGGGGACAAGATTCAATTTTTAGCCCCCTTACACACTTTGTAATGATGCATGACAAGTGATACATGTACTGGTGAAGACACGAATAGATAGTAGAGTGGGACTACATGATGTGTGGGTCTCTTACACGTAGTGTGTCTTCCTTTTGAGGACAACATCTACCTCTCATATCTCTAATGTTTGGACACATATTTTTTACATGATTAGATTTTCATGAGTGTCTTTTCCCATAAAATGTTATGCTGACATTCAAATTGGCTCTTTATATATGATTAAATTTTTTCAAAGTGCGTCTCTTCTTTAAGAAATGATCGACAATGGAAATGATCTAGCAGGGTCATTAAATAGATTCGAGTTTCACCCTCCTGCGATGTCAGGGAATCGATCCTCAACCATCAGAGTGGAACCATTCTAGGGTGGCATGTCATGGGTCCTAAACCATTAGAGTGTCACCCTATTAATGGGGTAGGTCAAGGGACCTCTATCAACCGTCAGAGTGTCACCATCATACTTGGACATAGAATGGGTCCTATATCGATCATCATTATGACACCCTCCTTCAGTTTCAGGGAATGGGTCCCTAACCATTAGTGTCACACCCATTGTCTTTAAATTAATTATTTTGTTAAATTTTTGGGCATTGGGTAGTCCGAGTTGAAGCTCAACTATAAAATTTTGAGTTACTTAAAAATTTTATGTTTTTGACTTGACATCATTCAGTGCACATGGAGGGCATGATCGAAGCTGCGTGACTTCTCCCAGATCACCGCATGACCTCGCCCTGTTCACCGCACTACTTGTCGATGATGAACACGGATTAATAAAATGTATTGAATAGTAAAATTTGTAATAAAGTGAAAAAATAAGAAAAATGTAACTAAAATAATTAATTGTATTAATGTTAATAATAATAATAATGTTAATTAATGATATTATTATTCTTATGCTTATCTTAATTGTTATGAGTTTTTATTTTATTTTAGTATTATTAAATGAGTTTTATTATTTTTATCATCATTATTCATATTTTGGTTTATTATTATTAATATTATTAATATTATAATTATTACTAGTATTTTGGTTCTTGCATCACCAGACGCATGTGCCATGCATGGTTTTGAGACTACACGGTCTGCCGGGCTTTCAAAATGAGTTGAAACATAACTGGATAATGAAATAATAATGAATAATTCAATAGAAATAAAATGGAAATAAAATTTTTAATAAATGTTAATAAATTGTTTTAATGATAATAATAATAATATTGTTTGAGATTAAAAAATATTATGGTTAAGATTATGTGATGCTATTACAATATTTACTATTATTATTTTACTTATTACATTTATTTATTCTAGTACTTATTTATTTATCTCATCATATAACCATTTCCTTATTTTCCCCCTTATTTTCTCTCCCTCACTTCCTCTCCCTCCCCCCCCCCCGGTTGTCCCGCACAGCCTCCCTCGCAACCCTATGTGCGCCGCGCCTGGCTGTTTGGTAAATCTGCTACTCCATGGCCCTCAGTCACGCCGGACCTCCCCTCTCCTGCTCTTTCCAGTGAATCCTAATGCCCCCTACTTTTGCTCTGTTCATCCACCCAACCTCTTGGCCGCCCGCACCACCCCCTTTCCTTGATCAACAAACCCGGATCTCCCTCCTTCGAACCGGTTCTCCGTCCGCTCTTCCTTCTCCCTCCCGATAAGCCGGAATCGCATCAGCCCCCTCCTTTGGTGAACCAGACTTGTGCCACCCTCTGCCCCGTCACACTTTCCGGCCTCCTCACCCAGCCGGTGCCCCCTAGACGACTTCATCTAACCCTGTGCTCCCCTAATTTCCTTCTCCCCTGCACGACCGGTGCAACCCTTTTCCGATGACGAATCCCCTCCCGATAAATTCCTCCTTTGCTTTCCATAATGTTTGGTTCTTGTTTTTGGTGTTTTAGGTTTTCAGCAGGATGGGTGTCTTATTATAGGGTTTTTTCATGTTTCTTAGGGTTCGATTTTGATGTGGTGGGCATGATCTTGCTTTCTTGCAGTGCAGTCGAGGTGCAGATAGTGTTTTACACTGTTTTTCGGAAGAATATTCATGTGAGGTAGGTGGTTCCACGTTTAAACATTATTTAAAAAATTATTTGCATGCTAAATTATTTTATAGCGCTCTTTGATAAATTATTTTGGTTGCGGATTTCATTTTCTTGAATTCTTTCATGTGATATATTTGTTGGTAGTATGTTAATATGAGTGGGGGAATTCATTGGTTGAAAGCACATATTTATTCAATTATTAGTGTTTAATAATACGTGTAGTTATTTGTTCTTTCGTGTAGGTGGTTCTAATTGTCTTTCGATATGGTGGTGCATATGTCTGATCATAAGTTATGGTATTATGTTGGTTGAATAGGTTGTTGTAGTGAAAACATTATTTGAGTTGTGTACTAGTGTTTTATAAAGTGTGTTTTTTTTGTGAAAATGTGCAATGTGCACGGTTTATGTTTTGGTATAGCGTTTATATGTGTTTTGTCCAAAAAGAGGGTTTGAGTGGACTTTTGGTGTTTAAAGTCATGTGTCATATTCTGAAATTACTTAATAAAATTTCTAGTGCCTTGTTTAAATGGTAAAGTGGCCTTTTAATCATGCGGTTGGGTTATTAAATGACGTGAGTTGTGTAGTTTGTGTTCTTGACGTGGCGTTGGGTGTGTTTGGTCATGAAGGAGGGATGAGTTGTTTCTTTTGTGTTAATCATGTTATGTTTCTTTTTAAATAATTTATTAGAAAATACTTTAATATGTTTTGATAAAAATTATTAGTAATTCAAAGATTGTTTTAATTGATTTGGGTAAAGTCTTTTACATGCATACATTGTCAAATGGTTTTCTGTGTGTGTGGATGTGTGGCGTTGGGTTTATGGTGCACCCTATTTTTTTAATTTGTCTGTATTTGACATGAAATGAGAAACTGGAACAACGTTGAGCACAAAAAGGGGATGCCTGGGTACTTGGTGGGTGGACTAGACTAGCGTGCTAGTGATTCGGGAGTAGCCCTGACCCAGTTTCACTTAGATAGATTGATTCTTAAAACAATAACAAAACCTTGGATAATGACTGGAGACCACTAGGTTATGGAGGTGTTTCCCTACTAGTGGCTCGTACACGAGAACGTTTGATATGGATTCTTTGGTACCCTGAGATGTTAGGTTCTAGGGCCCCACACAACTTTAGTACCTATAGGGCCTCTCCCACTTTTAGTTCTCCTAGATTACTATACACTCATTATTAGCATACGGTGTAGCATTTGGGTTCTCTTGAAGGTTTTAGTTTTCTTAACTTCAACGGTGTTTTATTTTTATTTAAGTTGTTTTCTTTAAGTGTTTTCATCAGAGAAACTGTTTATTTAAAGTTGTTTAAGCTTTGGTGTCCTTTCATTTATTTATCATGCAAATGTATTTTTAATTTAATGTTTATATGTGGAACCTTTTTATTTGGTGACGTCCTACTGGGCCTTTGGCTCACACCATACATACACCTTTGGGTGTATGTAGACTTTTTTTCTTGTGTATTTCATGTTGTGACATCGTGCTCAGTGATGGTGGTTCAGGTCGCAGTTGGTCTTCTCATGTAGAGTGGTGTTGATGTGGCCTCTCTTTTGCTGGGAGGTTTGAGTCGGAGTTTTAGTTTCTATTGTCATGTTTTCTTTTTAGCTGTTGGTTCGAGTATTAAACTTTAACCCTTTTTATAGTTTAAAGGAATGTGTGGTTGTCTACTTCTAGTTTCAGTTTATCTTACTTTTTAGTTGTTTTTCTGTCTTTCATTTCGGGTAAACTGTTCCCACATGTTACTCTTGGAACCCGACCTCTTGTGCCTGCCGGTGGGGATCAGGAACACCCTTCGGGCCTTACCATGGACCGGGTTGGGCACTGGTTTGGATGGCGACCCGACTTGGTTCGTGAAAAAATGGTATCAGAGGGTGTGGCTTTCTCTCTTGGGTCATTTTTTTGGGGATAGAGTCACGATAGACTAGAGTTAAGGTTGTTGGAACTTGACATCTTGGCTACGAGTAAGCTGCCTAGCCAGCATACCTCGTGGCGGGACTCGAGTTACCAAAGTAAGTCGAGGTTTGTCTGAGTTTTTAGTCTTTTCGATTAATCTTGTTAGGGGAAATGAAAAAAGAGTAGGTTCAGAGGTCTCAGTGAGCTCGCAGGGCCTAGAAAGCCTTGTGGAGCTGAGGACACTTTTCTAAAATACTCTCTGTGGCCAGTGGCATGATTGAAGTATGGCCGCCAACCATATGTTCCAATCACCCGCTGACATTAGTTTCCGCCTACATTGTTCCTAATCTCTTGGTTTTGGATTAATGGAAATCTGGTTTTAAATTAAAACTGATTTTGTCTTGGAAAATGTTTTGCAAAATGTTTTTAAATAAAGCACTTTAAAAAGAAAATGAGGTATGAGGTCTAAAAAGTGTGGGTTGGATGTTTTGATTTTTGAAAATTGAATAGTTTGGTTTTGATCCTTGGTGTTCTTGTGGGAAACCACATACATGAGTGTATATGGAAAGAGAAAGGGTTAATGGAATTAGAAGATGAGTGCCTGGAAGGATGTGAGGTGGTTGTCAATGTGGCACGAGAATATTCATGTGCGAGGCCCGTGGGATGCCATTGGTGTTTGTGCAACCCACCAGCTTTGCTTATTTTCAAAAAGTCATGTTAAATGAGAATTTGGTGTGTTAATAACCGGTGTTTGTGTGGTGTGTCCTTGTGTTTTTGGAAATGTCAGATGTGAGGCATTTTGAGCGGAGGATCCTTTCTTACTGAATTGTGTATTGAGATTGAATTTTTTTGTGAGTTAGTATGAAAGCGTGTGGTTAATGATTCTTTTGAAAAGTGCTTCGGGAAGCCCTTACAGTTGTCCCCCCTACACCCCCTGCACGTCTAGTGTTCACTTGTGGTATGTCTTGACCATTGGACTAGTTTTATTGGGTTAGTGGTTTTATTTCATGACTAGTTCATGCCCCCCATAAAGCACTAACATGCACCCCCCATAAAGCACTAACATGCCCCCCCCCCATAAAGCACTAACAAGCGATTGATGTACGTCCACAGGTAATTAGCCATTGGCCAACCGTCCAGTTTATTAAAGTGAGAAATCTCCCCCTATTGTGATAGTGCTAACTCTATCCCTTTTCCTTTTCGATTAAGTCGATCCCCTCGCAGCTGGGTGACAAATGCGAGGGGAGTTGAAGTGAGTTTTTGTCTCTTTGAGTCATCCGAATCATCAAGTGTGAAGTTTGACACCATCGCATATGGAGGTTTCCCTAGAAACGGTGAATGTAATTCCAGTTGGGAAGGGTGAAGGCGGTTCAGAGACATCGGTGCTGAACCATGCCTTGAAAGGCTTGTAGTGCTTTCATCAGCTGCAAGGGTCATGTTTGGTGACGTCTTGTAGTGTGAGTTATCTTTGAAAGTCAAGGGTAATGTTTGAACTCATTAATTTGAATGTTCTGTTTTGGAAACGGTGAAGGATATTCCATTGGGGAAAGGTGGAAGGATCCTGGAGTGGTCGGTGTGGGCCACTATTCTAAATGAGCTGTGGTAATTCTTTGGTTTCGTTTAAGAAATCGTCTATGTTAGGCCACTAGTGTGGCAGAATTAATCACATGGGGATGCAACGGTCGATTATAGGAATCACACGTTGTTTAAGACTCAGTTGGAAGTCCCTATCTGTATAATGATCCTATGTACAACAATGGTCATGTTCAGGTGACGATTTGTGGTGTCGTGTTCTCATTCAGTGTGACAATGGGTGATTCACATGCACCATTTCAGCTCTTTTGTTGGTGAATGTTCCGTGTTTGGTTAGTTGGATGTCATAATGTGTTGTGTTTGCTAGTGTTACCTCAGTTGTAGTCTAGTTTCATGTGATACCAAAAGGAGAATCTCTATTTAAGAGTCTTCAATGCCTGACTGTGAGGCAGGAGATGCTTCAAACATTAGGGCTCTAGTCGTAGGCCATGGAGTGAAGCTGGTGCGTGGTCAGGAACCCCAGGAGTGTATGGGATTCCAACTTTATTTTGTCATCGGTGTTGAAAGTAGAGGCAGTTTAAATTTTTTCTATGGTTTTTCAGCTTTGAACGAACCATCTGGTTGCATAAGGTTTTCATGACCATGTGGAGGCATGTTAGTCTCGTTTCCTTAAAGTCTTGGGGGTTTCTTCCCACTAGATGTAACCACTTTAGTGGTCCTTATGGGTAGGATGGGTAAATCAGTATCAAAGTGGAATAGGTCTCATCCAGGGTTGTGGAAATACTAGTTTGTCTTGGGTCATGCTTTTGGAGCCCCGGTAGTCGGGCCCCTCCCTCCCCGCCCCTTGTGGTGGGGTGGTTGGTCATTGTCAGGAAATGTTAGAAGTTCATGTATCTCTCATCCGTTATAATGGTGGGGAGATCCATGAAGGGTCTCGCTCAAATGTTTTTGGAGTGAAACGGGGTGGACCTTCTTCATAATGGTGGGGAGCCCGTCCAGGACTCCCCGTGTCAGTTTTTTAGTCTCTTCTCAGGCATCAATAAGTTTTTTTGAATGGTGGGGAGCCCATCAGGCTTTCCTGTGTTGGACCTTTCAGTTTTGTTCCTAAAGATGGTTCAGTCGTAGGTTATTGGAGTATTCTTTGGATGTGGGTTGGTCTTGTTTCTTCGTTCGAGTAAAATGGTGTGTTTCTCGTTCAATGATGCTTGAGGTGTTTTGGTTTGTGAAGTTGGTTTCCTTGGGTGTGAGAGTTACTTTCCTTAAGAAATCAACTTGTGGTTTTTTAGCGCTCTAGGGTGGGTGACACTTAGCGAAAAGTGTTTTACGAGTTCCTTGAGGTTGTCATTTGAGTCGATATCTCTGAGGATGGGGCATTTGCCTCTTTTCACTTGCTTTTCATGGGGATACCTTCTGAACCCCAAGGGGGTGTCGTTTCCTACTTTGTGTCTTGGCCTTAGTTGTGGATTTCTAGGGATGGAAAGATTTATGGTGGGGAGAATTGTCAGACCTGTCGCCTTTAAATAAAGTATTTTATTAATTTTTTGGGCATTGGGTAGTCCGGGTTGAAGCTCAACTTTAAAATTTCGAGTTATTTAATAATTTTAAGTTTTTGACTTGACATCATTCAGTGCACGAGGAGGGAGTGATCGAAGCCACGTGACGTCGCCCGGATCACCGCACGACCTCGCCCTGTTCACCGCACTGCTTGACAATGATCAACACAGATTAATAAAATGTATTGAATAATAAAATTTGTAATAAAGTTAAAAAAATAAGATAAATGTAACAAAATTAATGAATTGTATTAATAGTAGTAATAATATTATTATTAATTAAGGATATTATTAATATTATTCTTATCTTATTTGTTATGACTTTTTATTTTATTTTAGTATTATCAAATGAGTTTTATTATTTTTATAATAATTATTCATATTTTAGTTTATTAATAATATTATTATTAATATTATAATTATTACAAGTTTTTTGGGTCTTGCATCACCATACGCATGGGCGAGGAAAGGTTTTGAGACCGTGCGGTCTATCCGGCTTTCAAAATGAGTTGAAACATAACGGGATAATGAAATAATAATGAATAATGAAATAGAAATAAAAAGTTTAATAAACTTTAATAAATTCTTTTAATGATAATAATAAAAATATTTTTTGAGATTAATAAATATTATGGTAAAGATTATGTGATGCTATTACAATTTTAATTATTATTATTTAACTTATTTTACTTATTTCATTTAGTAATTATTATTTTTATCTCTTCATTTAATCTTTTCCTTTTTTTCCTTCTTTTCTCTCCCTCACTTCCTCTCCCTCCCCCCTGGTTGTCTAGCGCGGCCTCCCCGCCCAACCCTAAGTGCGTCGTGCCTGGAACAACCCCCTACCTTTACTGATGAACCCGGATCTCCCTCCTTCGAACCGGTTCTCCGTCAGTGCCACCTTCTCCCTCCCTACAATCCAGAATCACATCGGCCCCATCCTTCGGTGAAGAAGACTTGCGCCTCCCTCTGCCCCGTCACACTTGCCGGCCTCCTCACCCAGCTGGTGCCCCCTAGCCGACTTCTTCTAACCCTGCACTCCCCTACTCACCTTCTCCCCTGCCCGACCAGCGTAACCCTTTTTCGAGGAAGAAACCCCTCTCGATAAGGTCCTCCTCTTATTTCCATAATGTTTAGTTCATTTTTTGAGGTTTTAGGTTTTCAGAGGGATGGGTGTTTGATTATAGGGGTTTTTCATGTTTCGTAGAGTTCGATTTTGATGTGGTGGGTGCGATCATGCTTGCTTTCAGTGTGGTCGAGGTGAGGATAATGTATTACATTGTTTTCTGAAAGAATTTGAATGCAAGGTAGGTGGTTCCACGTTTAAACATTATTTAATAAAATTATTTTCATGCTTAATTATTTTATAGTGATCTTTGATAAATTCTTTTGGTTGCGGATTTTGTTTTCTTGAATTCTTTCATGTGATAGATTTGTTGGTAGTATGTTAATATTAGTGGGGGAATTCATTGGTTGAAAGCACATATTTAGTCAATTGTTAGTGTTTAATAATACGTGTAGTTATATGTTCTTTCGTGCAGTTGGTGTTAATTGTGTTTCGATATGGCGTTGCATATGTTAGATCATAAGTTATGGTGTTGTGTTGGTTGAGTAGGTTGTTGTAGTGAAAACATTTGTTGAGTTGTCTACTATAGTTTTATAAAGTGTTCGTCTGTTTTTGAAAATGTGGAAAGTGAACGGTTTATGTTCTGGTATAGCGTTCATATGTGTTTTGTCCAAAAAGAGGGTTTGTGTGGACTTTTAGTGTTTAAATTCATGTTTCGTATTGTGAAATTGCTTAACGAAATTTCTAGTGCCTTGTTTAAATAGTAAAGTGGTCTTTTAACCATGCGGTAGAGTTATTAAATGATGTGAGTTGTGCAGTTTGTGTTCTTGACGTGGTGTTGGGTGTGTTTGGTCATGAAGGAGGTCTGAGTTGTTTCTTTTGTGTTTGGGGTGTTATGATTCTTTTTAAATAATTTGTTGACAAAGAATTTAATATGTTTTAATAATGAATTATTATTAATGCAAATATTGTTTTAATTGAGTTGGGTAAAGTCTTTTGGAATGCGTACTTTGTTAAATAGTTTTATGTGTGTGTGGAAGTGTAACGTTGGGTTTATGTTGCACCCTATTTGTTTTATTTTTTTGAGTTTGACATGAAATGAAAAATTGGAACAATTTTGAGCACAAAAAGGGGATGTCTGGGTACTAGGTGGGGGACTAGACAAGCGTGCTCATGATTCGGGAGTGGCACTGGCCCAGTTTCACTTAGCTGGATTGATGCTTACAACACTGACTAAACCTTGGATGATTTCTGGAGACCACTAGGTTATAGAGGGTTTTCCATACTAGTGGCTCGTGCACAGGAATTTATGATATGGATTCTTTGGTACATCGAGATGTGAGGTTCTAGGGCCCCACACAGCTTTAGTACCTATAGGGCCTCTACCACTTTTAGTGATCCTGGATTACTATACACTCACCGTCGGCATACAGTGTAGAATTTGGGTTCTCATAAAGGTTTGAGTTTTATTAACTGCAAGGCTGTTTTATTTTTATTTAAGTTATTTTCTTTATGTGTTTTCTTTAGAGAAACTATTTCTTTAAATTTGTTTAAGATTTGGTGTCCTTTTATTTATTTAGCCTGAAAATGTATTTTTCATTTAATTTTTATGTGTGGAACCTTTTTATTGGGTGACTTCCTAGTGGGCTTTTAGCTCACACCCTACATACACCTTTGGGTGTATGTAAACTTTGTTTCTGGTGTATTCCAGTTTGTTACATCACAATCAGTGATGGTGGTTCAGGTTGGAGCTAGTCTTCTCATGCAGAGTGGTGTTTATGTGGCCTCTCTTTTTCCGGGAGGTTTGATTCAGAGTTTTAGTTTCCATTGTCGACTTTTATTTTTAGTTATTGGTTCGAGTTGTAGTATTTAAACCTGCTTATAGTTTAAAGGTGTGCTTGGTTGTATGCTTCCAGTTTTAGTTTATTTATCTTGTTAGTTGTTTTTATATCTTTTTTTCGGGTTATCTGTTCCCACATGTTACTCTTGGTACCCGGGCACTTGTCCCAGCCTGTGGGGATCGGGAACACCATTTAGGCCTTGTCTTGGACCGGGTCGTGCACTGGTTCAGATAGTGACCCGGCTTGGTTTGTGAAAATTAGAGTGGAACCACTTATTGGGATTGGTCATGATTCTTATATCTACCTTCAAAGTGGATCCCTTTTGTGGTTTTAGGGAATGGGCTTGCTACCATCATAGTGGAACCCTCTTGTTGGGACATAACATGAGTCATCAATCAACCATTAGAGATGAACCCTTCTATGGTGTCCAAAAATGGGTCCTTTATCCATATAGTGAAACCCTCTTCTTTTACCTGGGAATGGGTCCTCTAATTATACAAATTGTGACCCCTAGATAGTGCCTAATAGGGGTGAGGTGTGGATCAACATGTATATTTCTTCTGATAGACACGCTAGATGTTGGGAATCAATGATGGGCCACTTGGGCCAAATGAAAGACTCTTTTCATGGGATGGTCTTTGAGATAGAGATATAATTTCGCTCTCATATGTATTTATTTTCTTGAGCATGTATATATATATATATCTTGGTTGTTTGTTTTTGTTTCAATCAGTCTATGGGTTGATCTGTCTGCTTCAATCATGTCACTTATCATTTCCCCCTTCATCTTTCAGAGCATCCTATTTTGTATTTATATACTCATAACTGCATTGGGTTTTCCCACACATTTCATATATTATGTAGATGATGGATAGATCAATAGGTATTTCCGTAGAGCACTAGGATACCCCGGTGCATTTGACCATTTACGATGGTTAGGGATTAGAGTTCTAGAGTCGGGATCTCTTACCATTCATATTTTCCAGTTTATTCTAGGATGGGACATATTTACTATTGGGAATTTATTTTTTACCTTTATTATTATTATTATATTTTCATACTCTTGTGTTCCTTATAGGTTTTTAAATGCATGGTTGTTACTCTAGCTCTTATTTTCTTTTAAATTTATTTTACTTCTTAGATATAGTTGGGTGCTTGAATATAGGTACAATAGGAAATGTTATCCCATATAAGCTATTCCTTTTGTTGATTATTACTATCCTCAAGCTTATAGAGGTGGGTAAGGGTAGTTAGGACTCGACTCTCTGCCATCCAGGCATGCCCTTGTGGGTTGGATCATGATAATTGGTATCAAAGATATTCAATTCTTTGAGAAGGTTTTTGGAGTTTTCCCCGTAATAGAATTAGGTTAGGAATTGGGGAAATAGTGTCAATGTTTCTTAAGTGTGGATTTCATTCCATAGAACCTAGTGTTGGTGCAGCGGCTGACGTATCCATACAAAAAGACTCTGGCTTCTTGGTTTTCCACTTGGTATATCGAGATATTAGTTGTAGAGAATTTTTGTAGATGTTTCATATAAGGTTGAGTGTTTGACTATCCTTATTTAGTCACCTACCCATATATATATATATATACTCATCTGAACATGTCACATATTGGATAAATTTTTAGTATACCACTACGAATATAGCTTCTTAGCTTACCGATTTACGATTTTGATGAATATTCAATGATTGATGAGGCCTAGGTTCAAGGGTCGTCACATAGGATCTTTCCGCTAGGTGGTTAGGTAGTTTCGCCCCCTATTTTCAATCATACAATTGTACCAGTAGAGAAGACTAAGGACTTCCATAGGCTTACAGAACCCTACAAGTTATAACACCTGATAACACTGAGGTTCTTCAATGAGTTAGATCCCTAGTTGGCAGAGGATTGGATATAGTTTGTGATCCAATTTTTTAGTCATATCTAAACATTGATTGATCAAGTGGTTTTTATCGAATCCATTCTTTTTTAAGGAGTAGTTGGGCACTGGTGGATTCTAGTCACCTAGATGCATGATGAGTCAACACTGTCATGGATAGAATTCTATTATCTATTTCATGAGGAGTATTACCACTCCTTCTTGAACTCAATTTTGATTCAGGAGATTTTGTACCTATAGTTGGGAGGGACAACAGTTATTGAGTATGTTGTGAGGTTCAACAACCATATACGGTACAACCTCAAAATGATTTAGGATGGATACATCCCAAAGGGGAATCTTGAGAAGGGTCTCCATAGATACTTCCATGCTAGTTTTGTATCCATTTTCATTATCAAATATACTAGAGTTTTAGAGAATGTGTTGTTGATAGAGAGATTACAGGTAGAGGGATGCCATGCTGTTAGAGGTGGTAGCAGATATTTTTGGGTTGAGTCACCTTCAGTGGATACAAGTCACCAGTTGACTATATCTTGGCACATGAGATCTTCTAAGGACCAGACTCAGGAAAGTAGTCATGTGACAAGGGGACATATAGAGGACCAGGGAAACCTAGAGTGTAATGCCCCAACCCCAGTTACCCAGAGTCGGTGCATTATTACATAACATTGTCATGATCACAAAAGATCAAGTCTCTAAACACTGATTAGTTTAGTATGCTTGGAAACACTAGATATATTCATAAGTCTTACATTACATCATAAAGTGAAAAAAACTACAACAACATCTTGTCTCCATATCCCCTCATACATTCCCTGCAGGTCATTCATAAAATAATTCTTCACATCCTGGGAAAAATTAAAACTTTGAAAGGGGTGAGATTAGATGCTTAGTAAGGATAACAATATAGCGGAAACTTTCATAAATAAACACAAACATATAAGGAAATGTATAACTATAAAAAAATAAATTTAAATTTGAACTTAAGCATAATATGGAAAAGATAAAATGAAATAATTCCATTTACTTATTCACATGGATATTCTACTAGGTGAATAATCACATGCAATATAAATAACCACTTTTATTATGATGGAATGCATAATTATAGACAATCATAACCACATATTAAAGTCCCTTTGACAATACTACAAATAAGATTTTGTCAAGGCCTTGTTCCAAGATGCTAGTTTGTCTCATGAGACCTATCGATGCATCAAGTAGCTATAGCGGGCTCCACCTGTCACTTATTAAGTCCAATGCATTCCTCATATGATCATGTTTAAACATAACATAAACATTCGTATTAAAACTAGCATACGAAATGTCAATACTTTCTCTATAAAACATGAATCGTATAAAAATATCACATGTATAGTCAAACATATCACAAAAACTTCAATACGATATGGATGTTTTGAATCATAATAAATAAACTTCAAATAAGCTTAAAATCCATCAAAGGATGTTGACATAGATGAAATCAAAAATAATTGAGATAAATATCTCTTTTTTTAAAATCATTTAAATGTCACATAATTATAAAATAAAACATATACTTTAAAAATATTCTTATAAGATTTTAAGGGAAGCTTCGATGATTTTACAATGGTGGAAAATATTCGTACCCTCCGTATAAGTTAAAAAAATACATTCTTACCTTAATTCTGTCGAAAAGGTTTAAAAGGACCTTGTTTGGAAAACAAAGGAAAGATTTCATTATAAATTTTTTATAAAAAGTCAAACAAGGGTATAAATGACTTTAACCCTTTTTTGTAAAATAGTAAGAATGTTTTGAAATACATTTTTAAGAAACATGGATGTGGATTATAAAGAGGTCCCATTAGATAATTACATATGAACAACCTTGGAAAATAAATAGATTGTGAAATTAACCCTTGACATGTACTTTTCCTTGGTCGGGGGTTGGTTTACCTCCTATATAATTGTGAAATAATTGTTATTAAATTATATAAGATTCATATACATTAATATGATATCATATATGATATTTTAACATTGCTTTGTTAATAATATCTTAATATTATCTTTGTTTTGGGTGTTAACGGATTTGTATTCCTTTATATGATTCATTACGTAAGACATGTTTGTTATGGATAGGTTGTATCTTATTCATATAAAAAATTATATAAAGTTATTAAACATTACATTTAATCATAAAATTATAATTATTCTTTAATGGATATGACGGGGAATGAATCTCATTGCGTTAGTGGAAACGGTAGTCCGTATGTATGCACGAGCAACTACATCATTATTTTGATATTAAAATAGTATATAATTGGATGTTAGATCATATATAACTAATATTCAAAATGTTATATTTATTATTTACTTCAATTACACATCATTATCAGACCCATCCAAATAATAATGTTTTTAATAACAATTACACCACGACGTGGAGACGGTAAGACGTACGTACACATGTATGGTGACATGTCATTAAAAGGATGGATAGAATATTGAATATGGTTGTAACATATTTATAATAAAATAATTTTATATAGAAGATACTGGAGTAATTATTTTATAATAGAAATTACAAAGAAAGAAGAAGTTGAAGAAGAAAGGAACTTGAAAGAGGGTGGTGAAAACATTACCTCTTCTTCGGGTTCTTCCTTTTGATTTGATCAAAAGGGATCCTTAGGTTGTATTTATGATACAAATAAGGACTCTAGGATGGATTTTGGGAAGTTTAGAGAATATTTGGACAGGATTTGGCTGATCCAAAAAGCTTTGAAGGTGTGAAATTGATAGAAGGGGGAGTGCCCTTTTATAAGAGGGGTGAGGGGAACCTTAGGAAAAGCTAGAAATACTTTTTATAATAAATTCATATTCGCTTTCTAAAGGCTCCAAAGTGACTTATTTCCAGTATAAGGTGGGGATGGGTCGAAACCACCAAACCGATAAGTTTTATACAGGTTTGGGTCACTATATTAACCTTATCTTTTAGTTTTATCTCTTAGTTAATTAGTTTCACATTTACCTTGTTTCATTGTATTTTTATATTAAATGGTTAATAAACATAATATAAACTTCTAAGAGAATTCAAAGTTGATCATTAATGATACAACTATCATTATATAAGTCTCTTGGATGAGCCTTATATTTTTAAGAATTTAATATAAATTAATAATAAAATATTTTAAAAAAAACTATTTTATGTCAATTTTGACACTATTTGGTATTTTGTTTTTTCTAAATTCATAAAAACATTATTAATTCAATAGTAATTCATTCAATCAACCCTAAAATGTCATATTAACCTATAAAATTCTTGTAATTCATTAAAAGTCTCAAATTTTATTTATTTGGGTATTTATAATATATTTTATTTTAATATTTCATTAATAAGGTAATTATTGCATAATCATTGTGTCATAAATAAATTAAATTATTTAATGTATAAAAATTATAAATACAATACCATTATGTTGGAAATATTTTTAGCTTTCTAATGAATATTTATAACTAAATTTATCTTATGTATAACCATATATTAAAAAAAATTTAGTTATTAAACTTTGATTTTATATCTTTTAACTCTTCTTTGAATTAAATAATAATAAATGTCCTAATCTAATCCATGTGGATCAAAGAGGTTTGTATTTTATTCCTAAGGTTTTTTTGGTCGAATTATACTTATCCAATTGAATTAGGACACCTGTTAGGGTAATAATAATATAATTTTTTCCCTTAATTACCCTATTTACATTTAACTGTGGTAAATAAATGTAAAAAGATACTATTCACCAAAAAATATTTTTATCTTATTGAAACAAATTTTACTCCTTATATTAACCATGTATCTTTTATTTTTTAAATTCCACTCATAGAAGCAGTAAAATTAATTTTTATGTGAATTTTCAAATTCTCCTAGGAGATAGGTAAAAGATGGTGAAAAGTTCAATAAATTTTTTATATATCTAAAATTATTATAAACTAACTCCAATGAATTACATTTAACTTATATAGGTATTATGTATCTATTTTTACCTAAAATAAATTTAAATACAATAAAAATTGTTTAAATAAAAATTTGGTTTTAAACTATAACTCAGTGTTTTTCACTATTCATCAAAATTGAAAGTTTTCAGAAAAATACCAAAAATTCACCCTAAGCTAATTTAGATATTCCGAATCCAAAAATGAAGTCCATTTTGAAAGATAAAATTTATAAAATTTCAAAAAGTGGGTATTACTATTCACAACGGCACGTTTGATTGGTTGTGGTGTGTGTTAGAACTCAAAGTTGCGTACAACACACGCTACTGTATTATTCAAAGAGAAGAGTACCATGAAAGCTTGGGTAGTTACATTCTCCCATCCTTCAAATAAATTCTTCCTCAAAATTTCTAGAATATTACTGCATAAAAATACTCAGGTGTTTCTTTATCATAAGTTCCTCAGGTTCCCACGTTTCCTCTACCATCTTATGGTTTCTCCATAGAACTTTTACCAGACGAGTCGTCCAGTTTCTCAGCACTTGTTCTCTCATATCAAGAATCTTGATAGGATCTTTGCAATAAGACAGATCGGGTTCCAATTCTAATTCCTCATAGGTGAGTACATGCGTGGGGTCAGGCATATATTATCTTAATAGTGATACACGAAACACATCGTGAACTTGGTAGAGGTTTGGCGGCATTGCCAAACAGTAAGTAACATCCCCAATTCATTCTAGAATTTCTAAAGGTCCTATGTACATGGGACTCAATTTACCTTTCTTACTGAAACGTATAACTCCCTTCCATGGTGATACCTTCATGAAAACTTGATCTCCTACCTGAAATTCCAAATCCTTCCTTCGGTTGTCAGCATAGCTCTTCTACCTACTTTGAGCTACATTGATGTGGTTTGGGATGACCTTCACCTTTTCCATCGTTTCCTCCACCAGTTCTAGGCCTACGAGTTTTCATTCACCAACATCATTCCAATAGGTTGGTGTGTGACATCTCTTTCCATATAACACTTCATATGGTGCCATCTGAATACTTGAATGAAAGCTATTGTTATAGGAAAATTCAACCAGATGAAAATATTGATCCCACATACTCTGAAAGTCAAGTGAGCAAGATCTCAACATGTCTTCTAAGGTTTGAATAGTCTATTCTGATTGTCCATCTGTTTGAGGGTGGTAAGCAGTGTACAAATGAATCTTAGTATCCATGGTTTTCTGAATACTTTTCCAGAATCTTGATGTAAAACGTGGATCACGATCAGAAACAATTGACAGGGGTACTCCAGGAAGTCTCACAAATTCATTAATATATAGTCTTTCTAGACTTTCAAGTGGTAGATCTTCTCTTATAGCAGGAAAATGTGCTGACTTGGTAAGACGATGAACAATGATCCATAGTGCATCGTTCCATCTAGGAGACTTTGGTAGTCCCATGACAAAGTGCATTGTAATATTATCCCATTTCCACTCAGTTATGGGAAGAGGTTGCATGACTCCTCCAAGCTGTTGTATTCTATCTTTCACTTGTTGAAAAACCATACATCTTTACACAAAATCAGCAATCTCCCTCTTCATTTTGTCCCACCAAAAATGTTCATTCAAATCTCTATACATTTTGGTGCACCCAGGGTGTATAGAGAAATTGAAACTATGAGCATCTTCCAACAATTCCCTTTTTAGATCAGGTATATCGGGAACAAAAAGTCTCCTCCCAAATTACAAAATTCCATCTTCCTACACTAATTTACTCAATCTCCCATCATTCACAGATTTAATCTTCGTTTTAAATTCTTCATCATCGGTCTGAGAACTCTTTATCCTTTCTAGTAAAGATAGTTTGGAAACCATTTGAAAAAGTATTGATGTTTCACCTTCCATGGTAATTCCCATATCCATCGTCATTAGATGAATGAAAATAGGATCCCTTTCAACTCTCATCTTGTTCAAAACTCCATGATCCTTTCTACTCAAAGCATTTTCCACCTTATTTGCCTTCCCCGGGTGGTAGTGTATTGTGAAATCAGAATCCTTGAGTAGTTAAAGTCATCTCCTTTTCCTCATGTTGAGTTTTTTCTATGAGGAAATATTCTTCAAACTCTTGTGATCAGTATAAATCTCACATTTCTCACCATAGAGATAGTGTCTCCAAATATTTAAAAAAATATTATAGCTTCTAACTCAAGATCATGAGTAGGAATGTTTTTCTCATGAATTTTCAGATGTCGTGATGCATAGTCAATAACCCTATCATTCTTGATAAGGACACAACCAAGTCCTTTCTTCGATGCATCGCTATAAATAACAAACCCATCATTTTTCGATGGTAGAGTCTATATAAGATCATCGAATAATATTTTCTTCAGTTCTTCGAAACATTATTCACACTCTTTTGTCCAAAAAAATTTAACCCCTCTACGTGTGAGATTTGTTAATGGGTTAGCCAACCGGGAAAAATTTTGTATGAAACATCGATTATAACCTACTAAACCAATAAAACTATGTACCTTAGTTATACTTGTCGGTGCTGGCCATTCATGGATTGCTCTTGTCTTAGAAGGATCAACAGAGATTCCATCCTTATAGAAAATATGGCCAAGAAAAGAAATCTCTTGACGCTATAATTCATACTTGCTAAACATCCCATATAATTCATGTCTTCTCAGAGTCTTCAATATAATGCGCAAGTGATTTTCATGATCTTCATAGATTTTTGATTGTACCAAGATATCATCAATAAATACCACTAAAAGTCATCAAGATATTCCTTGAAATCTCTTTTCATTAGATCCATGAAAACAGAGGGTGCATCAGTCATCCCAAAAGGCATTACTGTAAACTCGTAATGTTTGTACCTAGTTCGAAATGATGTCTTTAGAATGTCTTCCTTCTTCACACACAACTGAAGATATCTATATCGAAGTCCAATCTTTGAAAATTATTGATCTTTCTGCAGTTGGTCAAATAAATCATCAATGCGAGGTAGGGGATACTTGTTCTTTATTGTTATAGAATTGATCTCCCTATAGTCAATGTACAACCACATAGATCCATCTTTATTCTTAACAAAAAGGATAGTGGCTTCCCATCGAGAAACACTAGGGTGAATAAATTCCTTATTACTCAATTCCTCTAGTTGTTTCTTTAGTTCCACTAATTCCGCAGTGACCATTCTATAAGGGGTCTTTTATATGTGCCTTGATCCAGGAATTAAATCAATGGAAAACTCAATTTGTTGTTCTAGAGGATGTCCAGGTAAATCTTCTGGAATCACGTCAAGATATTCTCTCACAATAGGTACATCCTCTATTTGAACATTCCTTTCCTCACCCACAGTCATTTCATTTTATTCCTCCCCAATAATTGAATTTAGTTGATCTAGTGGGGGTAGATCTAGATAAGAATTAAGTGGTGAAGATTCTACTCTAAAGATAAGGTGTTCCTTATCATCATCATCAAAAATTGTAACCTCCTTCTTATTATAATAAATCATCACATCATAGTCTGAAGTCCAATCCATACCGATGATTATATGAAACTCAATCATAGGTATGACGATGAGATCAGTAGATAAAGAACATGTATATGTTCGAATGGGAACAGATTCACAAAACATTGTTGCGATGATAATTCCATTAAGAGTTTTAACTGAAAACTCCCTTGTCAAGTCAAATTTGAAATATATAATTTTCTTTGAAAACAGGGAAGATATGAAACAATGTGATGATCCATAATCAGATAATGCATTTGCTAAACTTGAGGAAACCATTAAATTACCTTCCACCACGTCTTTAAGAGCTTCTTCCTCAGCAGTAGTTATAGCATAAGCTTGACCATGATCCCTTGGCCTTTTCTAAGGAATGTTTCCCTAATGCTTAGGACATTCATTTGCATAATTTCCCATATCCCTACAATTATAGCATTGAACATCGGTTGCTTCTTTCTTCCCATTGAAATCATGAGCTTTGTGGCGTTTTTCACCACACTTGTAACAGACTCCCATTCCTTTTAAGCAAGTACTGGGGTGTTTGTTTCCACATTTACTACAGGATGGATATTCAACTTTTCCCTTATTCCCATTATTTCCATTTCTAGATTGATCACCATATCTCTTCTTCTCTTTCTTTTCTTTAAAGTCATAAGACTTAGAGAATTATTTTTTTGTCTTGATAGCAAATGAGACAATGAAGATAAGGATTGTGAGACTAATTCTCAATGAATAAATGGTTTTAACCCATTAAATAAATGATAAATATTACTTCTGGGGTTATGTTTATAATCTATAGTATGCCTTTCTATCCTTGTAAAGTTATCCTCATACTTTGCGACATTCTCATCCTCCTTTTGCCTCAGACTCAGAAATTTTCTTTCTATATCTGCTCGATGGTCACGAGGAAAGTATTTTTCTAAGAAAAGTTCTTTAAAATCCATCCATTCCATATTTGATACTTCATCATCTTCATTTTTGTTTTGAATCAATGACCACCATTGATCAGAATCTCCAGTGAGGTGGTAAACTTCCATGACAACTTTTTCCCTTTCACTACTCCCCAAGGCATGGAGTATTTTCCCTAAGGAATTTATCCATTGCTCAGTTACTAATGTATTTTTACTCCAATTTAATGTTGGTGGTTTTTTCCTCATGAAGAGATATAACATTGATCCTCTACGCTGTGGATCTGGGTGCTCCATACGGGTAAGGTTATTATTCAAAACCTGAGTGAGTTGTCCTAGTATGGTGATTAGCTGATCAGTACCAGTTTCATCACCAGCTCCACTATAATTATCTTGAGCAGGAGGTAAATCCTTACATGGAGTGCATGCATTGATTCGGTTTCTATTCCTTCCACTAGGAGCTATTTTTAAACAATGGCATACACTAGATTAGTTTATGAATCACAATACATAAATCCAAACTTGTAAAAAATTTAACATAAATTGAACAGTTTATGGATATAATCCACAATAATAAAAATGTTTTCTATGAGGAAGTATATACTCATAAACCCTTCATAATGGTTTGTAAAGAAAATGATAATTATCCTAAGAATATCCCTCAGGATTGTCGTAACCAAGAGTGCAGCAAAGCCCGCTGTCGTGCACTAGTTCCCATTCGAGTCTAGCTCAAAGTGGCATTTTCAGGTTTTACCCCTAGGTACATCTGTTACAGAGCCACCTCTACCTGCATGTATCTAGACAAAGATGTATTTCTTGTAAAACTCACAAAATCGCTCTGATACCAATATTCTAGGAAGTTCTTCTATACTAGTCCTCAAAGTCCATCTTTGGTCTATGTGCTCTAATCAGAGTTTATCTAAATATAGCTTCCAAAGTTTGTACTAAACTTCCTCTGATACCAACTGTAATGCCCCGACCCCAACTACCTCGAGTCAGTGCATTATTACATAACATTTTCATGAACACAAAAGATCAACTCTCGAAAAACCGATTAGTTTAGTAGCCTTAGAAACACTAGATATATTCATAAGTCTTACATTACATAATATAGTGAAAAAAATTACAACAACATATTGTCTTCATATCCCATCATACATTCCCTATAGGTCATTCATTAAATACTTCTTCAAATCCTAGGAAAAATTAAAACATTGAAAGGGGTGAGATCAGATGCTCAGTAAGGATAACAATATTGCGAAAACATTCATAAATAAACATAAACATTTAAGGTAATGTATAAATAAAACAAAATTCTTTTAAACTTGAACTTAAGCATAATATGGAAAAGATAAAATGAAATAATTCTATTTACTTATTCACATGGATATTCTACTAGTTGAATAATCACATGCAATATCAATAACCACTTTCAAAATGATGGAATGCATAATTTTACACTTTCATAACCACATAGTCAAGGCCTTGGGACAAGAATAAAAATAAGATTTTGTCAAGGCCTTGTTCCAAGACACTAGTTTTTCTCAAGAGACCTACCGACGCATTGAGGATCTATAGTGGGCTCCACCCGTCACTTCTTAAGTGAAATTCATTCCTCATACGAACAGGTTTAAACATAACATAAACATTTGTATTAAAACTAGCGTACGAAATATCAAAACTTTCTCCATAAACCATGAATGGTATAAAAATAACACTTCCATAGTCAAACATATCACAAATCCTTCAATACTATATGGATGTTTTGTATCATAATAAATCAACATCAAATAATCTTAAAATCAATCAAAGGATGTTGACATAGATGAAATCAAAACTATTTGAGATAAATATCTCTTTTTTTGTAATCATTTAAATGTCACATAGTTATAAAATAAAACATTTACCTTCAAAATATTATTATAAGATTGTAAGGGAAGCTTCGACGATTTTATCATGGTGGAAAATAGCGCACCTACCGTATAAGTTAAAAAAAGACATTCTAACCTTAATTCTGTCAAAATGGTTAAAAAGGACCTTGTTTGGAAAACGACAGAAAGATTCCTTTATAAACATATTATAAAAAGTCAAAAAAGGGTATAAATGACTTTAACCCATATTCTATAAAATATTATGAATGTTTTGAAATACATTTTTAAGAAACACGGATGTGGATGATAAAGAGGTCCCAGAAGATAATTAAGTATAAACAACCTCGAAAAATAAAGAGATTGTGAAATTAACCCTTACCTTGTACTTTTACTTGGTAGAGGGTTATTTTAACTCCTTTATAATGGTGAAATAATTGTTATTAAATTATTAAATAATCATATAAATTAATATGATATCATATATGATCTTTTAACATTGCTTTGTTAATAATATCTTAGTATTATCGTTGTTTTGGGTGTTAACTGATTCGTTTTCCTTTATATTCATTATTACGTAAGACATGTTTGTTATGGATAGGTTGTATCATAATAATATCCTGAATGATATAAAGTTCTTAAACATTACTTTTAATTGTCAAATGAGAATTAGTCTGGAATGGATACGATGGGGAATGAATCTCATCGCGTTCGTGGAGACGGTAGTCCATACGTACACACGAGCGACAATATCAATATTTTGATATGAAAATCATATATAATTGGATGGTATATCATATATACAGAATCATTAAAATGTTATATTTATTATTTACTACAATTACACATCATTATCATACCCATCAAAATAATAATGTTTTGAATAACAAATACACCCCGAGGTGGAGACGGTAAGCCGTACGTACGCACGTATGGTGACATGTCATTAAATGGATGGATAGAATACTGAATATAGTTGTACCATATTTATAATAGCATCATAGTATATAGAATATACTGTAGTTATTATTTTAGAATGGAAATTACACATAAATAATAAATGGAAGAAGAAAGGAACTTGAAAGAGGGTGGTGAAAACATTACCTCTTCTTCGGGTTCTTCCCTTTAATTTGATCAAAAGGAATCCATAGGTTGGATTTCTGAACAAAATAAGGCCTCTACGTTGAAGTGAGGGAAGTTGAGAGAATATTTGGGAAGGGGTTGGCCGAGACAAATGGCTTTGAAGGTGTGACATTGAGAGAAGGGGGGTACCCTTTTATAAGAGGGGTGAGGGGAACCTTAGGAAAAGCTAGAAATATTATTTTATAATAAATTAATATTCGGTTTATAATGTCTCAAAAGTGAATTATTTATAGGATAAGGTGGGGATGGGTCTAAAACCACCCAACCGATAGGTTTTATACAGGTTTGGGTCACTATATTAACCTTATCTTTTAGTTTTTACTCTTAGTTAATTAGTTTCACATTTACCATGTCTCTTTATATTTTTATATTATATAGTTAATAAACTTAATATAAACTTATAAGATAACCCCATGTGGTTCATTAATGATACACCTATCATTATATAAGTCTCTTGGTCGAACCTTATATTTTTCGGAATTGAATATCAATTAATAATATAATATTTATTTTAAAAACTCTTTTATGTCAATTTTGACACTATTTGGTATTTTGTTTTTTCTAAATTTATAACAGCATTATTACTTCGAAAATAATTCATTTAATAAACCCTAACATGTCATATTAACCTATAAAATTCGTGTAGTTCATTAAAAGTCTCAAATTATATTTATTTGGTTATTTATAATATCA
The DNA here is from genome assembly GCA_963277665.1 of Viscum album. Taxonomy (NCBI): domain Eukaryota; kingdom Viridiplantae; phylum Streptophyta; class Magnoliopsida; order Santalales; family Viscaceae; genus Viscum; species Viscum album. Next base: position 134,787,568 of record OY728137.1, read on the forward strand.
ATTTTTTTAATATTTCACTAATAAGGTAATTACTACATCATCATTGTGTCATAAATAAATAAAATTATTTAAAGCATAAAAATTATAAATAAAATAAAATTAGGTAGGAAATATTTTTATATTTATAATGAATATTTATAATCGAATTTATCTTATTTATAACCCTATATTAAAAATGTTTTTTATTAAACTTTGATTTTAACTCTTTTAACTCTTCTTTGAATTAAATAATAATAAATGTCCTAATCTAATCCAAGTGGACCAAACAGGTTCATATTTTATTCCTAATTTTTTTTGGTAGAATTATACTTATACAATATATTTAGAATATGTGTTAGTGTAATAATAAAATCATTTTTACCATAAATTAACCTATTTACATTTAACCGCTGTAAATAAAAGTAAAAAATTACTATCCACGAAAAATTATTTTTATCTTATTGAAACACATTATAATCCTTGATATTAACCATGTCTCTTGGATTTTTGAAATTCCACTCACAGAATCTATAAAATTATGTTTTATGTGAATTTTCAAATTCTCATAGGAGATAGGTAAAAGACGGTAAAAAGTTCAATAAAATTTATATATATATATATATAATTATTATAAACTGACTCCAATGGATTACATTGAAATTATATAGCTATTACGTATCTATTTTGACCTAAAATATGTTTAAATACAATAAATAATTATTTAAATAAAAATTCAGTTTTAACTATAACTCAATGTTTTTTTACTATTCATCAAAAATTCAATGTTTTCAGAAAAATACCAAAATTAACCCTAATATAATTTCAATATTCTAAATCCAAAAATGAAGTCCATTTTGAAAGATAAAATTTATAAAATTTCAAAAAGTAGGTATTACTATTATAACTACTAGTTTGATTGGTTGTGGTGTGTGTTAGAACTCGAAGTTGGGTACAATACATGCTACTGTATTATTCAAAGAGAAGAATACCATGAAATCTTGGGGTGTTACATAGAGAGGGTTGGTTCTATACATGTTATAGGAAATTTCATATGAAACATTATTTCCTTACTCTATGTTCTAAGGAAGGAAGATAGATAGCAGATGGTCTCCCATGGAAGTGGTAGCTCCATGATCTTGGATATCCCAGGTGAGGGACGAGTATCACCTAGGGATGTGGAGATGGAAGAGGATAAGGTGGGGATCCCATAGGTGTAGTTGTGGGTGGTGGATGATTTTATGATATCCTTCTACTGTAGCAACCATATGGCCCACATTAGGAATAGAAAGGTTGATGTCAAGTCCATGAATAACTATAGGCTACATAGGCATATGAACCAACTGATCATGATAAGATTAGAGGTAAAATATATGTTTTTTATACTTTTTATTTTATTTTGTACTAGTATAAATAGGTTTGATTATTTCCTTCATCTCATTTCTTCAGGTGAGATATCTTGGGAACCAAGTAGAGGCTTAGGCCTAGCATCTTAACATTGAGGTTTTCACTGGGAACTCTTCTTCATTATCATTTATCTGCCGATTGTATGATCTATCACTTATTGGATAGAGTTTTTCATGGGAACTTTTTTCATCATGATGAGACCTTGTGATGACATCTTGGGTATGAAATATGTATCCATGTAATGAGCCAGGATTTTTTGTCACCACAGATGAGTATGATTCTTTTAGACTGATGGGATGATATTCTCCATCATGTGTTAGAGAGACATCATGGTGTAGCAAGACGGTTTTTAGAGTACTAGGTATATCCCATCACCCATTATTTAGAAACTTGAGAGATTGGTGAAGTGTTATCTTTAAGCATTTGGATTCCTTCAATCATAGAGAATTATATATATGTCTTCCTGGAGGATTTTTTGGGACTTTCTCCAATGCGAGAGATGGAAATTTACATTTACTTGCACCCTGAGACCACTTTGATAACTTATTTGGAATATTAGATAGCCCCTACTAAGCTTTAGGAGCTACGATTATAGTTGGAGGTCCTTTAGCAAAAGGTTTTAATCAGACGTAGTGTGTCCCCCTAGGATTCTCTAGTATTGTTCATGAAAAAAGAGGATGAGAGATTGTGTAATTGTGTGTATTATTTTCACCTGAACCAGGACATGCTAATGAAAAAGTATCCCATACTGAGGATTTATGAGCTGTTTGAACAGTTTTGAGGTGAAATATGGTTCTCAAAGATCAATCTTAGGTCTAGTTACCACCAGTTGGGAGTTCAAAAGGCTAATATTATGAATCTGTAAATTCAATATCAATATAGACAGAAAGAGTCCATAGTGATGCCTTTTGGTGTGATGAATGCCCCAACAATGTTTGTAGATTTAATGAACCATATATCCCAGCCATAGATGGATTTATTTGTTTTGTGTTCATTGGTGATATACTCAAATACTGTGAATCACAGGTGGATCATGTAGAGAACTTCAGGATGATCCTAGACTTACTTCAGTAGCACCAGATATATAGTAATCTCATGAAGTTCAAATTTTGGATCTGTGAAGTTCACATTCCAGGGATTGTAATTTCATAGCATGGATTAGTTATAGACCAAATGAATATTGATTTAGTTATTTCTTGGTATCCACCCAAGTTAATATCAATGGTACCGATTTTCTTTGATTGGTAGGGTACTACAGGAGGTTTTTGGGGGACATATATAGGATTATAACTCACCATGACATGGAAATGGAATCAATTTACATGGAATGAGTAGTGAAAGATAGAATTTGAAAATTTAAGGATGTGGCTGGAAAGTGATCATGTTCTAAGACTACCAGAAGAGGACATGGAGTACATAGTATATTGAAATGCCTTAGGAGAAGATATCAGCTATGTGTTGATGTAGAGGAAGGTATTTATCACATATGGGTTGAGGTAATTGAGTCCCCATGATTATAACTACACAACTCAATACGTAATTTTGGTAGTGGTAGTCTTCTATTAGTGGATGTTAAGGCACTATCTTCTGGTAGAGCACTCTGTAGTTTGTTAATACCATCAGAGTCTCATGTATATATTCACAAAGAGAGAACCAAGCTCGAGGAACATAATTTGGTTGGATTTCGTAAAAGACTATGACTTTGATATAGTATCTACTCATATGAAGGGAAATATGGTGTAGGATTCCTTTATAAGGAAGTACCATTCTCGTTTGGTACAATAGGTGTTGGATCAATTTACTTCCATGCAGATGATCCTCATTGAAGAGGAGGGTGTAGTTTTTCTTTAGTCAATGGAGTTGACCCATGTGCATCTCAGGTATTTGAGGGAAGATCTATTTAGATACATTGACTATGATGTAATATGTGAACAAATACTCTCATGAGATCAACCAGATAAATTTTATAATGGATGGAATCACATTATACTTTTCCATGGATGGATGGTGGTAAAAATAACAATGTGGGAGGATGAGATAAGAGAGTTCCAGACTTCTCCTTTGGTCGTACATCCTCATGTGGGGATGATGTATCAAGACCATCAGTGGCAGTTTGGGTAGTTCTACATGAGGTAGTGCGTGGCTGAGTTCATCTCTCACTGCCTCACTCGCCAACAAGTAATTGTTGAGAACCATGTTTTAGAATGTTTTGTGCAGCCTCATGAGATCGTGGAGTGAAAATGGGAGGACATTCCCATGGACATTGTGATATGGATTCCATAGAAAATGAGAGGCTATGCCACTATCTGGGTGATAGTTGACCGACTTATGAAGTCAATACATTTACTTGTTATTAGGGATAAGAGTTTTGTGGAGTGTTTGGGGTAGTTTTATGTGGAAGCTATCATCTTATTTCATGGGGTTCCCTCAAATTTTTTCTTCTATCATGATTCTTTTTTTACATCATGGTTGTGGAGAAAAAATGAGGAGGAATTCGGGACCCATATGATGATTACACCCATTAAAACTCGATAGATAATAAATATGATTAGAATATCTAGGTTCTTGAGGATATAATAATATCTTTCATGTTAGAAATTATTCTGATATGGGAGGATGTTTTACATTTATAGAGTTTTCTTGAAATGATAGCTAACTCCCTAATATCTGTATAGAACATTTTAAGGCCCTATATGAGACACCATGTAGGTCACCCTAATGCTTGATTTAGACCAAAAAATCATTTATTTTGGGATATAGATGGTTAAAGTGATAAAATATAAGGGTTAGGTGATCATTGATTGGAATAGGATATCATATACCATGATGAAATATTATGAAAACTGACATCATAGGCCCATGGAGTTCGATCAAGGACACCAAATTTTCCTAAGTGTATCCCCGTGAAGAGGTTTAAAATAGTTTGGTCAGCGAGTCAAGTTATCCATGTGGTTAACGTGTTGATCAAAGATGTTTTATAGGGTCAGTTAGGTTTCTTCCCTCCTCCCCACCCCACAGATAAATCAAGTGCATGATGTCTTTCATGTGTCATAGCTAAGGAGATACATTCATGATCCCATGCATGTTATGGACTGGGGAGAAAAAAAATTGAGGATGGATCCACTATTATAGAGAATCTAGTGTAGATCGATGATCAACATGATAGGATCCTATTTGTATAGACCATTCCATTGGTTCATGTGTTGTTGTAGAAATATATCTTTAAGGAGAGCTCAAAGGAGTGGGAAAGCCATCTATGGGATCAATATCACCAATTTTATATTGGATTTTTCTTTTGAAGGATGAAAATATAGATTGAGGGAATAATGTAGAGATACTATGTTTTAGTGTAAGACATTGAAATGTATCAACAAATATTTTTTGGGTTAGGCACTAAGCCAACACGCGATTTAGAGAACTCATCTGCTCAAAATTAATTATAAAAAAATTTAGAACTATTTTAAATCATAAACTCATTATTTTTCTTAAATAATTAAACATACCTCAAATGGATTCTTGAAATATAAATTTGAGACCATGGTTTAATCTGGTGTGTGATTTTTACATTAGGTTGAACCTAAAGTTGGTCATCATGGAGTGTTCATATATAATAGTCATTGGTGGTTATGTTTAGTGGATTAATTAATTAATTAAATGAACTAAAACCTAATTCCCTCTATAAATATCCTATTATGGTGAATTTACATGGTTAGTTTTATAATCCTTGGATCATTTAGAGGAGGTTGCACCAACATTTGTTAGACAATTGATATCAATGTTTATGAACTTCCAAATCATGGGGAATCAAGGTGAAGAGAATGCAATGGATCTTCCCCCATCACTAGTGAGTGTGTTAATCCCAAATTATTTATAAAATATAGAGTTAGGACTCTTAATTTGTGTATTCTATCCATTAAGATTAAAATTGATCATGATTAATTCATTTTCTTTTATCTAAGTTAAATATGATACTTTTTGTGTTCCCATGTTTTAGTTTTCAGTTATTTATTCACTTAATCCATATTTTTAAAAGTTTCTCACCTTTTATATCCCCAATATATATTCATTAGATAATAATGATTGAACAATTATTTTTTCACTTTTTTTTATGTTCTTTTCCCCAATCGTTCTTCTTAATCTTTTCCATTGACCTGTGGAGTCGCGGTTCGACATTGCCGAGAGGGATGTAGTGTGACTGAACCACCATATTCCATAAAAATTCAATTGAAATGAATAGACCATCAATCAGAGGATAGATAAGGATTTTTTTGGGGTTAAGGTTATTCCACCATGTATTTGTAATCTAGTGAGGTAGTGGCAGGTACCACAAGTAACTACAACACATGGAAGGTTCATACGGGTGTGTTCGATCCCATTTTATGCCAAAACATGACCATAAACAATGAAAAAAGGTGATTACTAAGGGTTTTGGCAATCCAAAAGGTGTTATTTGAGGTGTAAAAGTTATATATATAATAATTCAAGGAGGAAATTATTATATGGTAGAAATCATGACTACCCACCTTGTAGATCAGAAGTACACATGCTTTGTTTTTCAGAAATACACAATGCTAGTGTTTTCGGAGATCATAGGTATCACACACTATGTGGGACCCCCACACGCCATGTGACTTGATTATAGTGATCTATCATGTACTATAGGAGTACAAAGACATGGGAAAATCTAGAAACTTGTCCAGTTTACATGGATAGGGCCTGAAGGTCATGGGAACGATCATGATAACAAAACTCAACCTGGGGTGGCCAAGATGCATCATGTAGCCCCTTACAATCCATTTAATTATAAATTTCTCATGATCCAAGTATTTTCAAGTAAATGACCATGAATTTTAGTGGGATAATATATCGTGTGGGTCCCCTAAATTCTTTGTGCCTTTCTTTTGAGGGAAACCTCAACCTCTCACATCTATTTTGTTTAGACTCAGATTTTGTCCTATGAGTAACCTATCAGGAGTTTTCATTCATATAGAACTTTATGGTAGCCTTTATAGTGAGTTTTGGGATATGATTTGAGATGTTACAAGTGTTATTCTTCTTTAGGTGATAATTAATGATGACAATGATCAGGTAGGATCATTAGAGAGATTAAAGTGGTACCCTCCTTCACTGTTAGGGAATGGGTCATCGACCATCAGAGTAGAACACTACTATATATTTAGTATATTGATAATCATCCATTAGAGTGAAAACCTACTATTGGGACAAGTCATGGTTCTTATATCAACCATCAGAGTGGAACCCTCCTACAGCTATAGGGAATGGTTCATCTCTCAACCATCAAAGTGGAACCATCATGCGGTGTCAGGCCATGGTTACTCGACCATTAGTGTAATGCCCTATTACTGGGATAAATAATGGTTCCTATATCAACCATAATATTGTAACCCTCATATGGCTTCAGGGCATGATTCATATATGATCAAAGTAGAATCTCCCAGCTTGGACAGTGAATGGGTCTTCTATCGACCATCAGAGTGGAACCCTCCTATGGTGTTAGGGAATCTTTTCTCTATCAATAGAGTGACACCATCCTGTTCTACTAGGGTATGAGTCCTACACATAGAGAGATTATACCAAAAATAATTTGTGGCATTTGATTTATGTGTGTATCATCATGGATATTTCTTTGGATAGACTTTCCATATGCTGGGAATTGTTGATAGACCTCTTTGAACTGATGGTAGAATATTTTCCAGGGCTGGGATGTGAGATGGAGATAACCTTTCTCTCTTGTCTGGGTTTCTTTTAATGAGTATATATATATTTTTTGTTTTCATTACACTCTTATTATGGGTTGAGTTATCTTCTTCTATTGTGTCTCTTCTTGTTTCCCCCTTTCCCTTTCTGGGCATCCTACTAGGTATGTATATAATCACTGTTATAATGTATTTTCCCACAAGTTTAAAATCTTATTTTGATGATGGATAGGCCTTCAATGATTTCATATGATCAAATGGATACCCTAGTTTATTTCACATCATAATTTGGTTTTGGATTTTAGTTATAGAGCTGGGCTCTCTTAGTATTTATCTATTACAATTTTTGTCAAGTTGGGATATCTTTCTAGTTGGGGATGTATTTTCCCCTTAAAAATTTAATATTATGTGGTCATACTCATAGATTCCATAGAGGTTATTGAATTCATTTTTTTACTCTATATGTTATAATATTTTAAATTTATTTTTCTATATGGAGATAGTTAAGTGAATGAATACAACTACATTAGACAATGGAGCCCTATATTAGTTACACCTTTTGGTGCCTGTCTCCAGCCTCTGGCCTATGTAGGTTGGTGTGGGGTAGTTTAATCTCAGAACTTCACTATCTAGGTGGTCCCTAGTAGTTCAATTCATGATGGTAAATATATATAATTTTTATTATGATTATAGAAAAACCATTATCCACCTTCATTCCATCCTATGTACAGAAAAAAACATATCTAAAATGTATATACATCATTATGTCTCCATGAAGTGGTGGAACTAATTTTTCATCAACACATTACATGCATGGTTGTAATGATTGGTTTAATAACTATATTTTATATTTATGATGTTATTATGATCTATTAAAAGTGAAATATTATTTACCATTGTTTTGTTCTATCCGTTGAAAAATGGAAATATTCTTCATGTGTTCGTATGACCTACTATCTCCCTAAACTATGTAATTTAGTTTTTTACCTCTCCTATGGATGATAATATATATATTTAATGAATATATATGATTTTTATATCATAATTATAATTATTTATATGATGGATTAATGAACAAAGTACAATGAAAAAACTACAAATCAAAAACACACATGAAAAACAAAGAATTTATCAATTGGAACAACGATTTTAATAAATTTTTATTAATAAATGAAAGTGTTTTCATGAAATGTAAAATTGAATTTGTATTTAAATATTATTTATAGTATAGGAAGGACCCTAAGTTGTCTCTCAAGGAGTGTTACTGGTTTTTAGTGTGCAGTTTTAATAAAAATTACTAAGAGATGGGTGGTTTAGAAAATAGTTTTAAAACAAAATGACTTAATTTTATAAGTTAAACTGATTAAAAGAAAGTTTATTTTGAATAATAAATAATAAATTTTTGATAATTACTAAGTTACTACACTGCTTGAATGTTTCCTTGTTCTTAATTGATTATTAGGTTTTGGCGTTATCCTTTGATTGAGGGTTAACCGAGACCTTGGGTATCCACAACCAATAATATGATAAAAATATGACAAAAACATGAGCTAAAAATAATATATTAAAGTCCATACCCTTATCATGAATTATGGTTTTTCAATGAACACTGAAATATCAATTTTCTGGGAAATAATAAGACACTAATGTTGTCCAATAAAAATAACACATGTCACACACATAAAATTGGACACTGATCAGTTATGAAATAAATGGTGTTTCAAAAAAAATCATCAAAACAATTTCAGATAAATATAAAATAAAAATTAAAACCAAAATATACACCAAACTAGTACATAATTATGTTTTAGAACTCTCTATTCATGTGTGTAGCACCCTCTCAATGATCACCCACCATTTAGCCCACCATCAATATGAGGAGGAAGTTTGAGTGAAACTCCTACTACATTATTGATATCCTTATGAGGATAGGGGCCTCCAGAACTTATATAATGATGAAGAGACTCCTCTATGACTCCAAAATAGATGATATTTTCTTATCCTTAAATATTGATAATGGGGACCCCAAGGTTACAATTTATAATAATTATGGAAAGTGGTTTTGGGCACACTAATTTCAAGAAACCATGTGGCGCATGGTTCTCAAGGGAACACTGTCTTATCTCCCTTTTAAAATTACAATAAGGTCGTATAACTACCTCCATAAAATCTCTATTGAATATTTGGAACCATTTAGAACATCAAATCCGAATATATGTAATGATTAGAGAACCTACTTTTTGACTTCGAGCATATTTGATACCTTGGAATGATCAGTTCAGATGGGCCCCTCAATAGATGAATGGTGATTCAGTGCCTTCATATGAAAATTTTACAATTTTATTTTGGACAATAAAAAATCTCAACCCTTTTGGAATCACATTTTAGTAGAAGTTTTTGAGTGAGTCCACTGTTGTGCTTGGATCATACGCAGTTTGGCCCATTTTTCATGAACTTCATCTTGGTCCCCAGAAATCTCCTCCACCTAAAATGTAATTATCAAAACAATTAACATGGACCTTTTTAACAGTGATGAAAAAAATGAATCAAACATGAAGATAAATTTTTTTTTATTTTTATAATTTTTAACACAAAACTAGTATAGAATAGTGAAGTAAGGGAGAAAATGAAATACTAAATTGAGGTGCGATCACACCCTCACACCTAAACATTTTCACTATTGTCTAAAGTAACATTTCAAAAAAATTATACATGGTTTAATTCCCAACATTGTAAATATTTTACAATAAATGAAAATTTAAAATGTGTTATCAATGTGATCAAATAAAAAACAACATGAAGGATTTGTTCTTAGTTATCATACAAAAATATGTCTCCTAAATTGTATTAGCATGAAATTCAAAGAGTTGAATGAAACTAATTTAAAGAAATAGTTCAAAACATAAGCATGTCACTAATTTGAATGTGTGTGTTTGAAAACCATTCCATGAAATTATTTCCACTTCATATCATCAAAATATATGTTATTATAAAATTTTCTACTTTAATTATCATGTCTACAGAACCTTCCTTATATCCTTTATGATCAAATTTTAAGAACCATTCAATAAATATTTCCCAAAATTCAAAACCATTATCTCCTAAATATGATATCCCTGTATGTTGTAAATTTCATCACTCCCCTTATTTATTATTATTATTATTATTTTCAATAGTGTTACATCAAAAAAATAACACACTCATCACTCAACCCTTGTTTGATCTCCTCACGACACAAATTATAATTGTTATAATAAGATAAAAGGTCGAGAAAGAGTATTTTTTGACCTTCCAAAGATACAACCGTAATTTTTTAGTTTATTATTATTATTTTTTATGGTGTATGTTGGTCAGAGCTAATACTCAAGAGGGGGGGTGAATTGAGTTCCAATTAAAATTTCTGTGAAAAATATTTCTCTTAAAATACCCCAATTTAAAAACAAAGTTAAACTGTAGTGAATCTATACAGAGTGTAAAGGTTCAATTAGTTTATCAAAGATTGATTAGGTCTCAGTTAACTTAATTTGAAGATTAAATTAACTTTTTAAACTAATATACTAGTTTACAAGAAGTATAAACACTTTCTAATTTAACTATCAAATTAGCTTTAAAATAGTTTTGTATTTCAATGTAATAGGCAGAGGAATATGTAAAATATATATGTAATACTTATAGACTTAAAGTAAAAGAACATCAAAGGTAACCAAGAGGTTCAGTCTCAATCCGAGACTTATTCCTCTCAACAATTTATATAAATTGATCCACACCCTGGATCGGGGGTAAAAAATAGTACACTACTATCCTGGTACAAAGACCTCTACCACAGTTCTTCGTGGAAAAAACAAACAACAGCTCACAGGCTATTCAGGTCATACTTGACCTCTACCACCATCCACAGTGGGAAACAAACGAGTTATGGAGTTTGAGTAAGGATTTAAGAATCCTCCAGTTTAGCACAGGAGAAAGTGTGTGTGTAAAATAAACAGGATACACACACTGCTCAAAATGTAAAGAATAAATCAATAAGAGAAGTATGATTGAGTTTATAAATGCATTAGTGATTAGAAGTGCAACTCTGGACTCGTTTGGTTTATCAGAAAATCTTCTGAGTCCTTCTCTTGTTTTTCTCAGAAAAAAGAGTGTCATTTTATTTTTCGATTCTTGGTCTAGCTTAGTAGTCTGAGTGCATGAAATGTTTGTTGTTGTTATTCACTCAAGATGCAGATTGTGTTCTCCACTAGAATAAGTTTCTTCGTGTATGTCCAGAATTCTTGGAGTATGGATGTAGAGTAGAGAAAACAAAATTCTCCTCTTTTGAATGCTTGTTTAGCTCTTTCTCTTTCACCCTTCATGTGTCTTCTTTTTTTCATTCAAGGAGTGTCATATGCATATGTTTCTTTTTTTATTATATTTTACAGTGTTCTCTTTCCATCACTTTATAGCTTTCAGCATCGACAGAAAAGAATAATCACCTTTTGTATGGGTACTAGGTACGGTTCCCTGACTTGCAACAGAAATCATTAAATAACATTAACTGCATTAAAGCCATCAAATGTAACTGTTAGCTAAATAAATAAATAGTATGAAGAGTATAGGGTTTGACTGGTTGGTCAAGAATTAGAAGCGTTCTATTGGTAGACATGCACAGTGGACTTTGTATCGCAGAACCTTCCATCAGTAGCTCTTTTGAACTTGCATCGGTAGCTCATATACCGGTGAGTTTAGTTCCATTGGTAGCTCTTGTTATCGGTATTTGTCTCTCCATCGGTAGCTCGTTGCATCAATAGTCTATCAGATGAATTATACTATCAGTATACTTATATCGGTAGCTCGATATATCGGTGACTATACTTGTATCAGTAACTATTTATGAACTGGCTCTATCGGTAGACTTCTGCTTATCGGTAGCTCTGGTCTGTTCTATCGGTAGACTTTGTTTCTGCTTACCGGTAACTCTGGTGTGTTGGTGACTATATGTCTATCGGTAGACTAAGTATATCGGTACACTGAGTACCGGTAGCTCTAGCTAAAACATAGACCAGTTACTTAATACTAAATCTATTTCATACACAACATATCTGAATGGGTTAGAATTACTTCAGAAATTGTATAAACATTGATAAACAAAGATTAAACTATCTCAGGGATTATTTTAATATTATTATCATCTTGAGCACAAATTGAAAGAATTAATATATAGAAAAACATTATATTGATATTATCAATGTATATGAAAACATAATTGGGATTATCAAAATAGGCGAGGTCAACAATCTCCCCCTTTTTGATAATCACAACTTATGATATTATCATTAAAAAAAATATATCAGAGGATAGATAATTAAGCTAAATTTTCTCAGAGAAAACAGTATGGTATAAAACATAATTTATCAGAGATATAAATAAATGTATCAGAGATAAAAGAAAAGGTCATGATATCAAAGGTAAAATTTAGTGGTATGAGAGAACATTAGAGAACTAAATGAAATGATATATGAGGATGAGATTAAAGGAACTGGTATTAGAAGTTGAAATTCAGAGGTATCAAAGAAGAAAATCATGATGGTTCTTAGAAAAAATTTCTCCTCCTTTCATTAATATCTCTCCCTCTTTTGATACTTAGAGAGTGTTTTTCCTCCTTTGTAAAATATTTATCCCCCTTTGTGATAATAAAAAAGTGGGAAATAATAAAGAGAAGTGGAACAATAGGAATATAAGAAAATCACATGTATTAAATGTGACAAAAAGGTACAAAGACAGAAAACAAAATACATAGGACTCCTTATAAAACATTCCAGCTACTGGATCAATCCACGTCCTCAATGTGAGATTTTCCCTTGGTGTCAGAAGAGGATTCAGGTGGTGAGGATTCTGGTGAAGTCATAGGAATTCCTGAAAAGACTAGAGGAGGCTGAGAAACTGACAATGTGTCTGGCCTGTATTGAGGAGGCCTTTGTGTGATCATAGGTGTGTGGCTTTGAATGTCATGAACAAGAGTCATCTGAATTGGAGAAGTAGTAGAGGAAGAGGAAGGCAAAGCAGGAGGGACAATTACTAGCCTAGCATCAACATGCAGAAAAGGCCACAACAGATTTCTGAAATCCATAATGATTCCTCCTCCTCTCTCTATAGAGGATATGAATTCATAATTGTTCTCCATAAACTTGTCCAAAGATGGAGTCAATTATCTTATCTTTCTAACTTGTTCTCTAAAGTCTTGATTGACAGGAAGTAGTTTCATATTCTCAATTAGAAGCTTGAAATGACTAGTCATTTGGGTCTTTGTGTAAATTTTGTAGAAATAGGAGTCCACCTTTTCATTCAATTCTTTTTGAGAGACAGAGGCTTCTCTCATATAGTCTTGGACTATCTTCATAATTTCTCTGGCTGAATCTCTGGTAGAGAGAATAACTCTGCTCAGTTCAGATGAGTCCACAGAGCCACTGGTTGAGGCAGAACCAAGCTCCTCTTTCATCATAGCTCGAATTTGATTCAAATCCATTGAAGGTTTAGATGCAAGAGAACCAACAGAGAAAGATATTTTCTCTTTGAATATTTTGGTCAAACCACTGATAATATTTTGAACATCGAATTCCTGGGTTTTAATATGATCTTTCATAGAAGTTTTGAAACCTTCAAATACTGAAACCATTTGACTTACAACACTCTTCACATAAGCTAAGTCCTTATCTTCTGGGATTTTGAGCTCATGTAAGAGTATAAAGAAACAAAATATTCCTTTAGAGCATCAATATCTACTTCAAGTCTAGAAACTTGAGCCTGGAATTCTTTAACTTCTTCAACTATTTCTCCCATAAAAGGTGATAAATTGCCGGCAAGAGATAGTTCAAAAGATCTTTCCAGCATAACCATTTCTTCAGAAAAAATGTGATTCATCTCAGTAATTGAGGCACGAAAATATTCTTTTAGCTTATCCCTTACGATATCCATATCAGCCTTGGTAACCAAATCAGTAGGTGCAACTGCTGCAGATGCTCTTTCAGAGGCTAAACTGACCAAAACATCAGTCATAAATGATTGAATTGAAGATACCATACAAACTTCCATATTCTTTACCTTATCCACAAAACATTCCTTAAGGTTTTTCTTCAGCATATCCAGGTCATGCATTCTGACCACATCTTCAGGAAATAACTCAGAATCGACATCATAAGTATTCTTAGGTCTATTGTGAGATGCCTCATTATCTGAATCTGAATAGTCTAAACCACATACTATAAAACCAGGGTCTTCTACTCAATCATTAAAATCAATATCCATTGTGACATTTCCAAACTTATATCGATGCTTCCCCTCAATGGGTGCATCCTCAATTAGGATAACAACATTCTCAGCAATATTCACAGCAGCATCCTCAACAGGTCTTTCATTTTGAGGAGAATCTTCCACTATCATTTCCATCACTACAGTAGCAGGAGGGTTGTCTGGATTAGGTAAGGGTATGTCAACTTCATTTTCTTCCTTAGTTGGTACTAAATATTGTCCAATCACTGGAATCAGGCTCAAATCAGCTGACAGAGATGCTTCACTCTCACGAACATCTTCTTCATTTTCTACAGTAGACACTTCAACAGCTTCTAAAGCAGCTTCTTCCTTATCTGATATATGTTGAACTAGATTTTTAAAAGCTGGGCTAGGAGGCAAGTCAGGGTCTCCTCCTTCATCCACAGAGGACTCTTCCTCTTTTGAATCATCATTGTATTCTGGATCCTCTTCATCAGGTGCCAGACCAGGATCCCTCACAACCTTTGGTCTTGAAGGATGAGTCACATGATTAAACTTGTCATACACCCTCTGGTCATCATTGAACCATTCTCCTCTCCAAGGGTTCCAATTTATTTTAATGTACTTACAAACTGTATTTGTGATACAGAAGTAATTCTTCACTACCACTGTCTCATCTTGAGACTCAGCAACCCCTTTTACCTTGATCATCACAGAGATTAACTTAACAAAGAATATGGCATTTGTCTTTGATTTCGGCCTTGTCATATCTTCAATCTGGAGCATCATAAATATGCATAAATTAACCTTTACACAATGTATTAAGCGGTGCAGGAGATAGATATCCTAATATATCAAATTGGCAAAGTCTCCTCTCCTCAGTATCAAGATATGTTGAACAAATTTGGACAGCAATCAGTTCTCTCCATCCATTTCTGCAGCAACTACTTGTCTTTGACATCCATCACCAGTCTGCTCTTCCAAAGCAGTCTCATAATCGAAAATGTCACTGGTAGGTGGCATGGATCTCGCGAAATATCTAGATACTCCTTCATATGGAACTTTCCAGCACTCAGCTCATTCAACAGATGATAACGACATCTCCTTTCCATTCACAAAAGAAGTTACTCGATTTTCATTTTCTGATTCTTCAAAGGTTACAAAATCATAAAACTGTTTCACTAATTTTGGAAAGTAAGGACCATTGTTGTTTGAAAAACACTCTACCCATTTTTGATCTTCAAGAACATCGAGCACTAAGGACCTACTAGGCAGCAACCATTCTACACACAGTTCCTTTTCAATCACAATAACTCGATTTTGTAGATGAAGATTCACTGGTCGTCTCCCCGACCTAGCTCTAGAAACACTACCACAACCACTTTCTTCTTGCTCGGTCCTTTGCTTCTTTGTTTTCATCTCAACAGAGTCATCTTTGACGGTAGGAAGTTTGGTTTTTGCCATCGCTAGTTTGAAGGATTTAGGGTTCTCTAAGGATTTGGGAGCTAAGGTTTGAGGGTAAGGTTTGAAGCTCAGTGGATTTTGAAGTAGCTCAGACATTAATTTTATCATTTAGTAATCATAAAATAAATAAACAAAATAAAATAAAGTAAAAACGATTCAGATTCTGGTGGCAGAAAGAAGTTTTAAACCAGTGCGCACATCGGTGAGAATTTCTATCAGTGAGGTTTTACATCTGTGAGGTTTTCCATCAGTGAGGTTACATCAGTGAGGTTTTCTATCAGTGAGGTTACATCGGTAAGAATTTCACATCGGTGAGAATTTTACATCGGTGATAATAGCTACTGATTGAGGTTAAACATTCCTAACTCTTGTCTAATGAAACTTAACCTATCCGAACTCAAAGGTTTAGTGAAAATGTCAGCTAATTGATATTCAGTGCCTATAAACTCAAGAGTAATATCGCCCTTTTGGTAATGATCTCTCAATAAATGGTGTCTTACATCAATGTGTTTGGTCCTAGAGCGAGACATAGGGTTCTTCGAGATATTTATTGCACTAGTATTGTCATATTTGATTGACACATGCCTAAAGTCATATCCATAGTCCAAAAGAGTGTGTTTCATCCACAGAATTTGTGCATAGCAACTACAAGCAGCTATGTACTCTGCTTCGGCAGTGGATAATGATACAGAATTCTGCTTCTTACTACACCAAGATACTAAGGACTTTCCTAATAAATGACATGTTCCTGAAGTGATCTTTCTATCCAACTTCCAACTAGCAAAGTCAGTATCTGAATAACTCATTAACTGAAAGGGTTTTCCTTTTGGGTAAAACAAACCAAAGTTTACAGTATGTTTAAGATACTTAAAAATTCTTTTAGCAGTAAGTAAATGAGATTCTTTTGGATTAGCTTGAAATCTTTCACACATACATACACTAAACATAATATCTGGTCGACTAGAAGTAAGGTAAAGTAAGCTTCCAATCATACCTCTGTAATTGGTTTGATCCACTGGTTTCCCAGTTTCATCTGCATCCAATTTACAAACAGTACTCATAGGAGTTTCACTTTCCTTAATACTATCCAAACCAAAAAGTTTTAAAAGATCCCTTGTATATTTACTTTGATTCAAAACAATACCTTTTTCATTTTGAAACACTTGAAATCCAAGAAAATATTTAAGTTCTTCCATTAAACTCATTTCAAATTCATTTTACATACTCTTTGAAAAATCAGTACATAAAGAATATTTAGAAGATCCAAAAATAATATCATCAACATATATTTGAACTATTAAAACATCTTTATAAATTCTTTTAATAAAAATAGTTGGATCAGCAATCCCTTTAGTAAAACTTTTTTAAATAAGAAAATTACTAAGTCTATCATACCAAGCTCTTGGAGCCTGTTTTAAACCATATAAATCTTTAGAAAGTTTAAAAACTTGATTTGGAAAATGAGGATTAGTAAATCCATTTGGTTGTTCAAAAAAAACATCTTCAACAATAAAACCATTTAGAAAAAAACTTTTGACATCTATTTGATATAACTTGAAATTCAGATGAGCAGTATATGAAAGTAATATCCTAATGGCTTCTAATCTGGCTACAGGTGAAAAGGTTTCCTCATAGTCTATTCCTTCTTCTTGACTATATCCTCGTGAAACTAGTCAAGCTTTTTTTGTAACTATGTTTCCAGACTCATTAACTTTGTTTCTAAAAACCCATTTTGTGCCTATTGTTAAAGTGTCCTTAGGTCTGTCAACTAATTCCCAGACTTTGTTTCCTTCAAATTGATTTAACTCTTCTTGCATATCCATTACCCAAAATTCATCATTTATAGAATCATGGATATTTTTAGGTTCTAGCTATGACAGAAAGGCTTGATGTTCAACCAGATTTCTTAGAGAAGCTCTAGTCTTTGTCCCTCTATCAAGATTACCAACAACAGCATCCAAAGGATGATTCTTTTGAATCTTTCTTGATCTAGTAAAGGTAGGACTAGAAATTTCAGGTTCATCTATAGGTTTGGGTTCCATAGCAGTAGATTCTGGAATATGTCCAGAATTGGATGTTTTTACAACAGGTTCTTTAGATTTATCATTAAGGTTCAGAATACTCAAATCTTCCTTAAGATGTTCAAGAGAGGTTTTAGGCTCATGTGGATCAGTTTCATCAAACTTGATGTGAACAGATTCTTCCACACATTTGGTTCTTTTATTAAATACTCTATATGCTTTTCTAGTTAATGAGTAACCAAGAAAAATTCCTTCATCACTCTTAGAATCAAACTTGTCCAGATTATCCTTTGTATTAAGAATAAAAAATTTGCAACCAAAGACTCTAGAGTAACGAACATTAGGTTTTCTTCCACAACTCATAAGCGGTATTATTAAGAACTGGTATAATTAAGACTCTATTAATAATATAACAATATGTATTCGCAGCTTCAGCCCAAAAGTAAATAGGCAGGTCATATTTATTAAGCATGGTTCTAGCTATTTCTTGAATGGTTATATTCCTTCTTTCTACTACACCATTCTACTGAGGTGTTATAGGTGTAGAAAAGTTGTTACTATAGCCATTGTGTGAGAAATAAGATTCAAATTCATGATTTTCAAACTCACAACCATGATCACTTATTAGAGTTTTAATCTTAAGTCCACTATGATTTTCTACAGATTTGGAGTATTTAACAAAGTAAGAACAAGCTTCACTTTTGTGAGTTAAACAGTATACCCAAGTATATCTAGAAAAGTAATCTACTAGAACATAGACATAGTGCTTCCCATTTAAAATATAAACTCTTGATGGTCCAAACAAGTCCATGTGAATCAGCTCGAGAGGTTGGGAATTTGAAACTTCTTTCTTTGATTTAAAAGAAACTTTATGTTTCTTTCCCTTTTGATAGGGATTACACACTTTTTCATTTGGGAATTCATGTTTAGGTAGGTCTCTAACTAAGTTCTTCCGAGTTAGTTTTCCAAGTGAATAGATGTTGCAGTGTCCTAATATTCTATGTGAAAGCCAAGACTCTTTATGAAAAGCATTTAAACAAGTAACATTTTGTTTATCTAAGGAATTTAAATCATCTGCATAAAAATTTTCATTTCATAAAGCAGAATAAACTAATACATTTTTAGAATTAAAAATATTACAAAAATCATTTTCAAACTTCACATTAAATTCATCATCACATAATTGAGAAATAATTAACAGGTTGTACTTAAGTCCATCAACAAATAAAACTTTAGAAATTAAAACTGAATTAGAGTTACCAATCTGTCCTAGGCCTATGATCTTTCCTTTAGAATTATCACCAAAGCTGACATGGCCTCCATCAACCTTTATTAAACTTTTGAAGCATGAATAATTTCCAGACAGATGTCTTGAACATCCACTGTCCAAGTACCATACCTTCTTGTGAGAACTCTTTAAGCATGTTTCCTAAAAACAGATTTAGATAGGAAATGATTTTGTACCCAGATCTTCTTGGGTCCAGAAAGGTTAGCAATCAAAGCTTTAGGTACCCATATTTGTCTTATGGGTCTCATTTAATTTATATAATCAATAGATTTTGGAAGATAATATTTATTTGACCTATAACCATATGAATAACTGGTTGAAGCATATGAATTTCCAGAACTAGAATAAGCAAAATTTTGTCCAGACTTAGGAATAAATCAAGTTTTAGTGAACTATCTCTGTCCAGGTTGGTATCCCAAACCCGTAGTGTATTTAGGTGCAACTTTTTTACCTAAAATTTTAGTAAGTGTGTCTTTTCCATTTGTAAACTTCTCTAGGTCAATTCTAAGATTCTCATTTGACATTTTCAATTCTATATTTTCCTTTAACAGTTGAGAATTATTCTCTTTTTCAATAGTAAGTTCAGTTTTAATCGTAGTAGTGAGAGCATGCTGTTTCTTTAATGATTTGTATTTATCCTTAAGTTCATTGCATGTCTCCCCCAGCATATTTCAGTATTGAAATAATTACTTACTAGTAATGTTTTTAGAATCAGAATCAGATTCTGCATCATCTTTAGAATAATAAGAATTTAAAACAGAAGTATCTAAGGTTACCTCTGATGTGTTGGTCATGAAACACATGTTGGCATGATTCTTCTCAGAATCAGAAACTTCAGATTCACTTGTGCTGTCTTCAGATACACTCCAGGTAGCCTTCCTAGATTTCTTGTACTTCTTGTCCGTATAATCATATTTCTTTTTGACTTTTAATTTTGGACAATCATCATTGATGTATCCTTTCCTTTTACACTCATAGCAGACTATTTCAGCATTCTTGTCAGCTTTCTTCCAATCCTTCTTATAGTGTCCCTTGTTTTCATACATTACTTTGTAGTTATATTTCTTGAAGAATTTCTTCTTCCTATAAAACTTACTGAATCTCCTGGCTATTTGATCCATCTCAGCATCACTATCTAAATTAGAATGTTCACTGGTTGAACTCTCAGTAGGTATTTTCATTTTCTCCTTGTATTTACTTTTAGAGGCAGTAGACTTGAAAGAATATGAATTTTCTCTTAGTTCTATCATCTTCCACCTTATTCACTTTGTGTTCTTCCTCACACATCATTATCTTACCAATAAGCTCCTTTACTGGTAGTGGTCCAATGTCACATGACTCTCTGATTGAGACAGAGGTGCCTCTCCATCGTTCTGGAAGACATCTCAGTATCCTCATAATTTGTTCCTTTTCTAGAATAGCTTTACCAAGTGAATTCATTGTATTGACTATCTCATTAAACCTGAGATACATTTCAGAAATAGGTTCATCAGTTTTCATTTTAAAATTTTCATATTTAATAGTATAAGTATTCAATCTAATTTCTTTAACACTGGTTGTTCCTTCATGAAAAACACCCAAAGTATCTCATACTTCAAATCTAGTTTTACAAGTAGAAATTCTATTAAACTCTTCATCTCCTAAACCACAGTACAGAGCATTTATAGCTTTACAATTATTATTGTAAGCAGTCTTTATAGGTTCATCAAAAGTTATTCTTTGAATTTCTGGAATTTTATACTGAGACTCTACAGCAGTCTAAATATCAAAACCCATAAATTCTAAATGAATTTTCATTTTCAGTTTCCACTGGGCATAGTTTGTGCCATTGAAGAAAGGTGGCCAGTTAGTAGCAGCACCCTCTAGTCTATTATCCATAACAAGATTTTAGAAAAGAAAATTTTTAAATCGATAAAATTTAGAACAAACAGAAATTTAGGATCTTTAAATATGAAACTAAAATCACAGTTTAAAAATAGAGTATTTCAAAAACCCTTGAACAAAAAAAAACCTCTCATACCAAATGTTGGTCGGAGTGGATACTCAAGAGGGGGGTGAATTGAGTTCCAATTAAATTTTTTGTTAAAAATATTTCTCTTAAAATACCCCAATTTAAAAACAATGTTAAACTGTAGTGAATCTATACAGAGTGTAAAGGTTCAATTAGTTTCTCAGAGATTGATTAGGTATAAGTTAACTTAATTTGAAGATTAAATTAACTTTTGAAACTAACTTACTGGTTTACAAGAAGTATAAACACTTTCTAATTTAACTATCAAAGTAGCTTTAAAATAGTTTTGTATTTCAAAGTAATAGGTAGCAGAATATGTAAAATATATATGTAATACTTATAGACTTAAATTAAAAGCATAGAAAAGTTAACCAAGAGGTTCAGTCTCAAGTCGAGACTTAGTCCTCTCAACAATTTATATTAATTGATCCACACCCTGGATCAGGGGTAAACAACAGTACACTACTGTCCAGGTACAAAGACCTCTACCACAGTTCTTCATGGGAAAAAAAAGCTCACAGGCTATTCAGGTCTTACTCGACCTCTACCACCATCCACGGTGGGAAACAAAAGAGTTATGGAGTTTGAGTGAGGATTTAAGAGTCCTCTGGTTTAGCACAAGAGACAGTGTGTGTGTAAAATAAAGAGGATACACACACTACTCAAAATGTAAAGAAATAATCACTAAGAGAAGTATGATTGAGTTTAGAAATGCTTTAGTGATTAGTAGTGAATCTCTGGACTCATTTGGTTTATTAGAAAAGCTTCTGATTCCTTCTCTTGTTTTTCTCAGAAAACAGAGTATCATTTTATTCTTCGATTCTTGGTCCAACATAGCAGCCTGGGTGCATGAAATGTTTGTGGTAGTTCTTCACTCAAGATGAAGCTTGTGTTCTCCTCTAGAATAATTTTCTTCGTGTATGTTCAGAATTTTTGGAGTATGGATGTATACTGGAGAAAACAAAATGCCCCAATTTTGAATGCTTGTTCAGCTCTTTCTCTTTCACCCTTCGTGTGTCTTCCTTTTTTCTTTCAAGGAGTGTCATATGAATCTGTTTATTTTTTTGTTATATTTTACAGTGTTCTCTTTCCATAACTTTATAGCTTTTAGGTTTGGCAGAAAAGAATAATCGCCTTTTGCATGGGTACTAGGTACGATTCCCTGACATGCAACAGAAATCATTAAATAACATGAACTGCTTGAAAACAATCAAATGTAACTATTATCTAAATAAATAAATTCTATGAAGAGTATAGGGTTTGACTAGTTGGTCAAGCATTAGTAGAGTTCTATTGGTAGACGTGCACGGTGGACATTGTGTCGTAGAACCTTCCATCGGTAGCTCTTTTGAACTTGCATCGGTAGCTCATATACCGGTGAATTTAGTTCCATCGGTAGCTCTTGTTATCGGTAGTTGTCTCTTCATCGGTAGCTCGTTGCATCAGTAGTCTATCGGTAGACTTATACTATCAGCATAATTCTATCGGTAGCTCGATATATTGGTGACTATACTTGTATCAGTAACTATA
Organism: Viscum album; assembly: GCA_963277665.1. Lineage (NCBI taxonomy): Eukaryota > Viridiplantae > Streptophyta > Magnoliopsida > Santalales > Viscaceae > Viscum > Viscum album. The sequence continues at coordinate 134,810,227 of OY728137.1, forward strand.
TGTGAAATGGCTCTATCAGTAGACTTCTGTCTATCGGTAGCTCTAGTCTGTTCTATCAGTAGACTTTGTTTCTGCTTACCGATAACTCTGGTGTGTCAGTGACTATCTTTCTCTCGGTAGAATAAGTCTATCGGTAGACTGAGTACCAGTATCTCTAGCTAAAACACAGACCTGTAACTTAATACTTAATCTGTTTCGTACACAACATATCCGAATGGGTTAGAATTACTTCAGAACTTGTATAAATATGGATAAAAAACGATTAAACTATCTCAGGGATTATTTTAATATTATTATCATCTTCAGCACAGATTGAATGAATTAATATATATAAAAACATTACATTGATATTATCAAATTATATGAAAACATAATTGGGATTATCAAAATAGGTGAGGTCAATAGTGTACAACAGTAGGATAATAGTACAAACACATAGGTCAATCAAGTACAACAATGAATAAGATGGTATAATGAACAATCATATGGAATTATTTTGGAAAGTAGAGAAAATATAGCCTAACATATATTTACCTTCTATTGAGTAAGAAAAAAATCACACTTCATGGTTGAGTGAAAAATGTGTGGATATATTTAGTGACATGATATCTTATAAACAACACACATAATGAATACAATTCTTCTCAATGTTTTCAAAATGATTCAATCATTTATATCATTAAAAAACAACCATATTTCAATATAAATTTAAAAAATAATGTTATGCTCAAGATAAAACATGCATTCCATCATTGAAAAAATATTATTTGAAATTTTGAAATCAATATGAAAAAGGAAATTATTCTTGAATGTTCAAAAACATTCATTATTTAAGCGGTCATAATTTTCCGTAATTAAGTGGGAATCAAAATTTAATATTATTGCACAAAAGTGAGGGGAAAATTGGGGACTTGCGAAAATACAATCCAATGATGTAAAATGTAAAAAAATTAAAGTTATTGGATATCTTAAGAATTTAACAATCCCCCACACCTAGAGAATATAGTTTTTACACAATAATAAGAGAGAATGTATGATGAAATAATAAAACGAGGTGGGTATTATTGGTAGGATTATTCTTGAAATTAGTGATCCTCTATCATTGACTCTAGAATGGAATCATGAATATTATTTAGATGCTACCCATGACATTGATGTTTTGTTGGGTTTGTTCATTTATATCCTAAACAAAACCAAATGGATAAACATCACTAATAGTGTATGGAGAAAACCAGTGGGAATAAAGCTTAAGTGGATTCAATTAAAGCCTTATATTATAAAAGAGGACCTTATTATAAATGTGTAATTGACGATGAATGAAGAAATGGTCATGGGAATCCATGGTTTTATCCTTATGAATCTAGGTGTTCTCATATGAATCTCTTCTCATTCCATATAGCTCTTGAATCTCCAACTTTTTTTTTTCACCATCACTGAAAGGATTAGAATTTATTTTTTTAATGGCTTGTTAGTCCAACTACACTCTCTAAATATGGATATGAAAACTCTTTCCAAACACTAGCTGATATACTGACATTCCAATGGGAGTTTTTAAAGTAGTACGGTAATCCCCTAATGAATCGTCGAGTCTAAAACCCCATTATTTTCTATTGGGATTAACAATTTTTTCAAGAATCTATTTTACCTCTGCATTAGAAACCTAAGCTATACCATTACTCTCTAGGTGATAAGAAATAAACACTTGATGCACAAACCCATACTAATTCATAATTGATTTCATTGTGTTGTTATAGAAATGAGAACCATGGTCACTAATGATAAACCCATGTACTCTAAACCTACAAAAAAATTAGGTTCTCAAAAATTACACAATATTCATCGAATCATCATCCCTTATGGAACATGATTCAACCCATTTTGACACATAATCCACTACCAGAAGAATATACAGGTTTACAAATTAATTGGGAAAGGGACCCATAAATTCAATGCCCCAAACATCAAAAATGTCATGGAAGAGCAAGGATCGTTGTAAAATTTTATTTCTTTTATAGATATTCCCAATTCATTAATAGTGAGTACATGATCTAAAAAAATAATGGACCTCTTGAAATAATGTAGGCCAAAAGAGACCAGAAATAGGGACCTTGTGACCAGTAGATTGGGGACTAAAGTGGTCCCCACAAACAAGAGTGTGGCAGAACCGTGAGATAGACTAAAACATGCTATTAGAGATCAAATGCATAAGGAATTGATCACTTTGTGTGATCAAAAGGTCAGTATTATCCAAAATACACCAACAAGACTCAGGTTTTAGTCATTCAGTAGGGTTTTTATTGAAATCAAAATGAATGCAAGATTCTACCAAATAAGTTTCCAATTCAGTATACCAATGAATAACATATTTCACTCAGTACAATTTCTCATTAGGAAACAATTAATTTATAGGAATATAAGGGATAATTTAATGTCAGAGGATGGGATGAACCTACTGATATTCTCCTCTAGCACAATATCTACTCCTTTTTATCTCTAATTTCTAGATTGAATTCCTAAATGAGGATCATCCGACAAATCAGACATGGTTTGGATTCCAATTTCTTAAGGATATACCAGATGGATGCATGGTCTGGGAACACATTGTATCAAGACCCTAAAAGGTATGATTTTAATTTTTCCATTGAAAACACAATGGTTTTGAGTTTGTTTTTAGTTGTGGTGTAGTTTTCTTGGACGGGGTCCAAAGTGTGTGAGCCATATGCAATGACATGTGGAAGTCTATCAACCCATTGTGATAAGACAAACCCAAATGAATAGTTAGAGGATTCACACATGAGATAAAATGGTAAATCCCATTTAAGTGGTTGAATTACTGAGGGTAATGTGAGACTCAATTTCAATTTAATAAAATCTTTCTCACATTCTTTATCAACAACAATTATTTTTCTTTTTGGTGTAATCAGGATAGGGGAGTTCAATATTACTAAAGTCATGAATGAAACGATGGTAAAATATAACATGACCTAATAAAGATAACACATCACACAAATTTTTGGGGAATTATGGGGAATAAATGACATACACTTTCGATTTATCAACTTCAATACAATCCCCAGAAATTTCATGCCATACTACTATACCTTGTTGCACTATGAAATAACATTTCTCATCACTTAATATAAGATTATTTTCAATAAATCGATGTCGGACTGAACCAAGACTACTCAAATATTCATCAAAATTTGATCGATATAATATGAACTCATCTATAAATACATCCAGTGAATTATCCAGGTAATATGAAAAAATACTAATCATGATTCACTCAAAAGTACACAAATCATTTCATAGACCAAATGGAATCATTCTATTTGTAAATGTTCCAAAGGGGAAAGTGAAGGTTGTCTTATTTTAGTCATTTGGGGAAATGTGGATATGAAGGAATATATAATACCCATCAATAAAATAGTAATAGGACTTCCCCGCTAGCCTCTCTAGTATTTGGTCAATTACCAGTAATGGGAAATGGTCCTTCCTAGTGTGTTGGTTTAGTCGATGATAGTCTATACAGACACCCCAATAATTATGCACACGAGTTGGAACCAATTCATTATTATCATTATTAATTACCTTTAGACCATTTGTTTTAGGAACCACTTTTACTAGAAAAAACCATGTCCTTTCAGAGATGGGGTAAAGGATTCCAATAGCTAATCATTTTGTTACTTAATTTTTAACAGCAAGTAAGAGGTTTGTGTTCAGTAGTTTTTGTCCTTGTCTCACCATTTTATCCTCATCATTTAATAGTATATGATGTGTATAGATTGATGGGATAATTCTAGGAATGTCGGAAAGTTTCCATCCTAAATAATTTTTAGACTCCCTCAAAAGTTGAAGTATTTTCAATTCATACTCTAGAGGTAGTGAAATAGAAATGATGGAAGGAAGCTTATTTCCATTCTCAAGACAAAATATTTTAAATCTTGAAGAAGCTGTTTTAGTTCCAATTCTGGTGGATTTTGTATTGATGGTAGTGAATGTTGTAGAGGGAGTTCAATGATCATATCTAACAACTCAATGGTAACATCCTCAGATGATGAATGATCTTTTACAGGTTTGGCAGTATCATCAAAGGTCATGGGATCCTCAGTGTACACAAAATAATCAAACATGCATGACATTTTTAAAGACCAGTACAAAATTCAATGCATGATTAATTACCCAACATTTTAATAAATTATGAAAACATATAAATGGGATCTGGGGAATGAAAAGAATATTTTTCAAGGGAAGGGAGTACATCTATTGAGTTGGCAGAGAGAGACGAGAGAGGAATGTTCTTTGGATGGGTGATTCATGGAATTAAGGATGTTGAAGTTGAAAATATCACCACCACAATCCATAGATAATGAACCATTATAGACATTAATTATGGTTATGGTAGTTTCTAGGAATGGTATCCACAATATAATAGAGTCATGTCTATTCACTCTATCATCTTCCATTTTATGCATAAAAAAATAAGTAGGAGAAAATATTTTTTTCACCATCACAGGAACATAATCTAACACACCATAAGGGTGTTCTATAATCTTATTTGATAATTGAATAAAAATCCCACTAGTATTTAGTTCCCTGACCTACAATGAAGTGAAAATAGAGTGAGGCATCACATTTACAGAAGCACCCAAATCAAGCATAGCATTGGAAAAGGAATACTCCCCTATGGTGAACGGAATTGATAATATTACCGAATCCTTGAATTTGGTGGGAATTAATGTCTCTATAAATTATGAGTTGTTCCTCACCATTCTCACCTTCTCATCACCTAAAATTTGGATTGGGTGTATACACATCTCCTTTAGAAACTTGGAATATCTTGGAATTTTCTTCACTATATTGATCAAGGGGATGTTAACCTGTACTTTTTTGAAATTTTCTAAAATTTATTTATCAATTTGAGTTTCTTTTTTATCATCGTTGGGTTGAAATTTGGGGAAACATAATAGGAATGGTTGGGCTAGGTGACTCATCAACAGACACATGCTTTTATTTAGAAGGGCCTCTCTCTGGATAAGGTTTTTCAACATTTGAACAAATTTAAATGGTTGGGATGGTTTTTACTTTGCAGGGGATGACTCTAAAGGAGGGTTCATTTGGATTTTAAGTTTAGATCCACTCGTAAGGATGATAGAATTCACATTTCCCTTATCCCTAGGGTAGAATACTTGTTGATAGAGAATTTTACCTAACCCATGTCTTTGGATTTCCCCCCACTGAGTTGGCTAGTTGTCCTAATTGGGGTTTTAGGTCTTGTATGGTAGATTGGGTGGTTTTTTGGAATTAGAGATTATTGATAGTCATTTTTCTCAACATGTCTTATAGAATATTCTTGGGTTTTGGATGGGGTTATTGGAAATTATTTTATTGTGGTTGAGGATTTTTGGGTGGTGGTGGATTACTATTAAACCCAAACTAGTTCTGTGGCTGTTGAGGTGGATCAAATACCCACATTTCCTATAATATTTCTTTTATTTACACCCAGTGTTGGATTTATAGTGAGGTTCTTTCCAAAATGGTAGGTTATAGGGGTGACCTAGAAAAATTTCCTCACAACTCTAATAAGTTTCACTCAGTTGGGTGTATTGGTCCGAATAATGGGTGTCAGAAGAATATATATCATAATAGATATGAGGAGTTGACTTGTATTTTTTTTTGGAAAGACCGAGTTTTCATAGAATGGTACTTACCTATTCAATAATTGGATCCACCTTCTTCTAAAAATCAAAGATCTACACCGCATATGCACCTTGAATGGGTATACTAGACCTTGAAAAATATTTTTGTGTGTTTTGTTCCATGTTATCACTTAGGGTTCTTCATGAAATTGGGGTCTTATAAACTTTTGAACCACCTATAAAACATAAGTCACGTTTTTATCAATAGTAATTAAACATTTAAAGAAATATATTATTGAATGTTGATCACTTCTTTTGTGGTGTGGGGAACTTGAACAATTCCTTTGAAATATTTCCTAATATTCATGAAGTGTTTCCACTTATGATTGTCTTATACAACATATTTCTTTTATTATTATTTCAGTTTTAGAGGCAAGTATGTATTTTTCAAGAAAAAGGAATTTCATATGCTCCCAACCACTAATTGGTGAATTAACACAATAAAGAGAATATTTTTAGTGTCTTCTAATGGAAAAGTGAATACCATAAGATTTACTTGTTCTTAATATACATTATAAGGTTTTAATTTTAAACAGATAGTATGAAATTATTTTAAATAATTATGCGGTTCTTCGCTATCCATTCCATGGAATCTTAGTAGTAAGTTAATTAACCCATATTTAAGTTCAAAATTGGGTGCCTTGCCATGAATTTGAATGTATGTTGGTTTGATATCAACATCAGGTAGTGTTAGTCCCTTTAATTTCTAGTTATTTTCAGCCATATTATTCAATTTTATTTTAGTTTGGATGTTGGTTCCAGAATAAGAAGAGGAAGGATGAATAAGTGTGTCGATGTTTTAGGTGTCCTCCATTGATGTATTTTTTTGGTGCTTCTTGGTGTTGATGAAGTAAGGACCTCTTTGGTTCATGTTTGAATGGATATATTTCCTCAATGAAGATCATGTCATTCAAAAGTCCTACAAAAGTATTATTTTAGAATTTTTATAAAAAATGAAGGAATAAGATAAGTGAACAAATAATTTTAAAATACATAATATTTTCACACAAAACACACTAAAAACAAAAGTACTCCCTAGCAACGATCCCAAAATTTGACTGTTCTGTCATGACATGTCAAAGTTATTATTATTTTTAAATATTATTTATAGTATAGGGAATACACTAGGTAATCTCTTAGGGATATTTTGTGGTTTTAGTGTGAATTTTTAATAAAATTACTAGAGAGGGGTGGTTTTGAAAACTGTTTATAAATAAAATCACATAATTTAAAGAGTTTAAACATTTATAAAGAAAATTATTTTGATGAATAAATGGTGATTATTGGATAATTTTTAAGATACTACTCCACTTGAATTGTTCCTTGTTCATAATTTATTATTAGGTTTTGTTGTGATCATTCGATTGATGGTTAACCACGATCTTGGGTACCCAAATCCCTAAAAAATAATGGAAATTGAAAAAAAACATGACATAACAATCATATAGTCATGTTACAGACCCTTATAATGAATTAAGGTTTGTCAAGGAACACTAAAATCTCAAATTCTTGGGAAATAATAAGAGTATTATGTTGTCCAATCCGAACAACACTAGTCGAACACTTAAAATTGCACACCGATCAGTTAGGAAATAAAAAACATTTCAAATAAATGCAACAAAAAAAGTTAAGTGACACGTAAAATTACAATTCCAAAAAATTATATAAACCAAAATATTTTATCATTATGTTTTGTAACTCCCTCTTCTAGTGTGTATCTCCCTCAGAATGATCACCCATCATTTAGCCCGCCATTAAGATGAGGAGGAAGCTCGGGTGGAACTCCTTCTTCATTATTGATCCACCTATAGGGATAAGGGCCTCCAGAACATATATTATTATGAGGCTAAACATCTAATAAAACCAAATGGTATAGATTTTCTTTTGGTTCTAACATGAAATTGTGGAGCCTAGGGTTCCAATTTATTGGAAATGTTGAAGGTTGTTTTAGGTACCATGATTTTGAGAAACCACTTGGATCATGGTTTCTCATGGAAAAAATAGTCATATTAAACATAAAAAAACTAAAAATTTGTATCCCCAACTCATTAGTATCTCAAAAAAATATTCTTCACCATTTGGACAATAACAACCAGATATATGGACTAAATACATAATATACTTTTAACCTTCGAGCAGATTTGATACCCTTGATTGATTAGTTAGGATGGGCCACTAAATTAATGAACAGGGATTCAGTGTTTTCATATTTAATTTATCCCATTTAATTGGTATACCATACCAAAAAATATAATCCCATTTTGGATGAATGTCTTAGTAGATGTTTGCAGTTGAGTCCACTAGTGTGCTTGGATTCTACGATGTTTGGCCTATTTTTTTGAACTTCATCATAGGACCTCCAAATCACCTCAACATACAATGTAATTATAAAAAAAAAAGTAAAATTAATTTTTTTTAATAATTATAAACACAAAATAATTTAATCAAACATATAGTGAATTTTTGTTATTTATTTATAGTTTGTAATACAAAACTTGTTTAGCAAAGTGGTGTAAGGGTGAAAATGAAACAGTGAATCGCAGTGAAATCCATAAACAAGTGACAAGATATTATAATTAAATAATATATTGTATGATATATATTATAATAGTAATATAACTATTTTATAATAAGTATATAATTATTACACATGAGGTTCAAACACATCTGATGGATATTGGACCTGAGGTAAGATTTTATAATTTCACTTTTGTTTCTATGAGACATAATTAATATTAAACACTTATTTACTTCATGTGTTCTATATAATACCCCTTTGATGAGGAGTATCATTATTCCATTTATATAGTTTGTGTTTTATGATTCATTTTAATTTATCACTTTCATGGGGGTTTTGATTTAGAAAATACCAATGTAGTAATGGGTTATTTCACAATCAAATCATTATTTGAGATTTTTTATGGTCAAGTATATATGGGGGAGAATTATATAAAAATTATATCTTAAAACCAATAAATTTTGATCCAACATGGTTATTTATGTAAATTAAATGTTTTAATTTCATTTTACAATTTTATGTACTCAATAGAATGAAAGAATGTTTTCATGGAAAACTGAATTTTTTTTCAATTTAGTTGGGAATAATTTTCCTCCCTGTCTATATATTAATTTAAAATTTTCAAAAATGTATTGACTGTTATACAATGAGTTTAAATTATTTTTTACCCATTTTTGTTTTATCTATAAATAAATTTCAAATAAATCTTCTTACACAACTAGAAAATGAAGCTACTACCACAGACCTATAGCCACAGTTATAAAACCATATCGATAAGTGGCTGTATCCACTGTTCTGTGGCCTATATCCATGATTTTCATAATCATGTCTAAAGCCCATGTCTATTTCCATGGTTTTTAAAATTGTTGTTAAATACCATGGATATAGCCAAGGTTTTGTGTCATATGGCCATCGTTTTCCAAACCGTGGCTGTCATCCAATTTTTTTAAAACCATATAGCCATGGTTCTCCAAAACTCTAGATATAGGGTTCCCATGCTTCCACAGGAACAAAAAATAATGCCAAAAATTTTGAGCAAATCCCTACCGCCATTGTTCTGAGGCTGTTCCCATGGTTTTTATTAATTTATATATCATAATATATATATACACACATGAATTGTCAGGTGGTGTGTTGGTGAGTACACTAGATCACAAAAGGGAGGTATAGGGATCAAAAATCACCGGTGAAAATTTTTATTTAGAATATTTCCATGTTTTGCTAATGCTATTACCATATTTTTTAACTATTTATATAATAAAAATGCCATGGTGGCCAATTTTGAGGCCTATTTCCCCGATTTTCAAAACTGTGGCTAGAGGTTAGGACCTACTACCCCGAAAATGGCATCCACGAAAGGCCAAAACTATGGTTTCATCCTATATCCATGGTTTTAGGGTATATTTAAACGGTTTTGAACCATGGAAATAGGACTTTTTTCTTGTTGTGTTATCATTTTCTAAACAAGGTAATTTTTTAATTTTTACCAAAAATGTTAAAGGAATATATATTAAAAATACTCGACATGAATATAATTTACCATTATAATAAACAAAATATGATTTAATGTTTCCTTTTTTATTTTCAATTGTTCTTTTTAAGGAAAATATTTTTCCTAATATTCTATAATTTTTTTAAAAGTGATTTTAAAATTCAAAAAGTTATTTTCCTTAAGAATATATTTTAATAAAATTTTATGGTATTTATTTTCATCCATAAAAACAACCCTTTATATTAATTATATTTGAATGGCTATATGATTTAATGATAAAATTTTTATTATTTATATGTAATGTTTTTGATCATTTTGTTGGGGGAAATTAATGAAATTTCATATGGTAGTTCTTCATATATAGACATATTTTTATTATTAAGGTATGGTGATTAAGTTGTATTGTTTAAACAAATAATGATTGTGTTATATTAATTATGTAACATATAGGGCCAAAAATAGCATCTCGCTTCAATGCATTAGTAGGTCTCATGAGGAAAAATAGGGTGGGTATTCTATGATGGCCTTACCATTTATGTAAGATGTCATTGTGTAGGGCCTTGATGATATGTTTATGACGCCTTTCTATGAATCCTTGAAAATATGTTTATGATGTCCCACATTTTGAATTACATAATTATGAAATCATTTATTGATGTGAATTTTATTTTTAGAATACTTTTATTATACAAGTATAAGTTTCAAGCTCTTGCGATAATTTATATGGAATTAATTGGCCATCATTTTTAGCTATAATAATATTTATGTTTTATTTATTCCAAGATTGCTTCCACTATATGTATTATGTTACTAAGAATATTAGCTCACCACTTTCTTATGTTTCCTTTACCTGATATTTTTTTTTGTGTACAAGGAATAATAGGAAAGGATATTTTATTTTGAATATTGATGTTCTCAATAAATTAATATGTTGTATTTTATGTTTTTGAATGTAATTTGAGATTCAAGTATTTTTATTTTTTACCAATTATACAAAATTATGTGGTCCTTTGGGATGTGATCACTTGTATATAGTATTAATGTAATAATGTTACCACCAACTCTAGGATACTACGATCATGGTATTTATAGTTGGTATCATAGAATGTTTAGTAGAAACCATGGGTACTAGATTTTTGGAAAACATAATAATAGAATATACCCCTATTAAAGACTTTTTGGTTATGTTTATACATAGGATAACATTTAATAGTTTTGTTAAGGATGAGATTATGTCGTTTTCTTTGAAAATGATGCTAATATAGATAATAAAAGAGGACATGGTTTCAACATAGATACAACTAGGGGTAATAAACATGAAAATTACTGGTTGAGTATATATCAGCCATAATCTTAGTGCATGGTGAATTATCACACAAAATACACCTAGTTCAAAACTCCTAGGAGATATGATTGGGTAAATTCAGATTTCCATAGTGAAAATTTTTTATGAATGAGAGAATAGGACCTATGTTATCTTATGATTCACCATAGTTATCTGGAATAAACGAAAAGTGTCTTGGTTAGATCAGTATAAGGATAATCATATTTTTAAAGGTATATATATCCATTTTGGTTTTATTTGATGGTATTTTAACCTGATAAATGATAATTTTGGAAACATTTTTAGGAATTCATAAAATTTTTTTAGTTATGTTTTAGTTATAAGGGTTTTTATGAATAACGATTTTATATTTTATGTATATAAGGTTAATCTTACTGATAACCTTTAGGCATAATATGATCGTTGATGTTAAGATAATAACAATAAATTGAGATTATTTTATTTTGTGGAAGAAATAAGTTGTCGATAAATACTTATCGGTTAAAATATTTTTAATGGAAAATAATAATTTTTCGGATGCTTATCATGTTTTTGAAAGAATCATTAAATTTTTATTTATATAGTTTTTTGGAAAAGGACTGCTTGCAGGCCGGGTTATAACCCGTCATATCCGACAGGGCTTTGGGGCTTGAACCTGCAACCAAAGGGAGACAAGGGTGAAGTGGCTACCACTGGCCAATGTGATGTCTTGGTTAGTATGGCATTCTCTTTTCCCAAATAATTTGATGGATGAAGAGTGTTTTTATGTTGAGAAGTATATTTTATGATTAAATAATTTATAATTTTGGGTCTTTAAGGTGACAAAAGATATTTTGGGAGATGTTTTATTGGGTCATGTTATATATATTATCATAAAATTTATCATAGAGTATTATTTGGGTACAATTATATTAAATTTTTTGAAACATAAGAAAAATGGAATAAAGATAACCTTTAAGGTTAAATCATTAATTAATTTTGATGTTACTAAGGTTTTTTGGGGAAACATGGTTATTTATTTATGGAATGATCTATTTTAAACATTAGGTTTTATATATTATTATTAGGGATTAATGTATCATTTATATATATGAAGGCTTATTGATTAGAATGGCCCAATGACCTTCATTTTTATGGATTTTTGATAACAAACTTTCAAGGGATAAGGGGGAACCCTTACAAGACCCGTAGGCTCAGATATTACATGGCTTGTAGGCTTAGGAGATTACATGACCCGAAGGTCTTAGGGAATTCAACCAGACTATATACAAGGAACTGCCCCTCCCCCATCATCTACATCATGATAGTAGCTCTCCACCTTCACGTGGTCGTCTGGCTAGGCTTCCCATACAAGCACATGCTGGTCCCGATGGCATAACCATACCCTCTCATTCTGAAAAATCCATTTGGCTCTGCTATAGTGAGTGCACCTGCTCTGAATCCTCTTCTAGGGCTGCTCCTTTTTTGTAGTGTGTCTGGGGAAACTACATGTGGCCCGAAGGCCATGAGGTGGTCTGAAGGCCGTAAAGGTAGCCCGGAAGCCCTACTGACCTGAAGGTCTAGGTTTCCCGAAAGTTATACTTGTCGAGAAGGTATATTTCTATATGTTATTAGCTGATATGGTAAAGGAATTTTTCAAGTCTAGGAAAATATCATGAAATAAAAATATTATCTAAGGTAACCATTATGTTTTTGACTCTCTCTTTTCGAAAAAAGTTTTATTGTCCTTATGTGCGATGTGAGTTTTCCTAAAAGTTGAACCTTATCAGATTGAAAATAAATTTTTAAGGATTAATTTATATAAGGGGTAAATTTTTACATCACATTATTATATTATATATTTCTCTTTAAGTATAAATAACTTCCTCGATAGCTTGTGATATATGAAACATAGAGTCTAAATGAACCATAATATATTATCATGTTATGATCTGAACATTAAATTGGTGGAAAAAATATTAATAACCACATTTTACAAAAATAATGTATAAATGTTTTATAAGAATCAATTACATTTTATGTAAATTCATTATATTATTTAAAGTTATTTTTTTTCCAAAAATGGATTTTATTTATTTTTAATTACTAAATGACATAAATAATTTATATCACTATTACACAATTTATTTTAAAATGTGATCTTTAATTTTTAAATATACAACTCATAATTATCATAGAATAAATTTTTGATAATTTTATAAAAATTTGGATTTTTTTGATGAAGAGTAAAAAATACAGTTTTTTATTGGAAACATTATTTTCATTTAAATCAATTACATTGTTCCATTTAAAAAAAATAAAGTAAAATTATATAATTTATATGATGACTAATATAATTAAGGTGATTGAAATAAATTTTATTTTCTATTTTTTATAACAATCTTTATATTTCAAAAAGCAATTTTTTTCTAGAAAACTGCTTTTCATTGCATTTTGTGCTTTTAATTTTATGTTTAGTTCTTCCAATTATAAGAATAGAATCTTAAAAATTGGATTCCATATTTAGAATCCAGAGGATCCAATTTTTTAGATGTGTCCCTTTTATTTTTTTTGTTACGAATAATAACCTTGATAAATATTTTTCACCTTGGTAAGAATAAATGGGTAAAATAGGGTTAAAATTTTTGAATAAAGATTTAAGATTTATCTTACACAGTAATTTATCCTATTTTCTAAGTGAATTTTATCAAGGTCTATCCATATCTCGAATATATGATGACTTGGTTCCATTTTTCTCTAATTAGGACATTTATATTATTTCACTAATATAATAAATACACAATGTCACACTCTTGACCTTATTATATTTAATTTTTTTACATATAGATACGAAGTGGATTAGTTTGGTTAAAAATATTTATCTGATATGAAAATTATTATTTTTTCAATGTAATTTATTATAGATTTTAACAAAATTAATAATAATTTAAAATTCTTACAAACACTAAAAAAATATTTATTCTATTAACAGAAAAATAAAATAAATGATTCTAAAATACTAAAAGTAATAAAATTTTGATGAATTATTGTGATAGATGAGTTTTTTATCAATATAACTTATTGTGTATGTTTTAAAGGTTTAGATTTGAATTCCATAACTATATTTATTATTTTAAAGTAAAAGTAAATGAATTGTTCCAAAATGGAAATTAATGGTACTTTATAATAAAAAATATTTTATTAAATGATTTAAATTAAAAAAATCTTATATTTGGCCAAGTGAATAGGATATGATTTCAAATACTTACTATGGTCCATTTATGTGCCATTTTTACTTTTATGGTAACAATATTGACACTTAATTAGAAGAAAGCTTTTATACATTATGGTAATTGTCAAAAGGATTAATAGGGTGTTAAAACTAAGATATATTGATCAAAATATCAGTAATATAGTATAAATTTTATTATATGAGACGATATAAACTTGTACTCATCTTATATTATAAATATTTTAATTTTTAGTCATTTTATTTTAAAAATTAATTTATATTAATTTAATACTGTAAGTAATACCAAGAGTGCCCCTCCCACCACTTATAAAAGGGAACCCATTATCCTATCTTCATCAAGCATTTTGAGCCTTCTATATTTTCCAATACAGATAATTATACATTTTTATCTTCCATCACCAAATATTAGTGATTGTTTTCTTTCCAAAAATTCCATTCAATTGAAGTTTATGGTGTAATCAAAATGTGGTTTCTCAATGTAGAGGTAAAACTCTTAACTCAACATTTTCAAAATTATATCTTATTCAACCTCTTATAAATTGATGTTATCAATTATAAAATAATTACATCAGTATTTTAAATATAAATAATTATTATTTTTATTATAGAAGAACCATTATCCACCTTACTTCCAACCTATGTAAAGTGAAAAAATAACTTCTGATTACATATGTCTAACCATCTCTATGTAGTGCTATAATTTATTTCTCATCAAAAATTACTTATATGGTTATATTGATAGATTTAATAAATATGTATTTTATTAATGATATTATTATTAATAATGGTTGATAATTATTTTTCCTTCTTTTATTCCAATTTTCGAAAAATGTAAATAGTATTCATGCCTATGTACGACATACTGTATCAATGCACAATGTATTTCATTTTTCTATATATACCATTTATGGATCATTATATGTTTATATATATATATATATATTCTTAGTACATTTGATATTTATATAATGCTTTTAATTTGTGTGATTGTGGAACCATGATCAATGTATACATACCAAAACTACTAAAAAATCATATATGAAAAATGAAACAGTTATCACCTAAAAAAGTGACTTAAATAATGAATTGTTAAAAAATTGGTGATAAATGGTTATAGGTAAATAATATATGGAATTATATATATATTATTATGTTACTATAATTGATGTATACTAAATATATATTTATTATTTAAGATTCTCAAACACATACATATAAATTTGCAACTAAGGTAAGGGTTTCTCATCTCAGTTTTCTTTCCACGAGACATATTCCATATTTACCACATGTTTCTTTCATGTGTTGTATGTTATTCACCTTTGATATGGAATATAATGATTCCATTTTTATTCATGTAATTTTATTTTTAATTTTTACTTATCTCTTCTATGGGGGTGATGATTAAAGTTTTATAAAATTTGTAAGGGATTATCTCAAAATCTCATCACTATTTATAATTATTTGTGTTTAAGTATCTGTTATGGGAATTATTTTATATTTATATATTAAAATAATTAAATTTTATTATCCTATATTTATTTATAAATATGAGTATATCTATTTTAATTTTCCTTTTCTAAGTACTCAATAGGCTAAATGAACATTTTTCATGAAAAAGTGATTTCTTACTATTAGATAAGGAATATTTTTCAGGCATGATCATATTTTCACTAAAATATTTTCAAAAACGTTTTTAGTATTCCGCTATGAATTTTGATTTCATTTATACCCATGTTTTACTTTATTTGATAAATTTTCAAATGAATATTTTTTTCTTATTCTGAAGAAGTTGTCTTTGAATTTTTACAAAAAAATGTTAAAGGAATCTTTATTTTAACGTAATTAGCATGAAAAGAATTTCCCAAATTTATGGCCATGAAATGATTTGAATCTACCATTAAAAGTTTCCATTTTTATTTTCAATGGAAATATTTTTCCAAATATTTTTATTTTAAAAAAATATTTTCAATGTGAAAAGGTTATTTTCCTCAAAGATGTTTTAAATATACTTTTTATGTTATTTATATTCATCAATAAAAACTTCCCATTATTTAACTTATGTTTCACCAAAGATATGTTATAATGATATAATTGGAATTATTTATATGGATGGTATATTATCAATTTGAGTAGAGAAAGTATTGAAAATCTGTATGTTGGATCTTCCTATACATATAGTTTTTTACTATTAAGGAATAATGATTAAGTTGTACTATTTAATCATATGATTAATGCATTGGAATTATTATGTGATGTGTGAGTAGAATAATTATGTATCCCCTCGATGTATCGGTAGGTCTCATTAAAAAAACTAGTTTGTTATTTGGTCGAGGATTTACATTATGTCAGGTTTCTTTGTATGATGCCTTAAAGGTTTATTTATGATGTATTGGAATAATGCCTCGGCTATAATTTTAAGAAGTCTATAGTTATGACTTTCATTATTAATAAATTAGTTATTGATTTCCATGTGGTTATTCTAATATAAATGTTATCCATTTATACATTTCAAGATCATTTTATTATTTATACCACATTATTTGGTCATCATTTATTCCTGACATAATATCAATTCTTTATTTATTCTATGATGTATTCTACTATATTTATCCCATTACAGGTCATATGAGCTGGCACCATTTTTATATTTAATTTCCCCCAAATTCGATGAATTTTACTATCAATGATATGAAAATATTTTTAAGAGTAAATAATGATGATATCAATAAAATACTATGTTGTGTTTTGATTTAAAATTAAATTTTATATTCAATAATGTATCTATATAATTAAAATTTCTAAACTATATGGTCATTTTGGATTCAATCACTTGTATTTAATTCTAATTTTCTGAAGTCCCCACTAACTATAGCTACTAGTGTCAATGTATTTACATTATTATTCTCAATGTTTTCAAATTATTCTTTCATAGAATTAAACCACTCTTGATTATATAACTCATTTTATTCATATCTAGGTTCAATATAGGAGAACTATGAAGTATGAGATAATATATTAAGAATTATCTGAGTTTTTACCAATTTATTTTTATTTACAATGATATTTTGATACTAAAATTTCTTCATAATTCTTGGATAAGGTTAATTAAATTGTTCCACATCCCTAGAAACGCGTGAATAAATTTATCCAACCCATACATCTTCCAAATTGTCATCTCTATCTAGAATCTATTCAAGATGATTAATTAAAATAACATGAAAATGACTTTTGGAACATTCTTTTTCATATACACCATTCTTATTTTTATTTTCAATAATGATCACATCATCAATATTTGTAATTCTCCCAGTATCCTTATTATAACATTAATATCCACTACCATTTATAGGATAACTATGAAAATTACCAATGAATCCTCTTAAATCAAATTTACCAATTTTTTCAGCTTTTATTTTGATGATATAGGGGATTTTGAATAATCTTATATATCCCAGTCATGAATTATTCTAATAGTACATATTATTTAGAGGCTTAACATAATTTGGTTAATAATGAATTTTTTTTAACATGAACTGATGCTCCAATTGCTTGATTCAAAAAATATTGTGAGGTGTCATTATATATCAGTATCATTTGAGACATCCCTACCAAGCTTCTATTCATCCATCTAGAGAGACAATTTTTTTGTAGTGTGTATGGTGGACAGAGTTCATGAAGAATTCCATGTTTTTCATAAAAAGCATAATTTTTTTTATTAGTGTACTCAACATTATTATCTATACAAAATTTCTTCAATGTGAAAAATCACACTTTTTTAACACTTCTTTGAAAACACTTAAATATCTTTAGCCTATGAATTATGTTTCACAAAGATAATACAAATAATAAAAGTATATTCTTAAATAAATGAAATTAAATACCTATTTTGATTCATTAATTTCTTTGTAATGGTCCCTTGAATTTCAGAATGGATCAATTCTAATGGATGATATTTGTGAATAAAAAACATTTTGTGGGATGAATTTGTAATCATTCCCTTTTGATATGTGACCACCCAATATCATTTATTATATAATTTCTCTCTAAATTAATTTTACCTTTGATTTCTTATTTCATAGGGAACACTAAACTAAAACATGTCGAGACATATTATATGAATATTATTAAGATAATTTTAGAACAATAAAAACCTATAGTAAATAAAATCATATTAATCACAAAAAAATAATTAAATTTATAGGGAAAAGAATAAATGATATTTAATATCAATATCATTTTTTCTTTCTAAAATAAACTTTTTTAGAAGTATTTTATTTTTTATCCAAATAATGAAATTGATCAATATTAAATGGTAGTATATAATATTTTATTATATGAACTAATATATTATAATTCATTATTTTATCCAAAATAACTAAATTGATCAATATTAAGAACACTTTATGCTTAAAAACACAATTTTTCAATAAATGTGGGTTTTCATTATTTTTTTCTATTTTCATTTCAAAACCGAGTTTATAAATTCCATAATCTAAATTATATAAAAATAAAACCACCTCTAGATTTATAATTTCAAAATTATCTTAGATGAAATTTTTTAGATTTTTATTAAAAAAATATTTGAATAGTTAAATGTACTGATAATGCTACATTTATGAAATTATTAGCTTATATGTATGACCTAGACATTTATAAATTATTCTTATATGTAAAATATGTATTCTATAATTGAAATTATTTTGATTAATGTTTACAAAATAAATATTTGATATTTTAAAACTGAAGAAAAATTTTTCTCAAAAAATATTTTAATATATATTACATTTATTTTATTAAAATTGATTTTAACTATTTTGGAAAATATAATCTGAATAAATGGATTTCAAATTTTGAATTATTGGGTACAATTTTTCTAAAAAACACTTTATATTTAGGCAAATCTGTTACGATACCATACATAAATATTAGTACTGTGGAAAAAGTATTATTTGTCACAGAATAATATTTTTCTAAATATTGTGTATTTTAAAATTAAATTTATATATTGTAACACCCTTGATATTTTAAAACAACGCTATGTTTGATAGCATATATGACATGTAACATGATCATTAATGAGTGAAATATTATTATTTTAATATTAATGTTTTAACCTATCTAATGAATTGTCGATACAAATAAGTATTTTTATTATGAAAAATGATAATAAATATTTTATATAATGAAAATTTATTGATTAATGAAAAATAAATTAGTAAAAAAATTTCAATAAAGTAATTTTATTCTTCTAAAATACATTTTCTTCAAAAATTATTTTCATTGTTTTTCATGAGTGAATATTTTAAATAATTTTTTTCACTTTTTAAAATTTAATTTGATAAAAAAATATTATTTTTAAAATCACCCAATCAAACTCATATAAGGTTGAAATTTTGGGATTTTTCTGAAAATATTAATTTTTTTAGTGAATAGTGAAAATAACAATTTTTTAATCGTAATTTATATTCACTGAAAAGTCTCACTATGGTAGGAATTTATTCATATAGTAATATAATCCTTATTTAATTAAATATAATATAAATAAATACATATTAATCAAAATTATATTTTATTTTTTGTTAAGGTTAAATTTTATGCTTAAAAATGCATTTTTTTTAAAACACTATTTAAGTGCGTAATGTTTTTTCATCTTAATTAATTAAAATAATCCACGATTTTGAATGATTTAAATTTAATGTAATTAATATGTATACATATATATTTAAATTTAAATTCATATAATGGTTATTAATATTCATAAAGTTGATTTAAGATCATCTTATGCTTGAAAAACATATTTTCCTAAAAATCCATTTTTCATCAGGTTTTTTGGTTTTATTTTTAATTTAATTTCTACAAATTTTACAAATTTAACCTTTAAAAATGGATTCCATGTTTTTATTCCTAAGTTTTAAATTTGGTATATAAATTTATTTCATTTTTTCCCATCAAGAATAGTAACTATGTTGAATTTTTATTACCGCAATAAAGGGTAAAATGAGTTAATTAAAGTTAAAACAAGTTAAAGAATGATTTAAAATCCACCAAAAACGTTCCTTTACCCCATTGGATTTGTTGAGTTCATCAATACTAATTTGAGTATTCAATTTATGACCACCTCGATCCTTTTTCATTGATAATGACCCATATAAAATTTTAATTAAAGGAAAATACAAAATGTCACTCCTTTGCTTTTAGATTTATCTTATATGTTCACATTGGAATAAAAATAATTCTTAAAGGAATATTAAATATCATTTTTATCTTAATTAATGTATATTTATTGTGTTAATTAATTTATAATTTTAACGGATTATATATTAAACATAAACGCATATACAATGATAATAAAATTCTTGTGAATGGAGTGTAATAAACATTGTAAATACCATTAAAAAATTGTAAATATTATATTTGTGATGAATTATGGTTCCAAAATAATTTTATGGTTAAAATTTTTTATTGTTAATTAAATTTATTAGATTCAAATTATTTTGGTTTCTTTATGTCTTTAATGTAAATTTATGGGAATAGTTCTTAAGATGACTTTAATAGTATTTTATGTGAAATAATATTTTATTAAATTATTAAAAAATCATTAAAATCATGAAAGAGGAAAGTCATTATTATAATTGACCCAAAATGTCATAACATGTACATTTATAAGAAAATTGTTAGACTATAAGTAAAATAATAACCCTTTAAGATTGAAAACGTCATTATTATGGTTAAGGTTAAATTGGGTTAACAAAGAGGTTAAACCAAATGATAAGGCTTAAAATGCCAAAAAATCTATCAAAATTTTGTTTTAAATGAATTTCCACCATATCCTATCCAATATTATAAATTTGGTTAACTTTGTGACACTTTCACATGAAAATAAATAATATAATTTTATCTTTTATGTATTTCCAAGTGCATCATTTCCCTCACAAATAAAAGGAAACCCCTACCCTCTCCTAAAAACACTTCAAAATCCATTTTATTAAGAATATTACTCTAAATATACCATACCAGCATAACTACCCACACCCTAGAGGTATTAGTTTGTGCATAAAATCATCCTTAGAGGGAATATTGTGTGAAGAAAAGGAGGTTGTCTGAAGAATTAGTATAACTTTTAACCAAACATTGTAGTTTTAATTACTCATCCACCTCATTTAAAAATCCTTTATATATATATATAATAAAATATGTATCTCCCATATAATTGTATTATACTATTCTGATTTATAAACTTTAATACATAGCCTTCTTCATCTAATGGGAATAAAACCTTCATTCGTGTATATATCGGGCTACAACCTCGTGAACCAATGTAATTCAATTTTCATCATCACCTCACAGAAAAGTTTTTAATAATATAATTAATATATATATGATATTCATTACATAATTATAATTTTTTAATATAATGTTTCATCTAATTTTTTACCATTGCATCCATTCAAAAATGATAATGTTAGTTCACACGTATGGGTGGATTACCACATCCACAAAGAGATATAATTTTATATT
The DNA here is from genome assembly GCA_963277665.1 of Viscum album. Lineage (NCBI taxonomy): Eukaryota > Viridiplantae > Streptophyta > Magnoliopsida > Santalales > Viscaceae > Viscum > Viscum album. The sequence continues at coordinate 134,832,010 of OY728137.1, forward strand.
CACATCCACATCATATGTATTGTATATATAATTGTACATAAATAATTAATATGATATTTATGATATAATAATAATGGAGGGTTCAAATAATATTTACCTGCCTTCCCTCATGTTTTTTTAAAATTGGAAACGTTACTCAAGCGTACGTATAGCCTACCATCTCTTTGATTGTTACATAATTCATCTATCATAACAATATAATTTAATTGTTTATAAAGAAATAATTAATTTATGAAAATGATAAATATTTCATAATAAATGTTTTTTATATTATGTAATAGTGACCTATTTTGTCATGGTCTACATATCAATGTTCTTTCATAATTATGAATCGAACATCCTCATAACACCCAACATGGACATGATCATTTTTGTAATTAAATATGTCATCATAATAAATAAAACAAATGGTTTAATTGTAAAGGATTAAACATAGAAAATTTTCATAATAAAGTAAATAATTTATATGTATTAATTATATTGGATAAAAAGAATTTATGTGAAAATTTAGACATAATTTATTGGAAACATTATCTTAAAAATTTATAAATGTTTTAAATATTTATTTTCTATATATTTTTCATTCAGGTCAATATTCATAAAATTATATTATAGTTTTATTTTTATGGGAATAAATTAATTCTAATGGATATTATATATCTATTGTGAATTTATTTTATGTCTTTTACAAGGAATTTTTTACTTATTTTAGATGGATTATTTTAAAAAAAAAGAAGGCAAATATTCTATTTTAATATTTACAGTGTCAAATTTTATTATCATCACCATAATCATTGCATTATTATTTTGTTTCATTAAAATATTCCTTTATTAATTCAATTAAAAAACCTTTTCATTCCATCTAGGTATTTTCAAAAAAATTAAATGAATTGAATATTTTGATATCTGGAATTATTTTTATTATGGTAAAAAATTATATTTTTATGATTATGATGAGAGAAATGAATGTTTTTATGTGTTGTGATTATGTTTTAGTACTTGGAAATTCTTTATAAATATGGATGAGATAGATAAAAATCATAATGATGGGTGATCCTGGAACATCTCAAGATAACATGTGAGCCTGATATAGATCTCCAATGCCTTGGATAAAGGGATAGAGTTAACTGGTTATAGGTTTCTCCTAAGAGATTATTGTAATTTTTTTGTAGGTGATTCTATTTCTATGAATTATTTTATGAGTGATACAGAAATGATGGCCCATATACCCTACATGTTATATCAATTATTTTAGTAAGTTTTCATACACATTTTCTGATTTCACAAAGGAAGCTAATGTTCATAATTTTAAAGTAATGTTTATTCTACTTTATAAGGTTGAAATATGTAGATTTAAAATGGTTAATTATTTCTTCTTGATTATAAAGAATACATTATGATTTTTATTTTTATTTAATATTTCATATTAAATTTCGTATGAAAATACTTGGGATGTGATGTGGATTTATTGGGAAATAACATGATTATTTTGAGATCAAAGTTTATTATTAAATATGAAATATTTTATAATATCTATTCATAAAGTATCTTGTTTCATTATTTATTTTTATATTTCTCTTACTGATATTTTTTCTCATCCTATGTATTAAAATTATTTTTCATGTTTCTTAAGGGATAAGTATAATGGTTTACAAATTAACATTTCTAGATATAGAAGATAAATTTAATGAAAAAGGAAGTCTTTATAAATAACATGTTTTGTGAAAAAAGATACAATTTAGAAATGTTTACTTTGATATATGATTTCCCTGTTTCCCTAAAAAATTAATCCAAATAGTTCCTTAGGTATGTAAGTGATTCAATATTTATATTTGATGTATTAAGTTTTGGATAGTTCAAATTGGGTCACATTTTGTAGTATCAAGGATAGAAATGTGAAGAATTTTTTTTTATCAAATCCAGGAGTAAAGGTTCAAGCATGTTATAGTTGGTATTATAGTAGGGTTTATATATATTGGGATATTAGATATTTTTGGGAATATAACTTAGGATTTATGGATACCATTATAGGTTTATAACTTTAAATTTAATCATAAGTTCAAATGTAAAGACAATCAAATTTAGGTTTTAAGAGATGCTAATTTAAGATGATTATGGGTATTTTGGGAGACATTTATGACAATAAAACCATCGAGTTTAGTATATGTTTTAGTAAAAGAATCAAGGAATAATTCTTTTATTTTTTATATAATTTTTTTTAATATATTTATAAAATTTAGGGTTAATTTAATATTTGAAGATGAAGTAATTATGGTCAATTTGGATAAAAGGGTTATTATATATTGAGAACATATGATTATTCATATAGATAGAAATGGGATTGAAAAGTGATTTAGTAACTAAGTGATTAAAGTTATATTTGGATAAGTATCTAATTTTTGGTAACTTTATACGATTACTTTAAATGCAAATACTTTTGGCTAAAATGGGGTTTAACTTGAGGAATAAAGTCTGGTTTATCTTTTGGAATTATATATGATTTTATTTTGACTCTATGGAAATTCAGGTTATTTTTTTAAAATATTAGTACATTTTAAAGATTATATGGTTATGGAATATACATTTTTGTTATGTGACTTTGCGATTAATTGATGTTATTTGGAGATAGATGTTATGTTTATCCTTGAAGATTATGTGGTCAAATCATTTTTTTGTATTATGAACTTGTTCAAGAAAACATTGAATAATTTAAAATTTTAGTGATTTAAGAAATGATTTATATTGAAATTTGGGTTTTAATGTTAAGGATTTGGATATTATTATTTTATTTATTATATTGAGATTTATTTACATTGTATATTATATTACCTTATGATAACTATTTTAGTTTGGATTAATGACTAAAGATAGGAGGAATAACTTAATTTCATTTTGTGGATGTTGTGATATGTTTGAATTTTATTTTAATTCTTTAGGCCTGAAAAAAACATTTTTAATATTCATTCCTTTGAGTAATGGATGACATAGTAATAAAAATTGATTGAGGCAAAATAGAAGGAAGAAAATATCCTTATGAAATAGAAATAAATAAAGTATGTGTATTGTCTCATGTTCTCTATATGAACCCGGTTTTTCACTAATGTATGGTCTTTTAAATTGAAATATAAATATTTACATTGGACCATTAATGGACGCCTAATTAGTTAACAACAGTGGTGAGGGTGGTTGGGGATTTTTTGGAAATCAGAACACCACTTTTGGAGAAATAGTCCAATTCACATGGTTTGTGCATCGTTAGCGCATGGGTCACCTAACTGTGAAAATTGTGTTCTTTCTAGATAGAGCCACCTCACATGGTTGGTGTATGGCTGTGTGTCTTAATTGTGGAAATATCCCTTCTTCCCAATTAACCATGCTTGGTTTGTGCATGATAAGACCAAAAAATGCATAGGGTGTTTTTTTCTGATAGAACTATCTCACACAGTTTGCACACGGTTTTTCAAACTGTGTGGAAAAACCGTTCACATGCTAAGTTTTGGGTAAATTTCAATTATTTCCTTAATGATATATTAAGACACCGCTTCTTCCCCAAATCATAAAAAATGGGATTTACCTTGATTCTCGCCCGTTTGGATCTTTTTTGAGACCTAATCATTGGATCAAGAGAACTTCTTTATATGGAAACTGATCGAGATTTCGTTCATCACATTGGATGTGAAATGGCATGTATTCAAGTCCTCTTAAGCCGTTCTCTTTATCTTTTTTATCTTGACCGAGATATCGAGGTATGATAATTTTTTTCTTTTTCATAGATCTACTCTGATCCAAGTCAATTTAAGGGCCAATACCAGATAAGAAGAATCATACAACCCTAAGGTGGGTGGTCTATAAATCATCCTTGAAGTTCATTTATTTTGGATTTGTCGTATGGGTCCCAAATATTTCATTAGGATCCATTTATGGAATTAATATGCCAGGATTAGACTTGCTAAAATCATATGGTTATGCTATTTCCAAATACATGATTAATTGTTGGTGGTTATGACCAAAACATTATCTTTTCAAAGTCAAAGGTTATTCCATAATTATTGTTTTGTGTTTTGGCATGCTTGTGTCATTGCATTGGTCTGCCATGGCTTGATATTTCTAAGGGTAAGCATTTTAATATTAATTGGCTTGATTTATATTGTGAATTGTACAATGGAAAGTACCATGTATGCATGTCACTTGACCAACCAAAGGAAAGTGCTTTCAAATTGATAATTAAATGTGAATGATTAATTGGTTGTGTATCCCTAGAACCCAATACCATATTAATGGAAAGTAATGGAATTAACCTTGAATAACGAATATGAATTAAATGGATTAAATGGTTGCATGCTACTTTTCCTTATCACGCTAATGAAAGTTGAGGATTGAACCAAATGACTTGATAAAAAGGTTGCATGCTACTTGACCTTATCACACTAATGAAAGGCATGGCTTGAACCAAACGAATTATTACCTGACTTCATAATCAAATTAGAATGGCCTAAATCGAGCTCACCTTGGATTCTGATCAAAGAATTCCATGAGCACTTTATGTTGAGACCCACCTAGATCTTGATCCCTGTTTATTCTTGGATTCCTAGTATAATACTATAGGATGCCTAATGTAGTACTACAGAATACCAGGGATACACTCCTTAGATCCCTTCAATGTCATTATAAGATACCTTGGATATACTCCTGGATCCAGGATTGACAAGTAGTTTCCATGGTTAAAGCCCATCAGTCCCAGTCATTGATTAGCACCATTTTACCTTGGACAATCACATTAGACTCTGTAGGTGACTCCTTGAAGAATGACATGGACTATGCTCCTTGGAATATACCCTTACCTCACGCTGGGATATAGTTATTACTATGTTGGTAACCCTTGAGTTCTATGTCACCTTGGTTGTTACCTTGGGACTTTACTATTAAATATCATTGATCATGGTTTCCTTGTTACAGCATGGAACCTTCATTATTTATACTATCATGAGGTGATGTTAGTGTTGTATATGCATCATGAGACCTATCTACATAAGTTTTTAAATTCTTAATTAAATGAACTTGTTACATGTTCAGATACCAACTGAGGGTTGAAGCAGGTACTTGTTTATATATTTACATTATACTACTTTAATTATATATGCATGTTTACATATAGTTACATTTTCATTACACGAGATTGATGTTATAGACACCATTTTTTAGGCCCACTAAGATTTTTCTCACACCCTCTATGGGTGTTGTTTGACACTCGAGGAAGATTGCCTAGTTGGGGGTGTTGAGAAACAGAAGCATATAGCTTCAAACACTTTATCGCTTTCTGTTTCATATAGATCTTGATAGTATATGAATGAGTCGAAGCATGGGATCCTTGGGATAGTATATAATTTCCTTTAAACAATTGTGGAACATGTTATCCATGTTGTATTGTATACATGTTTTCAATTTTCTAGTTTATGACATATCATCATTTGTTGTAGAATGTTATTCCAATTTTTTCATTTATTATTACTATAGTCTTTATTTTATGTTGTGCCTTCTATTTACATGTATTTCTTATGGTATTTAATTATGTTTACTCTCACCCATTGTGATACACTTTGGTATAGAATGAATTTTCTCCCTATAGTTACATCATAGGCCCTCATTTCTAGTCAGAAGCCTTCGAAATTCTGGGAGATGTGCTTGAGGCCATGTGGCCCACCGGGCTCGGGGCACCCCTAATGTGGTATATAGGTCCGGGACGTCACAAATTTGTATCATAGGCAAATTATTTTCTTTGATTACAATTTGGAGACAATGGATTGGTGATTAAGAATTCCTAGGACTTGGTCACAAGCCGCTCTTGGGTGTTGCGAACCTATGTTTGGGGTAAAAACCATGTTCCCTAAATTATAATTGTTTCCCTGATTTTACTTATTATAGTTGATATTATTTCACTATTGGGGTGACGTACATGCTATGTGGTGTTTTTTATTATTAATTTGTTTGAGTATTTTCTTGCACCCTTGGCTCGATTATATAAGGGAAAGGATCATTATTACATGCATCATTATAGGCACCTATATTTAACATGTCATGCATATTTCCATGCCATATAGGTGTAATCAACTTCTTTGCATTGCATGACGTTCCTGTGATTGTTGAGTGATGTTGTAATAGTTGATTTTACATGTGTTACTTTTGGTTGCAATTTTTTTATTACCTGTCTTAATTCATGAGGTGTATGGGCCATCAAGGATTGGGATGAGTAATTTACTAAGTCAAACTATTTTGCTATAAATAAATGGGTGTCATTTCTATTGATAGGTTTATGGTAAATGATTCATTGGAAATTTATATCCATTATAAGGTGAATCAAGAAATCTAAAATTTATTGGTTGCACATCCTTATCTAGCCTTTTCATGTTTATGAATGTTAAAGGTGTGAACCTGGATATTTAATGTAAAATTAAATAAAACTTATACATTTGGACTTACTAATACATGAACATATAAGTGGGTAGTTGGGGTAGTATTCCATGGGTAATGAGTTTTCTTACATTCATCTTCCGCTAGTGATGTTATATTTCTATTTTTAATCTTGTTTTGAGGCATGTTCTTGGCTATTGAATACCAATTCCACCATGATATCCTCATGTCGTACACCAGGAAGGTGGTGACGACCATACTCCAGATGTGGTGGGCCTTAAGTCGCATGTCTTACCTCTAGAAGTTACACTTGAGGAACTACCTGTTGTACCTAATATAGGTACTAATTAAAAATTTTGTGATAGTTTCCTACGTCTGATGTATTCCATATATGGTGCTCTATTACCTTCATCTACGACTGATGATCTGACTCATGAGTTCCTACAGCAACATCCACTTACTTTATTAGGGGATGGAGGTCTGTAGGCTACTGAGTCGTGTCTTGAATCCACCCTATCTATATTTTATCGTCTAGATACACCTCCAGATAGGATGGCCAGGATTACCACATTCTTGCTTTGGGACTTGGCCTAGAGACTGTGGGATGTAATTCCCAGGGTTGTCATCATTAGGGCATGTTATGGGTTGATTTGAAAAGATCATTCTAGGATCAATTCATTCCTCAGATATTGAGAGCTAATAGTGACAAAGAGTTCATGAATCTCCAAAAAGTTTCTAGTTTAGTTATGAAATATTCAGTATGTTTCATAAATCTACAGTTCTTTTCACCTCTTCTAGTCGGTGATGAGCTTTCCCATGCTAGACATTTCAAGGATGGGATCTAGTACGCCATCCATATGTTGGTTAATGTTTTTCTCCTACCTACATTTTCTATAGTAATCAATCAAGATCTTATCACTGAGTGTATCCAAAGGAACATAAATAGTACCGAGTTTAATGGATCAGTGTCGAGTCAGGCCAGTAGTTCTTCTGGTGGCATGAAGCATTCCCTCGAGGTTTCTCATCAGGGAAATAATAACCATAGTGTCCATTTCAACTCCACTAAAGTGTTTCATTAGTGTATAAAATGGGAAAATTCAAAGACTCAGTTTTATAGAGACCCAATGGAGTGTCGGTCATGTGGTCTTTTGGGGCATCTTCAGCATTTATGAAGGACCTTCCACCACCTTCTAGTGGAATATGTTTTTCACCAACTCCACCATCAAGAGTGAGTTATTTTACTCTGCGTTAGGAGGGGTGTTGGAATAGAACTAGTAGGTCTGGCCAATGAGTCAATCGTGGTTGTGGTATCTATATGCCTAATCACCAGCAATGCCAGTAGAGCAGTCATGATCATGGAGTTTAATCTTTTTTTCATGGGGTAGTGGACTAGGCCAATTGCATTAATTACAGCCAATGCCTGAGGATCTGGCTATGGGACCATCTATAATATGAGGTACTATTCTAGTACCCTCTATGGTTGTATATTCTTTGTTTGATATAGTTTCTTCGAACTCTTTTATCTATGTATCCATTGTAAAATTTCTCGGACTAGAGATACAATATCACTATGGTGTAATGGTCCGAGATACGTCATTAGTGGTACAAATAGAGGAAATAATCCATTATATAGATTTTAACCTTAAGTTAGGTAGTTAATATTTCTTATGGAACATCTTTGTTATTGAGATAATGGGCTTTGTTGTCATTCTCGGGATGTATTGGCTGTTTTACTATCATGATTTTGTAGACTACTATCACCTCAATGTATCTTTTACATCACCAAAGGGTGGTAGTTATCAGTAGAATGCTGGGGGGACATCAAAACTAGTAGAGATGGACCAGATCATCATGGGACAAGTTGTGTGACTACCCAAATTGAAAATCACTACATGAAGGATCAAGTTTAATGTCAAGAAAATTTGTCTCCAATAGTGAATCGTTTTAGAGACCTCTTTCCTGACAATGTTTCTGGATTACCTCTTAAGATAGAGCTAGAGTTTATAATTGATATTTTTCAAGGAGCATCTGTAGTGTCCATTCCTCCTTAAATGATGGAACCTATAGAGATTCAGGATCTCAGGCGGTAGATAGAGGACCTAGAGGAAAAAGGATTTATATGGCCCAATACACCCTCTTGGGGTTTGCCTGTTCTTTTTTACAAGAAGTAGGATGGAAACTTAAGTCTATGTGATGATTATAGAAGGTTGAACTAGCTTACGGCCATGAACCAATATCAAATTCCTCAAATAGATGATCACTTTCAAATAGCTTTGAGGATAAATGTTCTTCTCTAAGATCGACAAGAGATCGGGTTATCATCATGTGTGAGTTAGACCATCAGACATACCACATACAGCGTTCCATAGCTGGTATGGTATGTATGAGTACCTTGTTATATTTTTTAGTCTTACGAATGCGCTTTCCATTTTCATTTCTTTTATGAATATTGTTTTCCACCCTTATTCGGACTCTTTTGTCTTTGTCCATGTAGATGACATCTTGGTGTATTATCGTACACGCAGTGACCATGAAAAATATATTGAGATCGTTCTAAGTACGCTAAGATAGCATCATATTTATGAAAATATTTCTATGTTTAACTTATGGATCGAAAAATTACACTTCTTGAGACATATTATCTCAGAATTAGGAGTATATGTTGACCCTGAAAAGGTTAGTGTTGTAGTTTCATGGGAGAATTCCAAGAATTTATTTGATTTATTGAATTTCATGGGATTTTATTGATATTAAAAACATTTCATACAATACTTATCATGCATTTGTTCACCTCTTACTGGTCTTACAAAGAATGGTGTCAAGTTCATATGTTCAGAAGCATGTGAGAAATCCTTTCAGGAGCTGAAAGGGAGGCTTGTATCGGTACCTATACTAATTATTCCTGATATGTATATAGGTTATACCATATTATGTGAGGCATCAAGAATTTTACTAGGAGTAGTAATGATACTGGAAAACAATGTAGTTTCATATGGATTTCGACAGTTAAGGCCTCATGAGGGAAATTACCCAACGTGCGACCTTAATCTAGTAGCAGTTTTCCATGCCTTAAGTTTTTGCATACATTATCTGTTGGGTGAGCACATTGTGGTGTACACAGACAAAAAGAGCCTCAAATATATCTTTTCTCATTGTGACATGAACCTCAGTTATTTTACATGGGTTGAATATATACAATCCTTTGATTTTGAGCTTACCTATATGAATGGGAAGGGAAACGTGGTTACAGATGCACTGAGTTACAAAATTAAAGCATATATCATATGGGATGGCAGTAATGAAAGGGAGTTAATGAACCTATTTTCTTAACTACATATAATATTTCATAACAGTCACTAGCATTATTACCTCTCATCCTTGATAGTTACCTCTTCTCTCTTTGAGAAGGTAAAGAGTAGGCAATTTTTGGATCCGGAAGGCTTGGTTCCCTATGAGATAATATCATTATATAACCCACCTGCAGATTGATTCATGGATAAAGACGACATCTTTCATCTACATGGATGTATTTGGGTTCATATATATATATATGAAGAAGGAGTTGATGAAGGAGTATCATGAATCTTAGTTGGATGTTCATTCAGGAATCGCAAATATGTATTGAGATATGCGACACAAGTATTGCTGGCCTGAGATGAAGCGTCAGGTAGCAGGGTTTATCACAAGGTGTTCCACCTCTCAGTAGCAAAAGGCGGAGCTTTAGATACCTGAAATCTTGCTACAAATACTTCAAGTTTCCGAATGGAAATGGGAAGATGTTTATATGGATTTCTTAGTTGGATTACCTAAGCCGTTGAGGGGTAATGATGATATCTTGGTATTCATTGGCCGAATAATGAAATCATCCCGCTTCATTCCTATTTGGGATAATTTATCAATTGATGAGCTAGGAAGACTATTTGTCTATGAGATCATACAACTATATGGGGTTCTGCATACAATCGTTTCAGATTTGGATGTTTGTTTCATGTCACGGTTCTAGTAGGGATTACATAAAGCAATGGGAACATAGGTTCTTCAAAGAACATATTTTCACCCTCATACTGATGGACAATCAAAACAAACAATACATGTTCTAGATCATATTATCTGATCATGTGTCTTTGACTTCAGCGTTTCATGGGATAATTTTATCTCTCCCATAAAGTTCACCTATAATAATATCTTTTAGAAGACAATTTAGATTGATGAATTTGAGGCCTTATATGTTAGGCCATGTTATTCACCCTTGTGCTGGCTAGATGCCAGTAAGTTAGCCCTACTAGGTCCTCATCTCATTTCGGAGACTTTAGATCAAGTTCTGCTGATCATAAAGAGTATGACTACTGCTCGGTCTTAGAAAAAATCATATGTCGATCTTCGTTGATGACTTCTTGGGATCAAGGTTGTGGATCATGTTTTTTTTGTGTCACCCACACTAGGTCATAGATAGTTATGATAGTTGAGGAAGTTGTCACCTTATTTTGTTTGGTCATTCGAGATTCTAGATAGAGTTAGGCTGGTAGCATATCGTTTGATACTACCTTTGAGGTACCATTCCATGCATGATCTATTTCATGTTTCATAGCTTCTCCAATATCATTCTAACCCATCTCATTGTTTTGATCCCAAAGAAGTTGAGTTAGATGCTAATGCTACCTCTGATGAGAATCCAATACGCATCATTGACCAGAAAATGAAGGATCTTTGATGCCAATATGTCCCTCTAGTACTAGTGTTATGGAAGCATGACCAAGTACATGATGATTCTTGGGAGAGGGTAGTCGATGTACATGCCCAATGCCTAGGGTTGTTCTCACACAATGTTTCTCCAACCATGGAATGTGAACTCAGGGACAAGTTCTTTTAAGGGGATGATTGTAATAACCCAGTTTTCAATTAGGTATGGATCCGTTAAATTCCATTCTAAATCATTACTTTAGACCTTTTATAGATACTTTATGACTTAGAAAACGTTATGAGGGTGACTAGGGCATGTTTGGAGCTTAGAACAATGCTTTTTAGAGAAACGTGACAAGTCGCACAGTTTGGTCATGGTTAGCACATGGTTTTCCTAACCGTACATATTATGTTTTTTTGGAAAATTCCACCTCGCATGGTTGGAACACTGTTGTGCAGCCTAACCATGAAAATTTCCCTTCTTCCCAACTTCCCATGCATGGTTTTTACACAGTTAAATCAAACCATGTGGAGGGTGTTTTTTCGGACAGAACCATCTCGCACAGTTTGCACATTGTTTGTTAACCTATATGGATAAAACGTGCAAAGGCTAAATTTTGGGTAAATTTCAAGTTATTCCCTTCAATATCTATTACAAAAACTCTTCTTCCCCAACTCAAAAACCATAAATATTTTCCTCTATTTTTACCCATTTGGGTTTTTTAAAGTCATAATCAAGGGATCAAGAGATCTCCTTTATCTGGAAACTGGTCAAGCTTCCGTTTGATATGTTTGATGCGCAATGGTAAGTACTCAAGTCTTTTTGATCCGTTATCTTTCTCTTTTTCTCTAGAATGAGATGTCCGTGTATGAGCATTTTTCCATTTTTCTTAGATCTACTCTGATCCAAACCAAATCAGGGGCCAATAGTAGAGGTTAAGGATCATAAAACCATAAGGTGGGTGGAATATAAATCATCCCTGAGGTTCGTTGATTTTTGATTTGTTGTGTGGGGACCATTGATTTCATCGGGTTCTATTTACGGAATTAATATGCCATGATTATACTGGTTAGAACCATTTTCTTATCCTTTTTCCAAATACATGATTAATTGTTGGTGGTTTTGATCACAACTTCATCCTTCCCATGTCGAAGGTTAAGCCATAATTATTGTTTTGTGTTTTGACAGGCTTGTGCCACTATTCAGGTGTGCCTTGGCTTGACCTTTCTATGGGTAAGCATTTCTATATAAATTTTCTTGATTTATATTTTCAATTTCATAGTGGAAATTACCATGTATGTGTACCACTTGACCATCCTAAGGTAAGTGCTTTCAAATTTATAATTAAATGGGAATGATTAATTTGTTTCTTATCCATAGCTACCCTTACCACATTAATGGATAGTATCGGAATGAATCTTTAATATTGAATATTCCTTAAATGGATTAAATGGTTGCATGATACTTTTTCTTACCAAACTAATGAAAAGTAAATATTGAACCAAATGAATTGATAAAATGGTTGCATAATACATAACCATATCACACTAATGAAAGGAAAGGATTGAACTGGATGAAATATTACACAATATTATATTCAAATAGGTATGTACTAACTCGAGCTCTCCTTGTATTTTGATAAGATAATTCCATGAGCACTCGGGAACCCCATTGTGATTCAATGATACAGCTTTCTTAGGTTTAGACCCACCTAGATCTCGATCCTTATCTTTTCTTGTATGCCTGGTATGATACTGTAGGATTCCTCATGTAATACTAAATGATGTAGGGATAAACTCCATAGATCCCTTCAATATAATTACAAGATTCTTTGGACATACTCCTTGGATCTATCATTGATAAGTAGGTTTCATGGTTAAATCTAATTAGGCCTAGTCATTCCATAGCCGCATTTTACCTTGTTCGATAACCTAGGACTCGATAGGAACCTAATTATGGAAGGCCTTGGAATACACTCCATGGATTACACTCTTACTTCAAGGTAGGATACAATTATTACTGAGTTGGAAACCCTTGATATCTACATCACCTTAGTCATTACCTTGGAACTTCACTATTAAATATCTTTGATCATTGATGCCTTATTACAAAATGGAACATTTATTATTTATAATATCACAAAGTGATGTAATTTTTTCTCTACCTTACAAGACCTATCAATATAAAATGATAATTTATTATTTAAATGAACTGGTAACATGTTCAAACATTAGCTGAGGGCTGAAGAAGTTACTTGGGTATTTAGTTACATTGTACTACTTTACATATATATGCATGACTACACACTATTATAATTTCATTACAAAAGATGGATGTCATAGTCACTATTAGTGGTGGCCCAATGAGATTTATCCCACATCCACTTAAAGAGTTGTTTGGTACCCAATGTAGATTACATGGTTAGAGGTGCTTGACAAAGGGAAGCATACTATATCAACACTTGATTGCTTACTGTTTAGTATGTAGCTTACAAGAAGATAACAGAGTTATAGCTTAAGATTCTTGGGATAGTCTTTCATTTTCTGTATACTATTGAGGAACATGTTATGCCTAGTGTATTGTATCCATGTTTTCTATTTTTCTAGTACAATACATATCATCATCTATTGTTGATTATTATTCTAGTTGTTTCTGTTGTTATTATTATTGTCTCAATTTTTCAATTTTCCTTCTATTTATATTTATTGCTTCCTCTATTTACCTATGTGTACTCCCACCCACTACAATACACTTTTTAATGAAGTAATAATCTCCGCATGGACACACCCTAGTCCATATCTACTAGTCAGCAACCTCTGGCATTTGAGGATAAGTACTTTAGGTCATGTGGCCCACCAGGCTTGGGGCACCCCTAATGTAGCATAGGGGTTAGATACATCAAATTATATATCTTAATGATAAAGGAATTTCTAAACTATATGAATGAGATTTTGAAACAAAAAATTTATCCTATTGATAGTCATTTTCCCATTACATTGAATTATGGTTTTTTGGTTATTCAGTTTCTCATAATTACTCAATTTCTTGTGATAAATATTCATTATCACTCTCTATCGTTATTTAGAAATTAATTTTTCCTCTATTTTCATATTTTTACTTTCGACTATTTTTCTTCTTTTTGGAAACCAAGTAATGTTTTATTACAGATGAATTTCATATTTCCCAGACCACTTTCTAAAAGGAAGTTTTACTATCCAATTTTATGATGTTAATTTAAAAAAAGATATTTTAAATGTTAAACTACTTATTACTTATGCCAAGATATAATTGTGATGATTTAATTTATAAAAGTGGGTATAATTTAAACGAATGTTATTTTAAAATAAAACTATATTCAATAGTGTATACAACATGAAACATTGGGATTTAATGACTGTGAAATATTATTACTTAAATATTTCCATTATAAACTACCCTTTAAATTTGATATATATATAGGAAATCATATTATAAAAAAGTATGTATAATATTTTATATAATTTAAATATATTTATTAATTAATAATAAATAAGTACTGAAGTTTTAGTAATGTAAATTTATGATTCAATAAAACATTTTCTTCAAAAGAGTTCTTATTTCATTTTGTGGGTGAATATTATAATTTATTTATTTAAATTTTACGAAATTTTATTTTATAAAGAGTATATAATTTCTCAAATCATCATATTGAAAAGACATTAGGTAAAAAACGTTGTATTTTTTAGAGAGGATTGATTCTTGAATGAATAGAAAAATATACTGTTTTTTGAATAATTGTCATTTCTATTCCTTGAAAAAAATCATTATGATTTTAATTTGATATGATAGTAACATTAGTCCTCATTAATTATTTATAATCTAAATAAATACAAAGTAATATATATTAAACTTGGTTTTGGTATAAGTTTAATTTTATGTTTATTAACACCTTTATCAGAAAACTGTATTGTTGTGTATAATTTTTTTCTATTTTAATTAATTAAAATATTCCCTAATGGTGTATGATTCAAATATAATTTATAAATTATATATCTATATATATATATAATTTAAATTCATTTAATGACTATAAATAATCATATATTTAATATAAAATCATCTTTATCTTGAAAAATGCATTTTTATGAAAACCCATTTTTTATCTCATTTTGAAAGTTGATTTTTAAAATAATTTCCAGAAATTATAAAAATTTATTCATGAAAATTTTATTAATATTTTTTATTTAATAGTTTCATATTTTTCAAATATATCCATGTTATTTTTGGTCACTATGAATAGTTGATATTCTAAATAGTTATAACCATAGAAAAGGGTAAAATGAGATAATTATGGTTAAAAAATGTGAAAATCATTTCAAATATACCTAAAACCTTAATCTAACATATTGGATGAGTGCATGTTTTCCATAATATCATTATTTTATAATTTTTTCCAATGAAATACATTTTATTTGACAAAGACTTATATAATATTAATAGTAATGAAAAATTAAAAATGTCACTCACATGATTTTATAATCAATTATAAGTTCAAATAATGGTAAAAAATATTGAATGAATATTAATGTTTAACTTTTAAATAATAATTTATTTTAGGATAGTAATTTATTTCTAATTTTTAGTGATTATATAATTTTGTGAAATGGTTACACAATATTCAGGATGTTCTTGGGCATGTAGTAAAAAAACCAAAGTAAATAATTTTAATAAGTATAAAAGTATGTATTTGGGCTGAATTATTGTTGTAACAGAGTTTTTTATTTAATCATAGTGTATTATTGATGTTTAAAAGGATTATATTTGAATTAATTTGTTTTTTGTTTATATTAAATTCAAATTATGTGAATAGATCTTAAAAATAACTTTAATTGTGTTTTAAATTTTATAATATTTTATTAAATTATTTAAAAATAATAAATATGTTGAAATAAAACAAATAGCATGATATTTTTTAAAAACTTTCATACCTTTTCCATTTATAATAATTTTTTTACATTAAAGGTTATATTTTAACCCTTAAATACTGAAAAATTTGTTACTATAGTTAAGGTTAAAATTTGTTAACAAATGATTTTATCCAAATGATTTGGTTTAAAATACCTCTTAAACATATCCAAAATTTTATCATTTTATGTTATTTAAACCATATTCTCTATTATATTATAAATTATGGCCAATTTGTTTCACTTTCACCAGAAAGAGGATTTATTATATTTAAAACATTCATGTAATTACAATTGTGTCCATTCTATAACTTATAAAAGGAAACCAATATAAACTCCTTTAGAAACATTAAGAGATATTGGGTTCAAATAATAACTTCCTAAATCCATTTCTAAAATCACATCCCATGTTTTATGTGGATTACTACATCCATGAAGCGATGGGATTCATTTTTCATCACCACCTAAAATGGAAGGTATATATAAATGTATTTAAAAATATAATATTATAATTATGATATATTAATCATTCTATTAAGATAAATGTATATTTACATTTATTTCCTTGTATTATTTAAAAAATTGAAACACCAATCATTTGTACGTATGACCTATATTTTCAATGATTGTAATGTAATTATTTTTTCATAAAAAAATTACATAACAGTTAATAAAAATATAATTAAGGAAAAATTATTATAAATGAAATTATTATTATTCTATATATGATCTAATATTGACCTCTTTGACCATGATCAATATAATGTGGTTGTTTTGAACTTATAGACTAAACATCCTCAAAACACCTGGTGTGGACTTATCCGATTTAGCAATAAAATATTTCATTGTAATTAATGGATTAAAGATATGTGATTAAACATAGAAAAGGTTAAGACGAAATTAAATATTTTTGAAATTGTTATTTTATATGATATAATGAATGTTTGTGACATGCCAGACTAAAGGTAAGAGACACCTCAACTAATAATCTTGTTTTCAATGTTTTAAACTTTTAATTTAAAAATATATTTCTCCATGTCCCAATTTTAAAATTTATATTATAAATTTAGTGATAAGGACATCAATGTTTTATAAAATAAATTTCATGTGTCCTTTTACATTTTTTGTGGTTTTAAAAAATAATATTTTTAGGTATTTTATATAGAATGTTCTGACAATAGGTAAAATAAATGTTCTATTTTAAGGTATACAAAAAAAATGATTTTTAATGCGACCATAACCATTATTTTATGTTTATATTCCTTTAAAATATTATTTTTTCAAATAAAAACATTTATTCCCTTTGTTTTTGGTATTTCCAAAAATGGTTTTAAATTGAATGGATATTTTTATATCCATTAATGATTTTCATTTTGTCAAATAGAATTTTTTCTAAGCATAATGATGGAAATTAACGATTTCATGTGTTATTATTATTTTTATATTTATTGGGAATTTTTGTTGATTAAGTGTGATCTTGGTATATCTCATGATGATGGGTGATCCTGATAGAAGTTAAGATAAAAGGTGAGACAAATATATCTCCCCAATTCAATGGGTTAAGGGACAAATTTTAATCACTATAGGTTACTCTGAAGTGATTATTGGAATTTATCTGGTAGGTTAATACATTTATAAGACTAATCTTAAGAGAGATATGAAAATTATTTTCCATGATCCCTACATAATTTATCTATTTTTATGGGGATTCATTGAAATATTATGATTTTAGATGGTAAACTAAATAGGTTTGGCTGAAAATAGAGTTTATACTACTTTTTAAGGGTAAAACGTGTAGCATTAAAAAATATTCATGATTTCAAATTAACATTTGTTATTGTTTAATCCTTAAATATTTATTACACAATTTTTTATGAAAAATACTTGGGAGGTGAATTTTATTTCTTGGGTATTAAATATTTACATTATGTCAATTTTTTTTAGCTCAATGTTTTTTATGAAAATAAATTCTTTTTATAATTTTTATTCCTGGAATATTTTGTTTCATTATATTTTTTCATATATCCCTTATTCATATTTTTTGAATCATCCAAAATTTTCAAATTATTATTTTTTATATAGCTTATTGGTGTGTAGAAATTTTTTTAAAATCAATGTTATAGATATAGAAGGTACCTTAAATGAATAAAACGAGTCATTATAAAAAAATATTTTGTGAAAAAAATGATAATGTGTGGAAATTTTTAATTTGAAAGATTTTTTAATAATTATATAAAACTATAAACCAGAAATATCCATTTTTGTGTTAGTGATATAATATTTGTATTTGGTATTGTATGTTTTCCAAGGATAAAGTGGGTCACATTTTTTGTATCAAAGCCTGAAATGTAAAGATTATGTGTTTAAAACAAGATCGATGAGTGTTGGTTCAAAACTGCTATATCTATTTTAAATTAAAACTATAATATAATGTTTAAAAATATATATATTTATATATATACACATTTAATTAGTAATAAATGTTAAAATTGATTAATTACACCAGACCAATAAAAAATCATCTTTCTATAAAAAAGGGGTTTTTACACATTATTTATTTTAATTTTAATTTTAATTCTTTCATATCTAGAAATTGAATTATTTTAAATGGATCACAAATTAAGACTCCTCATGTGTAAATTGGGTTAAAATGTCCATTTTATGTTTTTTATAAAAATATAAACTCCATGGTTTGTTTTTTAATCATGATTAATATTGGTAAAATGGAAAAATAAAGTATCTCAAATTTTAAATCATTAAAAGGTCACTTAAACCTTCTAGAAATGCTTTTTTGGTTTCAAAGTCATACCCACATGTATCACCAACCATTTTTCCAAAAATTTCACCTAACTAACCAAACCAACCTAACACCCATGGGATTCTATTATTATAACATACCTGAAAATAGTATTCCCTAAAAAATAACATCTTATTTTACGTATAAAAGCATCTCACTCCCACCCATTATTTCATTCCTCTACACAAAAATGAATTTATCAGGATGTTACCTTCTCTCCCACTCTCCATATCCCTTCGAAAAAGTTCTTATGGTTCTATGGAGTCTCCCCAAACATTAAGAAACTACGTAACAATGATATTTGAATTTAATTAACTATATGGGAAAACAAGGTATTGGTTTCCCTATCAATTACAATTAATTAAAGAATTATTTGATATATTGCACCAATATTTATTTTCAGAGTGCAACTAATGCCTTAATAACTTATAATAGTATTATTATTATTGAACATGGAAACATAACTTATATTCAATCTCTTTTGTATTGTTGGATTCAATTAATATTATCCTATATACTTAGAAATACAACTATGTGCTTTCTCATGTGACCATCATATTTATATTCTCTTATTTTTTTAAAGATATTTTAGTTTTAATTTTCTAATGTGGGTTTTTAAAAAAAGTATATTACTATGTTCAACTGGATTTATATTCTTTCAAAATTCAAGTTTTTTCTCCCACTGCACAATCAAATTTTATAAACATTATTTCTTTTCAAAAATCTATTATTGGGGTTTTTTTCTAAATATAAAATTTTCAATTTTTTTTTCACATCACCTTATTGAAACCTTTTTGTATATTTCAACGCTCAATTATTGAGTATTCTTCTTAAAAATAAAAAAAAATGTTTTTCACTTCCTATTTGTTAAACATTTATGTATTTTCCATGGCTTCATTATTAACATTACTTTCCGAATATTGATTTTTAAAATTCCTCTTATTTGATTTGATAAAACTAACCTTTATAAACAATAATTTTTGAAGTGTAAAATAACTTCATCACTTAATCTAATTTTACATATGTTTTCTAGATAACTTTTTTAGGATTTTTATACATTTTTCACTTTATCAGCAAAGGAATTATTTCCATGAATTTTATTTTTCCTTTATTACCCCATAAATATTCTTATAAAAAACTATGTTAGGATGATTGAATTTTGGGTATCAATTATTTAGATTATTTAGGTAAATTTTGGTGATTCCATCTAGATTTGTTGTGAAACACATTTTCCATTCCATGGGTTATTTATGATGTGTTTAATGATTTTTTTTAAGAGGAGTAATATATATGGGTACTTGATGGTTAGAGACCTATATAACCCTAAAATTTATCAGTAATGTTTATAGCTCATGAACTCAAAAAGGTACACTAAAGGATTTATCCCAATCCATATGGTACATGAGTTGATTTATCGCAATCTAAAGGGTAGACAAGAGGATCTATTTCATGCCATAGTGTACATATAGGGATTTATCCAAATAAAAAGTGGTGTATGAGAGGTTTTATCCTTATACCATGGGTACATGGGTGTATTATCCCAAGACCAAGAAGGTGTATGAGTTCTTATCCCAAGATTATTATGTGATTAATGTCATAGTGGATATCTAGGACATGTATTCCATAAGCATGCACCTATAATTATTCTATTTGACTCGTGTTTAATATATTATGTTTAAAAAATGTTTTCTATGGTAAATAATTTTTCATATTGTATTACATGTCTTTCTATTATGACTTGTGAACAACTATTATTGTTCTATGTTCTTCTTAATAATAAATTTTCTCCATGTACATGTTTTCTCATATACTTGATATAACACTTGATGACATGTTTATATGTTTTTCTTTACTGATCCTCTGATCTCACCCCATTCTTATATTTCTATTCCCAATGTTATAATGAATATTTAATCATATGATATTTCTAGAAGATGGTCTAGAAGAGCACAGTTATGGAAATAGATCATCAATTTTTATGAAAAAAGATTTTTATGTAAATTGTCTCTAATACACTAAACATTTAGGTCCTTGGTTTGTGAATTTATTTATGATATGTATAAATTTAAACATGGAACCAATACATTATTTGTGAATGTTTATCTTGGTTTAACATAGGTAGTATTAGATCAATATTTAGTTATTTTTTTAGATTACTTAAGATAACTTTTGTATTAAGGTTCTATAACCTTTTTGAAAACCCTATATATGAGTATAAATATTTGTCGATATCCTAAAATATTGTTAAAATATTGATTAAGTGGTTTTCTTTGCAACACATCCTTGTCAGGATATTGGAAAGTGGATGTGGTTGTGGTACAAATGCACCTAGGGTTAATCCCCCCTGAAAGGGTTGCTTAATAATTGACTCAATCATCACTATGATGGATGATGAGTGGGCCTAACACTACACACTGACTAAAAATTCATTTTTTATTATCCAACACTTTTGAGGAAAAAGTGAGAAACCAATGAACACTTTTGAGGAAAACTGGTAAACCCACCATGACTTCATGACTTACAACGTTCAAACATCAGAAAAAAATCAACTCATTCCACAAACCAAATAATACCACATAGTCATTCAAATCATGAACCTGAGTGCATGAAAATCAGAAGAGCTTGAACAAACCTCATAGCTGGACTCCTTGAATTTCGTCGATGCGACCATCGACATCAGCCTTAGAACCACTAACCCGGTGGTGAACTCTGATCAGAATTCGCCCAAACCTTACAGAAGATCTTGAAAAAACCTCATAGTTGGCCTAACACTTCACACATTCATATAAAATCTCATAGGATATTCATTGATTGAGCATAAGCATTTTATGAACCACAATGAAGGATTTATTTCCCAGTTACATTTAGGGAGAATGTTTATAAGTATATGATAACCCAATTTAGGGTATCCTAGGTAAAACTAATATTAATATATTTTGAAATAAAAAAAATTAAAATCTAATGTAATGATATGGGTAAAATATTTTAGGTTTAAACAAACTTTATATGATTTATTTTCATAATTCCACCATGTTATTAATGTTTCATCACTCATGTAAACACTTTTTGTTTTAGTAATGGCTTGATCTAGGAGGAACTAGGTTAATAATAGATGTGATGGACAATAAATTAATTTTATTAATTGGAAACCAAATAGGATATAATATGGTGTTCAAAATGTTAATTTTATGATCATAAAACTATCATACGATATGGTTAAAATTTTTAGTATTACTGAGTATATTAACCCACCAATAACAAAATATTATATTTTTAGAAAATCAGTTGACAAAGTGAATGGATGAAAAAGGATTCAATTTCCATCATGTCAGAAATGTGGTAATAGATAGCTAGTGGAATGAGTCAATAAAAGTAGAAATTTTTTTACCTACGGTAAAGGCGGACATGAAGCATCAGGATGCTAAGGAAAAAAGGATGATTCCATTTAACATGATGGGAAAAATAATGTTCTTCCTAAAAATACACTATAAGTTCAAGGTTTTAGCTGTGATATAGAAACTCATTATTTAAAAACATTTATATAACCTCAAAATTGAATTATTTTTTTACAACATATAACAAAACCATGATATGACCATATAGGTATAGTGTCTTTAGAAACTGGGAAACATAAATAACGCATTCATAAAATATCATCATTGTCTCCAGTTTATTTAATCAAAAATAGAATCATTTTTGGAATATCATACTTAATACCCCTATTCATATCCTGGGGAAAAGAAACATATAAAAGGGTGAGCTAAAATTCTCAGTAAGGGGAAAAAATATAATAACAATCATATCATATTTGTAATAACATAACATTTGAAAATATTATCCTACATATAAAAGATCACAATATCATTTCATTGGATAAATCATAAAAGTGAAATGTAATCCCAATAGTCATAACATAAGACATGAAATTTTTTGGCAAACACACATAATCAAAGAAAATCATACCATATTAGTCAATTCTTATTTCCATGACCATCATAGTAGAAAAGTCCATTATGGAACTGAGTTCTCTCCTCGTTTCTGCCCTGTATCACAGAACCAAATTAACATTCCATTCTAGTCATATTTATCTCATGAGATATAAATCTTTACCAAATTAATTGGTGGGAGATATTGGCCTCACCCATCTCGTAATGAAACCATTCTTACGTGTTCCACAAAAACATAAAAACATTCACCATAACATAACCCTTGAAATTAAATGGGTTTCTTGTACATAATCCCATCACTATTGATATAAAACAAATGGATTTACTAAATAAAATTCCATAATACACACAATAAGATCCTATTAATAACAGGTATAGAAACATAAACCTATGTAATATTATATGGAAAATAATTTCAATAAAACAATTGAGCTTCCTTCCGAAAGAAAATATCCTTTCTTCATAAATGTTTTCTTTTCACAAAATGTCTTGAAATTTTAAATGAAAAGAATTTAGATGAAAATACACTTGTAAACAGGAAGATTATTATTCTTGGAAATAAAGAGTTATGAAGATGTAAAAAAACCAGTTCATTCCATATAAGTTAAAAACACTGTCCTTGTACTTTTTCTGGAAAAGTCAAAAATTACCTCGTATGGTAAACAAAAGGAAGATTCCATCCAAACAATGTAGTAAAACTCAAAATGGGTAAAAATGAATTTAAAAATAAATAGAATAATAGTAATAATTTTATGAGAATATCTTTATAAAACATTTACATGGATGATAAATATATTCCTAGTAGATAATAATGAATAAACACTCTGGGATAAAACAAGATTGAAAATGTTTTCCCTTACCATAGTTCTGATATCCATTATATGTATCTAAACCTCTTATATGATGATTAAAATAATGTTACTTATATATTCTAGAATCATAACAATTTTTATGAAAACATTTATGATCATATTTTTATCCATTTTTTAGTAACATTTTATTGTTACTCGTTATTCGGGTAGTAACCTCTTTATGTTCTTATGTATGTTTTGTCAGAAAAGTTCTTGTTCCACCATTTATGATATAATTATATCATTTACATCATGGTATTAATATAATTTATATATATATATATCATATTTATTCATTAAATTCATTTATATAATCATTTTTTAATGATGATTATGTAGAACAAATCACATCACACCGTGGAGACGGTAAGCCGTACATACGCAAAGCAACGATATCGTTCCCATAATTGTTGAATGTTATTGAGGTGGATAATTTATAATATCTCAGAATTAGTATGTTTTTATAATAATCATATATAATTATTATTTCAACCATTTTACACATCCATGTATGGTGGTGGTGAAGAACTGATTACACCACAACGTGGAGAGGGTAAGCCATACATACGAATGTGCGGTGATTTAATTTTTCGTAAGATGGATAGAAGGTGAAATAGGGTTATTTCATATTTATAATATCATATCCGTATATTAGAAATAATTATTTTATTACATTATTATGAAACAACTATATAAGAGGAATTATAAGAAGGAAATAAATTTGAAAGAATCGATAGAAGAGATTATCTCTTCCTTGACGTGCCACTTTTAAAGTTCTTCATAGGGAACTAGAGTTGGTCTTTTGGGAATAAAAGAACCACTATAATGTAACTATAGAAATTTATAATAGAAATATATAATTATTGTCCGAGCATGAAGGCAAAAAGTGGAGTGAAGAGAAGAGGGAGGAGGTTCCCTTTTAGAAGAGAGGAGAGGGTTGCTTTAGGAAACTCTCAAAAAATTAATCTAATAATAAATTCAATTTCAACTAAAAATGGAAAATTTTTATTTAATTAAAATATAATATGATTTTAGTTCAAATACTCATCTTAGAATAATTTTTATACTAGTTTAGAATTTTTTTATCCTTATCTTTTCAGTTTAACCCTTGTTTTACCCTTCTTAATCTTATCGTGATATCATGTGATTTACACATTGTGAGGTAATGTAATTATCATATCATGTAAAAAGACCCATAAAAAGTAATTTATGACATATTTGGACTTATATTAACCATTTTGATTAATATTATATTTTTTGTAATTTAATATCTTTTAATAAACGTTTTATGTTTGAAGTTATGAATTGTTTCAATTTTGGACACTCTTCATACTTGACGTTTTTTTAAAATTCATAAAAACCAGATTCATTCGAAAATAAGGAATTAAATTAAATATTATATATAAATATCATCAATAAAAAATTTTATCTCATCAAAATAACCAAATTTATTTATTTTTGGATATTTATAAATTCATTTATTTGAATCTTTCATTAATGAGGTAATCAAAACATCATAATTGTGCCATAAATAAATATATTTATCTAATGTATAAAAAATATAAATAAAATAACATGATGTAGGAAATAGTTTTATTTTTCTAATTAATATTTATAGACATGGAAATCAGTTATATAACCCTATATTAAAATCGATTTAGTAAAAGATTTATGTTTAGGTTATAATTATCTTTATTTTAAATTAATTCTTATAAAATGTCATGTTCACATCAAAGTGAATCCATTGTGTCCCAAAATCGATACAAGGATGACCATGTTCTGAAATATCTCATCCAATAGGATTAAGACACGTTTTAGTATAGTTTTATATTATTAAATTATTATTTTGTACCCTAATTTACCAGATTTACCCTTTAACCATGGTAACTAAAATAATTACTGAACTTACTATTCATACTGTCCAAAAATAAAAGGTACTTATTTAATAAATTTGGACCTTATGATTAAAAATATAAAATCCATTTTTTCAAATTCAAATCAATGAATTTTTAGTAATTAATTTAAAATTAATCTCATTATTGAAATGATTTTTAAAGTTAAAACATTGCAAAAGATTGAAATGTTTTTACCTATGAATTCAATGTAAAATTGTTGCTACTGGAATAAGAAATATTAAATTGTAAGAATATATTGTATTTATACTTTAAAACCATTCAACATTATAATTTAACCATATAAATTATCTCAATGAAAAAAGTTATTTTTAAATAAAATTTAGTGTATTTTTACTATTCATCAAAACATGAAAGTTATGAAAAAAATATCAGAAATTTTTTCCAAGTAAATTTTTATATCCCAATTCAGAATAAAATGTTTATATTTTCATATATAAATTATTAATGTTTCAAAATATTAATTTAAAATGGGTTCTCCATTCAAAGGTGTAAAATTAAACTTAAAAAGGGTTATTATACATAAAATATGGTTTTATTCATACCCTATGACTAAAATATCCATTGGATGAATATCAAAAATAATTTATTATGTATGTAACACATATATATCTTATTAATTATATTTCCAATCATAATTCAATCAAAAATACTTATATCTAATTGATTTATATTTTTCATAAATAATTAATAGCCAATGAATTCGTAATGAATTTTCATAAGTTAGTTATAATTATTCCTGCTAACATAACGGCTAAGATATAATGGAAATTTAAAATTCAGGGAATATTGTGGTTCATTTAAACTCATGATTTTGTGCAATGAAAGATATTGAAGAATAAAAATTATTTAATGAATATATATCAGAAAAACATCTATGTTTTACATTTGAGGAATTCAGGAACTATGCAAACTAGTGCACTAATCTAAGGGAAAAAAAGTAAATTTACACTAATAAACCCATAGATAATGGGATAATGTCAATGGATATGAAATTAATTCTATTGAGGTGTATGTTTATAATTAATTTGTTCAAGGTATAATTATTTATCTCGCTAGATTTGCAGACATATTCTGTCATGTATATTTTCACCAACCATTAGTGATTAAAATAAAAATACTCAGTTGTATCATTATTGTTTCTAATGAACTTTAATATTTTTTCAGGGTTTTTTAGATTACAATTCATGCAATAATTATTATAATTACTTTAATTTTATTTAATTTTACTCGTTCTCTCTAAATAAAAGAAATAATATTTACTTGGAATAAAATGATATTATTTCATATCAGACTATGGAAGTCTATCAATGAATGGTTGATTATGAAAATCTTTATAATGAAATTATAAATTGTGGGTCTCAATACCAAATAATTATAAACACATAGCTCAAATGTTTATAGAGAAACTCATTAACATGTATAAGCCTATTACGGGGAAAAGATATATTTCTTAATCTAGTAAGGTTGATATCTCTCAAGAATTTGTATCTTCAGACATGTCTATAATTTATATAAACATCTATATTTTCATTACTATATGATAATTAATATTGTGAGTACATAATTTATATAATTTATGGGGATTGTAACAACCCATTATTTTAGAATACATATGTTATTTCCTTTATAATAATTTTTCCTTTTATAGTTTCATTCACTTGCTACAATTAACTAAAATGGGATGAGGAATATTATATGAATATTATTAATAAAACTATATAAAAATAAAAACCTATGGTAAGTAAATTTTTTTCAATTATCCAAAAATTATTATATTTATAGGATAAAGAATAAATGAGATTTAATATAAAAATTTATTGATCTTTTTCAAATAACTTTTTTTAAAAAAGTACTTTATATTTTATCCAAATAATTAAATCAACTTAAATTAAATAATAATATATAATTTTTTAGTATATTAACTAATATATTACTATTCCTTAAATTATAATTTGATATGAAATAATATTAAGAACACTTTATGTTTAAACTAGACATTTTTCAGAAAAAAATAATTTTTTGTTCATATTGTTTATTTTCATTTAAAAAAATTATAAATTATAGTTTATTAATTAGATAAAAATAACCTCGTTTTTTTATAATTTTTAAAATATATTTGTAATTATTTTTTATATTTTTCTAAAAAAATTATTTTTCGATGAATAGTGAAATATACCCACACATCAACTTATGTTCCACTCATAGTATATTAGTCTATCCTAGCAAACTAAGAAAAAGTTTTATTAGAAAATAGGTATTTTATAATTGTAAAATTTTTTATCATAGTTTAAAAAAAACTATATTTGATATTCCAAGACACAAGTAATATTTTTTTGAAACATTTTGTAATACATTATATATTTATTATATAAAAACTATTTTTAACACTTCTGTAAAATTTAATAAGAATTAGTTAATTTAAAATTTAGAATTAGTGGATCCAAATTATATAATAAGGGCCACTATATTTTTAGGAATAAATATTTTTTTACCATGGTATGTAATTTCTTTTCAAAAAATAATTATTTTATAAATATTGTGTGTTTTTAAATTAAATGAATATATATTTAATTAATACTATAATATGATGTTTAAATATATATATATATATATTCAAATAAATTCACACTCATATAACTATTAATAGATTTTAAATAATATTAAGTACCTCTAAAAATTAAGACGTTTCCCTCAAAATCAATAATTTATCTACATATTATATGTTTTAATTTTAAAGTTATTTTTCTCAAATTTAGAAATTTAATTAGCTTAAATAAAGCTCAAATTTTGATTTAGCACATAAACATTGGTTAAAAAGGGACATATTATATATTTATTGATAAATTAATTACCAAGAATGATTTTTTGAAAAGTTTAAAAAATGTAAAAAATGGGTATATATAGCATATAAAACATTTAATACATTAAAGGTAACTCACATCTTCCTAAATGACTTGTTATATATTAAAGTCATACCCACATGTATCAACTATCATTTATTCCCATAATTTACCTAACTCACCAAACCCACATAACACCATTGTTTTTCTTACTCGTTAAATATCTTTAAAAACTCGTGTTTTTTTAAAAGGAAATATTATGTTCAATAGTGTATATGATACACCATATCGAGCTTAAACAAACAAGTAAATATTATTATTTAAATGTTACCATTATAACCTAGCCATTAGAATGATGGGTATGGACATGATTAACTGGATTATAAAAATATGTTTTACACATGTATATATAATTAATTCTTTGTTGAACAATAAATTATAAATGAAAATAGAACCCTTTTAAAATAAACAGAAATAATTTTTTTGAAAAAATATTTAAATTTTCAATACTGTATTTTGAAAAAATAAATAATTAAATCACATTTTATGTATTATATAAATTAAATAAATATATAATATATTCTATATAATTTTTAAAATTCATCTTATGTGTTTTCTAGACAAGATATAAGAATAAATACAATTTCACGAATAAAAGATGTGTTTTTTCTAAAATTGAAGTATTTACACCTTTTGATGTAACAGTTGTTTGAAATATAGTAATCTAAATTTTATAAATTATATTTTAAATAGTAATATAAAAATTTACTTTAGATTACTTTTTGGTACTACTCTGATAAGTTTAATTTTTTGATAAATAATGAAAAATGTTGAAATGAAATTGAAGACACATTTTTCATCTAAATAATTTATAGTGTTAAGATATATATATATATATATATATTATATTATAATTATATAATTGTATTATTATTTAATCCAATTTATGGAATTTTTTAAATTTCACATTGAATTTGGTTATAAAAATATTTCAATCTTTTGAAAATTTTCACATTAAAAACCTATCTTCTCCTTCTGTAAATTGAGTTAAATTTAAATTATTTTTTCCTAATTATGTGTTTCTAATTTTAAAAAATGGATTCCATATTTTTTTCATTTTTTTAAAAAAATTTAAACATCACCCTTTTTTTACATTATAAGTAGTAACTTTAGTAATTTTTTTTACCATGGGTAAGGGTAAATTGTGTAATTAAGGGTATGAATAATATTATAAATATTTTAAAATTAACCTAAAACTTGTTCTTATTGTATTTGAAGATAATATTTTGTCCCTAACAGTTAAAATATTGGTTATGTGACCATTTATGACCATTCAGATGAAAATATAACCTTTATAATATATTATTCAAATAAAATTCTAACTTATCAAACTTTTGTTTTTAACAAGTTAAATATTTTAAATATAAGGTTATATTTTTTATGTGTTAAAATTAAAATATTAATTTTACATATAATTTTTTTACCTTAATCATAATGATTTCTTTTTAATTTTTAGGGAATAAATAATTAAATAAATTTCCTGCACAATGTTGATGGAGTAATTGTTTAATTAATGGAAATATCACATAAATGATGTAAAAAATAATAAAATAAATATGATTCTATAAAGTTAATGTCATACAAGAATTATATAAACTTATTTTACATGTTATTTATTATTTGAATGAGTTTTTTTGAATATATCTTGTTATGATTTTTTTAAAAAGTCGTGTAATGAATAGTGTCAAAATTGATATTAATGGCACTTTAAAATAAATAATATTTTATTAAAAGATATAAAATTTATAAATATATGAATTTTGAGAAACATTATTGGGATAAGTCTCAAAATTTCATCAATGGATCATTTTTTGGTCTTTTTTTTACTTTATAGTAATTTTATTAACCCTCAAAGTGTAAATTACATGATATCAAGGTAAATATTAAAAAGGTTAAGTAAGGGTTAAAAAAGAATGATATGGATTAAAAAAATAATAAAAACCTGTATAATTTTCATTTTATGAATTTATTTAAAACCATAATAATTATATATTATAAATAAATCTGATTGGATCCATTTTGACTATACAATTATTTTATATTAATTTAATAATTTAAAGAATTCCATGAGGGGGCCTCCCCTATCCTTTAAAAGGGAACCCTTTCTTCTCTTAAATTCACAATTAATTACATATTTGGTTTATAAAATATCTACCCAAATGCCTTCCTTGAATCCCTACCCACATTATTGAAATCTTATTTTATGTATAACACTAACCTTAGAGGTGTTATGGTGTTAATAAAAAGATAATTCTCGAAGAAAAGGTATCCTTTTTAATTAAGTGTTTTTGTTTTATTTCTTCTTCAACATACTTCAAATAATCTTCCACCATAATGAAATAAAAACTACAGTATCATTAAAATAATTATATTTTATTATGTTAATATCAGTACTAAAATCTATCTCCACATCCATAAAATGGGAATAAAATTAACCATTTGTGTGTATGGAGTAGTACCACCTTACAAATCAATATAATTCAGTTTCCATCACCACCTATCAAGACTATTTATAATGGTGGAATTAATTTTAATATATGATATACATGAAATATTTATCTTTATGATAGAATAGTGTATCATTTACATTCTTAACGTTATGTGCACTTAAAAATGATAATGTTGTTCGTGCATAAGTGTGAACTATCTCCTCCATAAAGAGATGTGATTTATTTTTCATCACCCATCAATTATATGATATTTAAAAGTATATTTTAATTTTTAATATGATATTCATGATATTATTATCATTTTGGTAATCTAAAATATTACTTACCTTCTTTCCAGAATGATAGTTGAAAATTGAAAATCATATTAATGCGTATGTATGACTTACCATCTCCATCATTGTATCGAAGCTCATTTTTCATATCTATATATAATGTATGGATTTAAAAGTATAATTGATGTTAAAAAGTGATTATTATTTTATTAAAATTCTATTTTTGAGATGATGGACTAATGACCAATTTGACAATTGACATCTTACAAAATCCATTCTAGACCCATGTACATAATATTATAAAAATGTCTAATGTGAACATAGATAAATAAATAATTGATATCACATTGTAATAATTCATATAAAATGAATAAAAACATCATAATAAGGTTCTAAATCAAATAAATAATTAGCGTATGTTTATTATTCAAGAAATTAAAGGAAATACGTGATGAATCAGAATCAAGGTAAGGGACTTTGTCTCAATCTCCTTTAATTGAGGCATATCTTGTTGTTATAGACCCAAATTCAATTATGAGGTATATTTACATCCCTATTGAAATATAATATCATGATTATATTTATTCACATTTTTTATGATTTTTTAACTATGAATATTTTATGGGGATTATGATCTAAATGTTCAAAGTGGTATGAGACACTTTGAATGTTTAAATATTTGATTATCAAATCTCTTTCTCCATATAAAAATTATTCATATTATTTTACATATTTATTTTAGGGATATAAAATTATAATTAAAGAAATTTTAGGTCAATTTTTAAATTCATTTAATGGTTTTAAAAAGGAATATTTTTACTTTTTTTTAACAAAATGTTTTGACAAATGAAAAAAAGGAATTTTCTATTCCTAATATACTATGTGAAAATTAATTTCTTACCTCTATGACTATTATTCAATTTATAACATCCTTTTCAATATTAAATGTCTTATTGAATGAAGAACTGTCAATACCTTTGTATTGGATATTTTGTTATTCAAATTTATTTTTGATAAGAAAGGTGTATTTTGTATTGGAAATGGAATTTTGAATGAAAATTATATTTTAATATCTGATTCTTATTTTTATACAAGTTTAAAAGATCATTTTAAATTACTAAATATTTTATTCAAATTGTGGTTATTGAAAATTATATATTATTTGTGCACTCATATATCACTCCAATGTATTGGGTACTCTAGAGATGGAAGTCATTGGTATGATTATTCCATTTGTAAGTGTTCTGTAAGGGTTCTATATGATGATCTCCCAAGGTACCTACATGAATTTTGTATTCTTACTAATGATTTTTTATGGGAATAATTTTTTTCAATAGGTAAAATAAATTATCCTTCAAAAGTAGTGAAATTTACTGTGATAGGTAAAATTCTATGTTTTTAAGGAAAGTGTTTTTCAAGAATTTTCATGATTTTAATAAATTAATAGTTTCTTTTATTTTTATATATCCCTTTCTGAGATATTGTGATCACCCCAAGTTTTCAAATGTTTTTCATAGGGAATAAATATTTTTATGAACAATTAATATGTCATGATTAAATTATTGAATATCCATCTTGAAAGGAAACCATGTTTTATTTTAAAAGGGTTTCCTTTGGTGAAAAAAAGGATACTGAGTATAAGTTTCCAATTGTAATATATAGGTTTACAATGTAAGAATTTTTCCTAATTTTATTAAACTATAGACCTAAAAGACAATTGGAAAAATAATGTGATTTCTAGTTCTAAAATAAATATAATATGTAATGTATAAGTCCAGGTCCTTATAGTTTATATTAGTGTAAGGGTCAGAAAAATGTGGAGATGATGAATTTTTATTAAAAGTTATAGATATAATCATAAGGTTATAATATTATGGTTGATAATAAGTTAAATTATTTAGAAAACCCTTTTGAATATTAAGTTATAATATATTAAGGTGACTAATGGTATTTTTTAGAGACATTTATTTTTGAGGTAATTATGAGTTATTACCTTTTGCGATGAAAAATTAATGTAATGAGAAACATTTGAGGTAAATATATATTTAGGTTATTTTTAGGAAGTTTATCACATTTATAGACTTTTATAAGGATTATATTAATATAGATTTAGAAAATGGGAAACACACAGTCAATGAGAAAACTCATCGTGTTCAGCAAGGTTGTGGGAATTGAATCCACAGCCGAAGGAAGATAAGGGTCAATCACCTACCATTAGACTACGTGATGTCCTAGTTTGTATGAATTTTTCTTTCTAGTTATATTATTTTATATATGATGAATAATTTTATTTTGGGAACATATATTTTATCGAACATATAACCATGGGATATGATAATGATTTGGTGATTAAGTGGTTAATGTTATATTGGAAGACGTTCACTATTTTGGGTACCCTATATGGTCAATGTAAACATAATACTCTAAGGTTTTATTTGAGTCATAATGCTTGAATTATATTTTTGATTAGTATATGAATTTATTGTGTAATTATGGTGATTTAGGTTATTTAAGTAAAAAATTATAAAATATAGAATATTATGTGATTTAGGAAATTACATTTTTGGTATGATACATTAAGAGTGAATGATATTATTTGGAGATAAAAGTTAAAATTTATGTTTGAGGTCTATGTTATCAAATCCGTAAGAATTTTGGGATTCAATCTTATTTTGGATTATTTTTAGGATTTTTATGGGATGTTATTTTTTGAATGGTTTGTGTTGAACTTTGGGTATTAATATTTAATTTTAGCGATTTAAATCGTTTATTATCATATAAAGTTTACAATTTTCTAGGGATTATCTTATCTTTTCCAAAAAAAATTGTTTTTGGTTCATTTTTCCTGATATTATAAATAGATATTTAATATATTTTGTATTAATTTATTCTCTTAACGATTATTATAGTGTTTCAAGCATGGAAAAAGCATCTTAAATACTCATAGTTTGTAGAAAATGATGATTTTGTGGTGGAAATTGATTAAGGGATGAAACCCTAATTTTCAAGTAAGTATATGTCCATATATTTTCTTTACAAGTATTAGATGGACTTCATAACTCTATGAAATGGATCTTGAAACAAAAATGTTTTTGTTTAGTTTTATCAATGGTCTATTGAACCATCACTTATTTACGGTTTTATGATGGATAAATTTATAATGAACATGTTCCCTGTCACTATCTATGGGTATTTAAGAGTTAGTTTTCTCTTACATGTACATTTTTTCCTACATCTAACCCTAGTTTGTGTTATCTCATGTGACCTTTTTAATTATCATTATTTTAACATGGAAGATTCATTAATCTTTTTTCTGATGTGGAATTTCACTAATGGTATTTCAAAAAATCAAACCATATTTACTGATCCCAAATTAAAAGTTACAAGAAAAGAATTCTCAAAATGGGGGAGAATGAAACATCATGAGTTTTTTTAATGAAATACTATGTTTTATAGCCTACATGATATTCCACATCAAACTTAAATGAATGACTAAATATTATTATTTAACTGTTACTTTTATAACATAGTTATTTGAAAGGAGGGTAAGAACAAAATTAACTGACTTATGAAAATAATATTTACACATGTATATATTATTTATTCATTGGGTGCCAATTATTTATAAATGAAAATAAAACAATTTTTACAATAAAAGGAAATCTTTTTCAGAATAAACTATTTAAATGTGCACAAGGGTATTTTATACCATTAAATAAAGAAATGTATCTTATTTGGTTATATTAATGAAATATAAATATTTATATATTATTTAATATAATATAAAAAGTTAATCTTATTTTTTCTTTTTTACATGATATAATAATAAATCATATTTTACGCATAGAAGAAGTATTTTTCTAAAAAGGTAGACTCACTGTCTTTTAATAGGTAACATAATTTAAATATAGTTTTCGACACTTCTATAAATTATATTTCAAAATATTAAAATCAACTTTGAAATAATAATATCAAAATTTACATTGAATTTTTTTTGGTATTTTTATGATATGTTTCATTTTTTGATGAATAATGAAAAATACATAAATTTAATTGAAAATGGTCTTTTCTTCTAAATATTTTACAGTGTTAAATTATATTTATATTTGTTTTAAATTATAAATAGATATTATATTTACCATTTTATCCTATTTAGGTATTTTTACTCAATTTTAGATTGAATTTTGATATAAAAACATTTCAATCTTTTGAAGATTTTCACATTGAAAACTAATTTTCTCATTCCGTCAATAGTATTGATTTTAAATCAATTTTATCCTACTATTTGTTTTTAATTTTGAAAATTATATTTAATATTTGGAATCAAAATTAAAAAAAAAATTAAATAGATTTCTTTTATTTTTGTATGATATGAATGGTAATTTCGATAACTTTCATTGCCATAGTTAAGGGAAAATCAAGATAATAAGTGTAAGAATAATATTATAAATATTATTAAATTAATCAAAATTCAAGTTATAATTTTACTAGATGAAAATTTATCATCCCAAATCATGGAATTATTGGTTATTTTACCATTTATGACTATTGGTATGAGAGTATAAACATTATAATATTTTATTCTATGAAAAGACAAACTTGTCATACTTTTGTTTTTAACATGTTAAATATTTTTAATATGGGGTAATATAGGTGATATGTTTGACTATAAATAGTAATTAGAAATATTATTTGTTTATATTAATCATAATAATTTATTTTTAATTTTTAGGGAATAAGTAATTAAATTAAATGCTTGCACAATGATGATGTGGTAATTATTTAATTAATAGAAATATCAAATAAATGATATTAAAAATATTAAAATAAATATAATTTGATACAATTAATTTCATCCATGAATTTTATATATTCCTATTACATGTTAATGATGAGTTAAAATTGTTGGTTAGAAGATATCATGTTGTTTTGAAATTTTTAAAAAGTCATGTAATGAATAGTGTCCAAATTGACATTAATGATATTTTAAAATAAATAATATTTTATTAGATGGTATAAAATTAATAAAAATATAAAATTTTGACAAATTATTGTGATAAATCTAAAAAACTCACCAAAAACCCATTTATAGGTCGTTTTCCATTTTATAGTAATTTTATTAACCCTCAAAGTGTAAATTATATGATATCACTATAAGAATTAAAAAGGATAAATAAGGGTGAAATAATAAGATAATGAATAAAATTTAATCCCAAATTGTATAATTATTATTGGATGAATTTATTTATAACCATTATCATATTATATACTAAATAAATCATTTTCAATCCATTTTGAATATAGATTTAATATATATTAATTTAATAATTTGAAGAATTCCTAGAGGGAACCTCCCTTCTCATATAAAAGGGAACATGTTCTTCTCTTTTTTCCACAACTAAAACATATTGGTTTGGCTAAGATATTTTCAATTTACTTCCTATAATATTTCCACACATTCTATATCTCTTAGTTTAGTCAGAACTCCCACTTTAGAGGTGTTATGGTGTTTTTCGAAGAAAATCTATCATTTTTTATTAAGTGTTTTTGTTTTATTTATTCTTCCAATTACTTAAACTTTTATTCCACCATGATGAAATAACAAATAAAGCATCATAAATATTTTATGATATTATTATTTTAATATCATCACCTAAATTCATCTCTACTTTTTTCAAACAGGAAGATAATTAATCGTTTGTGTGTATAGTTGAATACCACCTTGGGAAATAATATATTTTTTTCTTCATCACGGTCTCTCAATACTGGTTATATTGATGGAATTAATGTATATATATATTTTATTCATGAAATATTCATCACTATTAAATAATGAAAAATCATTTACATTCTTACCTTTCCATGAACATAAAAATCATAACGACGTTCATGCATACGTGTGAACTATCACCTTTATGAAGCGTTATTATTAATTTT
Source organism: Viscum album (assembly GCA_963277665.1). Classification (NCBI taxonomy): domain Eukaryota; kingdom Viridiplantae; phylum Streptophyta; class Magnoliopsida; order Santalales; family Viscaceae; genus Viscum; species Viscum album. Next base: position 134,869,112 of record OY728137.1, read on the forward strand.
TCATCACCACATCACATGAATTATTTATATAAGTATATTTAAATAATTAATATTATATTAATTACATTATGATCATTCTGTAAATATAACAATATATTTACCATCATTTTAAAATGATCATTGAAAAATGGAATCATTACTCATGTGTACGTACGACTTACCATCTACATGATTGTGACATACTTAATTTTTCAAGTCCATGTGTATGAATGGAGTTAAAATTATAATTTGTTTATAAAATAGATAATTATTTCATTAATATTATTCCAGATATGATGTAATAATGATCACTTTGAATATTGACATCATACCAAAGTTATTTTGGACCCATGTACCGAATATCATCAAAAAGTCCAACTTGAACTTAAATAATTATTTAATAGTTATCAAATGATAATAAGTGATTTAAAATGTATAAAAAACTTGATAAAAATGTTCCAAAGTAAGTAAATAATAAAAATAAGTTTATTATTCATGAAATTAAAGGACAAGTGTGACACATCAGACTCAAGGCATGAGACTTCGTCTCAATCTCTTTTCCTTGAGGCATATATTGATATTATACACTCATATTATTTAATGAGGTGTATATATATACCCTTTGACATATATTATCATGATTTTAGTTATTAAAATTTTATTCATTTTTTTTGAAATTTTACTCTTTTATGAGGCTTATAATTTAAATGTTCTAATTAGTATAGGACACATTGAATATTTAATGATTTAATTGTTAAAACATTTTCTCGATGTCAATATTCTTGATATTATTTTACATAATTATTTATATGGATATAAAATTATTATAAAATACCTTTTATGAATATTTTTACATTAATTAATTTTTTTTCGAAAGGAATATTTTTAGGTGATTTATACGGAACGTTTTGACAAATGAAAAAAGGAATTATACATTCTTAATGTATATGGAGACATTGAATTTTCCACCTCTATAACTAATATTTTATTTCATTAATACTTTGTAAGATTACATTTATTATTAAATAAAAAACACTCTTTCCCTTTCTATTGAATAATTTGGTATCGAAACTGTATTTTTAAAAGAAGGTTTTATTTTGGGTTGAAAATGGGATTTTTAAAGAAAATGGTATTTTAATATATAATTGCCAATTGAATATGAGTTTAATATAGTTTTAAAATGATATAACATTTTATTCATATTTTATTTCATGGAAATTATAAATGATGGTTGTTGTTGGATATTTTTTCAATTCATTGGGTACTCTGAGGATGGAATTTGACTGTATTGTCATTCCACTTATAAGGGTACTATTAGGGTTTTCTTCGGGTTCTATGTGATGGGGTCCCAAGGTACCTACATGAATTTTCTATGACTTTTAAGGAGTTTTTACGGTAATAATTTTTTTCTTAAGGTAAAAAAATTATCTTTATAAATTAATGATATTTAACTTTATTGGAAATATGTTTTGTTTTGAAGGAAAGTGACTTTTAGAGTTTTCATGTTTTTACTAAACTAACATTTTCGTTTCCTTTTATATATCCCTTATTGAGATTTTTTACTCATAACAATTGTTTTTATTTTTTTTAGAGGGGTTATATATTTCTATGAACAATGAGAATGTCAAGATTAAATTATTGAAGAAGCATCATAAAAAGAACACAGGTTTTTTTAAAAGGGTTTACTTTGGTGGAATAAATGGATACAAAGTATAAGTCTAAACTTGTAATATATGGGTTTTCTATGAAAGTGATTTTACTATTTCTATAAAACCCTATAACTAAATTATCTTTTTAAAACTATTGTGACTTCATGTTTTAAAATTACTAGGATATGTAATGTTTATGTCCAAGTCTTATATTAACTCTAATTTTTCATGAAAATACCATATTTTCACATATAAAAGGAGCACACTAAAAACCATCCTATCATCACTCTCCACCACTACGGTATTAATTGTGAATTTCAATACCCCCTCCCTATACAAATACCACAAAAGGAGATACTATGGGTCAAATGAGTCCTCTCAGTATTTAAGATCTTACTATGCAGGGAGCTTAGAGCTTATTTGACTAAGTAGGGAAACAGGTCAGGGTTTGAATCTAAATCACACTTCCTAGAGGAATGATTTGATACATTATAGGAATATTAATTTTTATGGTGTAAATACTTCCCACATGACTTATAATATGAAAAATTATTATTGACATTGTAAAATTAATATCTATTCATTCTCTTCCTTAATTTTGGATACAATTGGAATATTCCCTAAAATGTAATCGTTTTAATACCTAAATATAATTATTTAGTTATAATGATTATTATTTAACATAATATTATATTTCATAAGGTATAAACTATTTTTTATTTTGGGAGATCAATTTTGATTTAAATATTTATTATTAATGATTTCCCTTATCTCTTGAAAATGCTCTTATGTTAAGAATAATTCATATCCTCTTTATTATGGTTTCCCTCCGTGTCTATAATTTCCTTTACCAAAATATTTATCTATCATGATTTCAAATATTATAATTTTTTTTCACATGTGACCTTAATTTTTCGGTTCTCCTCTTTTAAAAAGGATGTTTTGGTTACTCTTTTTTAATGTGGTTTTTCAATAAATGTATTCCAAAATGATCAAAATATATTACATCATTTCAAAATAAAATGTTTTATATTAAAATAAGAATTATTTTTTATAAAAAGTATGTATTTTTAATACTCTATTATTAATGGTTTCTTAAAAAAATAAATTTTTTCAAAGTGATTTCAGTTCACCTTTTTGAAACCTTTATGTCTTTTTTAAGGATTAATTTTTAGATAATATTTTTTGCAAGTAAACTTTTTTCTAATCTTTTCACTTCACCATTTTGAAAATTTTATGTATTTTCCAATGAATAGTTATTTATAATCCTGACATATAATTATTCTAAAAATACATTCTTAGTAATTTCTCAAAATTGACCATTCTGAAAATGAAGTTTTAAAGTGACCCATAACTTCATCACTGAGGCCAAAGTTAAAAGCATTTTCTACAAAACTCTTTTATGATTTTTTTGCCATTTACCTATTATAATATAAATTCCTTATTTACTTTGATATAATTTTTCATATTTAATCCTATTAATATTATTAGGAAATAATATTTTTATGGGATTGAATTTTCAGTATCAACTATTTACAATCTTGAGGTCAAATTTTGGTGATACAATATAAAAATGTTGTGAAACCCAATTTTCATTCTATGGGTTCTTTATAATTTGTTTAATTTATTTTTATCAATTGGATTCATATTTATAAATGATTTATGACTCAGGTACTATATATCCCTCCAATTAATTGGTAATTTTTATATCTCGTGAGCTCAAAAGAAAAAACTGGATGATTTATACTTATCCAAGGGGAACACGGTAGGATTTATCCCAATACCATGGTCATATGGGAAGATTTATCTTAATTAAAAGGGTACATGATAGGATTTATCTAATGAAAAATGGGTACATGAGAGGTTTTATCCTATTCCCATAGGTACATAGGAAGATTATCCCAAGCCCAAGAAGTTACCTTTGTGATTAAACCAAGACAACTGTTTGATGAATGTCTTGGTGGGTAGTCTAGAAATTTGTTTTATATACTTCTTTTTATTCTAAAATCTTACGTATTTTTTTAGTCATTGAACTAATGTATTATCAATATATGTTTTACTTGGGTCCCTGTATGAAATTTATAAAAAATTAATTCAATCTCCCTCTATATTTAATGAAAATAATGAAAACCCTCTATTTTATTATATTTTTTCATATTCCATTTTCCAAGAATAAAAATACTTCTATTCTATAATTCATTTATTCTGCATTAATACTCAAATAACACATATCTTGTGCATCTATGATATGAATTAATCCACCCCTTGTTCATTTTATTTCTTTTAAAACCTTTTTATATTCAATAATTTTAAAAAAGAAGACATATTCCTTTAAAATCACATAATGTCTTTTATTAAAATGTTTATAAACACTCAAAAAAGTTGTGTTTTAGCCCATTAAATTAAAGGGTGTTCTTGGATTTTATGTTTTTTAAAATAACAGCCAAACCAAACCATTTAACCTTGTGTAACCCATCATTTCAAAAAGAAATTGAACCTTATTAACAATTTTCATCTTTATTAAAAAACATCAAGGATTTTTTCACATGTGAATGGAAACCACTGTCTAATATCTATGGACACTCTATTATAAAAAAAACTATGTGAAACATTTACAATAAGTGATTTTTCTTTATCATCTTCCCCTTATTATAAAAATTATTTCCCTATTTGGTTGGATTTATAGTGATGAATCCTTTAGTAAGGTGAATTATTTGATTTTAACTTTCAAAAAATTCCTCTTATAGTTAAAATATATTTTGATTTTTAATCCAAATTTTTTGACTATTTCTAACTCTATATATTTTGATTTGGGTAACTCCTCTACTATTTCATTCTCCCATTATTTCTAAACATGTTATTTTATTTTCAAATTATCAAACAAATCATATAAATATACACAAATCCACCAAATTTCTTTTAGTATGCATAAAAATAGTATGTATCTTTAAAAAGTCATGTTTTCTTGAACATCGTCTCTACTTTTCATCCTTATTTTTATTGTCCAATTTTGCTCCATTTTGATAACCAATTTTTTTTCCAATCCATTAATTTCTTCATTTTAATTTTTTTTTCCTTTTTGTATTTAATAATAATAAGTTGTAATATTTTTTGAATAAAATTTGGAATTTCCTTAATTTCCTGAATTTTTGTTACTTAACTAATTTAGTCACAATTGTTTTCCTCTTGATCCTCTTGTTATTGTCATACTCGTGAACAACCTTTTAAAAGTAACATCCTCTTGTGAAGTTATCTTTTTTTAATATTCAATACTTAATTAATTTTTCAAAAATTATTTTTCTTCTTTTTTTTATTTTTAGAAAATTCATCTGGATATATTCAATTCTACTACATTAAACAATTTCATTTGAATAAGATCCAGATCTTTCCTCAATTGTTTAACCATTATCTTTCTTGATACTCAAGTTCATCTCGTCATAAATAAGTTTATTTAAATCATTAAAATTCCTCAAAAAATAGTTTTTTCTTCTTCATGTATTGATTCCAAACTACGAGTATATTGGTAATCATTCTTTCACATCATGTTACCCAATTCAAGATTTGAAATTCTTAAGTGACATTCTCTCAATTATCTCTTTGGTATGAAATCTATTTTATTTTACTCATGTTCATTTCCATAATTTTTACTTATAACACTATTGAAATATTCATAATAGACTTTATCATTGATAACCTTTTCAGAAACCTCATTATCAGTATCAACTACTTCTTCCTAATTATTACATTCACCTTAAAAATACTTTGTTAAAAAATTACAGCTTATATTCTATAAAATATTTATAAACATTCCTCTAGAAAATAATTTTGATGGGATTAATTCTTCTTTGATGTTCTTCTAGATCACTCATCATCATTATTATTAACCTCACCATCAATCATTTTTGGAATGTTTTCTAAAAAATGTTAAATATCACCCAAATTAAAGAATTTAAATGGTAGATTCCCCATATATTTTCCCTTGTTTTTTTCTCACATTTATATGGATGAGAGACTATATTTTAGAAAAAATTATATTCATATATGTTTCTAAATTTGAAAATCTATCTTTATCATCATAAAATAAAAAAAATCTTACTCTTCTCATATATTGAAGTTTTAAAGGAGAATTCTTATACGATATTTCCATTTTTCTTGATTGAATTATATTTTATCATTTTATAAGAAATTAAAATACTATAAAAGTAACCAAGATGAATATAAATAATATTATTTTTTTCTAAATCAGAAAAATTAGATTGAAACTTATCTAGTAATATATGTATAATATTTTCACCGACATCAAAATATTCTAACTTCTCACTAAAACCTCTAATTATACTCAAACAATATTTAACTCTTTTAAAGAAACTATCAATAATATTGTCATTGTACATAAGGATATATTCATAATTCTATTTATAAAATTATAACATATCTCATAAAACATTAGTATTTCCTTTATATATATTGTAATGTTTGTCCAGTATATCTTTTATTATTGTGAGTCCATTAAATTATATAAAATCACTCTCTAAAAGAGAATATAAAAAATAATTATTATCATGGCCATCATTTTACAAATTATTCTGATAAAGTTCTTTCATGGTAGAACATTTTGCATGGGGAATAATATAATTAGTTTTTACTTTCAAGACATCATAACTAAAAGATAATAAATAAGGAAACATTAGCTCCTTCCAAATATGAAAACCCTTCCCACAAAACTTGGGAATCACCATTCTATTAATTCACTAAAACATAAATAGGGTTTAGTGGTGGTTTTGTGGCAGCGGCTCACAAAATCTCCTCTAAAATTTTTCCTAAAAAGGTTTCGCAGTGGTTTTTAATAAACCTCCACCAAACCTATATTTTTTTAAAAATTTCCGACCCTTACCTAGCCAAACCCCCATTTCCTCCAACCCTCCTGACCCCTCGCGCTCCCTTCTTCCCGCAACCCCCCCCCCCCCTCGACGACCCCGCGACGTCTCCGGCGAACAAGCGACCTCCGTCTCCGGCGACCCCACGACCAGCGTCTACGGCGGAGCCTGCGGCCGTCGACCCGGGCAACCCGAGACCCCACTTCTCTCAGTGACCCTTATCAGTACGACCGTGACCCCAAAGTGAGTTTTCCATTGTGATAAAAGTTTTCATCTTTTTTACAAGATTTTGTGCCATATATGTTTATTATTTGATTAGAATGTTTTGTTCTCCAAGTTTTAGCATGTTAATTTGAAGAAAATTGTTAATTTGATACCTAATTCATGTTTAATTGAAATTGTTATTCAATTTGTTAATGGAATTGGATAAAGAAAATGAATTTGAAAATAATTATTAATGATAATAATAATGAGGTATGCTAATGGAAATTTTCATCCTTAGAATTCAATGAAACATGAAGTTTTGATTGAAATAATATTTAAATAATTAATAGGTTATGGTAGCTAATTCTATATGTTTCTCATAGTTTTAACCTATGATAAATGAAACAGTTAATCCAAAATAAAAATAAAACTAGTTGTTTGATAAAGATAATTGTTTAGGGTTGAGTGAGCCTATTTTCATGTGATGTTTAGATACATTGTTTATGGGGACTATATTCCATATTGACTCTTTTTATTGTTTATTTGCTTTTATATTTTATTTTTAATTGAGTATTTTTATATGATTATTTTTTATCTTGGGATGGATGAATATTGAAGGTGTATGGTTAATATGACTTGGGTTTTTGGTTACAGTTGGCACCTGATATGGTGGATGCATGGTGATATGCATGGTGTATCGGGATTGATGGAATGGGTTGAACATGTGATTTCCCATTATTATGTTAAAATATAGGATAATTTCATATGAAAAAAACTTATTTAAATTCAGTTTGTGATTTCCTATTATTTATTGGAAATGGAACCTTTAGTTATTTCCTTGTTAGTGACTCTTATGTAAGGGCAGCACGAGACTTTTTTGAGTTGTCTTGGAATATAACCACATGCATTCTCCATAGACCTTCTTTTTAATGATGGATTAGTTGATTGGATTTTGAGCATAGTGAATTTTTTAATCATAACATGGTGTTAGGGTTGATGCATTCTAATTTTAAGTTGATATCCTTTGGTAGGTAGTGCCCTTAGAACATTAATAACTTTCTACTACAAGGATTTTTCAGATGTTCAGTTCTGTTCAGGTGTCATTGCCCCTCATATGACTCTTTAGTTCTAATGAAACCCTTTTTTGTGGTTATTGTGTTTTTGGCCATTTTTATTTTCATGATTATCGAGAAATGCTCAGTTTCAGTAGGATAGGCTAACCTCATGCATTTTCATCTGCTTTTCAGGTCGCATGGCCCTTTATTTTCTTCATTGTTGGACAACATTGTATGCTTTCATTAATGTTGATGGTCGTATGGGTCAATATGATGTTGGATTAAATATTTTTTATATAACTTATAATTGTTAATGCATAGGGTTGAAAAACTATGTATAGTAATTAAGAAGTTCCAATTTCTTATGGAACCTCTGGTAACATTCTTACGTCTATGTTTTTCCTGTCGAGTTCTAAATGTTGTAATGAATGTATGGAGTTTGGTTAAATCATTGAACCATGGGATTTTTTTAAGTTGTCGGGTCATCTACGGAGTTGAGTGACCTATGAATTAAATAATCAACTATGCCTTAAAGCATTGGAGGACTTCAAAAAGAATAAGGTGTTTTGGCATGCTGGTCGGTTTGGTTTTGGCCCTATTTATGATTTTTAGGACATAATGAGTGTGCTTGAGGGGAGAATCAAATGTATGTTTGATGTGAATATGATATAGATAACTTAGTAGTGGATAATATATATCTAATTTTGATAACTAGGACACTCCAAAGGTGGGGAGAATCTTTTCATTTTTGTTAAACATGTGTCATTCCCCGTAGAATGAACACAACCTTAGATGTCAATTGAAAAATGGAATTTTTTTATAGAATTTCTTTTCATCTCTCATGTCTTAAATCTCTTTAGTTATTGCTTGGAAATATGACTTTGATATGGTTGGTTGTGTATGAAATCATTGAGAAACATCATTCCTCTTTGTGGACATCTAAGGTCAAGCCTAAACAATCTCATAATGTCTTAGGTTTAAAATTCATTATGATCGGTTTCGATCACATGTAAATGGGGTGTTGTTTGAGGAAAAATAAATGTGTGATCGATAGTTTTATGATAAGTGTGTAACCTGATATTCTTACTGCTCCTCAATGAGGTGTTGACGATGTCTCCTATGGACCAAACTTGTTCAGTTGGTCTGAAGTGGTAAATGTGATCAATGAATCATCTTTATTATATTATGCATACTTTATGATCAATGGGTCTTCTTTATTATATTATGTTTCTGTAATCATACACTATCGTATATTTTGTGTAGGAACATTGTGATATACATGGATAAAAGACGGATCACATTACCGAGGAACACACCTCAGTATGTTAATGGATTGAATGAGTTTTTAGATTTTTCTATTTCTAATCGATCCGTTGAAGGGAGAATAAAATGTCTATGTCCTAAATTTAAATTCAGAACATGGTTGAAGAGAGATGTAGTTTATGAACATTTAATACAGAAGCAATTCCCTGGTCAATATTTGTGTTGGATTTGGCATGGAGAATTGAACATTACAGAAATATTGAGTTCTGATGTTAATCCTCAGAATGAGGTCCAAAGTTCATTGATAAAGGAAAATGAAATGAAAAACCTCATAAATGATGCATTCGGCACTGCAAGACATCACTATTAGCATCAAAACATATTAGAACAACCATAGGAGGGTGCTACAAATTGCAACGTGACAAGTGATGTTTTTGAGACTGTAACATAGGTAGATCAAGATTGTAACTTATCATTGGATCCTCCTCTTGATTTTGTGGAGCCAAATGTAAGAGAAAACTTCACTAAGGAAAATGTATTTCATGATTTAGTTGATGATGGAAATCAAGAGTTATATAATGGGTGTTTGAAATATTCAAAGCATTCATTTCTGCTGAAGTTGTACCATATCAAATGTCTATGTGGAATTAAAAATAAGGCAATGTCCATGTTATTGGATTTGATTCGTGATGCATTTCCTGAAGCAAAAATCCCAGAATATTTTTATGATATGAAAAAAGTTGTTAACAAGCTTGGTCTGAATTATAAAAAAATACATGTGTGTCCCAATGATTGTATGCTTTATTGGGGAGAGGATTCAAGTAGACAGAATTGCAAGAAATTTTCTTCTTCTAGATGACAGGAAAAGGGTGATGTTGGAAGTCTGAATGAACATAATTTCATAGAGAAGAAGAAATGGAACACACCTATAGAGGTTTTGCATTACTTTCATTTGAAGCCTCTATTTCAAATATTATTCATGTCATCGAAAACTGCTGAATACATGAAGTGGAATTCTGTAGATAATAACAATGATGGGTTAATGAGACATCCATGAGATTCACAATCATGGAAGACATTTGATTCATTACATCTAGATTTCTCAGCCGATTCTAGGAATGTTCGATTTGGATTGGCTGTAGATGGATTCAACCCATTTGGTACATTGAGTACTAGTTATAGCATTTGGAAAGTTGTTTTGATCCCTTATAATCTGCCTCCATGGATGTGTATGAAACAAACATCTGTTATCCTTTCGATGATTATTCCTGGAAAACAAATGCCTGAAAATGATATTAATGTATACTTGTAGCCTTTTATTGATGAATTGTAGAAGTTATGGGGAAACGGTGTGGAGACATTTGATGCTTCTTTTAAAACAATGTTCAAAATGCATGCTGCTTTAATGTGGACCATTAGTGACTTCCCTAGGCTTTGGAATTTATTTGGTTAGAACACTTACACAGGTTTGTCTTTTCCCATTTGTAACTTTGATTTTAATCCCAAATGGGTACCTCATATTAGAAAATGGTGCTTCTTATGTCATCGAATATTTCTCGATGCTTCTCATAGATTTCGGCTGAACAGATCAAAATTTAATGGTTCCATTGATCGTAGACCACCTCCAAAGTTGTTAACTGGTTCTGAAATATTGACACATCTTGAAAATGTTGAAACATAATTTGGGAAGGTTCATCATTTTAATGATAGCGAAAAACGGGTCTGAAGTGCATCATCAAGAGAAATCGGAACGCAAAAATGGAAGAAAAAATGTATATTCTTCAAACTTCTGTATTGGGAATTTAATTTGTTGCGAAATAATCTTGATGTTATACATATTGAGAAGAATGTCTATGATAATTTGATTTTCACATTGCTTAATGAGCATGGAAAGTCGAAGTATCATCTCAATGCTCGTAAAGACTTACAAGCAACAAACACAAAATGCGATCTCTGGCTAGATGAGAATGAAAAGTATCCTCTGACAATTTTTGCAATGAATAATAGGGATAAAGATACATTCCTTCGAAATTTAAACAATGTTTAGGTATCCGATGGGTATTCGAGTAACATATTGATGTGTTTTAACTTGAAGAATCGTAAGTTACATGGATTGAAAAGTCACGATTCACATATTTTGTTACAGTAGTTACTACCATTGGAATTGTGTACATTATTACCTGAAAAAATTATTGTTGTTGTACTCCAATTCTGCAAATTTTTCATACAACTATGTGAGAAATCTCTACATCCATTTCAGCTTGAAAACCTCTAGGAGAGGTTTATATTGACCCTTTGTCCAATGGATATGATCTTTCCTCAGTAATTTTTTACTGTAATGATGCATTTAACTGTGAATTTGGTTGAGGAAGCTAAATTAAGAGGCCCTGTTCATTATCGATGGATGTATCCAATTGAGACGTAATTTATTTATATGTTTTCAGTTAAGTAAATAATTTTTGGTACATAATTAAATGCATAATTAAGTTTATTTTATTTCACAGATATCATGGGAATTTTAAATCATACGTGAGATATAAAGCTCAACCAGAAGGCTCTATTGCTGAAGGCTATTTGGATAAGGAGTGTCTTACCTTTTGTTCTCGATACTTGGATGATATTGAGACAAGATTTAATCAAGTTGGACGTGTTGATGACACATCGACTCAATCTCAAATACATCAGAAACCCAAAATATTTCCTTCTATTGGCCGATCAGTTGGGAGGACCTCAAATGTGACACTGACAAAATTGGAATTATTACAGGCACATAGATATGTGATGCTGAATAGTGAAATTGTAGATCCATTTATTGAAGAGTTGATGATACAAACAAAGAGACGAATGAGAGGTTGAACACGAAATGAGAAATATATAACGAAAGATATTAATAAAGAGCTTGTAGAATGGTTTGCACGGTGTGTAAGTTCTTAAATATTACAATAAGTATGAATATTAGTTTGAAAAATACAATTTGTAAATCTAATAAAGTGTATTTCTTTTCTCAGATCATTAATACTGATACTTGAACATTGGTGTCAAAATATTTTAAGTTTCTTGCTAGAGGTCCTCTAAACCAAGTTAGAAAGTTCAACGCTTATAATGTGAATGGATTTAGATTTCGTACAGTTGATCGAGAAGTGGGTTTGAAAACATAGAATAGTGGTATATTTACATTTTCTGAAGTGGAATACTATGGAAATCTGTATGATATTATTAAATTAAACTACCACAGACATTTTTCTGTTGTTTTATTCAAATGCAAATGGGTCGATATTATCATAGGTGTTAAAAGAGATTCCTAGCAATTTACTTTTGTGATCTTCTCTCGCTTGATGGATATTGGTGATCATGAACTGCATGATATATATATCTTAGCACCGCAAGAAAAAATGGTATATTATGTGAATGATGTTTTTGATGAAGTGTGGAGTGTATTTGCTCACGTAATACAAAGAGATTTGTATGATATTAGTGATGAAGTGGATAATTTGACCTCTGAAATTGAATTTAATCAACAACAGGAAGCAGAATTATTTGTCCATCATGATATTGAAAATATTATTCTAGTAAGGATGAATGAAGTGGATTAATCAATGGAGTAAGAAACCAATATGATTGAAGGGGAAAATTATTGTATGTACAATTATTTATTTATTTTGAAACTACTTGTTTCATTTCTGCAGTCATTCATTATCATTGTTATATATATTTTTTCTGTTAGTACTGGGCATCTATTATCATTTTTTATTTTTCTTCTGCATAATTTTTTTGAAATATATATTCTGATATTAATTTTATTTGATTAAATGACATGAATTCCAAGGAATAAATGGTATACAATTTCATCTAGTTCCGCAACAGATGACGATCCATCTGGCTCCCTCCACACGACATCTGAGGCACCAGCTGCCTACACTCCAGCACAATCTCCCCATGAACCATCTCTCACACCATCATTGGATGTCCCATTAGAGGGTCAGTTGTCGACTCCCCATTCAAGAGCCTCAGCAGTGGGGCAACAACACGCCCATTCCAGTTCATCACGGGCGTACTGGAGTGTCACTGTCATAGGTACAAATTTTAATTAAATAAATTTATTGAATTTTTTTATACTAATTATTTTCTCATTGAAGATGTCAAAAATACAACCATGGAGAAAAACATAAAAAGTGCAGATGTTTGGAATATGACTGGCGAAAATATATTCAATCCATTTGATTCTTATGGGGTCCCGATAGGTGATGTCGCGAGGTTACTTGGCCAGATTCTAGACCAGCTGGCAGCGGAGCCCATTTCCCTTTTTATTTCATATGATGATTGGAGACATATGCCTCCAAGATAGAAAATTGATGTTTTTTATTCTCAAATAAAGGTAAATTTATTACATTATGGTTTAATTGAATGTCATGTTACTAATATGTTCAAAATAAATTTTTGTATACAGATGTTCTTCCATATTACAGTTGCTGATGTGATAGTACAGAAGCGGACGTTGAAAAATATAGGTAATAAATGGAAAGATTTAAAATAGATATTATGGTTTGATGTCAATAATACCTCGTTAACTATGAAAAAAAATGTATGAGAAGCTACCCAGTGGGGTACCGAAAGAACAGTGGAAAGTTTTTACTGACAGACATCGTGATGAGAAGTGGATAGTATTGAAATATATATTATTATATTATCTTCATTTTACATTTATAAATGTATATGAAGAGTACATGCCATTGAATACATTACTATTAAATTTAATTTTATTTATTTAAGGATCTCTCAAGAAAGAATGCTTCTAAATGGGATAAGCAAGTCATCCCTCACACTGCGGGCTCAAAAAGCTTTTCTAGAATCCGAATGACATTGGTAATCTTTTAATTAGTTTAAATATTTATAAGATAGTATTATCTGTTAAATATATTGAATTTTTTATTTATCTTTTCTTAATGCAGTCATAGAGTTTAGGGCACGAAGTATCCCGAACTGAACTATGGTTGATGTTCACAAGAAATCGGATGGAAGTTTTGTTAATGAGCCTGCTAAAGAAGTTGGGGTATGAAGTCAGTTTTTTATTATAATAACTTATTATTAGTTTTTACTTTGTTAATATATATTGATATTTGATTTATAGGTAAAAATTAAAGAACTATGGGATTTCAATCCTATACAGTCCTACTCAATCTCCCTGGATGACCCGGTTGCTAAAGTCCTTGGGAAGAAGCATCCTGGTAGAGTGTGCGGGATGGGTTTGGGACCCATACCATCTGAGGTTTTTAGCAGGCCACCGTGGATGGAAACTGCATCTACTCTTGGATTTAGTCATCCCATACCTAGAGATGCTCAGAAAGATATTGTTTCTCTACGAAACACAGTTCACCAGCAGGGGGATCAGATATCTACTTTGCAGAAATAGTTGATTGAAATACATCAGCATATGATAATATATGCCCCCAGTGGTAGTGCATCAATTGGTGGTATGCAGGTAAATCACAAAAAATAAAAATTATTTAGTGTTCTAACTTTCATTGGTTTTATGTTTTAATATAAATATGCAACCGTGTTTAATTTTCAACATAATGTTCTTACAGGTGACAGCAGAAAGTGGAGATGAAGGTGGTGAGGGTGACAATGCATCATTGGACCATGAGTATTTTTATTGTTCATGTGTTGAACAAATATTGGAATAGTTGGTTTGTATATGTAACATTTGTGGCACATATTTTCCACCAAACATTTTCATGTCCTGAAATTTATTTGATTTCTCATGTTTCCTTTTATGCGTTTTATTGATTTCTGATGTTTCTTTTTATGTCTTTATTTCTTGAGTGTGGTATACATCAGTCCATTTAGGCCTGTGTTTGAATTGTTAGTCAGGATTTTGGATGACTAAGAGTTAAACCCATTGTTGATGTGTTGAACAAATTGGGTCATTTCACATGTTATACTATTTTGAATTTGAACTAAGTAATATTCTCTTATGTTGAGATGGTTTTACTATTTTTTAGTGGTGAGGGGGTAGTGGTTTCATCCACACCAGTTTCATACTCAATAGAATCATGTTTCCCAACATCAATTGGGTTAACATTGAAGAAATATATTAATGTGTTACCACCAATAGGAAGGACATATTTACATTATATGAGGGAAATCATTAATTTGGGTGTGATCCATAGGATGAATGATACTGGAGATGACCATGAGGAAAAAATTATAAAAAATTCCCCCACCCATGTGGGTTACGTTTTCCATTGTAATTTTATAGTCACAAACACCACATAGGATATATTATGATGCTTTTAGATATTAGAGAATTGTAACCATCTCTAATATATTATCTAGATATTCTAATGGTCCTCAAGGGTGTTTATACTAGTAGGGGTATAAATATACTCTTGAGTGTCAGTGGTTCGATATCCCCAGTGGGATAAACTTTTAGATGCTTGAGTATAGACAATTGGGAAAAACAGCATATATATCGTCTTGAGTACTCAGGGTCACATGTTAGTAAAAATGACTATAGTGAACATGATAATCATAATGAAGTTCTAAGTTGATTTCTATTTTATGGTGGAAATATTTATCTAAATCAATATGATAATAGAAGAACGTGTTCTCATGATCTATTAAAAGGATACAAAATGGTTGGATGTGAAATTATGGGCCAATGGTTTTGCCATAGAATATTTTTATTTGGACAACCTGTGGGGAATTATTCCCAATAGATTACCATGAGTGTCATATAATGTCAGGATAGATCCATTTAGATGGTATTCCTAAAATACGGTGTAAACCGTCATGAACTTATTTTACAAGGGTAGGAGACAATGTATGTTAGGGTATGGGGAACATATATTCATAGAAATTGAGTCATATTTATGAAATAACAATTTTTTCATGCATCACCATTGTGTTCCTTATGGGTACTATCAGCTTGTTTTTGGTCATGAACATAATTGGTGCATTTGGTGATTCAATTTTAATTGAAGGATGTGATGAAGGTATTGAAAAGGAAAGATAATGAAAAAACCCATCAACACATCATCAAATGTAAAAGTTCATAGTTTATCAATCCAATTCCATGTTAATGGATTCACATTAGGTTATCTATTTTTTGATGAGAACCTCCAATGGGCTTCCATGTATATGAATATTTGGTATGGATGTCCTTTTAGAACTAAATTACAATGAAAGGTGTTCACTAATGATTCATATACTATAGATTCTTCAAAATAGGTATTGGTAAAAGGTGTGACATTTTGGGATCATCAAATATTCTTTGGGTGGAATCATTTGAATTATTGGATTCCCTTACAGATTTATGATTTTTTAATGAATAATATCAAAATACTAGTGTTTAACGAGTTACCCTTATTCCTATGATCTCTCTGAATCTGTTTAGATATGAAAATATATGATTTTTAGATTAATCATACATATAATACATGTTTATGACTCATTTGTTTAAGGACACATAGTTAGGAAATTATTCATTTTTTTTCCATACAAAAAGGTAGTAGGTTTTTACATTATTGGGATCAGGCCCATAGGATGAGCATAATATGAATCTCTATAAATAGAATCATAACACACATAGTTTATTAATGATTAGTGGGATACATCATACCATTTATGTTCAATTTAAATAGAAATATTTCATGAATCTTAACTTTTTGTGAAGGGGAACACTTTTTGAAAGGTACTTAGAAATAGATAGTGTTTGCATTTATCATTAGTTTCCATTTAAGTTTCATCTTGGTATTCAATAACTAATTTGGATAAGGTATGGTTGTTGATTACACCTATTAGAGGGCCCATATATTGTTTTCAATATCATAAATGTTGGTACGACGATAATGGATGAATGCTTAAGAGGCTGGGGCATACAACTTGAAGGTGGATATGATATTGTGATACTAGGAGGGGTATCCAAAATTAAGGACTATATAAAGAATCTTATACTAGAGTCTATAAGTAAAGTATTTTATAAAATTGATTCATATTAGTCTTATCGCATAAGAATAATAGCATGTTTCTTTATGTTGGGATTGAACCTCAGAGGGGAATATATTGTATCATAGTTAAGAGGAATAAAATAAAATATAATTGAAGGTATGCATTTTAAGGTAATGTGACATGATTCATCGTAGATTAAAATTGTGTTGAAATGACATGTGTAATGAATTTTACAGTCATACTACCAGGTTTAGAAGGTGATTACTATAATGTATCTCAATATTTATTTTAAATTACGATCAATTAGAACATAATGTTTTTGTGTATAATGATTTTTTAAAGAAATAAGTTAATAGAATATTAGTTGTGTTACAAAAAAAGTGCACAATAAAGTATTGAGTGAGACTAACACAAGAGCTTCTCTAAGACACCTAGTATAGTAGAAGTGTGTGGTGATGGTATATTTGGGGTATTAAACCAAGTAGGAGGACCACAAATGGTAAATCTAACTGTGTTTTACGCTCACTCCCTATATGGGAACGCTGACACACATGTAGATATAATGTTTCTTTTTCAAGTGATATATATTATGGGGGATCAATAAGATCATCTAGATGTATGTTTGGAGAGTAGTCAAATAATGGACCTAGGTTTTATAATTGATTCTATCATATATTTTTTTTCAATTTATTCTATACTGATTTCCTAGGTTTATTTTTCTTGTTTTATGTTGGTATGTACAATATGGTTCATTCTTATATAACATGTCAATGTTTACTTATTTTTTTCAATTTATTATATACTGATTTCTTAGGTTGATGTTTCTTGTTTTCATTTGGTACGTACAATATGGTATTTCTGTTTTGATTTTTCTTTCAGGGAAGTGGTGTAGTGGAAGTAATTTTTTTTTCTAGTCAGCTTTTCTCGGCGGTTTAAACCGCTGCTAAATGTACATTGGTAGTGGTTTAAACCACCGATAAATGGTGATAACCGCCACGAAATGTAAAAAAAATTCCATTTTGTGGAAATTTTAACCACCACAACATAGGCGCATCGTAGGTACTCATTCCACGGTGGTTTCGGTGACTTCAACGGTGGTTTTACAGCCGCTGGATTTGAGTTTATTCATGGCGGTTATAACCGGCGCAAATAAACTGATGTCCAGGGCTTGTAAAAACCACCACTACAATCATTAAAACCGCCTCAAAATGAGGCAGCTACGATGCTTTCCGTAAACTGCTGCGAAACGGAAATAACCACTGGTAATAGTTTGGCGACTCCGTATTTGGTGGCAGTTTACAGAAACCACCGCCAAACCCTTTAGCGGTGGTTTAAACCACCGCTAAATGCAAAAAAAAAATCCGCTAAATGGATATTCTCTTGTAGTGTGGTTTATATCAGTTTGTCCAAACTCATTCTAGGTCCGAAAGATCTTCCACGACCCACTATGTGGCGAATCGAGTTCAATAAAACCCAACATGAGTTTACCTCTCATGGCGGGGTGCAGGTGGTTCGTTCATCAACTAGATAGAAGCTGATAGTGAGGGGTTTCAATAGTCAGTTGGTTTGTTGGATGGATAAATGATATGGAATGGGATTAGACTCGATATAGGTTGTGGTCATAAATTACCAGGAGATTCAGGCATGAGGTAGGATAGTGACACTGATGACTGGGACAACTGACCGATCGGGGCAGCACTGTGGCCGGCTGTATGGGCGGTGTCCACATTAGGCGAAGGGTGGAACACTAGTGTTGGGAGCAGTGATCGCGCAATATCTAGGTAGTGGTAGCCTCCTATCGATCTTGAAAAGGGAGATGGTAGAACAAAAATCCCTATAGTAAAGAGCAGTTTCATGAGGGGGAGGTGGTGACTAGGTCACATTGGTTGTTTGTGGGAGGCTGTTGCGGTGGGGCCTTCGGAAACTAGATAGGGAGGTGTGGCACCGAAGGGAGGTTTGGCGACTCTATTCCATTTCAGACCAACAATGGTGGTGGAGTTTGGCTTGGTGGGGAAGTTGATACCTAGATAGGGAGACAAGGAAAAGGATAGAGGCACACTAGAGGAGGAAGAGGCTGACAAGTGGTCTCCCTCATTCCACACCTTTTATACCCCAAAACACTTTTGTATATTTCATGAAATTAATTTTTTTGGTTAAAATTGTAATGTCACGCTGCCCCCTATTATTATTTTTCCATTTTATGGTTTTATTTTTAGAAAATAACTCATCCTCCAGAAACATAATCAATATCCTAATTATTTTCATGGAGGACACATGAACCACCAAAATCATTCAATTAAAAAATAATAATACAATTTTTATTTATTATTCCACTCTGGTAGAATATTTTGGCCACCAGCCAGCACTATTCTGGTGATGGATACTGGCCGTCTCTGGGCTACAAAGAAAAATAGACCACAATAACATTTTTATTTCTAATTCATGTAAATTTCAATACATATTATAAATATGGATCTCATAATTCTAATATCTGAACACTCACCAATTTTGATTCAAATTTTATTCTGATGGTCATAACTAGGCCATCCAAGATTAGATCAAAGTGTGGTAAGATTTTTTGGGACTGAATTAATATGATATACATAAATTTAAAGAAAAATAATTTTTCTTTTCTCAAAACATCTACATGAACCCTTTGGTTACAATTATTGTTATTGGGGTGCACAACGAAAGCTGATGGGTAAGGGATTTCAAAAAATTTATCACTGATGTGGAAGAACTTTTTATCTATGGTTATCTAATCCATGGTCCGGTCTAAGGATCTCACGTGGATTTCTCAATGCATTAATAAATAAAATAAAATGAGTATATCTTACAATTTCATAGAATTTCTAACTGTAGCTGATCACTGGGGACTGTTTCTCAAAGGATCTGAATCCAAACCCCTCTAGATCATTCACACACACCCCATAAATCCTCAAGCTCACCATTTTTTGAATTCTGTTTGGTAGTACAGAGTTGTGATGAATCTTTCAGCTTCTTGATGATCACCTCGATCATGTCCGTTCAATCCATTGAAGAAATTCATGGATAAGACACTCAGCTTGAGCAATTATCACTCTAGGAATCAATAGGATGGGGAAGATCTCAATTCCAGACTGATGAATTGTCTCTTTAATAATCTTCTCTCTTTCTATATATAGTGACTGATTAAATACCTTGGAAGGGTTCCTTGGTTACCATATATTTAGCAATACTAAATAAGAAAAAAATTAAATAATGTTGGTAAACTAACATCGTCATAAATATTATTTAGACATTATCTAATACTTGTAATATACATTATTTGAATAATACATGATGAAACTGATTCATTAACATGATTCATAATTCTATTTAATATTCAAAAAACCTTGAAAATTAATATTAAATTCATTAATATAATATTATTCATTGTATTTACATAAACACTTGTAAATTCATTTAATAATTAAATTCAACCTAGTTACTCTATACTAAAATAATAAATGTATTTATTTATCGTTGATCAATAATGATTGGATAAATCTCAGCCCTAGGGTGGTTCTCATTATGTCCTATATACCTATTTATGAGAATATAGTAGATTTTTTAAGACTCTATTGTATGTGACCCTCTTGGACCTTATTTTGATATCAATGAATAGTATTGTTAGACTAGCAGTGGAGTCTAGAAACCCATAACGACTACTAAAATGATAATGAATAGTTATATAAGTAACAACCATCCTACGAACTCAAACTAGAAACTATAGTCTAATTTTCATATGATATCTTATAAAGGATATTTCACACTTATACCATCACCCTTTATTAATTTAATATTTGATGATATAACTTGACAAAATTAACATCAACTACCTTGTTCATCAATTTATGATGGTACTAACATTCTGATCAACTAGGCTAGAGATATTACTTCTCAACTCAGATGAATTTTTTCATCCATAACAAAAATTATTCACCAAAATGAGATAACTCACCATGATTTCATTATCATGATTTTTCTTGGTATCAATGTATGAAATTAAATGTCATCGATTTATAATGATCTCAAGTCAAGAGACCAGTACAAATGTATATAGATAGTAACATCCAATAAAACTCAAAACACGTTGTGTTCCTATTGGCATGTAATTCCTTATAATCTCACATACTATAGATCCCTAAGTGAGAACTTCAAGAGAATAAGTCTCAATTCTTATAATCCCCCCAGCAACTAAAAGTCAGACATATATTGTGTCCAATCGGTATGATATATCTAGATCATATGAAATAAGTTTAAGAATAATATCATAGTATCTTTAGGATCTTATTACAACATGGTATATTCTAAAACATTTTTTGTATGATAAATAATCTATAGAAATTACCATTTATATAGTAGACAAAAAAATATCTACACTATAATAATAAAGGTACATGATTTATATCCTACCCTATATATGAAATAGTATTAAAAAGTAATTTTTAATTGGCTCTAGGGAACCCACTATGACAAAATTTAGGCATGTGGACTGACCTAGTACAAATAAAGGGAGGCATTGTGATTTAATAAAAACCTTATAATAACATGAGATATATTATTGTGGTCCTGTAAATATTCCCTAATGGGTTTATAAGAAGGGAACAAGATGGATAAGGTTTGACATCAATATAGAAATGGCATGCCTTTCCCATATATCATTATGTCATGATAAGAAGTGATCAAGATTAATATATACCAATATCATGTAACATCATGATACTATTTTTAAGTACTCATCAACAATTCTTTTTATCATTTTTTGGTTGGGGTTTTTATGAGGTTTCTTCAGGTGAAAAGTTGAAAATTTTGGAAATTTCTATGTTTTGAACGTTTTTTCTAATCTGTGTGCCCTCCTAGAGTAAACCATGAAAACCCAAATAGTGTTGGTTTTCTTGTTCGGTGTATAGTTTGAAAGAATGTGTTCCTGCCTAGTATAAACTGTGAACCACATTAAAGATTCACAATGTTTGTTTGTATGGTTTTAAAAAATATGTGTCCCTTCCCATCTAACCGTATACAAGAGATATTTCATTTCCAAAAATTAATTTAAAATTTAACAAACCCACACATGAACCACCACTCTACACTTGGAAGATCAAATCTAATAGAACCTCATTCAACTTTTCTCTGGTAAGTGATCTTTTCTTATTCCTTCTCTCTCACTCTCCTCTTCATTCCTTTGAAGGGGTGGTTAGATCATCCTATTGTTGATGGATCTAAACACATATATTTTGGATCTTTAATATAAGTATGATTCTTTGATCTCCATTTCCATAATTATTCATTGGAAAATCCCATTGTGGGTGTTATGATCGTGATCATAATGTTAAAGGTCGGTGGTTCCACTGAGATTTTTCATTTAACAAATCTGTTATTTTCATGATTGAATTAGATTACTATCAATTAAATTATGAAAACCTAATTCGGTATGAATTCAAATTTGAAATTGGAATTTCATCAATTTTTGGGAAAACCCCCAGTTCCAATGGAATTTAAAATTGGGGTGTGATTTGGATTTTATAGAAATTGGGAAATCCATTTATGATATTAAATTTTGAGAAAAATGGATTATATTTGTTTGATAAGAACCTATTATTGAATTTATCTTGTAAAATACATGAATTGATATAAAACATGTGTTTGTTTTTTTAAAGAAAAATTTTGATATTGAAACTGGAGATGGGGTGATTTTATTTTAAACTATTCTAAAATAATTTTCCAATTATTTATTGATTGACTAATCACATGATATCCTAGGTGGATAGTTGGTTATTTAGGAAAAACACGCCAGGATAGTAATTCCCTAACAACATATTGACACATTAAAACTATAATAAAAACCTAGTTCAGAGGATCTTATCCATGATAGGATGTGGAAGAGTCCACTCTTCCTGATGTCTGAGGGACATGTGTACACATATTATGTGATCACCGATATGAGTTTTATGAGGATCCCATAACATGGAACTTTCATACCTGAGGTAAGATGTTCATAGTTCATGTTATGACTAAATTGATATATACTCCAAAAAAAATTATACTATTTTACTCATAACCTTTTGATTTATTTTAACTAATATATAATAAAATTATGTTAATCCATTATTTGAAATGTTTCTATATATTGAAATTAAATGTATG
Organism: Viscum album; assembly: GCA_963277665.1. Classification (NCBI taxonomy): domain Eukaryota; kingdom Viridiplantae; phylum Streptophyta; class Magnoliopsida; order Santalales; family Viscaceae; genus Viscum; species Viscum album. Next base: position 134,892,257 of record OY728137.1, read on the forward strand.
GTTTTTTTAATTTTCAATTGTACTTATGGCCATTTTACCCAAATTAATGAAATAATTTTTTTATTTATTATATAATTTTATTATCGAACACATTGTGAGACCATACACGGATTTTATATCACACCCTACATTTTCCTTTAATAATTTGTAGGTTTCATTCTACCAGATTCATGTAAGGGGAAATCCCTACATGGATGTTGCAGTTATTGTTGATGCTTTGGGCCTGTAGTATTGTGTGTGTTGGGAATTGGGTTATTTATGTTGTTTGATTATGGGTACATTGATTATGTACTATTTGGGTTTTTTTATTAACAAATATGATTCCTAGTATTGTTCTCCCTTTAGAGTTTTACTTTGAGCATACTAATATTTATCTAGTTCTTCCACTGTTTTTTTAGAAAATCCATCCCTCTTTTATATTGTATGATGTCAATTGTTAGTTTCCAACCCATGGGGATTTGTAAGGCCCTTAAAACTATGTCAGTTTCAGATTGATTATTAGGTTACTAGGGTATCTGGGACAGTTCATGAAAAAGTGGAATCAAAGGCATAGGTTAAGAATATTTCCATGATGTTAGTATGCAGTTTGAAATATTATCGGAACATAAGAGGTAGTTACAAGTTAGTGCTTCCCCATATCTCATCGTAATGAGCCTTATGTCACAGGGGTGGTTTGGGGATGACATATTCAGTATTAGTTCTAGTCTTTTAATATATTTTTATTTGGATAGGTTTAAATACAAATCATGTTTTCTTTTCTGATGGGATTAATTTCCCTAGTTTCTCTTGCTTGAGTGTTTAACTGAGTAATCTTATAATGTATTGTTTATTTGTAATGATGTTTTGTAGCGTCATTCCTATAAAAATATGTGTGAATCAGATCCCGGATGAAGCTTCTGATGAACCATAGTTTGATAATCCTCATGTGGACCAAAATCTGGTTGAGTTAATTGTATATGTTGTCCAAGATCTAGAACATGCACCTACACCCATTACCATCCAGGATCCAATTATGGAACCTCAAAGGGATGATCTATAGGATCATGCTCAACAGTTCCTTCACTAGAATCCACCAATATTACAAGTATCTATTAATCATCAAGAGGTAAAAGAATCATTGACCAGGATTGATATTTTTTTGAGTTCATGGAGACGTCTGATTTAATCAAGGTGATGCACCACATTCAAGCTAGAGGGACCTATTAGGATATTTTAGGACAAAATGGTGATTAAAAAAATGGGGACTTATTTTGGAATGAATTTATATGTTCTTTTCACCAAAAATATCTATCAAGATTCTATAGTGTTTTATATGGATATAGAGTTTTTGAAACTCAAGCAGGATGATAGGACCATGAAAGAATATAAAAACTGGTTCATTGAGATTGTGTAGTTTTTACCAATTATTTTATTGAATGAGTTAATGAACACTCCCTGGTTTGAGATGTGATTTCAATCTGGTATTTTTTTCTAATTTCTTATTTTTGAAGCTTTGTTATTATGCTTATTTTATGGATAGGACGTTGATGGTCATACATGATCTAAAAGAGAAATTAAAGGATGGAGGGAGTTCATTTTTCTCCCAGTGGTAGTTCTAAGAGTTCCCATAAAGTGAGTAGAAAGTTTTAGGAATTTCATGGTGTTTATCAATATTAGAGATCTTCTAGACCAACTATAGTATTGATAATAGGCCTTTTGATTTTCTACCAGTGTGTTAAGCCTGGGCACTCGAAACGGGTTTTCATTGAGGCACCTAAAATTATGTGGCTCATTTGAATTCTCAAGTCACATAAAGATGTTCTTCCATATATATTTTGGTCCACATAGTGTAATGGGATCATCAACAACAAGAATTACTATGGTACAATTAGACACATCAAGATTATAGGGATTTTAGCCATACGAAACTGGAATGAAGCTTCTTCATATAGTGGAAGAGTCTATATAGGAAGAAAATATGGGTCCGACGACTGTGAGAGGTTCCATCACCGTAGCTTCCTCTTTAGTGATTGGTTTATTTGATACTAGTGAATCTCATTCATTCATTTAAACATTTATTGTGACTCTTCTAAATCTACCTATATATATTTTATCTTTTTTGAGGGATATTACTACACCTGTTATAATAAAGATAGGGCATCATCTTAGTTTTCCTTCTTGTGTCTATTCTTTATCATAGATTGATCTTACTTGTGATTTTATGGTTCTCGACATAAAACCTATTGATTCCATTTTTTTCTTGGATTGGATCACTAATAATAAATCTCTAATTGATTTTTATCTTCGATGGGTATACTTTACTGCACTTGATGGGGTGTGTTTTATCATTTAGGAAGAGTGGGACCTGAGGTCAAGTAGAGCCGGAACCTCTTATCCAATGTTAGTGAAAGTGATATCAGTGTATTATTTTGACCTAGTTAATGAATTGTTGAGTTATAATATCCTTCTATATGTCATCAATTTTCACAAATTTTTTCCTTACAGATTATTTGGTTTTCCATTGGTAAGGGTGGTAGAGTTAACTATTTATCTAGTACCTGGAACTTAGCAATACCAATTCATTCATACTTCATGGATCCTGGTGAAATGAACTATTTAAATAATCATTTTGATGAACTTTTCAATAAAGTATTTATGTTCCTAAATATTTCACCTTGGGTTGAAACTATTCTCTTTGCTAAGAATGATGATAGGTCACTTCATCTTGGTGTTAATTATCGAATACTCAACCAAATTAAAGTAAAAAAAGTATATATTTCCATGGATAGATATATGTTTGACTAATTTAAAGGGGGAAATTGGTTCTTTAAGATTTATCTTTGTCCTGGTTATCACCAATTTAAAATAAAAGAATCTAACCATCATAAAATTTCCTTTTGGATTAAGAATGGGCATTATTAGTACCCTTTCATTCCATTTGGTCTAACCAATGATCATATAATCTATATAGAGTTGAATAACAAGATCATCTATGAGTATCTAGACAATTTTGCGGGGGTCATTGTGGATGATATCCTTATTTAATCTATGTCTGAGGAGGATCATGTGAATATTTTAGAATAGTTCTTGAATTGTTGAGAAATATCTGACTTTATTTTAATCTATCAAAATGGGATTTATGGATTAAGGAAGTGAATTTAATAGGAAACATGGATTTGAAACATGTTATATCAGTTGATGCTAATATGGTAAAAGCTGTTAGGACATGGGAATAACCAAAATATTTTTCAACATTTGGAGTGTCTAGGGTTTGGTTGGATATTATCTTTGGTTCATAAAGTATTTTTCATTGTTTGATTCTCTGATAAAGAATATAACTTAAAATGAAGTGATGTTTTCATGTAATAATAAATTTAAGAATTATTTTTTCTAGCTAAAATTTATTTTCACTGCAGTGTTTGTGTTGAAACTTCCAGATGTTGGGAAGCGATATGTGGCCTTCTGTGATGCATCAGGTTTAGGTTTGGGTTCTTTTATATATATATAATGATCATATAGTTGGAAAAGACTCTCAGTAGCCTATACCACATGATAAGAGTTAACTAACCAATGAACATGAACTTTCATCTATGATACATGCACTTAAGAGATGTCGACATTACCTTTTTGGATAAATTATTACCATGTATTCAAACAACAAGATATTAAGTTAAATATTCTCTCAAAAATATTTGAATATATACCAGTGGAATTGTGTGGTATACCTACAATCATTTCATTTCAACATTACCTATACCCTAAGGAAAGGGAATGTCTCTGCAAATATGTTGACCAGTAAACTACAAACCTAGGTCATAAAAGAATCATTAGAAGAATGAAACTTGATGAAATTTTTTCAAAGTTGCATGTTGGAGTGTGAGAAATATGTGTCTAGGTTGCCTTGTCCAGTGTTTAATTTACATCCCTTATTCATGATATAATCCTTCATAAATAAAAAATTGATGATGTATTATATAGAATTAGATAATCTCTTTATAGTGGGGGGACCATAGCTAAGATTACATTCACTGTGGAGGGTATTCGATGTTTTTCTTATTGGTTTGTTGTGTTGTAAGTTTTGAGTAAATATTTGATCGGGGTATTTTGATAATTCCCTGTGGGAAGTGCACCCATTAACTATGAAAATTTATATGACTTGCATCGATGATTCAGGTGGCCAAACATGAGATGGGGAATTTCTGGGTTTTTTCATTATTATATGTTCAAATAGGTCAAGTCCAAGAACTAAAGTCATTTGTGTTAGCTTCAACCACTTCCAGTGATGACTTGTAAGTGATATGAGATATCTATATACTTTTTATTGGGTGTCCATGTACCCAAATAAAGAATAATGTGATACCAGTTTTGATTGATAGGTTGACAAAATTGGATCACTTTATACCCATTCAAGATACAACCAGTGTTAAGAAGATCGGAAATCTCTATCTGTGAGATATTTTTTTTATTTTCATGGAGTTCCATATAATATAGTATTTGATATATATCCTCAATTCACTTCTCTCTTTTGGAGAGGCCTTCGGGAGGAACTGGGATCTCAGGTTCACTTGGGTATGACATGTCCTCCCCATATGGATTTTCAAACTGAGAGGGATAAACAAATTCATGAGGATATGTTTTTCACCTACACTATTGGATTTGGTGGAGCTTGAAATGACCATTTGGGATGTCTTATGTTCACTTATGACAATAGTTATCTGTGCATAATCAGAATGGATCCTTTTGGGGCCTTGCATGGAAGGCCTTGTAAATCTCTATTGTATTGGTTATAGATTGGTGAATGTTCCTTGGTTGTCCGATACAGGTTCAAGAGATGGAATCAATGATTCAATTTATTATTCAATTTATGTTGACTTTACAGAACCAATATAAATCTTATGTTGATCATTGTCTTAGACCATTGAGGTTTCTAGTTGGTGGTTATGTGTTCTTGAAATTTTCACCTAGTTTGGGCCATCAACAGCTTAGGAGGAAAGGGAAACTTTAACCTCATTTTTTGGGTACCTTTGGATGTTTTTTAGAAGGCAGAGAAGGTGGATTATAATTTTTAACTTCCACCATAGTTTATGTTGATACATAATTTGTTTTGTATCACATGTATAGAAATATATTTCTGATCAATATCATGTTCTGAGGATGAGTGATCTTGATGTTGAACCTGATTTATCTAGGATAGAGCATACATTCAAGATACATGATTCTAAAACCAATGTGATTTATGTGGATGATACCTTTTGTTCAAGTGATATAGAAGAATTAATCTAATACCGATAAGACATGGGAGAGAGAGGCATTGATGAGAGAGTAGTGTCCTAATTTTTTGACATAGAGACTTCTTGCTATAATTTTTGGGGATAAAACGTTTCTTTGGTTGGAAGTTTATAACATATTTATATTATTTTAAGCTAATAAATGACCCTAATTTTTTATCATGCCTTGTTTGTGGTTTGTCTCTGAATTCTTTAGGTGAAAAGTTTAATTTTTTTTAATTTTTGGGATGTGAACAATTGGTGCATAGTTTTTCAAAACTATGCACCAACCTAGTGTAAACTGTGAAAACCCAAATAGTAGGGGTTTTCATATATGGAACAAAATTTGGAAAACAATGTTCCCACATCATTAAAACCATGAACCCCATTAGAGGGTGTATAGTTAGGGCACATAGTTTGACAAACCGTCTGGCCCTATCCACCTAGCCGTGCATGTGGTATTTTCTTTCTGAAAATTAATTTAACAATTCCCAAACCACCATATGAACCCTTTATCAACCTTAACTTAGAATTACTCAATATCTAAGGTCTTTGAGGCTCTCGGTAACCCATTTTTCTCCTATTAACCCCTTCATATGTGGACCAAATATTGGTGAACCTTGTTCAATTCCTCCCTAGTAAGTTATCTTCTCAAATTCCTTCTCTCCCGTTCTCTTATTCTTTTATCCATAGGTTTTTTATAACATTTTTCAACTAATGGATCTAAAATAACTTGTTTTGGATGAAGAATATAGGTTTAAATCATTGATCTTTATCATCATCATTCTTAATTTAGAAATTCCATTATGGGTGTTGTGTTATGTGATCTTTGTGTTAATGGAAGGTGGCTCTGTTGAGATTTTTTATTTAATAAACCCTTCATTTTCTTGATTCATTTAGATTAATTTTAATCAAATTATGAAAATAAAATTTGGTGAGAATGTGAATTTGAAATTAGATTTGCATGAATTAATACTAAAACCCCCAATTCTAATGGATTTGGAAATTGGGGTTTGATTAGGATTTGATAGAAATTTTGAAATTGATTTGTGAAATTTAATTTGAAAAAAATATGGATTAAATTGATTTGATAGGATCCTATTATTGGTTTTATCATGAAAAATCATGTAATTATTATAAATAAGTTTTTTATTTTTAATGTAGAATAGGCATATTGAAACTAGAAATGGAGTTATTATATTTTAAACTCTTTTAAAACTATTTTCACATTACTGATATATTGACTGAGAACATGTGAACCCAGGTAGTTAGTGTGTTATTTAGGAAAGACACACAAGGATGGTGATTCCCTAGCAGTAGATTGACTTTTTAAAACTATATCAAATTTATAGTTTGGCAGACCTTATCCCCAATGGGATGTTGATGAGTCCTCTTTGTCTGGTGTCTGAGGGACGTGTGTACACATATTTTTTTGATCACCAATATGAGATGTGTTAGAATACAATAACTTTAAACTAAAATAACTTCAGGAAGATGACCATGGTGTTTTGTGAATACTTTGATTTATATAGAAAGGATTGTGATATTTTTTTACTCATGCCCAATTTATTTATATAAAATATTTTATATAAAGTGTTTAGAAATTATTTGTTTGAAATTTTTCCATCTTTTTAAATGAAAATCTTACATTGTTTAAAATATGAAAATTTAATTCCATTACAATTTTGTTTAAAATTGAATGTATGATTTAGTTTATTTATTATTTTTATAATTATGGAACACTTGGTGAAACCCTGTTGGGATTTTAGATCACACACTATCTTTTACTTCATACATTTTTATGTTTACTTATGCTAAGTTTGATCAAGGGTAAAGGGCCACTTAAAGGTTGTGGTTTCTATTGATACTTTGGACTTGGATTGTTTGGTCCATTGAGACTTGTGTTGTTAATCTTGTCAGATTCTGAGTATGTGGAGGATGTACTATATCTGTTTTTGATTTACCTATTTGAATCCTAGTACTTTTCTCCCTTTAGAGTTTTATTTCGAGTATAATTATATGTATCAGGTTTTTCCACAATTTTTGTGGGAAAATCATTCCATTTTTTTATCTTTTATGATTCTAGGTTCTAATCACCAACCCATGGGGATCGGGAAATCCCTTCAGGTTATGTCGATGTCGGCTGGGTATCAGGGTACTAGGGTATCTAAGATGGTTAGTTACATTTAATTTTACACATTGTGTTCGTTTAAAATTTTTATTATCATTACTTTTACTAGAGATCAAGATTCCCTTGAGAATGAAATCATTTCAGAAGTGGGAACATAATTCCCCATTGGAATTATGATATTATCAGGATATATTGAGACATATTTTTTTCTCTAGTGGATTTGTTTATGGTCATTCCATAAGAATATTTTTTAATACTTGATGTAGTGACATTTTTTGTTTTTTTTAATGTATGATTACGATTATGGAAAAATCAAATCATGCTTACACTTATATTTTTTTTGTATTTTTTAGGGACACTATTGGTGATGACCAACTATATTTTAATCACATAAAAATTAGACTTGTTGGTTTTTCTACAATATTAACTATTTATGACACATGTAATGTAGGGATACTTGTTGTAGAATGTTGATATTGAGTTCCAAGGTTAGATCTAGGAGGTGGGACTGGACCTCCTCTTGTATTTTGATTATTTTAGACCAAGTTATATAAGATATACACACACCGAATCTTGTTTATTTATATATAAATTTTTTAACAATAAATTACCTCATTGTAATATTTTATGTGTTATGTAATTAATTTATGGTTTTTACTTAGCTAAAATGTACATATTTTAAATTTATATTTTGGAGACTAATTTTTTTCATTACCTTTTTAAATATTTATTATTATTATTACCAAAGAATATAATCTCAACTAGGTTCTATATATAATCTCACTACTAATCAACAGCCTCTGGCATACATGGAGTCATGCATGAGGTCATGTGTCACCACCAGTTTACCCATGGTTTAAGTATCCCATGATAAGATGTTACCATAATGATATCCAATTACCATGAAATACTTATTCCTTGTTTAAATATCTGAAATTATGTTTCATTATATTCTATGATCATTTATTATGTTCCATGATAATAACTCATGTTCCAGGATGATTCATTCATTATTTTTAAATCACACTCATTTACAATATTTCCTATTTTTATTTGTATATAATTCATTAACCTATATTATATAGATTATTATTCCTTAAAATAGCACCATGTAGTAATACAACCCTCACTAGGATTTTTAAGTCACATTTTTCTTTCCATATAAAATCCCTAGAAATTTGGGAATATATATATGGGTAAAATACATATTGATCATAGATATTTATAAAATGTGATTAAATAAGTATTTTTTTCAATGTTTTACATTGTTTTATATTCATATTTTATAAATACATTAAACATATGAGTCAATCATTTGTTAAATGAATTAAATATTCATTTTCTATATGAAATGTTGTAAAATATTTTACATGATCCCTAATTAGTAATATATATGATTTTATTTATAATTATGTTTGAACTTTTGGTAATAGTACATATAGAATGTATGTTTGTTGCATTATTTCATGGAAATGATTAAATGATGAAAAGGAAAATCGTGATACTGCACAAGGTTCTTAATGTCCTATAGCGTTACATTAACAAAAAATATATTATCATTAATGTAGAAAAAATTATATTTCATTTATCATGTAGTTAAATTATAATTCATAATTTCTATGTCTTATTATATTCTAATTTGGTCATCTATAAGTATTAAAAATGACAAAATTGATTTATCAATTTTGGTATATACATATATAATTTGATCTTATATTTTATATTATAGATTTCAAACATTTAGGTTATGTGAGAATTGTTTTAGGATGATAAGAGAAGAAAATATTTTATCGTTTATCTTTATTTGTATAAAAGCTAAAATGAGATTATGTTTTCAGTATAATGATGTTTTAGTGGTGTTCATTAGAGGGTGTATCATTAAGATATCTAGATTACTATAACAATAACATGTTTTTGGAGTCATATAAGTTTTCAAGAAGTATATAGATTGAATATAACATATAATTTATAAAAAATATGAGAAATAGAGATGGTAGAGTCTAATATTTTTTGAATATATCGATATATCATTTATATATAACCCCCCTCATGTTTTAATTTTTATTTATGATATAGTAGTTATTTATCTCATCATCAGGATATTATTGTTTTGTTTCTTAGTATTCCCATAGGATAACTTATCCAATAAGGTCCTTAAAGTCCCATAATGTGGAACCTCAATGAATATTTAAGCTTCAAATGGGGTTTAGACTAATTAATAAGAAATATTATACTAATTTTGGATCTATAAATCATAAAAAACAATATTTAATATTATTCTATAAATGAGTTTCAAAAATGGTCTAATCATATGTTTAATACTACTATAATGGGTTATTGAGGCCTAGTTACAAAAATTTCGTGTTCTCTTTACTAAAGTATGAGATAATCACACTGATTCTGTGAGGTCTAGTTAATGTTTATAGTTATTAATAAATAAGTTGATTTAAAATTGAAGTTCTTAATTTTTTTATTGAGACCATTGGTAACATGAAGTATTATGATTTATCAATAGTAATTCTATGTTTCCCATTGATGTAAGAGTATTATTTTAAGTTATCTATTACACTTGGGATGGTTAATGTGGTGATCAATACATTAAGAGGGAATACCCTAGGGGAAAAATCCATATAGTTGTACTATAAGTGAAATATGGTGAAGTATATCAACATGTTTCATTTAAATATTAAAGAGTAGAATGATCACATTTATTTAATATTAATAAAAATTAGTATCCAATTCCTAAATAGTTAAATAAGGATTGGATATGTGATGTCATTTATGAGGGATATCATTGTTATCTTATATTAGGTGACCCCTTGATATTTACACTAATTGTTTGGAGTGAAAGATACTCTTTGAACGTTATAGAGTCTCCTAAGAAAACATTTACCATTATGTGTTTTTGGAACATTATCCCTATTTTTAGTGGTGAATCTAGGAGAAAAGAGGATGTAACAAGATATAAAGTTGCTGTTTTTTTGGTTGATGATGAGAATAATTGTTGTAGAGATCATTTCAATATGTCTCACTTGTCAATATGTGAAATTTTTTTATCATTTGTAGACCGTTCTAAGTTAGTAATTGTGTATAATATAGTGGATTTTTTGAAAATATTTTCATGATTCTGGAAATAAAATTAACCAATGTTATTGATAGTGGATAAACTAATGAATTTAACAAGTATACGACCCATATATAGGGAATGACTGTTAGAAATCACTTATCATTCAAATTCCACTGTGTATTTTTAAAATTTTACCTTAGAGATCAATCATTAGATGGTGGTTTGTGATGACGATTAGATCATGTATCTATTTAGTCATTTGTAAGGAAACATATTATTCTAGTAATTCATTTTGTTACATTTCTTTAAAAATTTCTATCATGAAAATAATATTGTTCATAATATCATTGTAACATAATAATCCAAATTCTTTGAACAAATACCTCAACCAGAATGCTATAGATGTATGGTACTTTCATGACCTCCATATACTTTCATAACATCAAATAGATTAAAATTTAAATTATGGGGATTATTTACCTTTGATATGAAATAAATAATAAATACTGGTTTTTAATTTGAAATCTAACATGACACACCTATACATTGGAATTTTCATCACCTTTAGAAAATTTAACATTAAATATGAACAAAACCAATCATAGTATAAAAAATAAAATAAATTTTTAAGAATATAAATGGGAACATACAATAGTTGTTATATGATATAATAAAAGGTTGATTAGATACAACTGAAAAACTTATATGGAGAATTAAAATATCCCAGCATAAAAAGTTAAATAATAATTAGAATTTAACTTCACGAGACACCATAAATATCAAACAATTCTACCACACCCCAATATGTTTATACACGATACCTTGGTCTTCTCTTACTAGAAAGAAAATATTTACTTGTCTTTGTGTCATTTAATAAAATAAAAACCAATATGTACACCAAAGGTGAATACACAAGAATTGAGTATATAAATTTGTAGGATGACTCCAAATATTATATATATTCTATTCTATAATAAAAACCAAACATGATATTTTAAGAATAGTAAATAAAACCTATTATTTTAATAAAAAAAGAAAATTAAAACCAAACAAGAAATTTTTTCATTAAACAATCATACCATGGGTTATATTGAAACTATAAAAATATATGTTAAATTTAGAAAAACCAAAAACTAAATTATTTAAATGAATGAATATCTTTATAGAAGAAACTACTATGCTCTAATAAAGAATTTTGGACTCGGATCAAACAAATGGATCTATTTTTCTAGAAGTAATTCAAACCTATTAAATGATAGGCTTGATCAAATCCGCACTGAGTGATCACATTAGTCAAAGTGAAATCATAACTATATATACCCATTAGTTAAAGTGAAATCATGAATAGAAAACACTTCAATGGTATTTTCTCAAAATAGATCCCTATAGCTTACATGAGGTCAAAAAATAACATTTAATTAAATCAAATAAAACCTTTATAAGGTTATGCATGTAGTCACTTATATACCCTCTCAGGTAATAAATAATATTTCATAAAAAATGTTCTTCTATTACATTACATAAAAATAATAAAGGATATACACAATAGTCGAATAATAAAATGTTATAATGAAATCTGGCACTTCATTTGATAAAACATTACAACTCTATTCATTCATTGGTAATAGAAATGTAACACCCCATCATCTTAATATGTATTAACAATAGGAATAAATTCCACATGATGGAAATTTTTTAATGCACGCAACACCAAAATAAATTTAATAATTATTTATTATAATTAAAATTTTAATATATTAAAATAAAATTAAGCCAAAATATAATAAGTAATATTAATTATGCATTTCATTAATTATTAATGGATTAAAAAACATTCTAAAAAGTCAAGATTTTATTGAATGTTATATATTTTTTATTCAAAAGGTAAATTTATAAAAACTAAAAAAATTATTTTGGAAAAATTAACATCATTTTTTTTATTAATTTTAAAATTTAATTAGGGTGAATTTTTCTTGGGTTTTTATAAAATTTTTATTTTTAGTTTAATAGTGTAAAATGCCATTTTTTTAAATATAATAACTATTATGAAATTATTATAACATAAGAATGAACTAAAAATTTATGGATCAATTTCTTATAATAAATATGTGTTTGAGGAATATAATAATTAATTTTAAAAAAAAATTGAATTTGGAAACTCATGCAAGAATTTTTAGAATCTAAGTTATGTTTTACTATATTAAAATAATATTTTTGTATTTTTGATTAATGAAATATACAAAATGATAAATTTAGTTTTTTAATTATTTGAAAGTAATAGAATTATTATTATTTCATCAATACACTAATTAGTTCCATGTTATTAAATACTATACATGATTTTTGTGTAAATTCATTTTCTACACATAAAATGAAATTTTTTTCCAAAAATGATTTTTATTATGTTTTGTGTACTTATATTAAAATTACAATTTGTTTCCTATAGAAATTTTATTTTCTAAAGTTATTCTCAGATTTAGAGTCATAATATTAAAATTTGGTAGCATAGTTCATTTTTTATTTATTCATAAATAATAGTTACCAAATAAAAAATTAATTCATCACATTAATGGTTCAAAATGGTTAAAAGGGGTTACAAGTAAGGGTTGTTTCATAAAATATACAAAAAACCCAATATTGTTTTTGATTTTTTGTGTTTAATTGGACCTATATCATATAATATTATAATTCGGACTAACTTTTAGTCACATTACTTGATAATTACATTTATTATATTAAATGTTATAAATATTTACCAGGGTACCACTCCTCTAACTTATAAAAGTATCCCTTCACCCCTCACATTTACACGCACATTGAAAACCTTATCTATATCGATATCGAGGAAAATAACTTCACAAAAACATTATCCATGACATATACATTCTATTATCATAAAAATTACATCCTAATAAGGCATAATGAGAGATCCTTGTGAGGATACCGAAAGAATGTCATGACCAAGTTCGTTCAAGTTTGTTTCTTATTGAACCTCCTCCAAATACACTTTACGAATTATTATATAATAAAATAAGTATTATTATTATAATTATTATTTATTATATTTATGGATTAATGATTAAATACCTTAATTCCACTCATTTGAAAATAAAGGCGTCGCTCATGTGAAGTGTGAACTATTGTCTCCTTAAAAGATATATTCCATTTGTATTCAATGACTCCAATATCTGGTTATAAATGTTTATTTAATGAATAAATATTATATTTATAACTTTATTAATATTCTATAATATTTATATTATAATTATACAATTGCATGTTATTACTCATTCAGTCATTATAACATGCTTTTGTTTTGGTCCGTTTTTTCAACAACATGAGCAGTATTATAATGTTTATTTTTTTAATAAATATATAATTTCATATAATTGCAATAATATGTAATAATGATGTATTTAAGATGTTTTTAATATGTTTTAATGGTTATATTCAGGTATTTATTCACTTGTGAAATCAATTCTTTATATGTAAAGAAATTTTTAAAAACCAATTATTTATGCTTTCCATGAAAATCATTACCATATGTTTCCTAAAATGAAAATAAGAATTTATAAATATATAAAAAAATCTATATAACTTAATTAATAGTATGTATATGATGAAAACTTTACCAAGTTTCATGGACTGAAACTTTCGATTCAGAACACGCATGGAAAATAGAATAATTAACAAAAAATCATAATTTTAATAAATAATTTTTACAAAATGGGTAATAGTAAATTAATATTTAATTGTAAATATAAAGATAAATATATATATTTATATTTATATATAGATTCATAATAAATATAAATTAATAATATAAGAGGTTATATCATGTGTGACCAAATGCAAGTCTGAGTTTAGGGCTTTCACATCCCAATTCCCATTTATTAAGATATATTATATATTCATAAAATTCTATATTTTTTGTGGATTAAATATTTCTCAAAAATTTATTTTTTGAATATTTTCTTCAAAATTATTAGGATTTTAAAATATATAAATTTTATATATTTAATTTTATTTTTATTCATGTGTTACCTAATCTTTAGACAGTTATTCCAAACCATTACTTCAAAAGTGTGACGTCTTTTAATAATCTCCTTTTCATGAAAATCCATATTCATTATAATGTTTTAATAATTTTATTCTATATATTAAAAATATTTTAAAATTTTATTTTCAATTATCTTTATCATTCATTATGTAGGTATTAAAAATAGTATTCTCAATGTTCTTCATACGAGTCACTTCTGAGTTTATTTATAGGAGAGTAAAAATATTTTTTTAATGTTTACCAATTGACTGCATTCTCCCAACACCATGAACATTATTCATAATTAATATTTATTTCCAAATTTCTATGGATTTTCAATGAAAATACTATTCCTACTTTTTTTTTATTTGTTACCAAAAGGAGAGGGTATTTCTTCTTTTTTTTCAAGGAATATTTATTGTGATTTTGTAAAAGTATTTTTAAATTTTTTTAAAGTCCTTTCGCTGTTAGTATACATCACTAGAGATCTTTTATAATTATATCATCAACTATTATTATATGTTTGTATTATGATGATGGTTAAAGGAAATTTTCCTATAACCCGTTTCTTTCCAAAGGGGAATTAAGTAGTGAATGAATAATGACTACTCTTAAATTCTTGTAATATACATATGTATAGTTTGTTAATATGTGATGGGAGTGTCACAACCTTCCTCCCCGGGCCATGAACATTGTTATCTAACCCCATGGGTCTCCTTTAATATCTTGGTTGCCTTCCCAGCACATCATAGGCTATTACTCACTAGGGTCACTTATCAGACTAATGATTGTCTCCACAGGCCAACACATGTTCTTTCAGTGTGTTTTTCCCTCACTCACAAACTTCCCTGAAGGTCACCGATCCTGATTACTACTCCAGGCCAAGCATGCTTAACTATAGAGTTCTAATCATGTAGTATCCTGAAAAGAAAGATTCACCTTGTTGACATGGGTAGTAACATTTAGCCTTTTAATTCTCACTTTTCTAGGGGTGTTACATTATCCACCCCTTTAAAGCATGACGCCCTCATTGTGGACCCCAATCCTCAAACCCAGGAAGTTCCTAATCACTTCCTACCAGGTACCACCTTTGATACCAAATGAGACAGCTGGGCCTCAGTGACAGCATAGACACCCCGCCTTAACATGGTTGACAGGTCCTAGCCCACCAAGTACCACCAGTTTCCCCGCTAACACGTGGTCCCCACCCAAGGGTCCACCTACATGCCTGAACAGGTCAACTGACTAATGGAAATCCCCACAGGCCAACACATGTTCTTTCAGTGTGTTTTGTCCTCACTCACACACACCCTGGGAAACTTCCCAGAAGGTCACCAATCTAGATTACTACTCCAATCCAAGCATGCTTAACTGTGGAGTTCTAATCAGGTAGGCTCCTGAACTCAATTTTTAAATTGGTCTAGAACGCCATGTCTAGGACCCAGAATCTCATTTATTTATTACCATTTATCAATTAATTAATCAGTCGACACAATTCCCATTTCATAGTTAATTCTTCACATTTAATTATCCAAATCTGTTCTCAACATTTCTTAATTATTTCTCATAATTAATCATCTTTAATCAGAATTCTGGAACTTGCATGAGAAATAGAAGGTAATCAAAAGTGTATGTCATCAACATGCCTCAATGATGGGTTATTAATGACATTAAATGGTACAAGCGAACGATCTTGTTTAAGCAAGGCATTAAATTTAAATTATCGCGTTACATTTATAAGTTAAAGAACATGGAAGAAGGGGGCGTTTAGGCGGGGCACACCCAAGGGGGTGGCCAAAAGTGAAAGATATCACCTAGGATGGGCTTCACCATAAACGAAGGCCACAATGGGCATGAGTGAACCACCCAATAATTTCAATAACAAATAACGAGGAATCACCAGAAGGTTGCGACAAGCGGCACAAGACGTGGCATGACATAAGTGTCGAAGTTAAGAGAAGAGGGTAAACACCCTACACTAAAAGTTCTAATTAAATGTTAAGACATGAACTTAGGAGGTGTCAAGGCTCATTTATTATTTTTCAAGAAGAAATTTCATTTATCAAGTATAATGTCAAGCATAAAGAGTCATAAGACAGTTAAGCAGGGAAGCACAAAAAATTAACTACTGCATTTTTATCTTGAAGGAAGCTCACCTCCATTGGAGGAGTTTTATTAAAAAACATGTCATTACTTTATCAAACAATTCATTTAGTGATATTTATCATTTAATTTAAAACACATTCAACACTTAACTAAAGTAAGAATCCAAACAATAAGGAAAGAAATCATGAAACTCTATTGATACATTTTTAGATTGAAGGAAACACACCTCAAAAGAGGGGTTTAATTATTAAATCATTAGTTTAGTGACCAAGCAACCTCTTTTATCGTATTCCTGCAATTCACACGATTTGCACAGATGCATTTAATCGGAACTAAAATTGCATAATTAAAATTATAAGGAAGTGAAATATTAAACTCACTATTAGTTTACATAAATTTAAAGGGCAAGGAGAGGGACCCTACCTTAAGGTGGATCCATCCGTCCACTCTGGCTCTTAGTGCTTTCTAAATAAAGTTTTCGCTGCTGCTCCCCACCTCCTAAGACCTCTCTCGTTTGCCGATTTTCACCGGATCTCCACCGGTTTCCAGTTAGAATTTCCATGGTAAGCTATTCTCTCCATTCTCCTCCCTGTTTCCAGCTTTATTTCAACTTAATCGGCACCCGGTGAGGTGCGGCCGAACCCTAGGGCTTAGAGTTCATCTGGTTTTTTGTCTTGCTCTTGTTCTAGGTTGGCACAAAAGGTCTGTTGGGACCCCTTGGCCTGCGTTCCGGTAACGGCCGCCGAAGTCAAAGTGGTTCGAGTTGTTTCAAATCATTGGAATGGTTTCGGGGTGAGGTTTCCACCTTTCGCTTTGTTTTTCACTTGTTAGATTTGGGGATTTTGATGTTTATGATCCTCGTCTTGATGTTGGCAGTGCGTTGAGGTCACGGTGTGGGTTCGCCTTCGTTTTGGTTTGTCACCAACACCCGAGGTAAGGGTCTATTATTTATGGTTGCTTTCGCCTTGCCTAATTTGATCTCGTTATGTGTCTTAAGGTTCGTAGTGGTTGTTTTATAGTGCGTTGGAGGATTTAGCATGGTTTTGAGTTTTCAGATCTTAGGCGACTCGCATACACAGGCATAGGTACGTATTTATATGTATGTTGGTTCCCCTGACATGCATATATTTGTTCATGGCAGTGAATATTCACGTACAAGGTTAGTTATCCCCATTGCATATATAAAAATTGCATGCGTAGGTGAGCGGAGACAGGCTTAGGTGTATAAGCATATGTATAAGGATCCTCTTGTGCATGCTCATGGCTATGCGGAGCATGTCCATAGAGTCTAGGTGTCCTTATACATTAGTGAAATCACATAGGCCCTGTGGGGGAGTAGCAATGACAGCTTTAGTTAGAAAGTGCCAAGAGCCAAAGTGGACGGATGGATCCACCTTGAGGTAGGGTCCCTATCCTTGCCCTTTAAATTTAAGTAAAGTAATATTGAGTTTAATATTGCACTTCCTTAGAATTTTAATTATGAAATTTTAGTTCTGATTAAATGCTTTTGTGCAGATTGTGTGAATTGGAGGAATAAGATAAAAGATGTTTCTTGGTCACTAAACTGACGATTTAATAATAAAACCCCTCTTTCGAGGTGCGTTTCCTTCAATTTAAAAATGTATCAATAGTGTTTCATGATTTCCTTCCTTATTGTTTGGATTCTTAATTTTGTTAAGTGTTGAATGAGTTGTAAAATAAATGCTAAATATCACTAAATGAATTGTTTGATAATGTAATGACATGTTTTCTAATAAAATTCCTCTAAGGGAGGTGAGCTACCTTCAAGATAATAATTTAGTAGTAGATTTTTTGTACTTGATTTCTTAAATGTATTATGACTCTCAATGATTGACATTATACTTGGTAAATGACGTTTCTTCTTGAAAAATAATAAATGATCCATGAAACCTCCTATGTTCATGTCTTAACATGTAATTAGAACTTTTAGTGAAGGGTGTTTAAACTCTTCCCTTTAATTTGGTGCTTATGTCATTCCACGTCTTGTGCCGCTTGTCGCAACCTTCCTGCGATGCCTCATTATTTCTTATTGAAATTATTGGGTGGTTCTCTCAAGCCCATTGTGTCCTTCGTTTATGGTGAATCCCATCCTTGGTGATCGCTTTGCCTCTTGGCCACCCCCTTCAGTGTGCCCCACCTAAACACCCCCCTTATTTCATGTTCTTTAATTTATAAATGTAACAAGATAGTTTGAATTGAATGCCTTGCATGAACAAGTTCTTTGGCTTGTACCATTTAATGTCATTAATAACCCATCATTGAGGCATGTTGATGCCATACACTTTTTTTTACCTTCTATTTCTCATGAAAGTTCCAGAATTCTGATTAAAGATAATTAATTATGAGAACTAATTAGGAAAAGTTGAGAACATATTTGGATAATTAAATGTGAATAATTAACTTAGAAATGGGAATTGTGTCGACTGATTAATTAATTGATAAATGGTAATAAATAAATGAGATTTTGGTTCCTAGACATGGCATTCTAGACCAATTTAGAAGTTGGGTTTGGACATGGCGTTCCTTCCCAATGGTTATCCAATCTTATGATATAGGGTGTTAGACATGGAGATCTACACCGAATAATTATCTAGGTGTTATACAAGTTGATCTACACCAAATGTGATTTGGGGTGTTAGACATGGTGATCTACACCGAATAATTATCTAGGTGTTAGACATGGCGATCTACACAAAATTTGATTCGAGGTGTTAGACATGATGATCTACACAAAATGATAATTGGGGTGCTTGACATGGCGTTCAACACTAAACGAATGATAATAATGATTTATGAAAGGAATGAGAGATGTGGGTAAAACCCGAGTGAAGTTTGATCAAATAAAGAACTGTAAGAATGAATGAAATTCCAATCTGAGTTGAAATGATAAGTGAATAAATAGTGTAATTGAGAAAAATGATAAAAAGTGTTTTTATGCTGAAACAAATGTAATTTTGTTGTTTTAAACAGGTTCTTATTCCAGCTATGGGCCAAGGCAGGTATTGTCGTCCGGTGTCCTTTTTGGAACCTGGACGGGTGTTTATTGTTTGTATTGTATCGTTATTGTTTGGAAATACCATCACATTGTTTAATTATATTTCATTGTCTAGTGTGGGCTAGACCCCGGTGGTTCTGGCCTACTAAGATATATATCTCACACCCTAATCAGAACACCATTGCACTGGGGTACCCGAGTAGATTCTATTTGGTTTCAGGACCTTGTCGTTGTTGTTTGTTGTACATGGAGTTAGGAGCAAAGGACCGAGTTTGGGATGGGGATGCTCATAGAGATCGCCCTCGGGGCTTGAGAATTTTGTTTATTTACTTCTGCATTTATGTGTAAGTATGTCGCGTGGTTAATGCTTCCATTGAATCATTATCCTGTCATTCATTCATCTCCTATATAAACTGACATTCGCTAATTTTATTCAAACCTTATAAATGAAAAATGTTTTCCGCTGCTTTCTTATTATTTAGACTACTTCCGTTGTTTCTTTATTTTTGGTCCCTTTTATTCACTTTAATAAGAGGTTATAGTCTCCCCCCTGACTTACCTTACACCCTGTCTGCTAGTCAGTAGCCTCCGGTGTAAAGGGATATGCGCTTGAGGCCATGTCATGGGCCGACTCGGGTGACCGGTTTAGGGTCGACCTGGGTTGGTTCATGACAGGGTGGGTCTACTATATCCCTCCAATGAATTTATAAAATATATATATCTCATTATTTAACATATAAGGGGTTGGGGAGTGAACTCAATCAACTAAGGTACTCCTACCAAATTTTAAAGGGCATATAGAGTGAACCCAATCAGCTATGGGACTCTATCCACTATATTATGATATTATTTACAATAATTTTTTCTAGTGGAATTTTTTTTTGATTACATATATTTTCATAAAATGTATTCCATATTATAATTCATATGTTATTGGGTCAATATTGAGTGATGTTTCAACACCCTTATAACTCATGTCTTATGTTATGCTAAATTATTATTCCACCATGGGGTGAACAATATCTTTTTGTTAAGAAGAAATATTTGTTATTGAAACCATATATTTATTATCATTACCTTAATAAGATCGTGATCATGAAAATTTATCTTATAATCTTTACTGATGAATTGTTTGATCAAATATTAAGGGATCAATACATCTCATTGATTATCCTTTAATATGGGTATTATCAATTATGGGTTAAAAGGGAGGACATTCCCAATACATCATTCCTTCTAAGATATGGAAACTATGAATATATAGTAATTACATTTAGACTTACTAATTACCCTGCTATATATATTTATATAATTAATAGAGTCTTTATAAATTACCTTAACCAATTTGAGGTAGTATTTATAAATGATATTCTTATATATTCAATTATAAAGTAAGAGCACAAAGACCATTTAATTATTTTATTGATGACCTTGGGGAAGGATAAACTATATGAGGAATTTAGAAAGAGTGAATTTTGGTTACACAATGTCACATTTAGAGGTCATGTAACAATAAGTTAGAGTATATCTATAGATCTAAAAAATATTGTGGTTATTGAACAATAGACTAGACCAACCAATATGACTACGATTTTTAATTTTCTTTGAATAGATGGATACTATTTATAATTTTTGAGAACTTTTTCATTGTAATAAATTCTTTTCACCATGTTAACTCAGAAGGGAGTGATGTTTCTCTAGATATGCGAATGAGAAAAAATAATTAAGGATCTTAAGAAGAGGTTGGTCAATGCACTTTTAGATACATTAACCTATAATGGGTAATGGTGTTTTATATATAATGATACTTTGAAGAAGTCATTGGGATGTCTCCTCATGAAAAATGATATGGTGGTAGTATATTCCTTTCACTAATTGAGGGTTTATGAAAAAAGTCACCCAAATCAATATTTTATGCTAGTAAAGGTAATTTTTTCATTAAAAATATGGAGTAATTATCTCTAAGTGAATATGGTGATATATATATATTGATTCTAAAAGCATAAAGTATATATTAACAAAAACGAGTTGAATATTCACCAAAGAAGATAGTTAGAGTTAATCAAGGATTATGATTACTCAATACATTATCAGCCTAATCATCCAAACAATGTTGTTGATTCTCTAAGTAGAAAGGATCATACTACCTTATTTATGATGAGGATGTAAAAGATTCATTACTCGTGGATTTTTAGAAGAATGGAATTAAACTAATTAGGAATGGGGAGAAATCTTATGTTTATCAAATATATGTTCAACTGTCTATCCATGTAAAGATAAAAAAAAGAATAGATGGATGATAAGAAGTTGTAGAAGAAGGTAAGGAATGTTTCAGAGATCAAACTTAACTATGATATAATGATATAGATCAAGAGACGAATTTTTGTTCCCTAAATACCAAAATTAAATAATATTCTACTAGATAAAGCATAGATCTCACCATTATCTATCCATACTGAAGGTACATGGATGTAAAGATTTCTAAAAAAAAAATTATTATGGGACAACATAAAAATGTATATTTTAGAGTATGTATCTTGATGCTTCTTATACATAAAATTTAAGGATTAATATCACAAGTATAAGGGGATAATAAAACTATTACCTATATCTATAGATAAATGGAAAATAATCAAACTTGGTTTTTTTTCATCAAACACCCCAATATATCTAAATGTTATAATTATGATTGTTTTATAGTTTATTTTCATAAAAGTCTTCACATTTCATTTCTATCAGAGAATATTTCTTACTTGGCCAACTTTCCAGGTAAACATTAAAGAAGTTTCAAGGCTGCATGATTATAAAATTTAGTTGTATCTGATTGAGATTTAAGGTTTAACTCGAAGTGAAGAGGAAGTATCTAACAAGAAATAAATATATAGTTGATCTTAATCACGCTATGTTATCGTTATATTTATGGTTAGTCTGAGAGTACAATTTTAGACTATGATGTTATTCTAATATCCTATTAAAGGATTTAAAAGGTAGTTGGGATCCACAGCATCCCCTAGAAGAGTTGTTATAAGGCAATACATTACATTCTAGAATTCATATGAGACAATATGAGGATCTATATGCGAATATGTGTAGAAATACAACATGTTGGGATAATTTTATAGAGAATAAGATGTTGGTATCAGATTATGCTCAAGAGATATTAGAGGAGATTCCAATCACTCAACAACACATTAGTATGATAAAAGTATAAAGAAAATATGTACTAATAATTTCTAATAAAATTTGGAATTTTAATTTAAATAAAATGTATTCCATTAAATCTCTACATATAATAAGTTTATTATATTTTGAAATTAGTAAAAATTAATCCCTAGGTGCATTGGACCTTTTTAAAACCACGGTCATATGAGAGAAGTAACATATAATATTATATATCCATTAAACCTATGCCAATTGGATGATGTATTCCATGTAATACTTTTGATGAAATATATTTCTTAACCCTCCAATGAATTAGACTATGTGGTTATACATGAATACCATTACATTTATCACGAGTATAAACCAGAATAAATCATGGATATTTGAGATAAAGTACCATTGAATAAGACCACTGACTTGGTTAAGCTTCTTAGAAGGAATCATAAGTTCAATGAAGAAGTGGCAGTACATGAATAAGTAATGATGAAGAGGTGTCCTATTTTTTCCATAAAAGTAATATAATTTGGAGTGTTAAATTATTTCAATAGGGCAGAATATAACACCCTATAATTTTAATATATATTTCATTGAGGAATAAATTTAATAAGTTAGATATATTATGATTCACACAATAGAGAACTAAAATTAATAATTCTTTATTATAATATAAATAGTAATATATTACAATAAAATTAAATTTATCATAATTAGAAAAATCAGTTAAGTAATACTTTTATTAGTCTTATCTAACAAAATATATTTTTGTTAAAACCTTTTATTAATTTAATATTATAAAATATTTTAGTTGAATGATATATTTTGTTGAAAAAATAGTGTTTTAATTTGAATAAGTGAACTTTATTTTTTAATTTATTACTTTAAAATTAACTTATAGGGAATTTTTGGTATTTTCTTGAATTGGTTAATTTTTAGATAAATAGTTAAAATAACATTTTTAAAAATACCATGACTTTTTGGACCTAATTATGATGTATGAATGACTTGAAATAATATAAAACTGTTGGCTAGACCAAATATATTTTTATGGTGTAAAATAAGTCTCTTAAAAATATTATGTTGAATTTGGAAACCCATTGTCAACTTTTTAGAAGCTAAGATATATTTTATTTTAATAAAAACCTTTTTTGGTCGATTTAATTTGAAGTATTAAAAATGATCCATCCTATTTTTTATTTCTTTGAAATATATGACAATATTCTTAGTTTTTCCATAAACCAATAAATTCCATGTAAACCAATATTATACAAGATTTTGGTTTAAATTCATGTTTATTCTTAAAATGGGTGTTTTTGAGAAATTTTTTTTTATTACTTTAGGTTTATTTATATAAAAACTAAAATTTATCAGCTAAAAAGTATATTTTTTAAAATTTATTTCATATTTTGAATCATCATATAATATTTTTTCAATAACATTCAATTTATTTTTAGTCATAATAATAGTTACCATGGTAAAAGTTATGTGATCGTTGTATTGGTTAAAATGGGTTAGAAGGGATAAAAACTAAGGTATTCAGTTTCGAATATCACAAAAAACATATATTTATTTGATTTGTTGAGTGTATATTAACCTAACTTATCTTATCTTATAATTGTTTCTAAACTAGAAACACTTGACTTGAGAATGAAATTTTTTATATTTAAATGATATAAATATTTAGAAGGGTGTCACTCTTATCACTTATAAAAGAAACCATTCTCCCCATTATTTATACATAAACTTCTAGCATCATATCTCAACTAATTTAATATCATATAACTTACTGAAAGACCTATACATGTTCTAGAGGTTCTGGTCTCACCAAAAGACCATCCTAATAAGACAAATAGATATCTTAAAGAGCATGACCAAGGAAGTGTTAATTGTAACCACATTTATTCGAGTTTATTTCACCATCCACTTAATCCCAATATATTTTAACCATTATAATATAAATAAAATTATATTATTATTCTATTTAAAAGGTATTATGTTTATTTCAAAATAATTATCCACCTAAATTCCATCCATTGTAAAATGAAAACGTCACTCATGTGTATGTGTAGAGTACCAACTCTATGAATGATGTATTTAATTTTTAATCCTCAACTCAAATGAATAGATATAAAATATATTTAATGAATAAAAACTATAATCATAAAATTATTATTCCTCTATAAAAATATTATTATCATTATATAATAGTAGTTTCTTACACATTCAATAATTCTAACAACCACTTATTTTTTCGATCTTACAACATACAAGAATGATGCAAAAATGTTTGGGTCATAAATGAATTAGGAATGATACATTCTATTAATAATATATATTAATTATTTTTTAAATATATTTTAATTATTCTTGAATGGTTATATATAAGTTTTTAGTCACTAACAAAATAAATTATTTTTGTTATATCAAATCTAAAAAACACATTTTTTCTTTCTATGAAAATCATCACTGTAAGATCCATAAAATGACTATGGGATTCTAGAAAGAAAATTAATATAAATAATTATTAAAATTATATAAATGTTTAAACCATAAACATTATGCAAGGATGAGAACCACTGAGTCAGAACATGCTTGAAAAATGTAATAGAAAAAACAAAAATATTGATTTTTGAACAAATATTACTAAATGTGTAGTAAGAAATTATAAGTGAATGCTATATAGTGAGATAAATATAATTATGTTATTATATAAATTTACATTAAATCTTATTTTGTTATACTACATGTTAGAACATGCTTATCCATGAAAAGTATTAGGTAAGGGTTTTTTCTATCTCAATTTCCCTTCATTGAGATATGTTTTATAATAAAAAAACTTCCTTATTTCTTAATTTTATATACATTCAATGAATTTCAATTATTAAAAATTTCATGAAAATTAATGTGATTTAGAAATATATATAACCTTAAATATTTAAGGATAGTTTTATTTATTTTTTTCTAAATCATCAAGGGGTTTTATTTAAAAAATATTAAAAAGTATAGAGTCTTTTACCCAACTATTTATTTTCCATATCTTTATTATTTATAATATTTTAAGACTGTTATTATCTATATTTTAGTGGTTTTTTAAATTCATTTTCCAATATTATTTACTTTCTTTATAATGTTTAAAAAGAATATTTTCCATATTTTCCATATTAGTCAATTTCAATTTCTTTTAAAAAGCGTGAAAAGAATTTTTTTAATGTTTACTGCTTGACCACATTTTCTCACCATCATTGAAATTATTATTTTTTCAGGTTACATTATATGTTTTTGTGTTTTTTCAATCAAAATATAATTTTCATTTCTCTTTGAATTTATCATTATTAAATTTTACTAAAATAAAATGATATTTCATCTTGATTTTCAAGGAATTGTTATAATGATTTTATATTATCATCTTTCATATATGTCAGCATAATTTAATTATTTTTATGATTCACTAAGTATACAATATTATAAGACCATACACCATTTATCCATATGGATTATGATGATGTTTAATGGAAATTTTAATAAAACTCATTCCCTCCCTTGGTTTAATTATTCAATGAAGGAATTATGAATTATATTATTTATTATGGGATATATATGTACAGATTTTTATTATTCGTTGGGTAGTTATAGTATATCCCTTCAATGCATTGGGAAAATATTTATATCTCATGATATAACATGTAAGGGACTAGTTATTGAACCCAGTCTATTAAATAACTCTATTCATTAATGATTAAAGGGAATGACAAGTAAATCTAATCCACAATGGGACTCTTTCCACTATGTGGTGATGGTCTTGGTTGTAATACTTGTTAAGGAAAATGATTTTATATACTTATCTATATTCCACAAATTTATTCCATATTCTTATTCCCAAGTTACTTTCTCATAGATGATGATTGATTGATGTTTCAATACTCTTATGAATCAGGTGATATGTTATGCCAAATCCTTATGAAATTACTCATTATTTAAGGTATACAACTATTTGGGTGTGATTTTCATATGTATGTCATGATGGTGTACCTTGATTATGTTCTCATTCCCTTGTTCTAATATTATACTCACTTTTGATCTTTGATTTTTAAATCTATTTTTACCCATACTGAGAATATAGGATGACATATTCTCATATTCCAATTTCCCAAGGTTCTGATGAATTATGTTGAGTTTTATATGTTTATAAGGGTACCATGTGTCAAGAGTAATTATGATAAATTTATCATATTAAATTTTAAATAAATTTATTATGTGTATAATTTTTAATGATACTAAACCATTCAGTTATAGGGTGTGAATTATATTGAGACATATTGAATATCCATTTAAAATAAGGTAATATTCATGTATGTTATGTTTGGGATGCCTAAAGTAAATAGTAAAATTACAAAAGAGAGTTTATCAAAGAAAAATGATTTTTAAATAGTGAATAATAATTCACATAAACTAACTTTAAATAATAATAATAGGTTTTATAAATATAAGGAATCATTTTTAAATCCCCAGGAAAGGAAGGATAAGTAAAATGAAATTAAAGACACATAATAATAGACCTCGTCAGGGTAATATTATATTTAACCAATATTATCAATTTAATTAACTTACTAATTACTCAAGAAATCATATAAAATGAACAATGAAAATACAAACACATATATCACTAAATTTATCAAATCCTAAATGAATAAATAATTACCATATGGTTATACAATGGAAATGAAACATCCAATGTAATCTAAAATATTCATATAAAACTCCTCTAACATTACAATGGTCAATCCATATCCTTTACAAAATTATAACATTGACATTAATAACCCCCCCCCCCTCCCTTAATTTCAAAATCCATAAAATACATGATTTTTAAATATTAGGATGGGTGGATAGAGAATGATTTAGGAGGAGAATAAAAATCTCTTGTAAGAAGGTAAATATATACAAATATCTCATGGTCATAAAATTTTACATTTTGGAAGAGAATTTAGAGAGGAAGATGATTCTCCCCCAAGCCCACAGGGAATCAGTTGAAACTACGAGGGTGTAGCTCCCCCAATTTTATAATTATACTATGTAAAATTATATTATTAATTAAATTATAATATTATATTAATAGTTTCATAATAATAATATCACTTTAATATACACCCCCTAACTAACTTCAGGACCATTAAATAATAAACTTAAATCCTATAAAAACATTGATAACACAATATAAAAACAAATAATAATAAATATTATTAACTCATAATATTCAAAACATTTTTTCAAATAAATTTATATTAAAATATATAAAACATGATTAATCAATCATACTATTATTTAAAACATCCAATAATATCCTTATATTATGAAATAAATAATTTATAATAAGTCTAACGATTTTTAGTAGTGAAAAATAGAGTTTTATGGGGCTTTTAAGAATGTTTAGACATTGTTCATTGCCTCTAAATTTTTCACCAAACTACTTATTTCCTAATTTCTAAAAAATCACACTACTTGGTTGAGATTCAGAATCTCCAAATTACACACTAGATTATGAAACTAAAAAAACCTTCTAAAATTTTAAAAATCCTTTCAATTTTCATCCCAAAATCAATAAATAAATAAAAATACATCTAATATAAAAAGGGGACATATCAAATGTATCCACACCATAACTCATTCAACCCCAAATATTTTCATTAAATTTTATTAATTGAAGCAGTTATATTATTTTCTAAAAAACAAAATATAATTTTATATTAAAATTTTTAATTAATGAAAAAGTCCTACCATAATCTCAATAAAACATATCAACTAAAAACCAATTTTAAAATCACATTATCACTTGCGAAATCCTCTTCATTATGGATTTATTTATTATTTATCATCTCAACATAATCCACCAATCATGAAGCTTACAGTTACATAGAATATCAATTCGATGATATGGTTTAAAACATTATCTCATGAGGAAAAAAATATAATTATGTTAAATTGAGCTTGTTTACAAAAAAATAATTTTAAAAAATAATTTTTATATTATAAATTATATGGAATAAATGTAAAATAAATTGTTAATTGGAAACAAATAAAAATTAAAAAAATAGATGTATCTTTTAAATAATTTCAATTATCCACCAAACATTGAAAGTTATTCTACTCAAAATTTAATTTCTTTTGAGTTATGATAAACCTAT
Organism: Viscum album; assembly: GCA_963277665.1. Lineage (NCBI taxonomy): Eukaryota > Viridiplantae > Streptophyta > Magnoliopsida > Santalales > Viscaceae > Viscum > Viscum album. Next base: position 134,921,203 of record OY728137.1, read on the forward strand.
TTTTACTTAAAAATATACCTATGATAGTAAACCTACATTTTATGGGTCAATTTCATTATATTATCTTTCATTTAATAACATTAAAAGATAAAATGAACACCTTGATTTAAAATTATTATTGATTTATTTCATATTTTTATTTCGAATGGTTTTAATATAAATTTATGGTTGGGTTTAACATTCCTAGAGACCATTCACATACCCAAAAATTTTCTAATAGACTTTATTTTTATGGTTTCAAGGTTTCATAGTCCATGGATCCACCCCATGCATTTTCCAAGAAGAAAACGAGTTAGTGCCATAGTCTCATAAACACTACGAGAAGAGTGTTAATTGTAGTGTAATTAAAAATAAACTTCTCTTCCTAACACATAATTTATGAAAGATATTATTATCAAGTTAGTAGGGATGAAAGTTTTATCTTTTAGTAATTATCATGTACCTTATAATAATATATATATATATATATATAAATTATAAAGACATTATCATTTTACTTATTTTATCTAAAAATGGATACATCCAAGGAGCATAATATCAATAGTGTATTGATGTACCAATATCCTCTATGAATGGATTGAATAAAAGTTTTATGCAAGGTAAACACAAGATATTACTTACTACATGTGAAATATATTTAAGGATTACTCATTGATCACCCATTGGTAAATCCCTATTCAAATTTCCTCACTCACTAATTCAAGGTGGGTATTTATTTAGTTTATAAACACGAGGTATCCTTCGAGATCTGTATAGGAAAAATTCTTTTTGTTGAAATTAATCAATTTATATACTAATCTATTTAATTTTAGTTTTTTTATCTAATATCAAAAAAGAAAATTCATATAATTATAATAATGAATTATTTTTGTTATTATACATGAAATACCTCTTTTAAGATAGAATATATGTGATCTAACAATAATGATTATAGATAATCATATATATTTCATGATTATTAAAAACAAATTCAGATTTATTTAATTATAAATAAAAATAAAATCGTTTTAAGGTAAGATAACATATATTAAGTGTCTTCCAAAAAACAATTTTTTACCCAAATATTTTGATATAACTTTATCTTGATTCAATTTTCAATCGGTTAAATATATATGTATTCTAGTAATTATTAACTATCATGAATTATTACTCATCGTATTTTTGGAATATTTCCAAAGTATTAGAAGTTATATCTCCATCAAGAAAGATTCTTAGTTTGAATTTCATTGATAAATTTCCCACTTTAAAAACATGAAATATGGAACCCTATATTTCCATTAATTCCTCAAAAAATACTAAAAAATAATTCTTTATATATTTTTGAATTTCTATATTTAAATTTTACATTAAAGTAAATCAGGAATAATTTTAATAAATCTAATTATTTAATTCAACACTTTTATTGGTTAACTAATCTAGATTTCACTTATGAGAGATACGAAATAATGACTAAATATAATATAGAGTGTTTAATTTATATATCAAGCATTCATGTCTAGTTTTATCTCTTATCTAATAATATGCATCAAGTTAAATATTTTACTTAATCTTATTTCATAGATGAAACCCTAGTTCAATTATGAATTTCTTATTATAACATCTTTCTAATCACATGTGATTGGTTCAAGCTTCAGTTTAATACTACATATCTAATAGACACACTTATTTAATCATTTTTGTCCAGTGATAATTCCATTTAACACTTATATATCTATAATTTAATATTATGAACCTGGTTAAACTTTTAACTTCATCAGTTGAATAAAATATTAAACAATAAGGAATAGATATTCTTATTTTTAAATTAACTACTCAACTTTATCACTATGTTATAAATGACCAACCAAACATAGATCAATCATCAAAATACTTCCTGGAATTTAATACATGTATTCCAATATATATATATTGATAGTGTAAAATATATTTAGGTTATATTCTTCTATATTAAACTAAATACTTCTGGGAGGAAACAACCTCCCCCCCTTGAAACAAATAAAATATCAAATCATGAATTTAAAACCAATAATAATTTTATCTACTTGTAATTGAAATAAAATATAACATATTTTGTATTTATTGCAACATTCCTACCTTTGTATTTTTTTAAATTCATTCAAAAATTCTATACAAAAAAGATCGTATTTCCCAGAAAAATAGATTTATGACACGACCCCCCCCCAACAAAAATAATACAATAGTTGACTAAATTAGATTTTAAATATTTTATTTAGTAATTCTTCAACATATGTTCTATAATTAAATACCATAATTGTATACTTGAAATGAAATATATGGATTAATTAAACTCCAAATTTTACAACAGATCTAGACTTCCAATTTCATCACTTTTTCCATTAACTATATGTAAGGACCCTACTTTAGACATTAAATATTATAATGAATTTAAACTATAATTCAATTTCTTAGATTCAAAAAGAAACTTTTTGGCCCTTAATTTCATACATTTAATTCATAGAAAATACATATCAATCCCATATATATATAGTGTTCACATCTACTTATAATCCTCTTTTTCCTCAAAACTAAACATTAAAATGAAACATGCTTTCTTTTCATGACATATCATCCCAACAAGGATGTTGATATCATCTTTGTACATAATAATTATTAAATTATTATGAAAAACATTTTAAAATATGGTATGAGCACAAAACCCTTAGTAAGGGCCATAAAAAAGAAATAAATTAATCCAGTCGAAAAAATGATATCTTATGAAAACAATATTTTCATAAATACGTACCATTTTATTTGAAAAGTGCATAATTTTTTCCTTATAAAATTTCATTATATTACCTTTATAAATCAAATGATTTCCATGAAAACTGATTATAAAGCATAGAAAAGTCATGTAGATTATTTGGTACATCATCATCATAAAACCCTTATATAACCCTTACAATTGGAATAAACATACATCTAACTTCTAATATAATTCTACAAATAACATAATCATTACCCAATGCATTAAAGTGCTATCTGAGCACACCAATCATATAAGATATATCAGTCTCACTTTAAGCTATCTCAGAACACCCATCGTATAAGATATATTAGTCTCACCCATGATCAATAATGGGAACCAACCCTTCAAATACAATGTCCAATCAAAATATCATGAATGAAACCTCTGAAAGACTCTTTTAATTTGGTGTGAAAAACATATTCGAATATAAAAATACATTTTCACATAAAGAAATTTTCAATACCAAAATTCTAAGAAAAAGGTAAAAATATTATTTATTTGAAGAAAAAATGAAATATTTTATAGGAAAAAAGCTTCAAATAATAGTTACAGTGGTAGGAAAAGTAGTAGTTGATGTATGTGTGAAAATATAACATTCCATTTGTCTTTTTTAAATAATGTTAAAACATTCTGTAAGATGATTTCTTGTTACAAGATTTAAAATATAGTAAATATATTTATATAATTTTCTTTATAAATGATTTACGATCATATTTAAATGTTCATTATATAATTCTAGAAAACATGATCACGAAAAAATTATTATTTTATAGGAAACTTTTAAAGAATATTTTTAAAAGAAAATCACTTACCTTGAGTCTGAATCATCATGTATGTTTATTATATTATGGAATAATAAAAGTTTGTCAATTATTTAGTTCATTTATTATCATTTTTAAGTTTTCTAGTCATTGTATTTCACATATAACCATGTTATAATAATTACATAATTAGTTATTTTTACATCATATTCTTTGAAGATATTTATTTCATAAGTACATAATGACTTCAGTAGTTCGGATATGGTGAAAGATTTAATTATTAAATCACTTATTGAATAATAATAAAGTAATAATTATAATTTTAACACATCAATTATACTTTAAAATCAAACCACTAAATTTGTTTATGAAAAATGAACTATGTTGCAATTATGGAGATGGTATGTTGTATGTACGAATGAGTAATGTTTCCCGTTTTCAATGGTCATTATCAAAAGATGGTAATTATTAATTTATCTTTGTATAAAGATAATAATATGATAAATATAACATAAAATGTCTAAATATACATATATATATCATCCATGTCTATGGGGATAAAAAACGAATCACATAGCTTTGTAAAGGTGGTAGTTCACAAGTATTCCTAAACGACGTTATAATTTTTCAATGAATGGATTGGTAAGAAGGTAAGTGTTATATTTAATTTTTTAGAATTGTAATTATTTTCGAAATATAATATATATAAGGTAATTTCATCATTTTAACCAGCCATGATAGATGGTGATAGAAAATGAATTACATCGGTTCGTGAGGTAGTAGTCTCCTGTACACACGAACAATAGTTTTTCTTCCCATTTGATAGAAGAGAGGATTGATATAGGTTGTTTAATTAACCCAAAAAAACATAGGTATGTCTAATATAAAAGTTTTTTTTATTTCATCATTGTTAAATAATATTTTAAGTAGGTGTAAGAATAAATAAAACTAAAAATATGGTTAAGAACGACACCTCTTCTTCGGGAAATCTCTGAAGGCTTACACCAAAAGCTTTGATCGGTTGGTTTTATGTAAAAATAATAATCGTGGATGTGGGGAGGGATGTAAGGAATTTTTTGGGGAGTTATTTTCTAAAACAAATGGGGTTCTAATTGTGAATAAATAATAAGAACATGTTCCCTTTTATAAGAGAGGGTAGGGGAACTCATTGAATTTCATAAAATATTAAATTAATATTGAATAATTTTCCATTCAAAATTGATAAAAATCAGTTTATTTAGAAACCAGTATTATTATGGGTCAAAATAATATCATTAAATTAAATATGGAAACTTTTTTAATCTATTTTAACCCTTATCTTTTGGTTTTTACCCTCCGTTAACCCTTTTCACACTTACCACAACAACAATGTTTTTTACCCCTTAAGGGTCATTATAGTTACTATAAATTGAAAAGAGGCCCATAAATGGACCATGTTTTATATTATAAACCATTTCATAATTACTTATCTGAATTAATATTTTTATCAATTTCATATCATTTTAAAGAATATTATTTATTATAACATTTCATTAATGTTAATTTTTAGAAAAATTCATTTCTTTGAATTAAATAACATCAAGAAAACCAATGAAATTTGGAAAATATTATAACATTTATAAACTGTTATATTCATATATAAAAATAATGGGTCACATTAATTATTATAAATTATATTTATTTTAATATTTTAGTATTATTTATCTGTTTTTTTTCCATTAATTGACTAATTATTCTATCATAATGATGTAAGATTTTTAGGTAATTATTTCTTCCTTATAAATTAAAAATAAATTATTTTCATGAATATAATTCATTTGTATTTATAAAAAATATTTATAATCCAATAAATCTTCTGGATATCCACATGTTAAAAATACTTTAGTTTTTAAAGCATGATAGTGACATTTTGACCTATTTTTAAACAATATATTACAAATTCCATAATCCCATAAAAATGGACAAAAATATATATATTAGAAATTTGGAAAATTATGGAGGATATGTATTCATAAAATAACATTTAGCCAAGTTTTTTTTCATTTAATACTTCTTATAATTTTATTTTTAACTTTAATTACCTGATTTAGTTTTTATTGTGGTCACAAAAAATACTACGGTTAAAATTCATATTAACTAAAAATAAATGGTTCCTATTTATTAAATTTATACCATAGTATTAAAAATATTTTATACATTTTTAAATATTAATTTTATATAGGTGGAAGAATTTAATTTTAAATATAACTGAAAAAATGCAATGAAGAATTGTTTTTCAGAAAAATGACCTTTTAATGGAAAAATGATTTTCAACAAAATTAAATTATAAAATTAATCTAAAAAAAGAAATTGGATAATTTTAAATAAAAATGAACTAATGAAATTTTAAAACAAATTCATAATATTATTTTAATTTTTAAATAATCAAAAAAATCAATTTTCAATTAAAATCAGTATTTTTCTATATTCACTAATAAATAAATCAATTCTGAAAATTCTCAAAAATTATATACGAATATAATTTTGACATTATCAATTCAAAAATAAATTTCATTTTTTTCAAATTATGATTCTATAATTTTAAAATAAATATTTTAAAAAAAACATATAATGTGTTAAATAATATTTGGTTAAAAAAAGAATTTTTCCTTTTGACCAAAAACTTATTTAATATGCATTAATTAACTAATGAATATATGAATTTTTTTATATAAATATCACTTAGGTTGTTACATCCTTCCCCAATTTTGTAAATTTCATCCACATAATTTAATTTACTTATTAATCAAGTGGGGATATCTTTCTCTCATAGTATTTTCATATTTCCATCTTGCCTTTTCATCAATATGGTCTTAACCTAGTGAATTACCTTATTCTATAATACATTATAAATGTGGTCAATAATCCAAATAGGGTATTCCACTTTGGAAATATTATCTTCTAACTAAACTAACTCAAGGCTGAAAACATGAGATGAACTTGACACATATTTTATTGAAATTGAAAAATGAAAAATTATTTTTACCTTGAATAAACATGAAGGAAAATATAATTCATAGGAAAATGATCGAACATTATTTAGGATTTCATATGGTCCAGTGATCTGTGGAATTAACATCCCATTTTTAACAAAATTAATCACACTATTCAATGTATATGAATTAATAAAAATATGATAACCTGCCTCAAAAGAAAGATCTGTTATCAGGTTATATATATAAAATTTATTCATACTCTATGTTGTGCTCATGAATTTCTAAATTACTATTACTTTCTCAAATATTTACTATACTAATTTGGGTCCAATCATCTTCCTTTATCTTACATCATCTGAAAAAGAAAAATTTTGTCATCTCTTTCCATATAATACATCAAAATGTTCTATTTTTATACTGGAATGAAAATTGTTATTATAAGAAAACTAAATTAAATAAAGTTGTAGATCCCAACATACAAGGTAATCCACTGATCAATTGTAAAGAATTTATTCAATTTTCGGAATTTTTTACTTAGACAATCTATTGGACTGAACATGTAATTCTCTAACCCCAGATTCCCTGAGTTGATGCATTTTTTTAATACATTGGCATGATTACAAGGAATCAAATTTTAAAGGACCAATTAGTTTAATAGTTTTGGAAGATAGATTATATATATGAACCTTTTATTACAATTCAAAACATAATATGAAACATATTTCATTCTTTTCAAATGTCATTATTCTCCTACTTTAACATTGCATTTCCATCATAAAACACTTCATGGTATCTTGGGAAAATAAAACGTGCGTAAGGGGTGATCTCATATGCTTAGTAAAGTTATAAAATATAACATAAGATTTCATAAATAAGAATAAAATTTTAATGAATGGTATGAAACTAAAATACAATCCTTTTAAAAATATTCCTCTGCATAATATGGGAAAAATAAATCCTATAATTCCATTTAAACATTCACATGGATATTATACTTTTTGATTAATCACATGTAATATCAATAAATAATCTGATAATTAGGGAATACATAATTTTGGACATTTTCAACATACCATTAAGGATTTATGCAAGGAATCTAATATTGTCAAGGATTCAAGCTAAGAATCTAATACATTCAAGGCTTTGTTCCAAGAATCTAATTAATGTATAAGGCCTAGGAAAAAACCATATCTATTTTGTTTCATGAAATATATTGATGCATCGAGGGGATATATCAGGCCTCTCTCATTACTTACTAAGTCTAATACATTCCACATATGAAAATGGTGAAACATAAACAACATAATCATTCATATTAAAATCTAGTTTATGAAATATGAATACTTTAACAATAAACCAATAATTTTATCTAAATAGAACATCCACATTCAAATATATCATAAACCATTATATAAAATATAGAAGACTGTATCCTAATAAATCAACCACAATTTAGCAAAAATTACAACAAAGGATGTTGACATATATGAAAATAATCTAATAAATTGATTAAAACTATTTGAGAAAAATATCCATTTTTTTACTTTGAAATCAATTATAAGATTCACAATTATAAACGAAAACATCTCTTTTGAAAATATCCTTGTAAACATATAATAATGCTTCAAAATTTTAATGCATCATAATGGATTAAACTAATCACTTGCGTTGTATAATTTAAAAAAACATATTTCCTTAATTTTTCGAAAAGGTTATAAAGAACCTCAATTGGAAAATGAAAAAAATATTCACTTAAAAAAATTATAAAAAGTAAAAGATTGGTAAAAATGACTTTAAAATTTTGACAAAATTTTTTTTATATAACTTTTATGAATCATGGAAATGGATGATAAAGATATCCCAATATATACTTATGAATAAACAACCAAAAATCATAATGAGATTGTGAAATTAACCCTTACCTTGTACTTTTCATTAGTAAAGGTTTCATTAACCTCTTGTATACTTTTTAAAGAATGTTATGAAAATATACTAGGACTATATTTATACTTATGATATCATATACGATCTTATTATATCATTTTTTAATAATATTTCAGTATTACCATTGTTTCAGGTGTTAATGGCATCATTTTCCTATGCATGTTTTGTTGTGTAATTCTGGTTTTTTGTGAATAGGATGTATTTTATTTATATTAATAATTATATAATATTAATAATTATAATTTTCACTCTCTATATAAATTTTATAATCATTTTTTAATGGTTAACAAATATAATTAATCTCACCATGTCATGGATATGGTAGGTCATACAAAGGCATGAGCGAAAATATCATTTCCTTGATAGTTAAATGGTATGAAATTTGATGGTTTATTAATAAGAAAGAATAATTATCATTTTATATTCATTATTTATATCTAATATACTCATAATTATACCCATCCATATAAAGTAGTGTTGAATAAAAAATTACACCACTGCGTGGACAGAGTAAGTCGTATGTTCGCATGCATGGTGATATTGTTATTCGTATAATGGATAAAATGAAAAATATGGTTGTACCATGATTATATAAACATATTAGTATATTGATGATACTGTATTTATTACTTTTTTATGGAAACTATGTAAAAAGTGAAAGTATAAGAAGAAAAGAACCTTGAAAGAGGTGGTAAAACAATTACCTCTTTTTCGAGTGTCTCCATTTGTTTTTCACAAAAGTAATTATTAGGATAGATTTATTACCAAAATATGGCCTCTAGAATTTATTTAGTTATGTTAGTAGAGAAACTTTGTAGGGATTGGTCAAGACAAATGGCCTTATAGGTGTTAATTAAATAGAAAGAGAAATTCCCTTTCATAAGAGAGGGGATGGACACTTTTAGAAACTCTTTAAATTTTAAATTAATATAAAGATATTTACAATTAAAAATGAATAAAAAGTTATTTTATCAGGTATAAGATAAGTATGGATATAAATATAATCAACTAATTAATTTTATACATGTTCAGGTCATAAATGTAACCTTATCTTTTGGCTTTAACACTTAGTTAAATAATTTAACCATTACCATGACAACTTGTTTTTTTACACTATAGGATTAATATAGTCACTATAAAATATCAAATGAAAACTAATTGGATAATTTATAAACTTTTTAACACTATTAATGTTTTTTGGATGAACCTCATATTTTTATTAATTTTATAACATTTAATACAATACCGTTTATTATAAAGTATCACTTATGTCAATTTTGATACTATTTATTATTTTAATTTTAAAAAATATCCAAAATAAATATGATAAATTCAAACCAATACTTCAAATATTTCACTAACATGTAATTTTTATCTATAAAATTCGTGTATGTCATTAATTAAGTTAAATTTTATTTATTTTAATATGTTTAATATCATTTATTAGATATTCTTATTGATAAAATAATTCTAGTACACTATTGTTTCATCATTAATGATAATTATTTCAAATATAAAAATTGAAAATGAATTAATATGAGGTATTTAATTATTTTATATTTCTAGATACTAGTTATAATCATTGTAGTCTTCAAGATATCTCTATATTAAAATTATTATACTTATAAGAAATGGGAGTGTGACATTCTGTCACATTCATTAATTTTAAAAATATTCATGTCACATTCATGTATAAGGGTCCATTAAATAATTCTATTTAAAAATATAAGTGATAAGGGTATAATTTAGTCATTAAATATGATATTTATATGTAGTAGGGAAATTGGATAATAATATTTTTACCTTTGATTACATGATTAACCCTTAACTGTTGTAAAAAATTTCTAAATTTACTATAACAAATAAAATTAACCTATTAACATAATTTAGACCCACTGATTCTCAATATGGAATCCATTTTTAAAAATTAAAAAAATATAAGTTGTAGAAAATAATTTAAAATTAATCCCAATTGACAAAATAAGAAGATGGGTTTTTCAATGGTAAAAACCGTCAAAAGATTGCATGTGTTTATATCTAATTTTAATGTGAAAATAATTTTAATAACCTAAATTATATTAAATTATAAAAACATGATATTGTTTTATTTTACTAAATTTAAAATGATAATCGAACAATAAAAATTAATTAAATGAAAAAAACATTTTGAATTAAAATACAGTATTTTTCAATATTTATTAAAATATGAAAGTTATCTGAAAAACACTAAAAATTTGTACAACCTAATTTTTATGTACCACATTTAAATAAGTTTTTTATTTTTTAAAATTTAAAATATAAAACTGTCAAATATTTTATTATCAAACATTTTCCATTAAAAGGTGGTAAAATTTCATTTTTTTAAATACTTATTTTATTCAAAAAATTGAATTTATTCTTATATAATATCTAAGATATACATAGGATGGATGTTAAAATTTTATAGAATATATAAAATTAAATATTTTGTTAATATAATTCATAAACATTATTTAAATACCTAGTTTAATAGGATATGGTGCACTTGAATTCAGTATTGCGTGTAACACAAGCTGTTGAATTAAAAAAACATACCATGGAATATTGGAGTGTTATATTATCACCTCTTTCACTAAATCGAGTCCTCAAAATTTTATCTTGGGATCAAAAGTTAGGGTTTGACTTTTCAATATATCTTTATTGAAATCCCACATTAGAAAATGAATAATGAGATATCCACATTAAAATAAAGACAAGGAAGTATGGAAGTCCCCAGAGATAACATATACTAGGGTTCCATGTAGGAAAGCATGGACATGAATGAAAAAATATAACCATCAGTTATGATGTAGATTGATAAGTAACATGATAGGAAAATGTTAACAATCACAAAGAAAGAAATTAGTGATGATCTAGGGTACCATTTTATTCATTTGATAATTTACTATGATATATTTATTGGTTTCAAGATTCTTTTCCTAGAGTTAAATAATTAATTTACATCATAGACAATGAACACAAGTAAGCAAACATAATTGACAGATACAGTTTCACCCTTTAACTAATTCCTACCAAAAACTCATATTTCTCTTCAAAATATAGTAAAACTAAAAAATGTTCTATTTATCTTAATCATATAAGGGTCTAAAAAATGAACTTATACTAATGAAAGAAATAAAAATTTGTTATACTAACTAGGGACTTCGTGTTGAACTGTGGTATGTGACTCACCCTTGTCACCCTTCGGTTATAGGTTCAAGTCTCGCGGCCTTGCTGGATGTGACAGGTTTTCGCCTGAGCTGTAGGTTGTCCTTTTTTTCTAAAACTATATTATTATAAAATTGAAAAAAACCATTGTATGTTCAAAATTAAAGAAATGTTTTATCCTCAAACAATAATATCCAATTTTCAACTTACTCCATTCCAACCTTAATACTCGACCAAAATAATTACATTCAATTTCACTATCCAAAAAGGTATCTAAATTTCCATTATCTATCTTAACATATAATTCCCCAAATAATATAATGTCTCTCTTATTGTCACATACCAAATATTTGATCACCTCAAAATCCTTAACAAAAAATCTTATGATTTCAAATTCTAAAATAAAAAACACTCCAGTAAAATCCTTATATATCACTTTATCCTTATAACCAAAAATATAATAACAGATTTATTGAATCCAAAAACCTAAATACATTAATTAATAAACATAGACTGCAGTAATAACATAATCTTGACCTTGATCCCTTTTCTTTTTCTAAGTTATATATTATTGATGCTTGGGGAATTCATTTTCATATTTCCCCATATCTTTACGATAGAAACATTTTACATTGGTAAATTATTTATTTCCCTTACCATAATGAGCATGGTGTCATTTTTATCCACACTTTAAACAAACTCCTTTTCCTTTTAAGTAGACTCTAGGGTGTTTCCTTCTACAACTGTCACATGTGTGAAAATTCATCTTTCCCTTCGTCCCATTATCTACCTCATGCTCCATCATTCTCTTTTTCTATTACTTTCCCTTAAGTCATAATACTTCGAAAATTCTTTCAATTTCTTGATAGCACGTGATAATATATCTTCTTATGATGAGAATGCATTGGAAGACCAATTCCTTTTGTATAAGTAGGTTTAACCAATCAAAGAAATAATCAATCCTACTCATAGGGTTATGTGTGTAGTCTATAGCATGACATGCTAACCAAGTAAAGTAACCTTTATACTTTGCAATATTCTCTTCCTCCTTCCTCAGACTCATAAATTTTCGCTCCATATCATCTCATTATTCATGAGGAATGTATTTTTCTACGAAAAGTTCTTCAAACTCCCTCCATTCAATATTTTCTACATCTTCATCCTCCTTTTTGTTTTTAATTAATGAAAACCATTAATCTACATCTCTTGGAGACAATACACTTCCATGAAAACTTTTTCCCTTTCATTAATCCCCAAACAAAAATATATTTTATCTAAGGAACTTACCCATTTCTCATCTACAAAAGGATTTTTTTCCCTATTTAATGTTGGAGGTTGACGTCTTAGGAAGAAGTGTAAAATTATTCCTCCATGTTGTCGATCAAGGTGCTCTATACAGGTAAGGATACTATTCATAACATGAGTAAGCTTTCCATGTTTGGATATAAGTTTTTCCACACCAGTTGTATGACCATCTCCACTATCATTATATAAAATAAGAGGGAAATCACAACATGGATTATGTGAATTGATATGGTTTTCATTCCTTCCACTAGGTTCCATTTAAAAACAATGACATACAATTGATTTGGTTATGAATCATAATTCTTAATTCCAAACTAGTAAAATAATTAACAAAAATTGAAAAATGTATTCATATCTAATATCATAAAAAAAATTGTTTCTTTGGGGACATATTTACTCATAAATCATTTATGGTGGTTTGTAAAGAAAATGTGAATTATCCTAAAAATATCCCCTGAGTATGTTAAACCAGTTGCATAGTAAGGCTCGTTATCATGTACCAGCTTACCCCAAGTAAGAACCAGAACACCTTGTTAGAGTTTTCACCCCTTGGTACATCTTTTCTATAACCACATACAATCGTAGTATCTAAATAGGGATGTATTTTTACAAATATACAAAAAATATCCACCTAAACAAATTTCAAAAATGCTCTTCAACACTGATCCTCAAAGTAAAACTTAGAGTTTTTTTCCCAAATCTATTTTATCTAAATAAAATTTCCAATGTTATTCCTAAAAATCCTTTGATACCAACTATAAATCCCTGACAATAGATTTCTAGAGCCGGTTCATTATATTAATACATTTTCATGATTACAAGGAATCAAATTCTGAAGGACCAATCAGTTTAGTAATGTTGGAAAATAGATATACATGAACATTTTATTAAAATTAATAACATAATATGCAACATATTCCATTATTTTATATTGCAATTATCTTCCTAGATTAACTCATAATATCAATCATAAAACACTTCTTGGAATCCTAGGAAATTAAACATAGAAATAGGTGATGTCAGATACTCAGTAAGGTTAAACAAAAGAGCACAAGCTTTCCTATATAATCATAATTTTTTTAGGAAAGGTATAAAGTTTAAAAAATTCATTTTAAACACAATCATCTATATAATATGGAATGAATAAATCAAATAATTTTATTTAAATATTCACATGGATAATTATATAGTATAATAATCACATGTCAAATCAGTAACTAAACTCATAATGAGGGAATGCATAATGGTGGACACCGTAAACTTACAATCGAGGCTTCATACCAAGAATCTAATATTGTTAAGGCTTAATTCCAAGAATCTAATACATTCAAGGCTTCATTACAATAATATAAAAATGGGTAAGGCCTTAGACAAAACCATATAAATTTTGTTTCATGAAACCTACTGATGCATCGAAGGGCTAAAACTTCCCTTCCCTTCACTTACCGTGTCCAATACATTCCACATATGAAATGGTGAAACATAAAAAAAATAATCATTTGTATTAAAATATTGTATAAAAAATATGAATACTTTAAACACAAACAAAGAATAGTATCTAAAAAGAATGTCTACAGTCAAATATATCATAAACACTTCAATACAATCTGGAAGATTGTATCATAATAAATCAACCTCAATTAAGCTCAAAATAAAAAAAAGTATGTTGACATAGATGAAAATAACTAAATAAATTCACTAAAAATATTTCATATAAATACCTTTTTTTACTTTTAATTCATTTAGAAGCAGCGTAATTATAAAAGAAAACATTTATTTTATAAATAGACTTTAATATTTTAAGAAAAGATTCAAAATTTTAACATGTCATAATGACGTAAAATATCCCCTTGCATTGTATAAGTTAAAAAACATTATTTCCTTAATTTTTTGAAAAGCATATAAAGTACCTCGTTTGGAAAAAGACCGAAAGATTCATTTAAAAATGATTTTTAAAAAAAAATCAGACATGGGAAAAATGAATTTAACAAATTTTTGATAATATTTTCAGTTATATTTTAAGAAATATGGACATGAAAGATAATGATGTCTGAGTATATACTTATATAAAAACAACCTCGAATAATAATGAGATTGTGAAATTAATCCTTCCCTTGTACTTTCCCTTGTTCGGGGGTGCGTTAACCACCTATATAATGGTTAAATCATTTTATTAAATTATACCTGGACCATATCCATATTTATGATATCAAATTTGATCCTATTATATCATTTGGTTATTAATATTTCAGTGTTATCATTGCTCTTGGTGTTAAATACATCGTTTTCATATGTATGTTTTGTGGTGTAAGTCATAATTTTTATGCCTATGATGTATTTAATTAATATATCGAATGATATAACATTAATAATTATTATTTTTACTCAAAATATAAATTTTATAATCATTTTTGAATGGTTAACTTGGAGAATGAATCTCATCACGCTGTGGAGACAGTATGCCAGAGGTACGCACAATGATGGTATCATTCCATTGGTGGTTAACTGGTGTGGAATTGGTTTGTTTGTTAATTATACATAATATTTATCATTATATATTAATTATTTACCTCAATCATACTCATCATTATATCATCCAAATAAATTTTTTT
Source organism: Viscum album (assembly GCA_963277665.1). Classification (NCBI taxonomy): domain Eukaryota; kingdom Viridiplantae; phylum Streptophyta; class Magnoliopsida; order Santalales; family Viscaceae; genus Viscum; species Viscum album. Next base: position 134,936,753 of record OY728137.1, read on the forward strand.
TGAATAATAAATTACACCACGACGTGGAGACGGTAAACCATACGTACGTACACATGGTGATATTGTTATTATGATGATGGATAAAACGAGGAATAGAGTTTTCGAATTAATATAATAAAACTTTATTATATGAATTATATTTTATTTTTTACTTTTTAATGGAAACAACCTCGAAATATGAAGTACAAGATGAAAAGGACTTTGAAAGAGGTGATAAAACAATTACTTCTTTTCAGGTATCTCCATTTGATTTGCACAAAACGACTTATTAGGATGGATTTATTACCAAATTATGGCTTCTATGATGTATTGAGGGATGTTGGGAGATTAATTTTCTAGGAAATTTCTAAGACAGAGGGATTTATAGGTTTTAATTAAATATTAGGAGATGTTTCCTTTTATAAGTGAGGGGAGGGGCACTTTATGAAAATTTTAAAATATTAAATGGATATAAATTATTATTCAATTAAAAATGGATCCAAAGTGATTTGATACGAGTATAATATGAGTATGGATATAAAACTCATCAACCAATAAACTTTAGACATGTTTAGATCATAAAATTAACCTTATCTTTTGGCTTTAACCCTTAGTTAAAATTTTATCTTTTATTGTACCAAATTGTCCTTTTACACTATAGGGTTAATATATTTACTATAAAATGAAAAATGAATCCTAATTGGATCATTTAGGACATATTTAACACTATTAAAGTTATTTTTCCTTATCTTATATTTCATTATTTCTATAGCATTTAATAAAATATTATTTATTTTAAATTATCATTTTCTCAATTTCGAAACTATTTATTATTTACATTTTTTAAAATATAAAAAAATATTATAACTTAAACAAAAATACATCTAATATGTCACTAACATGTATTTTTTATATATTAAATTATTTTATGTCAGCAATTATGTCATATTACATTTATTTTAATACATTTAATACCATTTATTTGATATTTTTATTAATAAATTATTCGGTTTCACTATTGATCCATCTTTAAAGGTAATTATTTAATCTCTAAAATTTATTAATATATTTATATGAGTTACTAATGTTTTTTAGATTCTTATATACCTTTTAAAATCGATCTTATCATTTAGATATCTTTATATTGATATTATTATACTTATAAAAAATTAGAGTGTGAGATTTTGTCACATTCATTAATTTTAATAATATTCATGTAATATTCATGTAAAAGGGTCCATTAAATTATTAAATTTCTAAAAATAGGTGATATGTATATAATTTAGTCATCCAATTGAATTTTTACAGGTGTTAGGGTAATTTTATAATATTGTTGTTACATTTTATTGCTCAATTTACCCTTAAACATGGTAATGACAAAATTACTAAATTTACAATAAAAAATGAAATTAACCAATTAACATAATTCAGACTCACTGATACCAAATATTTAATCCATTTTCTAAATTATAAAAACAAAATTTTCAATAAGTAAATTAAAATAAATCCCCTTTGACAAAATATGAAGACAGGTTTTTCAAAAGTAAAAACCATCAAATGATTAGAATGTGTTTATTTCTAATTTTAATGTGAAAATAATTATAATGACATAAATTATATTAAATTATAAAAAAAAATTATAATTTAAAACCAATTAAAATTAAAATACAATAATTTAAAAAAAATTAGGAGAAATTTTTTTTTTGAATTAAACTATAGTATTTTTCACTATTCAGTGAAATAAGAAATTTGTTAGAAGAACAAAAAATAAAATTAAAAATTATATTTTTATGTTTAAATTCTAAATAAGAACTTTATGTTGTCATATTGAATATATAAAAGTGTCAAATATTTTATTTTAAAAGGGTTCTTTGTAAAAATGTGGTAAAACTGTATTTTTTTTTTAAAAATACTTCTTTTGTTCGAAAAATTAAATTTGTTCTTATATAATATCTAATAAACACATAAGATGAATATTATAATTATATGGAATATATAAAATTCAAACTGTGGTTATTATTATTCATAAACACTATTTAAATTGCTAGTTTAATAGATCTTGGTTTGCTGGAACTCAGAATTACGTGCAACACAAGCTATTGAATTAAAGAAGCGTACGATGTAATCTTAGGGTATTAAATAACATAAAAGGTAATACTAAAATTTAATTCAGTTCCTAATGACATATAATTTCAATTTTAAAAATTTTAAGTGAATTTGGGATCATGGTTTTATACAACAGAAAGAGGAACTCCATGTTACCTGGCTACCTTCTTATGATATAGTTGATAATGTTATTCCAAATACATATCATATCAAATAGGAATGAAATTCATATATTTAGTTAATCGATCAATAATAACTCAAATAAAATTATTGCCTCAATATGTATTTGGAAATCTCACTATGAAATGCATGGTTTCATTTTCCCATTTCCCCTCTGGAACTTGAAAATTATAAAGATTCTCCATCAAGAATTTTGATTTTTCTATAACATGTTTACAAGTTACAAATTTCATGGTAATGTCAAAAATATCAATTTCAATTA